>JAZHYW010001187.1:0-634123 GCA_037355805.1 Ixodes ricinus
CGGGCCTCGACTCGAACTCGACTCAAACTCGACTCGAAACTCGACTCGAGGCCGGTTTTGCGCTTCATAAACCGACCTCCACTCCAAACGCTCCTCGACTCGAGGAAATTCTCGAGTCTCTCCTCGAGAATCTCAAGGTAGCTCTGTCGCTTCCTCGAGCCGCTCCTCGACTTGAGTTTGGAGTGTCATGGCGGCCGACGAGTCGTTCGCGGAGTCCGTTCACTTCGTTTTAAGCGCAGAAGAGATCCTCTACGACGACGCAGGCGACAGCGAATCGAGACGTGTTACAAGACGGTGTTTCAGAGAACGCCTGAACCCGCTGGAATACTTCAGTGACCGCGAATTTCTTGAGCGGTGCCGCTTCACGAAGGCGACCGTAGTGAGCACTCTGCTGTCTCTGCCGGGAGCGCGAGTATTCAGGGCCTGCCGCCCTCACCGATGCTGCAGCTCCTCGTTGCTTTGAGCGTTTATGGTGCCAGGACGTCCCAAGTTGTTACGGGAACCATGTAAATATGCCGCAGCCGACAGTGTGCCCGGTTGCGGAGCGGGTTTCGCGGCTCCTCGCACGGACCATCTTGACCCGCTCGGTGAAGTTCCCGGACGGCGCAGCGAACTTTAACGCGTTCGTGCGGGGCTGCTGCGAAATGAAGTTTCCAGGGGCGACTGGGTGCATTGATAAGAGGACCCGGCGGTCCCGATGTGGAAGTGCTCTCGAAACAGAAATGGATACTCCTCCATCAACGTGCAGGTAAGTTCACCCCTGTTGTTTGCGTTAGTAGTAGTAGTAGTTTGCGTAATTAATCAAACTGCACGCTGAGATGCGATATCGTAGGTCTCAACTCTGACGTAACGATATCAATGAAAACTTTAAAACTAATCTGTATCCTGCGACAGTTTGCACGACCGAGCGCGCACGTACTGGGTTTACGCACGGCACGTACTCCCGTTCTTCATTAAACGGTTGCTGGCTCTTGTGAGAGCACAGAAATACGTTAAAATAAAACGAACTCCCGATCGGGTTACCCAGCATAATGATAGTAGCGGCCCGAGCGCACCCTCCTTGCAAGAATGATCATGATGACCAAAGCACATTTCCAGTGAATGTGGGATGAGACGATGTTGTGTTACAACACAGTCTCATCCCAGATGAACCTTTTTTTGATCGTCAGATTCTCAAATGTGAAAACTTAAAATAGAACTAAATTAAAATTGAAAATGATGAGCGAGTGTTTACTTTCTGCATACATGAAAGCATTCATTTGGTGGCATTCACTAAGTTGTCTGTGCAATTGGTAACTACAACAGTCCCATATGTAAAGTGTTTGTGTCTGTTTGGCTTTTGTTGTTTTTGTGTCTTCCAAACTACACGGCGAACACCCACTGCTCAATAACATTTGTTGTTCATCGAGGTTCGTTGTTTGTTGGTTCTTGGCATTTGTTGCTCGTCAAGCTCTTCCTTTGCAGCTTTTTTCTCCGGCCTCCCCTTCATCATTGAGGAGAAATAAAACTATTATTATTATTATTATATTAAATGAGACCACGGCTTACGAGTCCACAGAAGTATACAATAATGTAGGAAACATACCCCGATACAACACCATTCGCAGTTTGACATCCTACGGCAAGCAGCAGAGTGTACCGAAAATACAACTAGTGCCAAAAGTCCATATTGTACGGCATATCACCCGAACCGGACTGATGCCTGCAGTCATCTAGAAGAAACTTTCTGAAGCTTAATGTGCACGAAGTGACATTATCCGCTCACGACAAAAAGCTGTATGTGTACATCTGAAGAGTGTTATCGTACACAGCACTTTCTATCAAGAACAGTAGTGTGAGCATTAATCGGACATACACTACTGCACAAACTAGTCCCACATTTTTTATTCAAACAATAATTGTGCTGTATTGTTCTTCATTCTTGTCTTATTTAGGTACCAAAAAAGGATGTGTATTGGTTCTTCATTCTTGTCTTATGTAGGTACCAAAAGGCCCACTTCCGGACTAGGAACTCAGTGCAGCGGGCCTAGGCACTTTCCGTGCCTCGACATGTGGTTGCAGCACAAGCCTGAACGGTCAGCTGTGATGATCACTGGTGGACTTGCACTGCAAAACTTGGCCCGCCAGCAGAACGAGCCACTTCCCGCTCCACCAGTCCCCCCCCCCCCCCCCCCACTGTGGATGCTGAAGGCAGTCTCGTCTCCCATCGACTCCAGACCCCGTGGACCATTCAATGGGGCATGGGTGGGGGCTCAACTTATTGCGTGGTGCTTCCAGTAGGCACTGAATGTAGAACACATTCTTTTTAGCTTAGGTCATCGAACAATCAAGTCACTGGCCATGTAAAGCTCAAAATGCAATCGGGCCAGAAACAAATCAACCTTATACTATGGCCACACACCTAGTTTGAACCGAAAAAAATCCGCCGGTTTGTCAGTTAGTTGGTCGCCACGGATTGGTGCAATGTCTTTGTTCTACTCGGGTTCCAGCTGAACGACAGTGTTTGAAACTATGCTGGTGGTTGCCGTTTTGTGAATCTTCCAAAAGAAGCAAGACCAACTTGCCTTCTTTGTTGCGGAAACATTTTGCTTGAGAACAATTCAATATTTGTCATCACACAAAGCAGAGGGGTAGCAGGATACAAAGGACGTGAAAAGCTTCAGGTAATTACATTGAAATAACTCAAATTTTGCCATGTTCACTCGAGACTTTTCAGCAAGTTGTTCAGTGCACAATTGTTTGAAATAAACTTGTACTTCAGAATGTCTGAAATCATATTTTGCAGCTGTGACCCCGTATGAAGAACTTTCGATTAGAATAAATATTGCAATAGTGCAGCAATTCCTTGCGAGGACACTTTCGGTTGCTAGGCAGTCAAGGGTGTCCTGCCTAACAGTACCTAAAAATACAAGCATGCAGGGCACATGCACTCGAACTGATGGCATCACACTATTACTGAGTGTGAGCATGAATAAGTTGAGCAGCGTACCAGGGTTTAGCTGGAACCGCTGTTCCATTTCTGTATCAGTATGTGGTGAGCTGAAAAATTGGGCCCAATTGCTGCGTCAGCAATGTAGTAGTGTGCCGTGAAAAGGCAGTGAAGTCGAATTCGGGAGTTTTACATGCCAAACCTACGACGGGCATCTGGCACGCCCCGGGCGGAGAACTGAGGATTCATTTTGACCAACTGGAGATCTTTGACGAGCAACCAAGAGCTCGGTGACACGGCGCCATCTCCACAATGAAAAGGCAGTAGGCAAACCTCGTCAGTGTGGTGTTGACTTTACTCTGGTAGGCGGTGCGAGTCCATAGAGGATTGCGAGGCACAAACCTCGGGACAGGAAATGAGACGTCTGAACTCAATCAAAACTATGGCAAAACTCTATGACAACAGCATTTAATGAACGAGGTGCACATGAACTACACAATAATAAAAGAGACATTACATAAATAACAGTGGCAATGTTTAGGAAACACCTGGCTGTACATTAAAACAGATTCCTATATTTCCTTCAAGGGGGTCGGTGGTCGATTGCATTAACGCGGGGTCGGTGGTCGATTGCATTAACGCATCACAGCTTGGAACACGTGGAGTGAAAGCTCGCACAGCTGAACATAGGAATCCCGAGTTCAATCCCTGCCTCTGCCTGTATTGATGTGGACAATCATTTTAACAGCATGCGGTTGTGTATCACTACTGTGATGTAAGTTAAAGACCCCAGGAGAGCTGTGGTACGACACTGGCTGAATATCTCGTCTACAGTGGAGATAAGTTGCTCACTGGGGCTGACTAACTTCCCATTGTGTAAACATACAAACAATGTAATTAGTAAGAAAGAAAAATACTCAGTTACTTTTTAAGTTTTAAAAGAATACATTCAAAGCTGACGTAACTGTCCCTTTGCATAAAATGTTCACTACAAATAGACAATCGAGAAAAAGTAAAAAAAAATTCTAGGCTTTACTGAACGAGATACAGTCAATACTCGTAACAACTTCAGGTCAGGGATAAAAATTACAAGTTACAGACTTTAAAAAAGCATTCTTAAACACAAAAGAGAATGTAAAACATTGTGATTACTCAAGAGGAAGATGAAACAAATCGAATAAATCAGCCTACTGTTGTGGCTGGGCCCCGAGAACAAGCAGTTGTTGCAGCTCGATACGCTGCTGCTGATGGAAAACCTGGGCCTGCGCCTGCTAATAGGCAGCCTGACACTGATGTAGCTCCACTTGCGTCAGGTGCAACTCCTCCAGTCGGTGCGGCCTCCAGTCGTCTTCACTCAAACGACCACACGTGGCGGCCGAGGAGGTAAAGGAGTCTGGGACTTGGTTGGTGACGCAGCAACCGCAACCTCCATGATGTCACCCCAGTCCAGCAGCGGTGAGGCAGGCGAATCTAGGCAAGCACAACACATTGACGCCGAGTGTTACAGGCACGGTGAAGACACCGGAGAACTGGGAGAAACTGTCACAACGACCCCATTACAGAAATGTTAAATGCCAAATGTTGGTAAACATGAAAGTCTTCCTTCCTTGTTCTGACCCTTTCCTTTCCGTGATACTGTCAGTAGCGGCAGCGCAGACTCCGAATGGTGATACTGTCAAAAGAGACATCGCCGTTATCTCGGACCTTGTTGATCCTCGGGCAAACGTGTGGCATATTCGTCAATAAACATGTCATTATCCAGACCCAAAGAATTTACTGTGTTCCTACGTGGCACCCCCAACAAGTCACATTCATGAAAATGCGGCTCATTGTCAGTTTTTAGCATTCCTACGAGACAGTATGCCAAAATCGAAATAATAAACGGAAGAGCACAGACAGATTTATTTTTATAAACAAACATTGGAAGCTGTGTGATCTAGTAGCAATTGACCTTCATGTCTACGTAGCAAATGCAATCTAACGCTTTTACCAGGCATCATGTCAGTCGTCACGCTCGTTCACTGTCGCTTCGGGAATGGCGGCTGGCAGCACTGAGAGCACCGGCCAACCAGCGCGGGTGCTGCCACTGTTGTGCGGGCTTGGCAGCCGTATTGCCATGTGGGACACCAGTGCCCCCACAAGATGGAGGGACGGGCTCACTGTTCAGCGGGTGCGACATGAGTGCCCCCTCCTGCAATGAAAGGCCGAAGAATATCCTGTGACAGCATCCGTGAGTTGAGATGTACAGAGCAAAACGCAGAAAGAAAAACAAATCATACTACTACAACTTATGCGGTACAATTTGTTCTTCGACACTTAACTGCAAGAATGAAATGCGAAACAAGTGATGTCATACCTGTGCTGTTTCTTGATATGCATGGAAAATACTGGAGTAGCTTAATGTGATCATCGACAACAGTCATATGCGGACACACAATTTTTCAAATCAATAATGTATACTCCTACCCATATTAAATTTGTGCCGGCTTAATCATGCTAGTAAAATGCGCTGGTTAACCTCGCAAATAAATGCCAATTGTTGCACACTAACATGGACACCTGAAAAAAGACAGCTGTCAACAACTGTACTCCAGCATGTCTCATGTTCACATAATGACATTTCTTAGGAGGTTACAATTAAGAAATGAGAGCTGGCAGTCAATTAAACCAGCACAAGATTTTTTTTTTCAAAAGATTTGCACACAAGGAGATGAGGTGCTAGGTTTAATTAACATATTCTAAGCTCCTACTTGGAGTAACTTCTACGTGCACCAGTGTCAGTTTCGTGCGTCGCGTTTTATTGATACGTCCAGGTTGCCTCTCTCATCTCAAGAAAGGGGCCGGAGCCCAAGCTAAGGTAGTGTGGCGCAACCAGAATGTTCGCTGCGTAATTTTCGCTTGGATATAGCACAACACGCAAACGTAAGTTGTCGATGTCGGCACAAGAATCAACAAAGATCGCGACAATTCACTGTCACTGCCCACCTACGGCCTCGACAGTAACGTGTTTGACTAGCTCCTGCGGACGCTGCAGGTGGCCACAGAAAAGTCCCCTACAGAGTTATTTAGTACACACGTCGTGTCATGTGATTTTGCGAACGCATTGCGTTATTCTGACCGAATACAGAAATTGATTACACACCTGTTGCGTGGATGCCCTGCTTCTTCTCGGAGTCTGTTTTCTTCCACTTGGGTTTACCGTTGTCCCAACACTGGTGGGCGAACATGCGGCTGGCGGTTATACTTGGTGCAGACTCTTCTACGCGTCAATTTTAGCTTCTTTCAAGGAGTTGTTAGTAGTACGACGAAGAAGTTCCCCTCCTTCGTGGAACCACTCGCCCTTCTTGTCACCTTCGTTGAACGACATCGTAGTAGGGCAAGGCACTCTAGTAGGACTCTGAAGAAAGAGGAAGGGTGAAGATGCTCGTTCTAAGCGGTGACAGCGATGCAGATAAGCGGTGAGACAAGGTGAGACGGCGAAGAACGGGCGAGACGCAGAGACGAACGACGGCACCGAGCAACAGCTGCCTCTACGACGCAGAAGCTGGAGAGCGGCCGCCACCGTTGCCAGACTGGAGAACGCTTGCGGCTGTTTGTCCGAAAATCGGCTACAACGCATAAAACATGCGCGCTGCGAAGCAGAAACAAGGGCATATGTACATATGGTAGCGAAGCTTCCATAGAAGCCCACGTGTCGGAAAAATGGCGGCTCATGGGGCTTCGTTAGCGCCATCTATGTGTCGTGATAGCATTTCCGGCGGAACAAAAAATACACAGGAAGTGACGTCACTTCCGGGAAAAAGACGTGACGTCACTTTGGTGTGCTTTCCGGCGCGAAAATTAAATATAACAAGAAACCGGGACTGCAGGCAAAAAGGACGATCGTTTAGTGTGACTAAAAAGCTTTGTTTGAGACTTTTTAGAAACTGGGACTGCAGAAAAAAAGGACGATTGTCCTTTTTGCCTGGAGTCAGGGTTTCCAAAACGTCTCAAACAAAGCTTTTTAGTAACACTAAATAAAAAAAGTTTCAAACAAAGCTGTGCCAAGCTATGTTTGAAACTTTTTTAGTGTGATCGTCCTTCTTGCCTGCAGTCTCGGGTTCATTCTTTTTTTTTTCATTTGTTTTTCTGTTATGGTGAATCTACACCACCTCGTTTGGACCCTTAATTCTGCGCGAAAATCGTTCATTCTTGTACGCGGCCGCCTGTTTTAGGCAGTTCGCTTCGAGGATAATTTTTTTTTCATCCCACAGAACTACCTTGAAAGAACCGCGTTTTGCATTTTTCTCCAGCTTTTTCTGAAATATGGGTGCGGCTTAAAGGTGACTGACCTCACAAAAAAAGTGAATAACAATACCGTTGCTCGAGTGTGTTAGCGTTAAAGACACAACAGTAATTCTAGTGCAAGTCCAATGTTGCACTAACATTTTATTCACATACAACTGCTTACAACCACTCAACCAGAACACTCATCAGAAGCATATAATTGGTATATACTTTTCAGGTAGAAGAAAACTAGTAGAACAATACATAAGGCACATTATGACAGGATAACACATAACACACTGTGCAAATGGCCGCCTGTTGTGTGGGCATTATCAGTTTATAAAGAGGCATCAATATCACACCTTTTAAACTGTTTCGAGGAAAGCTAGGTGTTCAACACTTTAGAAGACGCATAAAAAACAACAGCTGTTTTTGCCGTTCTTGGGCAAGGTACCATCATCCAGAAAACGTTTTTTAAACTTGCGTACGATGGTGCTGCGTGCTCTGGAGCCTTCCGTGCACGCATAAATTATTTTGGAGCCCTCCAGTAAGCTGCGTGGCATAGGCCAGTGTTTCGGCGAGGAAGCCAAGGAGCCGTTGCAATTGAGACCATTTTTAATGTCGGCCGGGTGATGGTAACCGAAATCAATAACTAAAAAAAAACCGTCGCTCCGGTACCTCTTCTTCCTTTTAGCTCTCTTCTTTTGCACCATCGTCGTCTTCTTCTCGTTGTACACACTTGATCTCTTGCAAAGATATTTTACAGCCAGTGTTTTTTGGACCTTAAATCCAATGATGTGAATCAGTGACAAAAGCACTATGAGCAGTCTCTAGCCCAAAACACTGTAAGCACCTTAATTTTCGCGATAACCTATTTTGGAAAATTTCTCAATTTGATACAAATCGCAAAAAATAAGTCATCCATAAATGTGAAAGCATTAAATATCGCTCTAGATCGCAAAATTTTGCGCCCGCCAGATTTTCTTGTAAGAGACACAATGTGAAATATGGAGCCCACGAAAAGAAAGTAATTTACATCGTGCTATAGGCTAGAAAAGCAAATGTACTGCTTTGGAAATGTTCTCTGTGTGGTCTCAATACTTTATGCAAGGGTACGCGAGGCGACCTGGCTAAGAACTGACATTTTTTTTTAACTCTGGAGAGTGAAGAAGCAGAAGAACAGGAGAACACAAATTTCTTTTGGAGATGTTTCCCCACTCTCTAGGGTTAAAAAGACCCTCTACTTGTGTGTTCTCAAGCCTGCTGGGTGATGCATCGCTGCCAGGGAGACTTCTTGGGACAGCCACGCCTCCGTTACTATGGGCACCTCTGTTCCCCACAAAAATTTACCGTAATGGGAGTCCATAATAATTGAGGTCAAGATTATGTGGGAAGCAACATGAAGTGTGGCCACTCAAAAGCAGTTTATTTAGGGCAAAAGAGTTTATTTAGGTGTAGGAAGAGAAGGGCAGGTGACCCATTTTGGCTGTCTTTCTTCCTTTCTCTTTTTATTTACTCTTAGAAAAAAAGAAAAAAAAGAATGGAAATTCATACATTGAACAGAAGAAGACCAAGTAAGGGGAGGGGGAGGGGAGGGGGGAGGGGGAGGGGTGTTTGGTGACTGCGGACATAACACACAAATTTGGACTAATGGAGAGGTGAACAAGATTGACGTCATCTTCAGGCTAGATCTAATTGAATTGCTTGTTCCAGGTCGAAGGTGTTCGAGGGAGCTTCAACTCCTTGGATGAAATGGACAAATCGGAAGCCAACGGTTTGTAACCTTGGAGTTTCTTTAGAGCTTTCTTTATTCGAAGGTTAGTTTGGAAGGTTCCCAAGTTTCAGTGACGCTTAAACTGCTGAACCTTCCAGGTTGAAGGTTCAACCAACTTCCGATGGTACCCAAAATGACAAGCCCAACAAACTTGGAATGTTTCGGCATGGTCATATGGCAGGTTCAAAATGCTTAGAGGATAGTTTCATATTGAAAGATTGTGCGAATCATGATGTTAGTGTCCCAATCACTTGGGAATTAAAAATGGTCTGTCTATAAAACTCTCAATGCTGAAATTTACCTGGATCATATCTCGAAAATTTTGAGAGATGAGCTTTTACGGATTAACATCTATTACGCTCAGTGTGCAATTACTGAATTTCTTCAGTTTTTTAAGGGGAATTAGTAGAGCCTCAGTAATACATTCCTGGCTTACATGTTTTCCTGGCCGTGAGCACCTGTCCCATTGCACTCCTACAGGGATAGGTGTGTTGATTTCCTGATTGTTGTGTTTGCCTTCTGCATTGTTACATTCAAGAACTGCCGCAACTGCCCCATTCTTTTGGTTCCACTCGCCCTTTTTTGACATACATCTTTGTTCTCATGTCGGCTGCGACTGCAACAGTTTCTCATAGCGCAGGTTCAGGCCAGCTTTTAAGGTATTAGTTGGACAAAAGTGAGGCATATACCATTGGATAGACAAAGAATGTCTCTACAAAATGTCATATGCTTAGAGTTCCTGAATAGGGGCATTGGTATTGTTCAGGAGTTGGGTAGGGAGGGGGAGGTTTCCTCCCCTTCTCTCGAATATTTTTCTAGAAAAGTAGGAAATGTCCTTCCTTCTGTTCCAGCCCCACTGTCCCCGAGTTGCATGTAGCGCAAATGACATCACGTCCTGAAAAGGTTGAAAATCTGCACTGCCTCATCGTTGTTGCCAGGCATGATAACTTCTGAACCACTCTTGTTGGAATCTTGTTTGAGCATGCAGTTAATGGCTGCGACATAGTAGGTTAATGGATTGTCGCAGTTGTCAGTGTAACACTAAATTTGATACCATTCAGATCATTGGCAGGGGAAAAGATCAGTGATTAGGGAAGTGCTAGAGACATTTGAAATAAAGGAGGCACAGATTATTGCATTAGTGAGGCTTGAGTTTTTCTACACTAAAAGGAGATAAAGTTCCTTAGTAGTACTTGATGATTCAGCATTCATGTGGCACACAGTGGGTTTTGTTTGGTGTTTTTTGTCTTGTATTTTTTTTTTTGGGCTGTGGTTGTGGTTGTTGGTCTTTGTTTTACTTATAAACTCGGAGTTGAAAGTTCGGTGCTCATCCTGTGTACTCCTTTCACGTGCTGCATGTCTTTGTGCACTGTTTTGTTAAGTTTCCAGAAACAACTCCACTACAATTTTTTTTTTTTTGCATTTATCAGTTTTTTAAGTGTGGAATGTGTCCCTTAATTACGAGTTCTTCTCTTTTTTTTGTGTGTGTGTGTGTGTGTGTCTTTTGTCTTGCATAGTTTTTTTTAGATATCGTGCCTCAAAGTTTTGTTTCGGGGGTCTACGGCAAATCCAAAACTGCCGGCTCGAGAAGCGAGAACCTTGGTGATCAGGTGCATGGCTGACGTCACTGTAGTACCGTGATACAGCGACACGTGTGTCTTGCCCAGTCGCAGTAGCGGTTTCAATAAGTTAGGTAAGAGGCTACAGCCATTTTACTGCTCTGCTTTTTAGCTATTCAAGATCTGTAGCAAATATTAAGTCATATTCATAAAGTTACTGGCCTGAAAGCCAGCTCACTGCTATGAATAATAGAAGAAAAAGCAAGTGTTTGGTGTCGGCACAAAGTATTCAGCATGGTTGCATCGCAATATTTTGCTTCTGATGTTCACGAAACAAAGTTTCTGATGCTATCCTGAAGTAAATTAAAGGACGTTTTATAGGCCGTGCACAAGAGCTTTGCGTCGTTAAGGCGAGAGCTCAGTGCCATCACAATCGCACGGTTGTTTGACGATAGATGTTTCTACACCGCAGCTTTGTGTTTGTTTTTGTGCCAGTAATGCCTACATATTTTAACACCGATGGGACGAACTGGAATACCATCCTACACTCGTGGGTATGCAGTGCCCATTTCGTTGGGATGCCCTCCAAAGACGTTTCGTCCCCATTGCACATGCTGATAATATTTCTAAACCATTATCTCATGCGATCTGTACTTTCTGAAGAAACATTCTGGTGGTACAAGACATGAGAAATATGACTCTAAAAAACAGTGTGATGAAACTTGGAATCGCTGGAGAATCCACCTTTGAATCTGACAGTTTAGGTGTGCTGTTTTGTTGTTATCAGCTACCTTTTGGACAAGAAAATCATCTTTTTTTCACATTTAGGATTATACCAGTAGGCAAACAAAACAAAGTGCTGGAATTGTTTTTGATCAAATGAATGCATAAATGTACAGCTCAATCAAAAGAGAAATTGCAATTAAAAATAAAACAAATATATAAGGTTTTTATTTAAATTAGATAAAAATACATGAATATATAATTTTTAAATCCCTTTTACCTCAAAAGAGTCAGTTTTTTTGTTTTTTACTAGTTGTCTTTTAAAAAGGGGAAATCGGGATTTCTCAACTCTCCCAATCACTGAAAACAGGGTAAGTGAAATAAACTAAATTTAATTATGCTCGTGAAGTGCAGTAATTTTTTTTTTTATTACCTTTTTTCATTTACATCACGTCGTAACTTAAAATTTTGAGCAAGGCGTTTCAACTAAAAATATGGAGATTATCATGTAAACTCGGGCGTGTAAGTACTTCTAGTCAACAATGGCGTAAAGATAGGTCCCTTGCACCTGTTTTACATGATTAGGGTTTTATTATCGTATAAGAAGTTTTATGCACCGGCGCAAAATTTGCGCTAGTGTTAAAGACTTACTAAAGAGAAAGCTTAGAAGAGGTTTTTGTTGCTTATTTGAAAGTTTAAAGATTTCGCCGCTAAATCTCATATAGCTCAAATTTTGCCATCATTTTAAATGTAACTTAAGAAAAAAGTTTCGGTCTAGAAAGTAACATTTTGATTTGTTTAAACAATAGAATGCGGGTTGCAGCGTCGTTCTGGCAGCTGTGTATGATTCAAGATTATCAGTATTTCTTGTTATTTTCGATGTTTGCTGAAATAAGAATAAGGTGACGTTGCCAAATCGGCGTGTATTATCACTTATTGAAGATCGCCGCTGATGCTGAGCAAATTTCATGATTAATGTAGCGGCTGTAACATGGTTCCGCCATTTTTATTCCTGTAAAGGTTTTGGTTTTAGCACTTATCATGAATTCTTATATTTTGCTGGCAAAGAAAGGTTTTTAGATATGCATCGCATCTCCGAGCGCATGCTATAACGACGCTTATGCATCGCTTAGCGCGCGCTTATTCTTACCGATGCCTGGGTTTTTGCAGGTTAGTTAAACTAGTATATATTTAGCATAATCATAATAAAAAGATAGTCAAGAAAGAAGTATTCACATGAACACTCCACTTCCAGCAAATAAAAGTGGATTTATATTTATTCTGTCCAATGCTTACGCCAGGCCCACATGGTGGCCGCCAGTCCAGTTAAACAGAGACGATGAAATTTATTATCTAGCCAAATTTGTTTTTATCGGCTTTATACTACATGGTACCACTGTTGCCATTTCAGGCCGATTCTAAATAAAACATTAATGGCCTCTGAGCGGCAAAGAAACAAGAGGAAGGCTCATGTACCTAAGCACTCTAAATTAGAATGGTATTTATCGCCTATGTTTTCAAGTGTAGGAAACACACGCTGATTATTCGCCATGACAACCGAGATCATCGGAATTGAGGCTTTTTTGCTGCGCTGGCCCGCAGTTGACGCCGCCAATACACGCACTACGCACACTTCTGCTCCGTAAGGAAGCCGTTTTTGATATACTTGCATTTGGAAGAGACTCAGACAAAAATTCGTTACGGTTGCAGACCAAAATTGTAAAGTTGAAGTCACGTACAGTTCGCCCAACGGGGATAAAGCTGCAGATTCTTCGCCGAATACATTGCCATGGAAGTACTTTGTCATCAGATTTTGTTTTGCCCACATGGCTGAAAACCGCCAAGTTATACGGCCAATCTACGACTACGCCCAGCTCCAAGTTCATGGCCGCCTAGTCCTCCGCTTCCTCGCCTGTCATCTGATCTTCAGCACCCCGCCTGGGTCATTAACGCTGCAAAGAGACTGGGATTTCACGGTTGTCAAATATCGCATCAATGTATTTGTTTGAGTGACGTGCTTCTTCTGTCTACTGTTTCCATTGCGAAGTGCGTACTCAAGCAGCTCGCTTAAATTCGCCTATTTGTAAACATGAGATATTTCCGCTCTGAAATTATGACGCTGCGTCTTGAGTAGGGGGATGAAGGCCATTTGCTGTTTTTCCACGTTAAAGGGAGGGTTTCAGATTCGTTTTTATTTCGGCCTATTGAGAGTGGGAATTTAGCTGCTTTTTCGTTCCAGCTTTGCGCGGTTGACAGTTATCGGTTTCATGTATTATTTGACGGCATAGAATCGTTGCCTTACACGGGCATAGTTTGCCGCTTGTCTGCGATTTTCCTGTTCTTGAAGGCTGGTATGCAGGACGCCAGATGAGACGACCAGTTTTCGATCGCATTAAGATCACCGCAATGGTATCTGTCTGTTCGCGTGTCTCTTTTAATCACTTCTTCAGCGCCAGACGGTAACAGAAGAGCTTTTTTGAGCTGCATTTTCCTTATTGCTTTGTTTGTTTCAGGCTTCGCCTCTTTGAAGGGCGTTGCCGTTTGCCAGCGCCAGGTGTATATGGGCGGTTTCATGATGTCACACGTGACGCCATGTGTGACGCCACTTGCATATTCTCAAGACGTAGGTTTCCTCAGCACAAGGGAGGTTGTCCCCGCTTAAATTTAGCTGAAAATTTCCCACAAATATAAAGGAAACTTTCCCCAAAATTTTCCCTGCTAAATTTATGGAAGATGTTAAATTTAAAAAAATGTGGTTTCGCAGCTAGATTTAGCTGAAAATCTGCCAAATTCTTAGCAGAAAATTTTCCCTGCCAGCTAGCGGAGTAAATTGCCAGTTCGCTAGCTTCTGGCGGGAAATTTCAAATAGGAGGCAAGCAGGGAGAGGGGGAGGGGAGGGTGATGAGGAGGGGCATGTTCTCCCCCATGCTCATCCTCTCCTCCTCAAGAGCTTCTAATTTCGGCGCTGATTCTGTTCTATTTTGTTTTATTTCTTCATTTTATTCTTTGTTGCAGGTACTCATTATACTGGATTTAAAGAAGTGGAAGATAGATTAAAGCCACCTTCATTGGCATGAGACTCTGGTTTTTGTTGTAAACAACTCTGCTATATTAATTGATTGCTTGTTGGTATTTATGAAATTAAATAAATCTGTATGTACAGCATCATAGTCACCGATAGTCAAAATATTCTGAGATTATGAGTGATTTTTTTAGAGAGTAGCTTTCTAGCAAGCCATTTTATTTATTCAGGTTGTATAGAATTAAATACTATCTGCTGAAAGGCACCCAGCTGTGCTAATTAGTAGTCTACTAGGAAGGCAGAAGAGGCTGTGAGGTATCAGGCGTAGTCGCATCGCACCGCTTACGTTTGTACTAAACATCGGAGCAGCACTCGCCTTTCTGAAAGCAGCACTCAACTGTTTTAAGTTACTCTAAATCTGAACGTTATTGTACTTTCAGTTAGAGAAGTTGATTTATATTTTTCACATATGGAATTTATCTGTCGAGTTGTTCCTGTGTCTTTGTGTGTTGTAGCTGAAGTGCCTTATTTAACGTTGAGATGTTGCAGCTTTCAGAGCTGAGAAGTGGTTTGTCAACAGCGACATCCATAATTCTGACCTTAATTTGTTTGCCAACGCTACCAAGTCGTCATTTCTGCGTGGTGCGACGAAGGACACCAACAATATATGTTTTGTCATAAGACGGTTCGCTAGGCTAAGATTTTCACATAACGCTACTCAGCAGCAAGTTTTATCTGACGCTAGTTTGTTGTCAAGGCTTCCACCGATATTTTCATGACGCATTGCTTTCCTTCGCTTTTCATGCTTGTTTTCTGAAACCGTTTTTGAACAGGTGGCAGGTTGTGTATCGCGTTAAACATGCGACATCATATTTTATCAGTCATGTTTGACTCTTTTCTCAACGAAATCTAGCATTTAAAATTTTTGTTTCCGCGCACCTTTAAATGATAAGGTTTTATTTAATAAGGTTGGAGGTAAGTAGCATGACTTGCCGGAACAAGCTAATTTTTGCATTAATAAATATCATTTTCCATTATAGTAGAAAAAAAAAAATATGTATTTTGTATCTACGGGTTGCATTTTTGTGTTTCTGCAGAGTAGGTCTCGGGACAGTTCCATTTAATAAAAATAGAAATGTGAGTATTTGTTTTCCAAACACTTCGTCTTCTACCCAGTCTTTACTCGGCAAATACGACTGCGCGCGCAAAGGCGATTATCGGCGGCCTGAGAAAGCTGAAAACATTTTAGTTTTCCCAAATTTCAAACTTTTTGAGTTGAATATACCACTTTATGTTTTAAGGCCTTTTGAAATTCCAGACCTGAAATTAAAAAGGCCTTAAGGCATACTGAGACAGGTATGGCCCCAACCTCAAGAGGTTTGAGTACAGGAGAACTAAAATCTGTTTTAAACTTATAAACCACTCCAATAATCGCCTTCTGCGCACAGTCATCTTTGTTTGCCGGGGGTGGCAAGGCTGGGTAGAGATACTCAAAAGTATTTGGAAAAACAAATACTGGTACATTTCTATTTTATTAAATGGAATATCCCCGAGATACTCTTGCAGAAACACAAAAAATGCAGCCCGTATAATACAGATACAGACTGAAATACATATTTTTTTTTTTCTATATGTGGAAGGTGATGTTTGTGGCAAATGCAAAGAGTAGCTTTTGTTCCTTTAAGTCATTTTATGCTTCACCCTTTACCTCCAACTCTTCACCTAACCACAGTTACCAACCCAACTGCTGATAAAATAAAACCTTATCATTTAAAGGTGCGCGGAAACAAAAATTTAAATATACAAATTTCGTTCGGAAAGGAGTCAAGCATGACGGATAAAATAAATGATAATCGCATGTTTGTATTTTGAACGACTGGCTATATTTTTTGTTCCAAAACGGTGCACTCGAGCAAGCACTCGATGAGAAGCGAAAGGAGAGCGCAATGCGTCATGAAATATCCGGTGGAAAAAAAAAAGATTCCTTGCATTTGTGACGTAGCAAGGCTGGCGTGGATAAACTTTGCCTTTGGTGGCGTTGTGGTGGCGTCAACGCGTTACAACCGAACCGTCTTAAGCACCTGTGGGGTGACAAGCATCTCATGTGTGGTGATACGCTCGTCGCGCCACGTCGGAAATGACCGACGGGCCAGCCGGATCAACAGAGCACAAAGCTTCTCGTCGTCCGAAAAATTGTAGATCGGCATATCGCTGTTGACCAAACCACCGTTCTCAGCCATGCAAAAGCGCAGCTACATCTCAACGTTAGAAGCGCAGAACGCTTTCGAACTGTACAGTAAAGACACAGGAACAACTCGGCGACAATTCTCAGAGTCCATCATGGCATCTCGGTGGCTTCCTCTGAAAAGGAGCAAAGGCTTTGCAATAGCGTTCAGGTTTAGGTAACTTAAAACAGTTGAGTGTACTTTCAAAGAGCGGTGCTGCTCCGATGTTTAGTGCGGCTACGTAGCGGTTCCTGCTACGTCGCGACTACGTAGCAAGATTCCCAACGTTGCTAGATTACCTCCCAACTAATCTTCACACGCACCCACCAGGTGCACATTGAAAGATTGTTTAATTAGCTTTAACTTTAGTTTTCTTGTGCCTTTCAACGAAAGACTGGTGTTTTGAGGTTATGCTGCAACATGCAACACAATTAAGCTAGAAAATGAGCGCTGGAAGTTTCCCAGAACACCTTTCTCACAAAAATCCTTTCCCGCAAAACAAATCTCAGAAATGTTTTTATTTATCGGTTGTTTGTAATTGGATGCTGTACATGCAGATTTATTTTATTTTCATAACAAAATACCAACAAGCAATCAAGTGTATAGCAGGTTGAACACAAGCAAAAATCGGTGCTCTTCCGTGCCAATCGGAGAGGTGAGCTTTGTGTCTATCTTCCACTTCTTTCGTCAATTATGTGGTACCTTATGCAAGCAAATAAAAATGTGAAGGAAACAAACAAAAAAATGGAAGACTTTTAGAATCCCCTGTAACGCCGAATTAGAGCACAGCTCTTGAGGAGGAGGAGGAGGAGGGGATGGTATGGAGAGGAGGCTATGCCCCTCCTCCTCATCCACACCCTCCCCTCCCCCTCTCCTGCTTGCCTCCTATTTGGGGAAAATTTCCCGCCAAACTTAGCGGGCAATATTTTCCGCTAACTTTAGCGAGGAAAATTTTCTGCTAAATTTAGCAGGAAATTTTTCCCGCTAAATCTAGCTGCGAAATTTTCCCGCTAAATTTGGCGGAAAATGTTCCCACTAAATTTAGCAGGGAAAATTTTGGGGAAAAGTTTCCGCTATATTTAGTGGGGAAATTTTCCCGCTAAATTTAGCGGGGACAATTTTTCCGCTACATTTAACGGGAAATTTACCCATAATGCAACGTGCGGGGATGTCACAAGTGACGTCACTGGTGACCCTCATGACGTCACACATGACGTCACGTGTGACATCATGGGAAACGCCCCATAATGCACCGCGCAGTTACGCCGACGGCGACGCCGCTCAAGCGGGGAACGGGCGCCTGAAGGCTACGCTCTAAAAAACACTCAAAAACACTGAAGGCTACGCTCAAAAAAAAAAGCTTCTTCTGTTGCAAATGCAACAGAAGAAGTGATTAAAAGAGACACACAGACAGACAGATCTCGCTGTACACGTAAGGTTGATCTTGAATCGGTCAGAAGACAAGTTTCGTCTCATACGAGCTTGCCTCTGTCACAAGATTATACCACCGCCTCGCGCACTTCAAAATTATGGAAAAAGTCACTTTCGTTTAAACGACTCTGCAAACTGCTCTCGATATCAAAGGCAACGATTCTATGCCGTCAAATATTTTTTTATGAGAAACCATTAACTGTCCCATGGAGCGAGCTGACGTTATCAGCATTGAAGCCGCACCAAAAGCTGCGACAAAAAGCAGCTAAATTCCCCTCTCTCAATGGAGCGAAGTAAAGCCGCGATCTGAAGCCTCCCAGCTTCGAAGCCGTGGAAAAAGCCATGCAAAATGGCAGCTAAATTCACCTCTCCAAAGGCACGCGTCATAGTTTCAAAGAACGAGGCTCCTATAGACCAACTCATGTTTACAAACAAACCGGAGCGCCCCTAGCGGGCGCAACGGTGCCGCACTTGCGCAATGGAGTGTGGGCAAGAAGCTCACCGTCACTCAGAAACAAACCATTGATATGCGATGTTGTTGGCGTCGGTGTGAGTCCCAGTGCTCTTTTCGCGTTGGAATTGTTGGGCGGAGTTAGCTGAAAGATCAGATGACAAGCAGAAACGTTTGAAAGAGCAGAGGACAAGGCGACCGCTTGAACTTTAAGACGCACTGAACGTAGTCCGTAGGTGGCCCGTATAACTTGACGGTTTTCCCGCGTTCATGTTGGAACAAAACAAATAAATCTGATGACCACAAGTATCCGTGAATTCAACACAAAGTGCTTCCCGCCCAAGCAATCGTGGTCCGACGGCGTCTGGTTTTCCCTTCTCACAGCACATATCCACGTTCTTGGACGAACTGAACACATGAAAACTGACCTTCAGACCTCTCTCAACACTTTTGGTACAGTCTCTGTCGCGGCGTTTTGATGAAAAGGCAGGTTTTTGTCTGGTCTCTTCCAAAAAAATGCAGGAATGCATGTCAAAAACGGTGACTTCCGCCCACAGCCCCAGACCGGAAGTGTGCCCGATGCGCCGCCACCGGGGCGTGACATAACAGAGTTGAGTTCGTGTATTGGCCGGCGAGCGTCAGTTTCAAGGAGCGCCACCCCATGGCACTGCGGGCCCATGCCGCAGCGCGCCGGTAAAAGGAAGCCTCCCAGTTCCCGCCCTAGCAGTCTCCGGAGTTGATGCATGGCCGATGTCAGCGTGGCGCG
Organism: Ixodes ricinus; assembly: GCA_037355805.1. Taxonomy (NCBI): domain Eukaryota; kingdom Metazoa; phylum Arthropoda; class Arachnida; order Ixodida; family Ixodidae; genus Ixodes; species Ixodes ricinus. The sequence goes on from JAZHYW010001187.1 coordinate 19,147, forward strand.
GCCACTTCACGAGAGCGCGCGCAAGAACGACATTCATGCTTTCGCATTCACAATTTGCAAGAAGTGCTTAGGTGTACCTCGAGCCTTCCTCTTGTTTCTTTTTAGGTGCCGCTCAGAAACCATTAATATTTTATTTAGAATCGGCCTGAGAAGAAATGGCAACAGTGGTACCATGTGTATAAAGCCGATAGAAACAAATTTGGCTGGAAGTAGCCATTTCCACGTCGTCTCTGTTTAAAACTTTGGATTTTTTTCCTGGCGGCCGCCATGTTGAATTTTGACGTAGCGTAGTTGGGGCAAAATAACAAATCACTTTATTTGCCAACTGGAAGGTGCTAGAACTTAAGGTGTTCATGTGAATAGTTCTACTTCTTTCTTGACTATCCTTTTTTATTGTAGTTATGCTAAACTATATACTTAAGTTTTTTTCACCCAACCCAACTACTGCAAAAACCCGAGCAAGCGCCCAATCAAAATTTGAAGCTAATAGGGAGTTTTAGAATAGCGCACGCTAAAGCTTCACGTACGCAAAGAATAGCGTCGTTGCCACTGAGCATGCCCCAAACGCTAACCACGTCTTGCGCTTTGCATGCGCTATTTTAGCGTACGCTATTCCTCGGAAATTGCGTGCATATGCAAAAAGCCTTTGCGCCGCTTTGCGCTCCTCCAAGGAGGATTCGTGATGAAAAGTTGGCTAAAGCCAAAACGAGCACAGTTAAAAAAAATGGCGGCTCCCAGGACCATGTTTGCGGCCGCTTTGGCGGTGTCGTGAGTGCGACATCGGCGGCATCCTCGCGAGTGCGATCTTCAATATGGGACGATATTGCACTCGGTTTGGCAACGATCACTGGCAACTTGATGCTTGTTTCGCGCAAACATTTCTCAGCAAAGGCAGCAAAGGTACGGTGTGCGAAAGTCAGTACACGAGATCTCTCTTGCCAAGGCGACGCAAGCGGACACGACTGGCCCACCGCTCGCGTCACATTCTGTTGTTTAAACAAATCTAAAATGTTACTCTAGACCGAAAACTTTTTTTCTTAAGTTACCGCATTTCGTGAGTGAAATTAAAATTGTGACTGTATCTTGGTGGCGTTGCAAGCGCGAGATGCTTGGGCTTTTGCGTCGCGGCAGAGAAACACTATTCTAAAACTCTCTTGCGTAGAGTGCGCTTAACGCAAGCGCAAAATTTTGCGCCAGTTACGCTAAAACTGCATACATTATTCTAAAACTCCCTAATCATGTAAAACAGGTGCAAGGGACCTATCTTTACATATTGTTGACCTAAGAGTGCCCATGCCCCAGTTTTACATGATAATCTCCATATTTTTAGTTGAAACTTGCTCAAAATTTTAAGTACGACGTAATGTAAATAAAAAAGGTAATAAAAAAAAAATTACTGCACTTCACGGTATAATTAAATTTAGTTTATTTCTCTTTTCTACTGTTTTCAGTGATTGGGAGAGTTGAAAAATCGATTTCCCCTTTTAAAAAGACAACTAGTAAAAAACAAACGACTCTTTTTGAGGTAAAGGGATTTAAAAATTATATATTCATGTATTTTTATCTAAATTTAAATAAAAACCTTATATATTTGTTTTTATTTTTAATTGCAATTTCTCTTTTGATTGAGCTGTACATTTATGCATTCATTTGATCAAAAACAATTCCAGCACTTTGTTTTGTTTGCCTACTGGTATAATCCTAAATGTGAAAAAAAGATGATTTTCTTGTCCAAAAGGTAGCTGATAACAACAAAATAGCACACCTAAACTGTCAGATTCAAAGGTGGATTCTCCAGCGATTCCAAGTTTCATCACACTGTTTTTTTAGAGTCATATTTCTCATGTCTTGTACCACCAGAATGTTTCTTCAGAAAGTACAGATCGCATGAGATAATGGTTTAGAAATATTATCAGCATGTGCAATGGGGACGAAACGTCTTTGGAGGGCATCCCAACGAAATGGGCACTGCATACCCACGAGTGTAGGATGGTATTCCAGTTTGTCCCATCGGTGTTAAAATATGTAGGTGTTACTGGCACAAAAACAAACACAAAGCTGCGGTGTAGAAACATCTATCGTCAAACAACCGTGCGATTGTGATGGCACTGAGCTCTCGCTAACGACGCAAAGCTCTTGTGCACGGCCTATAAAACGTCCCTTAATTTACTTCAGGATAGCATCAGAAACTTTTGTTTCGTGAACATCAGAAGCAAAATATTGCGATGCAACCATGCTGAATACTTTGTGCCGACACCAAACACTTGCTTTTTCTTCTATTATTCATAGCAGTGAGCTGGCTTTCAGGCCAGTAACTTTATGAATATGACTTAATATTTGCTACAGATCTTGAATAGCTAAAAAGCAGAGCAGTAAAATGGCTGTAGCCTCTTACCTAACTTATTGAAACCGCTACTGCGACTGGGCAAGACACACGTGTCGCTGTATCACGGTACTACAGTGACGTCAGCCATGCACCTGATCACCAAGGTTCTCGCTTCTCGAGCCGGCAGTTTTGGATTTGCCGTAGACCCCCGAAACAAAACTTTGAGGCACGATATCTAAAAAAAACTATGCAAGACAAAAGACACACACACACACACAAAAAAAAAAGAGAAGAACTCGTAATTAAGGGACACATTCCACACTTAAAAAACTGATAAATGCAAAAAAAAAAAAAAATTGTAGTGGAGTTATTTCTGGAAACTTAACAAAACAGTGCACAAAGACATGCAGCACGTGAAAGGAGTACACAGGATGAGCACCGAACTTTCAACTCCGAGTTTATAAGTAAAACAAAGACCAACAACCACAACCACAGCCCAAAAAAAAAATACAAGACAAAAAACACCAAACAAAACCCACTGTGTGCCACATGAATGCTGAATCATCAAGTACTACTAAGGAACTTTATCTCCTTTTAGTGTAGAAAAACTCAAGCCTCACTAATGCAATAATCTGTGCCTCCTTTATTTCAAATGTCTCTAGCACTTCCCTAATCACTGATCTTTTCCCCTGCCAATGATCTGAATGGTATCAAATTTAGTGTTACACTGACAACTGCGACAATCCATTAACCTACTATGTCGCAGCCATTAACTGCATGCTCAAACAAGATTCCAACAAGAGTGGTTCAGAAGTTATCATGCCTGGCAACAACGATGAGGCAGTGCAGATTTTCAACCTTTTCAGACGTGATGTCATTTGCGCTACATGCAACTCGGGGACAGTGGGGCTGGAACAGAAGGAAGGACATTTCCTACTTTTCTAGAAAAATATTCGAGAGAAGGGGAGGGAAACCTCCCCCTCCCCTACCCAACTCCTGAACAATACCAATGCCCCTATTCAGGAACTCTAAGCATATGACATTTTGTAGAGACATTCTTTGTCTATCCAATGGTATATGCCTCACTTTTGTCCAACTAATACCTTAAAAGCTGTAAGCCCGAACCTGCGCTATGAGAAACTGTTGCAGTCGCACCGACATGAGAACAAAGATGTATGTCAAAAAGAGGGCGAGTGGAACCAAAAGAATGGGGCAGTTGCGGCAGTTCTTGAATGTAACAATGCAGAAGGCAAACACAACAATCAGGAAATCAACACACCTATCCCTGTAGGAGTGCAATGGGACAGGTGCTCACGGCCAGGAAAACATGTAAGCCAGGAATGTATTACTGAGGCTCTACTAATTCCCCTTAAAAAACTGAAGAAATTCAGTAATTGCACACTGAGCAAAATAGATGTTAATCCGTAAAAGCTCATCTCTCAAAATTTTCAAGATATGATCCAGGTAAATTTCAGCATTGAGAGTTTTATAGACAGACCATTTTTAATTCCCAAGTGATTGGGACACTAACATCATGATTCGCACAATCTTTCAATATGAAACTATCCTCTAAGCATTTTGAACCTGCCATATGACCATGCCGAAACATTCCAAGTTTGTTGGGCTTGTCATTTTGGGTACCATCGGAAGTTGGTTGAACCTTCAACCTGGAAGGTTCAGCAGTTTAAGCGTCACTGAAACTTGGGAACCTTCCAAACTAACCTTCGAATAAAGAAAGCTCTAAAGAAACTCCAAGGTTACAAACCGTTGGCTTCCGATTTGTCCATTTCATCCAAGGAGTTGAAGCTCCCTCGAACACCTTCGACCTGGAACAAGCAATTCAATTAGATCTAGCCTGAAGATGACGTCAATCTTGTTCACCTCTCCATTAGTCCAAATTTGTGTGTTATGTCCGCAGTCACCAAACACCCCTCCCCCCTCCCCCCTCCCCTCCCCCTCCCCTTACTTGGTCTTCTTCTGTTCAATGTATGAATTTCCATTCTTTTTTTCTTTTTTTCTAAGAGTAAATAAAAAGAGAAAGGAAGAAAGACAGCCAAAATGGGTCACCTGCCCTTCTCTTCCTACACCTAAATAAACTCTTTTGCCCTAAATAAACTGCTTTTGGTGGCCACACTTGTTGCTTCCCACATAATCTTGACCTCAATTATTATGGACTCCCATTACGGTAAATTTTTGTGGGGAACAGAGGTGCCCATAGTAACGAGACGTGGCTGTCCCAAGAAGTCTCCTGGCAGCGATGCATCACCCAGCAGGCTTGAGAACACACAAGTAGAGGGTCTTTTTAACCCTAGAGAGTGGGGAAACATCTCCAAAAGAAATTTGTGTTCTCCTGTTCTTCTGCTTCTTCACTCTCCAGAGTTAAAAAAAAATGTCAGTTCTTAGCCAGGTCGCCTGCACCCTTGCATAAAATATAGCTTCTTTTTTTTTTTTTTTGGGGGGGGGGGGGGGAGACTTTTTAAATTTGCTTTAAAAAAGCCGTTAACGATACATTAATGCGGTCTGTGAAGGCGAGTTATACGGCCAGGGGGACGCAATATAGGGCTTATAGTCACAGTAAGTCAGATGACGAGCTAAGATGTTTTATTTACAATTACAAACTTGCTGAGCGTCAGTGAAAACCACTAAGACAGTAAATTTTGGAAGGACTTGAAACGCATGGGAAGCGCAGTGTAGTGCGCTAAATTTACCAGTCGTGCAACAGACACGGGCCTGGAGGTGCAAAAGTGCACCGGTGCGGCTTTTCCGTCCCTTGTCATCCGCGTTTCTGTACTGCCAGCTTTTTGCTTGTTGCAGTTTCAATCATCCTAGGAATTAGGCCATCACATGTACTTATTTCTAAAAAAATCTAAACATTTCTTTTAGAAATCACCCGGCAAGTTTTGTCGAATTCAGATGAAGCCACCCAGTAATTCAAGTCGGCCATTTCCAGAATAACAATCTTGAAATCTAGATTTCAAGTTTCAATTAGATTCCTTCACTGCAAATGTGCCCTTATTAGATCACGTTTACTTTGAGTGGTTGTGATAATAAAGAAAGCCACTAACAACCTTGCTGGTGTGGAGAAATAATAAAACAGACTTGTACGATACTCGGCGTCCTATCATTTCAGTAATAAACCTGGCAAAGACAGAGGCACGAAACGTGACGAATGTAAAATGCTACACAATGAATCCGCAAACAATGGGGCAGGAATTCACCAAATACATAAAATACTGTGCATGTAACATCACTGAAGCTAGGCGGCTCTCAAAAGAAAAGTAAATGGGAAGCATTACTTTCTGAAAGTAATGCTGCAATTAATTACTTCTTATGCAGTAGTACTTCTAATTGTAATTATTAACACGTGGAGCAAAGCAGTTATAATCAGCATTCAATTACCTTTTCAATGCAATTTACGCAAGTATGCATTCAATGTTACGTGGGTTACTCTACACCAGCAGGTACTGAAGCCATAACCTCTCACAGTAGCTTTTAAAAGCTTTAATGGGTTGGTTTCCAAGTCTAGAGCGTCGGGAAGAGTTGCTACGAAAACATGATAATGAGGGTTCCCCCAAAACCAGCCAGCTGCCTTCCCAAAAAACGCTTTGTCCCCCAGACCTCTGCCTCCACTCTGTAGTCTGATGCTCTACACCTGCACCAATGGAGCACCAATAGAGCGCTTGAATGTGTCGTAACAACTGCTATGTAGTACACCTGCTTCCGCAAGGACAAGTCGAGTGATCCTATGAGCTATAGTTAAGGGATCACTAAAGGCATCACATGATCTACCAGAGTTAAGTAACCATGTTAAGTACCAATTAATTACAGTATTACCTCACTACACCATAACATGACATCATGTCACGTGACATGACATGCTGACCACGCAAGTGACCACCATCCACTAAATTTAGCGGAAAAATGCCATATATCGCCCTATAACAGCCCCCCAGTCCACATTCTGCATAGTGTAAACAATTTTATTTCCACGGACTCAATATGTTGCGAATTCGGCGAAGTGTGGTTTTCAGAAATATTTTGTGGGCACGAAATTTCGGGAATCAGAACGGTATGACAAAGATAAATGTGAGCGAGTTGGTTTTTTAATCCCTTGTTACAGAAAGAATAAAAAAAAGGGGCGAACAAGGACGGAGATCTTCCAACTTTCAACACATGTAGTATTTATTAGACGTTGGCATCGAGCACAGAGGACCATGAAGGGAGGGTGAGAGAGAATGAGAAGGGGACAGAACACAGGGTCGAGGCTCGCAGAAGAAACCGAGGAAGTGGTTACGCTGGTAAGATTAGGGGGGAAGGGAGACGTCTGCAAACACCGAAGCAATGCTGCGTTCTCAGCGAACAAGGGCCCACGGGGCTCAAGTCAAGGTCGCTAGTTGGGGTCTTAGATATGTTGCCTCCCTCTCCGAAAGAGTTGAAGGTAACGAGATGTTTTAGGGTGACTGCAACATGGCGTATGACTCAATTATCTTGCATCTGCAGCGGTCTCCATTTGACCCGAGAATCCGTGCAGGTGAAACAGGGGTTCACACGATGAGCACACATTACTATGGCGGACAATGGGATGCTGGGAATCAATGTCCCCTTTTCTAAGCTCCCTCTCGTGCTCGCTTTGCCAGTCGTTCATGCAGCAACTCGTTTGACCAACATATTCGGCACTACGAGATAAGGGGATGGAGCCAACGCGACCGGTTGCGCAGGGAATAAAGCCGGTCTTGTGTTTCTTAGTACACCCTGTCCATGAGCAACACTCGGGTGGCACATTGAACCTAACCGGAACCGACAGGACAATGCCACATCGCCATTGCATCGTTGTGCCGCTGCCTTCAGGCGATGTGATGTATCTACTAGCGCGTAAGGATAATTTCGGCTTCCCGGGGGCCTTCCCCCTCAGTTCTTCAAATACGTCACTATACTATAGTCGGTGATAGGTTAAGAGCAAAGTGGAAGCTCGTCCCTCTTCCTTCCACCTTAGGAGAGCGAACGCTGAAGAGGAGGTCACCTCCTCTCCACTGTTCGCTCTGCCGCACTGCTTGCAACTCCGATCAATTGAGCCGCGTCCCAATATGATCGTAAAATGACAAGCCGTGAATGCGCCCTCACTTTGACTAGAAAAATACTGTTCTGCTCCCAGGAAAAGGACAAAGAGGCTAGAAATATAAGTGAAATTACTCGCTTTCTCATACTTGAGCGGCATGCCAAGTTACTGCCAAGGAAGATTGTGGTAAAAGAAAATTGAAGGAAAACCACAACATACTAGGACTACACCTGCAAAAATAGTGTATATATGTCTGTAAACTGCACAAATTAGATATGTGCCTTATTGTAATTCTGATGGACAATCCTGTCCCACAACCATGTCCAAGTTCCACAATAAATGCAAGCCGCGGACGACAAGCAACATGGTTACCGAATGACAGAAGACCTGGTTGCGTTTGAAACCAGAATTGTGCCACATTCACAAGATGTAGCATCATACAACTAATACAAGAATACTAATAAATAATTCATTATTTTTTTCATTCTCAATTTATCGTTGGGAGACAAAATAAGGTTAAATATCTGTTCAACATTTTTACAAAGATATCGCGACATTCTGTTGTTCATGCTGCTCAAGAGTGTCGCATGGTCACTTCAGACAGTCAAAAAGACAAAGTGTAAACGCGGTTTACAAAATACAGACAATATTTCGCCATAATACTTGAGAATCAACATTTTTGGTGCTTAATTAATGAATACAAAATTTAGATCAGGCAGATACATTTTCTTTTTATGGCCCTTTTAACCTCTCATCTGACTAGGCCAATGATCTAATCTGTTCTAATTAATCTAATGTAATTCAATCTGACTAGGGCATTAACAAACGACCCTACTTATCAATTTTGCATCAATATCTACCACTCTAGTCTGACTAGGCCATTAGACCCATGCCAGCATACATTAAAGGGGCACTAAACCACTTTCTGCGATAGTCTATTTATGGTCATACTCAATCTATGGTCTCTAAGCATCCTAAAAATCCAAACATTACAATCATGCATGGCCAATTTCCCTATTAAAATCGGTATAAAAGATTGATTACCTTGGAACTATCACTGACATCAGGGGCGCCTTTGGACGAGGAAAAGTAGAGTAACTGTATATGCTCCGTTGGCGGAGCAGAGTATCTCTACAGTGGCTTAAAGGGGGTAGTGTAGCTACCGCGTAGCCTCCACCTTGCATCGGGAACGGCCGCTCCTTGGAAGACGGTGTAGGTGGCGCTTCGATCCGCAGCACCGTTCGGGTGCCTCCACCGGCCGGCAGATAGAGGCACCCTAACACACTTCATAACTAATATAAATACCTCACAAACAATTATTTGTTTCTAGTGAACTTCCCATGACATGATTTGTGTTCGTAGGTGAATAAAAATGTGAAACTAGCAGACGACAGTGAAGTCGACTGCTGCGAATCGGCCGGAGCTGGCCGGAGCCAAGCTGGCCAAACGGCCAAGCCGGAGCCATAGCCAAAACGACGGTGCTGCAAGCGCCAGCGCCACCCGCGGCCGTCTTCCAACGCTGTGCCGCTTCTCCGGTTTCCTTCGTTACACTACCCCCTTTAAGCCACTGTAGTATCTCTATGGTGCCCCCAGGACAGCCATGTTGGATCGAAGCCGCACTGCAGGAAGCAACCTGTCGCTTCTGCAGGAAACCCGGAGACGTTGATGGCGTGGCTGTGAGGCGGCGTGCGGAGCAGAGAAGGTATCTTGCGGCGACATGCCAGATGTGCGCCGTCATCCCGTCATCTGTCTCCCATTTCTCTCCATGCCCTTGGTGAAGCGTAGTGGCCGACGAAAACGTCATCCCTTCGATAGTTGTAGCTGCGCGCTGTTGTTCTGGTCAGAGGTGCCCGGAGGTCCTGGTTGCGTATCGCTCCGCGAGCGCCGCAGACGTGAGCAACGCGATCGTCCTCCGTGTCGTCTGCTTCCCAGACTACGAAAACACGTTTTAAAACTTTGCTTACATTATAAATGAATGCAACTATACTGGACTCAGTGGCTACACATAGTTTTTAGTGGTTCCGAAAGGTTCCGTAAAGGAACCTTTCAGTTCGCTCGATTTTATTGTAGGATGTATATTTCGTAAACGCAAAGCGAGAAACATGCTCTGCCCAAAACTCGGCTCCGGCAAGGTCTCTTTCCCACACAAAGGTTTGATTCACCTCGGCGCACGTGACCGCTCCTTTGCCAATACAGAGTTGACGGCGAAAGGAATTCAATACTCTGGCTCTGTAAGCAGAGCCTATGCAGTTACTCTACGGAGAAGCAGAGGAAAAGCCCTTCTCCTTAGAGGTTTTGTATAGGCTCCCTACGGGAGCCAGAGTTGCATGTTCACACCCGTAGCGCTGGCGAATTCGGAAAATAGCGGCGCTGCGCGTTGGCGGCGCACTCCTTCTCCTTCTTTCCTGGAAAACAGGAAAGGAGGAGGAAAAAGCAGAGGAACATACGCCGGGCACATGAAAAGTAGGTGAAGCTGCTGTACCAGTGGCTTTCCTGCATGGCACTTAGATTTTGCTCCTCACATAATCGGATCTCGGTGAATAGCGGCACGGCACCACGTGGAAAACGCGCAACAGCCTATACAGGAACTCTACTTCTCCTCGTCCAATGGCGCCCTCTGGTGTACCAACGATGGTTCCAAGGTAATCAACCTTTGATACAAATTTAATAAGGAAATCGGCCACGCATGAATGTAATGTTTGTTTTTTTAGAATGCTTACAGACCATTGAGTTACGGCCATAAATAAACTATTGCAGAAAGTGGTTTAGCACCCCTTTAAATCTAGAACATGCCGTAGGAGACTGCATAAGCACTCACCATTTTATTCCCAAACGTGAGGTCATGAATGATGTGAGTCATGTCAATCTTGTCTGGTTGCTTGGCTGCAGCATGCGTAGACATGTGGAAGTTTCCAGGAACCTAGGATGCCCAAACAATCGAGTAAATGGAGCCCATAACACAAGCAATACAGTGTCCAACACATGTGGAATTTCAAGAAAATAAAAGAACCAAACCCATCTGTTAATTTCAAGGCCTCCTTGTAGTGTACAATATGGCAACAGCACAAGTGCCCTCACAATCGCATGCCGTGAAATACCCGACGCATTGTTTGCGAAATGTTTAGCTGTACTTGCTATTTCAACATACCAATGAATACTGCTACATCAAAATCTTTCAGTATTACTGACGTTGCAAGGAAGTCTGCCGAGGAGAGAAACAAACAGCTGGAAAAGCCTAGGGATGGATTCCATCCTTGGGGACTGAATCTCTGTCTAATCTTTGGCTGTGTGCGCCATAAGAGTGTCAACAAACGGTTTAAAAGCGTCGAAAACAATAGAGACAAAGACTAAGTGAGACAAACACAAGGCGCACTCGCAACTGGGGCAGTTGGGAGTGTGCTTTGTGTTTGTCTTCTTTGTTTTCGTCCTTGTTGTTTTTGGAGCTTTTATATCATTTCAGACCATGAACCGACTGGCCCAAATAACCACCTTGCTGAGTGCCAACAATATGTGCGAGAGAAAAGTAGATTTAAGCATGATCAATACAGTTGAACCTCGATTTAACAAAGTCACTGGGAACTGCTAGTTATTTTGTTAAATCTGGAACATCATAAAATTGAGGAAGGGAAACCTCGCGCATAGGGTGCCCGGGGAATCCGAAGTTGTTCGTTAAATCGGGAAATTTGTAAAATCGGGTTCCGCTAAATCGAGGTTCAACTGTAATTTTCTAGCTCGCAAAGCACGATTCTAACAGGAGACGACGGATGACAAAGGAGACAGGGGACAAACACAAACGTCTCAATTGGAGACTTGTGCATTTGTTCCTTATCCCCTTTGTCGTATGTTGTCTCCGGATAGAATCATATGTAATGTTAACCAGCTCGCCTGCTTATTAACCTTGCCTCGCAATACACCTCCTAGTTTTGTTCCAAAGTTATAAACAATATTCACCTCCTTGACATGCACTGGCTCAGACAAACTGTTTAATCCATTGCATACTAGCCCTTTTCCCCAAAAACATGCCACAAAACTTAGTTTAAAATTGGCAATCTGCACGAAAATTAGAGGAAACGTTCACTTGGCTTCTGGATGTTTGTTGTTCTCACATTTATGGCCATCTGATCTGTCCATGCAGTAGTTCTCCACTGTGTTGTACTGTCCGAAACATTCAGGAAGGGGAGAACGACAAACAACACATCCGGAGGCCAACTGAATGTTTCTTTTTAAATTTTCATGCAAACTGCAGATTTTAAATAAAGTTTCTCAGTTATCAGGAGGACAGTACATCTCGTCGTCTGAAAAGGTAGAGCACTAATCCCTTTGAAATACAAGTTTCCGTATCTGTTCATCAGCTAAAGCATACTTCCGTGTTGAGATCTGTGATTGTAAACATCACATATGTTTTTCGTGGGTCTATACAGGTAGAAACTGAGGGAGGAGATGAGTGTGAGGACGCTAGAGTGCCGAGCTCTAGCTGCAATGATTAGTGGGTGGACGCAAAGCTAGCTGCCTTACTCTACTCACTGTTCGAGAACAGTGAATTGAGACAAAGGCAGCTCTAGCTCACCGTCTACCTACTAGTCATTCCAGTCGGAGCTCGACACTCTGGCGTCCTCGCGCACTCTCCTCCTCCCCCTCAGTTCCTATTCGTATAGAGCCCTTCTTTTGTTGAAAATTCAAACCAAGCGGCAAAACAACCTGGAGAGTGCAGAGCAATAGTGGTAGCACTGCAATCTGCCAGAGGGTGTGCAAAAGCAAGCTCCAAAACACAGAGCCGGATTCGTGGTCAGGCTTTCTGATCCCAGGGCACAAGTGGCATTCTTGATTAGTAGTCAAGAGGTTAACTGTACAAGGCAATCAACTCACTCGGACCTGAAGGAAATATTTATTTACCTTGTGGATGTAAAACTTGCCTTCAAAGCGGCAGCCAGCGCCGACGGGCGTTTTCTCAGTGTTTTCGACAAATCCCACTTCGTGCCTTCCCATGTCATCTTGGATGTCTAGTCCCACAGCTGGAAAAAAAAGGTTGGTGGTTGTCACCACTGTGCCACCAGCTTTCAATAAGGCCACATACCGCTGCAGTCTAGCTTGAGGAGGGTTATGTTGATAGAGACGGGGATTTTGTCAGCACTGCTCGGGTTGTCCACAAACAGCTCACTAGCACTGAAAAAGTCAAATCTTCAGTATCGTGTGAACACTGGCCAATTCTGCGGGGCTGTCCCCTCCCAACGCCCAGCTGTTCAACAGTCAGCCACCGAGGCATACTTTCCCAGACATTAGAGATGATCATCCCTCTCCCTGCAACAGCTCTCTCTCTGGAAGTGTCAATCCAACCCCGATGACACATCCCCGATAAAATGTGAAACACAAGTGTTAGTATTAATCGATTAGGTTGGTAGCTCAAGAAAATGTGTTCTCCATAAGGAGAACACAGAAAGAAATTGTTTTCTAATGCACTTGTCCAGACGTTTCAATCTCGAGCCAGCAACCCTGTTCCCCTGGTTTGCACTTACAGCTCTGGGGACATGTAGGAGATGAACTCAGACAAGAAGAGGATCGAGATGAAGAAGCAGCTGAGTATCGAAATCACAGCTCCTGTGACTGTAGGCTGTGTCAAGTCTTTGGGGATCTTGCGGTAGATGTCAAACCTGGAGAGAAACGTAGCTCGACTGTAAGTATGTCGCCGTCGTCTCGCTGTAGACCAGTTGAAGGTGGCTTCTGCAAGCAGCAGCTCCTCCCTCAAAGGTGTCACAAGTGAGATTCAATACAAAATGGTATTTTTATGGAACTGAGGACCTCTCTTGGGAGAGCACAGTTCGTATCACATTCCAAAAACAGTTTTACAGGCACAGATCAATCCTCTATCGGTTGTAGAGCGTGCAGCCATCCACGAGGAAATTAATTTCAGTGCGTGTTAAAAGGCAGCAGTTAATTAAGAGTTCCACGCAAGGCAGCTGATCAATGCCGACAGTGCGTTCCACTGGTCACGAGCCACCATGCCGGACAGTGTCAGTCCCGTCCTGCACCGCTCTATGAGACTCTCGTGAGCGGCGCAACTTTATTTGCATCGCTCTTTGCACACCAAAGCCAGGGGGTAGTTACAACTCGGGTTAGCTACCTTGTACGACGTGGGTCAAATCAAAAGCAAGTAATGAACTTGCAGGTCTGCAGAGGCTGAATGAAGTAACGTGGGTACCAACGTGTGTAATGTAGCTTATGTCTGTGAATACGTACCTCCTAACATCGAACACCATTTTTAAATACCTATGCGGAAGGACTGTTGTCGAGTGAAACTAATAACTAGAGGACGACAACGCATCCACCACAGCCCTGCCACGAAGCTCCTCGCACACCAACTTGACACGACGACGCCGGCACTCAACCAAATGCGCTCGACTGAACGCAATTTTGCACGTTTCACGTATCACCCTCACGACTCTAGCAAGTAACCCTCAAGTAGAAGCCACGTGATCATAACTAACACACATGTACTACTACCCTACTGCCCTCTAGGCAACCGTGCATGTGCGATCACGCCGTTTGTTTGCACCAGGCAGCTGCACCAGGTTTGCGCCGTTTACGCTGTACGGTCCTCGTCCTCGTCACCGTTGTATATTGATAGTCGCAACTTTTATTCTGTTTTACGCTTCAACACGCCTACGAACTCCCTGGTCCCAACAAAGTCACTAAAAGTGTGATGACGTCGATGAACATTTCGTCCACTGGGAGTCACACTCGGAACTCACAAGAGTCAAATAAATGAACGTGCCATACAGCACGGGCGTTCGCTAACCCCACCACGCGGCGAAGCCTACGTGCTGTGGTCTGATTGGCTAAAAAAGGTAAGCCGGATGAGCCAAGGGGCGCACGTGTTGATGAACCTAGGACTGTGCCACGAAAGAATATGGCAAAACCGCGTGACCGCGTCGCGTCCTAAATGTATCTGAATACTGTCTTCCCACGTCCGCTGTCAAAACAGTGTACTAAAGTATTTTGACGTCTGTGACGCCACTTCCTGAAACTAGTCCAAACAAACCATTGCTAGGGTCGTTGTTATGGACAAATACATATGGCAAGGTTTCGCTACGAAAACCCGACCGTTCAAAAATCAGGAGTAGGATTTAAACTTCTAAAAATCACAGATTTAGAGGAACTTCCGGTCCTCAAGATGCCTGCAGCAGACGACGAATGCAAGAAGTGTGCCGTCTGCCACAACCCGGCGCCGTCGTTTGAATCGTGTGACTAAAGACGATATTCTGACATTGCATTTGTTTGAAATATAATTAGTTTCAGACACTTAGAAGAATTCACAGTGGGGTGAGATGCAAAATATGATTTATCGAAAGTCCGGGCGTCGCTCGATTTGATCGTCTGCTAAAAGATAGCATTGCACCCTTGAGAAAAGCACTTCAGGCGATCGGTTGAGATCCCAAATTTTGTTTGCGGACGCCTGGTTGTAACCATCGCGTGGAGAAAGATTCTTACACTTTCTTCAGATTTCTGCAAGAAGAACTGTATAAAAAAAAAAAAATACAAGGTAAGTACGTGTAGCACTTGCAAACGATTGCCTTGATGTAAAAAAAAATGGAAAAAGGTTAAATTAACCGAGAGCACGTAAAACCCAAATTCTATTTGGTCATAATGTCTTAAAATATGGCGCCATATTTATATATTATTACTGTAATGTTGATAAAGTAGTTGCATGCAAGTAGTAGTCAGAGTAAAATCTAGCTTAAACTTGCAGTAGCCTTACACTGCTGTGGTAAAACAGCACTGAGAAGTGTGCCTGTGTCCATGCGCTATCCGGTTATTTTGTTCATGCTTATATGTCTACCTTTGGTGATGTTTTTTCATTGTGATCTTCATATGTTCTCCTGTTCGGACTAGCTTTTTAATTTAGCATTTAGTACAAGCGTCAATAATAATAATAATAATAATAATAATAATAATAATAATAATAATAATAATAATAATAATAATAAATTTATTTGTGAAGGAAGAGCATAATCGAGGCACAGTGCAGGTTCGCCAAAGCCATCATGGGCTTGTGCGGCAAAACCAGCTATGTAATTGCATAAAAATAAAAGAATCAGTTCTAGATAAAAAAAAAGTAGAATTATCACCAACTTTTTACAGAAGTTCCAACTGCAAACTAACGCAAAAAAAAAATCCTTTAAGTCAGAACAGTTATAAAAAAAACACACACAGAGGCACCAGCATCACTTTTCACCATTGAAAGTAGCAGAAAATATTGTCCAGTTCTTGCGTCACGGGGATGTAGATGACCTCCTTTGTTGCAACGTAATAATAATTAAAAAAATCATGCATAAAACAGATATAAGATAAGATAAGCTTTAAGGTTGTTTCTAGTTCAAGCGATAAACTGATAATAAAAAAAATAATTGATTAGAAAAAGAAGAAAAAAACACACGCGTAAGTCGGCTAAAAAACTGCCACGACCGTGCAAGAAAAAAATAATAATAATAATTTTATTCCACACATCAGAAATATCACAGTACAAATGCGGGTCTGTCCAAGCCAAAGGAGGCTTGTGGCACAGGACCCGGCAGCCGAACGGCGAGGCTGGGAAGTGAATAAAGTCAAAAACACACACACACAAAAAATAATAATAATAAACGACTTACCTCGACGGCGTACGATTTGTTTCTCATGCTGGCCTGCACATACGCCGGTAATGCACTTCAGGTCGTCGTCGTAGCTGATCTGCATGACGGTTTGATTTTACGTCATTTTCACCCCTCTGAACTAAGCTGGGTTCTTCACAGAAAAAAACGCACATTGCGGAGGCCTCTACGGCCGTGGCAATGCACTTGTTTTTGTCGCTCGTTTACCTTAAACGACGCAATTAAATGAAGGCGCCCGCTCAGTGGCGGATCCAAGGGGAAGGGGGGGGGGGGCGACAAGGCGGCCCGCCCCCCCCCCCCCCCCAAAAAAAAGTCAACCTTTCTCCTACCCCTTTCTCGGAGGGCAATTTGACATGGGTGGACCCTTCTTGCACAAGAAAGAATAAGAGAATAGTATCCGTAAAAATTTCCCCCCTCCCCCCCCCCAAAAAAAAAACAAAAAAAAACGGAGTTCTGGATCTGTTTTTGCGTTCGCTGCAACAGAGGCCAGCAAGTCTATCGTGTCGTCTGCTACGAAAGCAAAGCGGCGTGTAATTCTTCCGAAATGGCTTTCATCGTTGCAATACGACTCTGAGGCGACAAGAACATCTTCATAATTAGATATCAAGAAGTTAGGTTGCTTACAAAAAAAATATTTACTTACTTGTAAGCAGTGGCGTCACGAGGGTCAGCGGCACCCGGGGCGGTAGCCTGCCGCGACACCCCCCTCCCCCACTCTCGCATAGCCCACCGCGACTCGCCCCCCCCCCCCCCCCCCGCATAGCCCACCAACTTTAAGGGGGGACACTACAAAGGAAAAAGAAATCTGCAAAAGAAAGTTGATTTTGAAAAATGACATATTTACATCCACCAATATCTAGAGAGCATTCTCAGAACGTTTAAATATTTTACACTGCATTGTTAATTTTTTTTTATAAATTATTTTCTATCTACCGAAGCTAAAGGATGGTTTGGAGCACTTTGAACGGATTTTTCTCCGTTCCAATTTTTTGGTATAAATACCATTTTAGCCAATCTATGGTTTGATAATGGCAATACAAGAAAGGCTCGTTCTTCACTTTTCCTGACTGAAATTTAATAAGGAATGCGGCTATGGACTTTTTTTTGTCACTTTACGGATGTCTTTTATAAAAAAATGTTGACATTTTGTCAAATACACAGAAGACCAAAAAGTAGACCAATATTGCAGAAGAGAAAATTTATAGAAATAAGTGACTTTTTACAAAAAACGTTTCATAGCCGCACCCCCAGGAATTCTGCTACATATCTAGCGAATACAAAATCTTGAATATTGTGAGTTTTCCAACGATAGATTAACTAAACAATGTATGCGTGTTGCTGATAGAAGCTGCTCTAATTTCCTTCCCATTTAACTGAAAGACCTGAAATTTTGTTATGCGCCCTCGAGCACGACCAAAAGCCTACCCTGCAAATTTCCTTTATTTTAAGCCAAGGATTGAAAAGTTGAACCTCCCAGGGAGTGTGTCCCCTTTAAAGCTTCCTTACAGCACTCCCCCCCCCCCCGCCCCACACACACAAACACACTCTTTTTGAGGTAGCACTGCATTACCAAAGCATGAAAGCCAGATAAAACACAAAGATGACTATAGAGTGTCTGCTCTGTTCCATGGGCGCCGCCATGTTTGTTTATGCTGACGCAATGACACGGTAAAAGGGCCGGAGGGGGGGGGGAGGCGCTGCACTTTTGCGAGAATCATTTTTTTTTTAGAAACCTTCGCACATATCGTAGTGCAAGGACGTCGGAAAGGCATAGTCACGAAGCTCCAAGAACAACACCAATGCCAAGAGTGCTGTAAAGAGCAAAAACCTTGTTTTTGTTCTTTAAAACCTAACCCAACGGGACTACCAACGGGACTACCAACGTTACTAGAACCACTCATTTGGGAACACCGATCCGTACTCGAGAACCGAGCTAATGGCGATCGCAACGCCGCCATTTCTCACGCAGCGGCCACTTGAGGAACTGCACGTGACTTCTATTTTGGCTTTAATCGGCCATTTTCAGATGCGGCGGAAGGGGTTTCAGGGGTGCCACCCCCTGTCCCCAGCGGACGCGCCGCAAATTACTACCGAAGTTAGGATGCGCCTAGGTCGGGACGCGCTACCTGAAATCACCGCTGATGCATGGTCGCAAAACCTTGCAAACTAACGATTTTATAAAACATCACGCGCCCTTCATTTTGCACTAAATTCAAATAAAAGTTACTACAAATTTTTTTTTCGTTGGTTTTTACGCAAAACATGCTTTCTAAAAGCTCAAGGTGACCACAGTAAAGACAAATGATACAGAGTGGCGCTGTTGTCGTATTTTGCTCGGTCTCGGTGGACGCCAGCGGCCCAGGTTTCAGCGGTGAGTTTCCCAACTGAGTGTTCTAGTAACGCTGGTAACTACGTATCACCGGAGTGCGCTTTTACTGCGAAGAAGTTTCAAGCTTTTCGCTGCGTCATGCTCCAATATGTGTGCGTTGCGCTCGTATACGTATAGCGGATATCGAAGCCGTCGGCACGCAATGGGGGCTTATCGTTCATCCTTTGCCAAGTTACACCGAGGCAGGGTATAATCTTGAGCTCTCACTCTACTGGCGCCGCCTGGCTGTTAGCAGCAAAAAAAAAAAAGAAATCTCAGGGCTGAGAAATTAGAGCAACCGTCCTCGCACAAACACTATCTGAACAATCACAAAACCAAAATCTATTTCTGTTAAATGTTTAACAAATTCTTGCTACAGAACATGATGCCGAAGGAAAGAGAGTCTTATTTTTGCTAGGCCGTTTTATCTTGCAGTGTGGTCCAAAGCAGCAGCGGCATATCCTCGGGGCGATGAAAAGCCGTCAGTCCGAACTCGTCGTTCCGTCACTCGGAGAAATGACACACAAACACGCAAACGTACTCGCCGAACGTGGAAACGAACTTGAATACCCTTGCGCCTATGCGTACAAAGAATATGGAGGCTCTTCGGAGTTTCTGATGTTCCGTCAAACGAAAAGATTGATCTAATAACGAATTGCATCGGTTGCCACCTCGACATGCAAAGCAGAAAGCAAGACGGACTTGATCGCATCCGTGAGCGACCATCGAGACAGGCGTCTCGTTGGAGGAAAAAGTGAGGGAAACTTGGCCAAAAAATAGGGAGACTTTAGGCGTCCAATGAAAGAGGGAGAAACCTGAAACACCCGTCACGTGTGCGCTACAGGCGGTGACCCTCTGTCCGGAACGCAGGATTGGCATAAATGAAATGATCAAGAGAGCCTGTAAATTGCTTTTTGAAATAACTAGTCCCAGTTACGCCAGCCGTTGCTTACAGTGCAATTGTTTTTACAATTCATTTAATATTCCTTACATCACTGACATTGTTTTGTAGCACGTTTTGTATTATGTCCACTTTAGTTTGATTCAACTATGTATTTCAGTGAGGATAGTTTGTTATACTTAGCCTCGAAATTGCCATCCTTCACCCCACAAATGTTTCGAAGTATCCGTTCTCTATATATCTGAGATCAAGTTCCGCATCCCATCAAATAAGCATGAATGAAGAAATATTGATTATTTTATTTATTTGAGCATTTTCTACTCCACAAACATTCCTCCCGAAAGCATATAAATTGGAGACAGTCTGCGCTCCAGCTTTGCTCCGTGCCCCGTGCAAGACCGACTGCGTGAGCAGGGTAGCGAGCGGGCCCACCGAAGGGGGGGGGGGGGGGTCAGCGGCAGCTTCGGCATTTCGGGGGGGGGGGGTTCGAACCCCCCCCCCTTCGAAACGGACGCCCCACATCGCCGATCACAACATCAACAACGGACGTCATTTCCAGTGGTGGGAAGAGCGCACAACCGTTATCGAATTAAACTCTCTTCTTCCCAACGAACGAAATTCGAAAAGGAAGGGGACATGTACCGGCAGCTGATGGTCGCGAGTCATCGGCACCAGTCCCCACCCCTGCCCGTTTCGATCTGGATGAGCATCGTGCCGGCGTGCGGTCGTGTATCAGTACGGCGTGGTGCACGTTAAAGACCCCAGGCTAGCGGTTGTACTGCACTGGCTAAATTGCTCATCTACAGCGAGTGACTCGTCGCAACATTAAAATGGCTGACCAACGACTCGCTGTATAAATATTCGCACAACCCCAATTATCGGCATACCAGAGTCAAACCAACGCTCCGTCAACTTCGGCCCCAACTTGTTTGACGAGTCTAGATAGAGCTAACAAAAAGGGAAAGAGAAGACTACTCGTCATGAGGACGCAACTTTATCAGATGCTAGGGAGTTCGCGCAAGCAGCGGAAAGCCAGACACTGCGTCTGCGACGTAAAAGGCCGTTGGAAATGCGGATACGAGACACGAGCCTTTGTTTTCCATGCGCCCCTCCGCGACAGGTCAGTGTCTACAGTGTATCTTATAGAGTGGGAATGTGGGGATTAATGCCTTATGAAGTGTTGTAATATGTTAATGTCAGACGTGCGTTGGATGATATTATTGATAATGACGATGTTAATCTCAATTAATGCAGTTTTCTCTTGTTTTTGTTTCATGAGTTTTTTGTTTTGTTTTGTTCAATTCTATTTCTTGGTTTTTATTGTGACGCATTGCTTATGTTCAAATGTTTATGTGGATTATATTGATTGGAATGGTTCACAGATGTCTATGTTTATTTTAATTTTGTTGTTTAATTATTGTATGCGGTTTCTCTTAACTGCTATGGGGAGGGGGGTGGCTGCCACGTCAGAGGGCTTTTTGCCTTCTTTTGCTGCAGCCCCTCAGACACATGTATGACACATGTATGTCTGAAATAAACTATTCTATTCTATACTATAAGTGTAGTGTGCCGGGATGTTGGAGAAACTGCCAGAGAACCGAAGGTTCACATTTTCTTCCGAGTGGAATAGCGAAGATCCGACCAATAGATTAAGGCGAAACCCTCCTTCCCTAGTTACCAACTCTTCCAAGGTATGTCAAGCGGTTTCGCAGCTTTCTTTATCCTTGCACTTTCATATTGACACTGTGTCCGGAAAAAAATACGCACTGATAAATCACTTCGCCACTTTGTTTTCTCTTGGAGGCAAAGAGGCATTTGTGGGATGGGCTCAGCATCTGTTTCTCCCCCACTGTGGTCCCTCTCCCAACCCCCAAACACGCTTCCAAAAAAAATGTTTCTAAAAAAAAAAAAAAAATTAAACACGTTTACAACTTTTTGTAATGCCGAATTCGAGCGCAGCTTTTAAGGAGGAGGACGAGGAGGGGGTACGGAGGGGACGGTATGCTCCTCCCCTCCTCATCCGTACCCTCTTCTCCCTTCTCATCTACTCCTCCCGTGCTCCTCCCTCCTCCCTCCCGCGCAGTGCATTATGGGAAACGTCCCATAATGCACCGCGGTGACGTTTTGTCAGGATGCCGAAACGTCGCCCTCGTGACGTCACAGGTGACCCTCGTGACGTCACGACGGGCCCGCGTGTTGCATTATGGGACATTTCCCATAATGCACTGCGCGGTTACGCCGATGTCCTACCAAAAATAACAACCTGATTATACTTGACGTCAACTTTTTTTATATATATGTTGGTCAAGGTTAGCATAGTTCACAACCACGTGCCCTGCACTGCTGTGAGAGCATGTGGCTCCGTCTTGTGTGTCTTTCGCACGCGCTGTCATAAGAAGGACGAGCCAAACTAAGCCATCCACTCGTGCAAGTAGCTTTGACAGCATAGCACATAAAACGTTGACACTGAGTAAAGGAAGGGATAACGATTAAGTAGTTGTATGTAGAGACATTTATTGACATATTTGGCTGACATTGTGACCACACGTTGTCTTGCTGATAATAACGAACCGTGCTGTGGAAGTTTTGTACACTGGCTGTACTCTTTGCCCGCCATACTAATAGTTTTTCTTTGGTGAGGTTGCTTTCTATTGTGTTAATCTAAGTGTTAACTTTCAATTTGCTATATTTATTTGTTTAGGACTTCAGCCTTTACATCTAATTCTAGCAAATGATGAGGCACCAGTAATGTTTATATACAAAACAAAACTGTTTGAGCTTGAATTCTAAGCATGTAACATGATGCTAGCTTGCTTAGTACCTACATGGATTCCATTTTTGTGTCACAGTTTCACTGGTGCCTCATCATACTTGTAAATATATCAGCTTGAACTTTAGAAATAGACTAGAACACAAAGAAAGAAACGACAGGATAGGACACAGAGCCGACTACCAACGATGTTTTAGTATAAACTTCTTTCTTGCGCGTGCTCCTTCATTTTGAGTCCCATGTGGAGCACGATAAACCTATTATATCAATTACCTTATTCCTCTAATAAAGATCACTCCCGATATTTACTTATACAAAAATATATAAAGCATTTACACCGCATTCTTAGACAATTATTGCTTTTTAAACTAACCCGCCACAAGCTCGTGCTGTTGTTTGGGGCGTGACATTTCGTAGGTATTGTCTTTCTTTTTTTGTGTACGGTGATTGATGGGGTGCTGACGCAATCCTTCGCGTGCTCCTCGATGGCGAGCGCCTCGAGCATTTCGCGTGCATGAGGATTGTTGTTTCTGGCAAGAATGGTGGTGCTCTTAAAAGCTACACTGCACTGGCATGTCCTCCAATGAGCTGCCAGGTGTCCTGCCGCTGTTCCCTTTAGTGACGCTGCATGCTCACGGGCTCCGTCGTTGATACAGCGGCCCGTTTGGCCGATGTAGCATTTTCCGCAAGACAGGGGAATGGGGTACACCACTCCTGTAGTGCATGGGAGATACTGCGTTCTGTGGGCCGTGTTGCAGGATTTTTTGTCTTCTTTGGTTCACTTCACTGCACATAGAGTAGGCTTTGTTGGGCGCGGAGCATACTACTTAAACGTCATTTCTTGCTGCAATCTTTTTCAATTTGTGCGTAATTCCATGAATGTAAGGTAGCACCACGATCTTCCTTCGAGTTTTGTCTGCGTTTCCGTTCTCCTGCCTTTTATGCTTCAAGTTTTTGCAGATGTTCTCACATACTGGTACCATTAGACTAGTTGGATATCCCGAATCTCGTAGGCGGCACATCTGTTTTTCAAAACTTTGCCTTATTTGGTGTTCACACGATTTGTGTAGGGAAGAGATTAGAGCCGTGCTTGCGACACTTCTCTTGATGGTCCTTGAGTGTCCAGATGTGAACGGCATAAATCGGCCATGTTCTTCCCAGTAGTGAACGGCCATGTTCTTCCCAGTAGTGGCGCGCGGCACGTGTCTCGAGCATTCCACAACAGTGAATGGCGCCACTTTCCCCAGGACAGAGGGGCTTTACATCGCGGAGGTGAATGAAGACGAAGTGCTGTCCGAGGACAGTTTGCTGCTCCAGACGGAAGGCAAGGCCAACAACGGGGAGGTATTTGGAAGCGACGAAGACCTTCTGGCCACCCCCGTGTCCAAGACCGCTCCCCAGCAGATCACAGACAAGCTTCCCCTGACCGCGACAGATCTGTCGGTTTCGGCCAAGGGCCAGGAAAAAGCGGACGGCCAGCCGGCCAAGCAGGCCTTGTCTCAGGAGCCCAAGACTCCGGACGCAGGCAAGAAGTCAAAAACAAAGGTGACCATGTCCGGGCAAGCCGGCGCCGAGATGAACTTGACTGGCGGTGCCATCAAGGCGCTTTCCGTGGAAGAGGTGAATGTGCAACTGGGCTCTCGTTTCCTCATTTATGCAACGGCCGTTACTCGCGAGGTTTCGCAGCGGCTCTGGTGTGTGTACGATGTTGCCTGCCAGATTTAGAGGAAACGCATTCCGGTAAATGTAGCAGGGAATCACTGTCACGTGGGACTGCGACGTCGTGCGAGGAGTTTCCCCAATACATTTTGTGCAGAAATTTTTCTGCTAAGTTTGACGGATGAATTGTGACATCAAATGACCTCACCTGAAATTATGACTTCACATGAAGTTTTTTCCCGCTGAATTCAGCGGGAATATTTCTTCACTAGATTTAGTAATGAAATTGTGATGTCGCGTGAGCATGCGATGTCACAGTCACGTGACGTCTCCTGATGTCGCATGACAATGTAGCTTTTGAACCTTTGTCATATTTTGAATGGGTGGTGGAGAATGACTGTGTGCAGCAAAGGATACAAAGCCTCAGCCGTCGCCTCGGTTCGTTTGCGGGACACGGCAAGGAACCGGCAATTTTTTGTCTTCAGGAGCGTTAATCTGGGAAGTGACCCTTTGAGTACAGCAAACCTTTTGTCTTCCTTTAAACCGTTTCTACCACCCTCCTTGCAGCGGGCCAAGAAGTTCAACATGCCGCTTTCGGACAGTGCTCGCCTGAAGGGCCGGATGGAGAGGTAGGGGTAGTGATAGTCTGTGCTGTGAGGCGTGGGATGCTGACCCCGTGCTTGTATGTTTTCCGAAAAGGTTTGGTGCAGTGGCTTCCGACGCCGGTACGGCCAAGAGCGAGGCAAAAGGAACGACGAAGACGTCCCGTACTTTGATCAGTGCCAACCCTCCCGTGAGTGTGTCGTTTGTTTGTTTGCCAGAGCCAAGAAATTGCTGTCTGAATTCACCATTATTTAGAGTGCAGCTCTTAGGTGCCCGTTTCCGGGTTGTTGAGCGGCGTCGGTGTAACCGCGCTACATTCAGCGGGAAAATTATTGTCACGTGACCTCAACACCAATTCAATTCCCTCTAAATTTAGCTGGGATTTGAATTGTTGTCGAGGTCATGTGGCGTCAGTTTTTCAGGTGAATTTAGCGGGGAAAGTGGGAGGGCGGGAGGGTATGGAGAAGGAGGATGGGAGGACGTACGCAGGAGGGGACGGGAGCAGGAGGATGGAAGGAAGAGGAGGATGGACAAAGGAAGAGAGGAGGAGAGGGCACGGAGGAGAAGGAGGGCACACCCTCCCCTCCTCCTCCTCCTGAAGAGCTGTGTTCTAATTTCACGTTTCAGGCACTTGCTCATTAAGATGGCATCCCATTGATATCGGAACAGGTCGGTTCCGACCTCGACTAGGAGTACTCCATGGGCGGGAATGTTTAGACCCGACCCGACGTGACCAAGCTCGGTTGAGAAGCGGTCGGGTCCCGGCCCTAGCCCGACAGGATGTTTACGACTGAGTCTCTAGGCTAATAATCTACGGGACTCTGAATAACTATTTGAGAGGAGATCTCTAATTACCTTTAAGCTGATAATCTACGGCACTCTAGCTATTGGGGAGGAAATCCAGCTGTCGCGGTCCTGGCTGCTAGGTCGAGAGCTGAAACCGCGGGGACAACAGCAATGTGCATTACCCGTTTGCGTTTCTGATGCGTCGCTCGGCTGTGTCGGCGTTCGACTGTGGCTCGTGTTCAATCGCTAAAGTACTAAAGTACCAGTTGAGCCTGCCAAACACCTATGCAGCACTCTTGGTCAATCTGTGCCCCGCACCTGATTCAGGAACATGGTGTACAAAATCCAACCCACAGACCTTGTGTTCAGGTAAGCATCAAGCTCTGTGGAGAACAAGCTGGACAAAGTGCCCCATATAGTTCGGTATCTTTGTCAATAGTACTAAAAAAAAAAGGAGAATACAGTGCACCTTTCCAGTACACAATTGGAAAAGAAATAGGCAATAACTTTCTGCTGCACACTGTTCCCGTCGCACAACACTAGCATATTTTCTGAGGGCTGCTGCATCCTCTTGAAGCTTGGTAAGCGAGGGTAAGTGGCCTACAACGCATCTTTGACCGGTACATTTAGTGTCCTATACTGCCTGTGCATCGAAAGTAGTCCTGCATTGGCAAGAAATCGCGTCACAGGTGCCACCAGCTCATGTAGCATTTAGTCAATCATCACAATCTTGTCGGTTGGTCGTAGAAGTGCTGCGGAACAAGCCCGGTGGTCGTGGGGAAGCTGTTGTAGGGTGATTTCAGATAAGATCGACCAAAGGGTGGCTGGTCGACATTTTTAAATCAACTGATGTTTTTATATGCCATTGTCTAGTATCTGGTATAAACGAATCCACACTTAGATTTGACGAGAGAAAAAATTTGGGGACAGGAAAAATCGTAAGGCATGAAGAGGTGGACAGTTGCATTAGCGCGCACTGATGGAGGGGGTACGTTTGAAAGTCAATAACTAAAAGGATAAAGTTAGAAGAATTCAAATACTTTTTTAAAAACAAACTGTGGGTACAGCTTGCTTGAAATATAAAGTAATAATATTTATTTAAGTTTTATTTATTTTTTATAAAAATTGCCAAACATGCCTTCTCGAACGACAAATGGCAAAATTTGGAGGCCTGTATCTCATGATATAATTTAATAATTATCATATAATTTGCACGTAGTATTCTACTTACATATGGCTATTATTTAAAAAAATAAATAAGGTATCTGAGTGATACGATAGTCGGGATTTAGTTAGGCAAACATCGGAAAAAAATCAAACAAAGAAAAATTTCGATGCAAATAAAAAAAAACACCACCTTCGATTTTTTTAAATTTATTTACCCTGTCATACTCTAATTCGGCATTCATTTCTATTAAAAATATGTTGCATTATTTTATTGAGAAAGAAGACACAACTCCCCAAAGTAGGGTCCTTTTTCATAGCCAACACTTAGCAGTGTCCTATACGAGAAGTGACTCTGAGTTCCAGTTTCAGGAAACTAACAAACATCTTTCACATATTTGTATTCAGATGAGGTCACTGACAGCTAAAGCAATCGGTCACACAGTAAAAGTGAGGAGAAACTATATACAGCATTTTACATACAGAGCACAAGGAGGTATCATATTAGAGACTAGTGATTCGAGAAAAGATGATGCAGTGTGAAGTTCTTCTGGCTTCACCTCTGGTGGCCTCCTGTCGCCTCCAGAAGCTTCCTACCTCCATGGTCTTACGGTCCCTACACCGCATAGTTCAACTTCGTGGTCGGTACCAATCGTGCAGTCAGTCAGTGCGGTTCTTCCTCGTCGTGTAGTCAAGCTTCGAAACTGCAATTCAGGCAGTGGTTAGCAGTTCAAAAACAAGTATAGATGACGGGAGATAAGGAGTGCAAACCAGCATTTAGTTTCACCGAAATGTTACGCACATGTCGACGGAAGAACAAAAAAATCGCAATATCGCTTCCGTCGAAGTTAGCCTCTTGGCAGGTTCACCGGAGTCGTGCCAAGTGACTCCGGTGATTCCACCAGGATGCTTCGATGAAATCTGTGCACTCGACATTCCACAGCGACCTCATTCTGACAGATTGCCAGTGTGTTTTCATAGTAGACTTTCACGCTGACTCGAGAAACTGACACCGAACAGAGTGCATGGACGATGCCTAAATTACACAATGTACGCGTTCGATACAAACAATACAGGATTCAGCCCCACTTTCATCGCGTACCGCTACTATCGTTTACAAGCTAAGAAACGCCGGGTGAAAATTTCTGGCCGGTTAAAGTTAAGACGTTTCACTGGGTCTGACGTTCATGTGCGTTCAACGGCGCTTGCGCTTGTTGTTTCGATATGGAGCGGCTGCCGGTGCGTACAACTAGCACATGATCATATATAGTGCGCACATTAGCTGATCTTTAATTCTACCTTTGGCGCATCATCGAGCTTCCAGCTTTTCCGGTACCCCAACACCATTGGCTCATTAGGCCTATAGGCCTAACGAGCCTCGGGGGTAAGGAGTCCTCAAAGCAGTCCGCGTACACGTTCGCCCAGTCGAGCGCACAAAAGTTAACTATGCGCAACAACACGGGAGCACGAGAACAGCGCACGACACACGACAAGAACGGCAGATTCAGATTGCAGAAATTAGTGTCTCGCACACTCCGACTGGCCCCAACATCCGGATTCCGAATTAGGGCGCTTGCACGAGGGCTTTGGGATAGCCACCGTCGACGACGTGAATAGAGCATGCCCAATTCCGTCGTGAGCTACGCCAACGCGCACTGGGCTACATTGCGTTGCACGTGACGAAACAGTATAGACCCCCGTTCGTATTGGGGAGGAGATCGAGCGGTGGCGCTGGCTAGCGGCCGCCGTCGGAACTATTCTTCGGGAATAACAATCCCGCCAATAGTATTCGGTCAGGCACGGAGGACGAGTTCTGAGGCTCGTGAAAGGTATGGGGATAATATTTATCTGCTCGAAAAGCATCTGCGTAAGGGTAGCATAGTCCCTGCTTGTCTCACCTTGCTTTAAATGTCGCATCATTCTCGTTGGAAGTAGTTGGAAGCAAAACCAACCCAGGTGTAGGCGCTCGCGATCGGCCGCGTCGCTCCGGCTGCGCGCGCCAGGTCGTGTGTGACTGACGCGGTGTGGCGATGTTTGTGCGCTTCCTATGGGTTGAAAAACCGAATTCACTTAACACACGCATCGCTTTTCAGTGTCCCTGTCTCTTGCAACGATCATCAGCCACATCGGCGAGAGCAAGAGGTGCCTCGTTGAAGACGAGGACGTGCTGAAATGTGATCATGTAATCGAGCGCAGAGTCGCACCGGAGACATTTTCACCAAAACATCAATCAGAATAGTCATTACATCCCTTTCTTACTGAAATGCCAAAATACAGAACGCACTGGTGAACATTATAACGTATAATGTGGCTAATCAGACTGCATATTGGCATTTAACGTTACAAGTTGTCTTTTTCAGTTTAATTTATCGGTTATCCAAAGGTGCGCGGTTCACGATGAAATATCAATGAGTTCTGCACGACGAGGGCTTAGTTATACACACCTTTGCATTGCTCAATCGAAATTATAGGAATTGCAAAATGCTTCACGAAATTACGTAAATATCACAATATCGAACTGATACTTCTACCTAATACGCTCCAGTGTAAAAGATAGCCTGGAATAAAATAGTCATCAAATGATAGCAGTACCTCTCGGTGGCTTCCGAAGCCTCACGACCCGGTCGTGTGATCCCTTCGGAAGATTCTCCGACGGAACGGCGTTGCGTATCAAGAACCTCCCCTTGTGCACTGTTATGAAATAGTGTGGGGATATTTTGCCGGCAGCCGGCACAACCACTCGGAAAAAAAGATCGCCGGGAGTTTCGGACGACAATGATTATTCTAAAAAAGAAATAAATATAAATCGCACGAAAAAAAAAAAAGCTCGCCTCTTTTGATTTGAACTTGGGACCCACGGCACGTGAAACGGACACTTTTCCACTAAGGTACTCACACAACTAGAAGTTCCTGTTTCGACTACTCCTTTTACACGAAACCCAATACATGCCTTGCACCTACGTCACATGATGACGTCGAACACCGGTATCTACCATGCTGGTGGTTGACTCGACGGCTTTTCGCAGCGAGAGCAATGGTAAACTGCGCCGCGCTCGGCTGTAGCAATTACCCCGTATCCCGATGATCGTCCGATCGTTTCGTCGGCATGCCCCGCGAGACAGAGTGGCCGTCAAGTTAGAGAAAGTACGAGCGGCAGGAAAGGGATGCGGCCGCGGATTATCGAGTTTGCGGGACGCATTTCATAGCGGCGAATGACGGCACTTTTCTACCGTTGTTTACGTTCGCGCACGCCTTTGCATCCGCTTTTGCTCGTTCGTGGTGTATATGGCCTTTGGTCTTCGTTGCATAACGCCGTTTTCACGCTTCGAGCACACCTTCAGGGCTCCCGGCCGAATCCGGGCGAGTGTCGCGCCGCGAGCCCGGCCCGACGGCGACCGGTCTGTGGCGGTCCCCGTGTGCAAGCTCGCCGAGCCGCCGCCGCCGGGTCATCGGTTCGTGCCGTCCGCGATACGATAACCTTTGCAAGGAGCGAAAGTATGCATGCGAGCCGGAGAAAACATACCATAATATAAACCCTGAGACAATGAGATTTTCTTGTTTCAGGGTTAAGTTATGACGGTAACATTGCGTTGTTTACCAGTATTTCGCAAAATCGTAACAATTTTTCTACAAGCGACTCCTAGAGCCGCTCGTCAAATTATGAAGCGCGCAATTAAGCTTTTTCTTTTTTGGCGACACGGCATCCATTCGCGTCAAAACTTCGTCGGCGGCATTTCGAAACTTTCTGCTCGTAGCGCGATCGCACCAATGCCGAAAAATTCCGCACGTACTAGATAAACGTCATCATCGTAAGCTCAGCACGTTTTTCTAAGTTCACGGTACCTTTGTTGAAAATATGGTGCATGTTAGCGCATGTCCGGGCCGTTAGCAGCATCCTACGCCTTGGT
This sequence comes from Ixodes ricinus, assembly GCA_037355805.1. Lineage (NCBI taxonomy): Eukaryota > Metazoa > Arthropoda > Arachnida > Ixodida > Ixodidae > Ixodes > Ixodes ricinus. Next base: position 49,333 of record JAZHYW010001187.1, read on the forward strand.
AAGCGCATCCGCGCGGCGTGAAGTCAACCACCAGTATGGTGCAGGGCCCCGTCCACGCCCCTGTCCTTCCCTTAGACTGCTCCCTCAGCGTGACCCTCAACTTGCAAGGCATGTATTGTTTCCTTCCACGCAGGTCAGGTAGCTTTGGCTTTGGTGAAACGCAGCGCCCCTCTATAGTTCGATCCCCTCGCCAATAGTCAGCGGTGGCCAACGCGATGGGGTGCGTGCACTTGTCGACGTTACGACAGAGCGTAAAGATCCCTTAACTGCGATCGTGGTGTGGTGTACCGAGAAGATTACTCTGCAGAGTAATCCTCTTTCATTCCAGACTTGAAGAAGTTTTAGTGCCGCAAAACGTATGGCACCTGCATTTTCGACTTGTCTGCAGCCTGACTTATTTATTTTGGTCTAAGGCAGGGGCAGACTTTCGTTCGCTCTTGTTTGAAAAACTTGATTTTGTTGTTTTGCTAAGTACTAAAAGTGGCGATTCAAGTTGATTGCTTTATCATTTTGTTTCGCTTAGCCCGCCAACTTGGTACAACTGAAGAAAGGGCAGAACGGTTTGGACAGAGCGTTTCCGGACTGTGGCTAAGCATGTGAGTATTGTATTCCTCACATTAAGTCCATCAGTTGTATCATTTAATGATAAACTGGAACTGAGAGAGAAAAAAAATGCCTCTAGTGTCTTTCCGAGTCGTAATCAGTGTGGCGAGGATTTAAAAATGCCCACACAAGCTTCGGGCATTCACTAGAAAAGGGAAAGTATACATGCCAATATTACCCTGACATCATCTAATCACACTAGTATGTAGTAGTGCCCTAGGTCATTGCTGCCACAAGAAGATAAGGGAATGGAGTACCGATGCTCTAAATGTAGTAGTTCATTTAGGGGCGGATCCAAAACTCCGTTTTTTTTTTCTTTTGTTTTTTTTTTTTTTGGGGGGGGGGGGGTAGTATTCACTGGACGCTATATTTAAGGTAATTGCTCACAGCGCATGCTCGGGAGGAGTTTCCCGTCAGCTCTCGTGCAATAGACCGATCCACAAATTCCACGCCATCTAGCGGCGGTAGTTCAAAGCAACGCACGGGCGCTGCTGGCAACACGCTCGGCAACCGTCGAGCGCCATTGATGGCGACAGTGGAAGCAGTCTGATTGTGTTCCTGCAGCTGTCGCCGCCGTTCCGATTGTACTCGTAAGATGCCATTTCATTGCTGTGTGCCCCTCTGTAAGCAGAGAGGCGTGAGGGATGATCACGGAGACAGAGGTGACATGTTTTGCTAATTAGTCTATCGTCTCATCTTTGCATGGACCAACCGCAGAGGCTGTGATAGCGCGAGATGGTAGCCTTAACTGGCGCTCGCGCTGCACGAGCGCTCGCGCAGCCGCCGAGGTGCTTTTAGCACGCGCGGCCAACAATAGTCCATGCTAAGGTCAGACGAAGTATGAAGCTCGCAAGATTACCGCTTCGTGAAAAAAGAAGCTACGCATATGCGCGGAACTTTAAAACCGCTACGTTGAAGCACGAGCTTCATTCCGCTGAACCCTCGTCAACATCTGTTATCATTTTTGTGTTCCAGGTGCCTTTCTTTGCTTTTCCGAGGAACCCTGTTTTGCAAAAAAATTGATTGATTGCCATAAAACGAGATTAGGGCAAGCACTTTGTCATTTCGAAGTACACAAAGGTGTGTTCAAGGCACTTTTTCTTAAGAAAAAGACTACATGTCAAATATCGCTCTCATCGCTTCTTGAAATAATATATTGTGCCAAGCGTGTTCGGATTTAACGTTGCGAAAGAAAACCCTGAGGAAGGCGCCCCTTCAATGGATGCCGCCTACACGCAAGTTTGCTACAGCGGTAAAAGATGCACCGGCGCAAACGGCGTCGCCAGCGAAGCTTCAACAAGTGCTACGACCCTTAACGAAAACGTCGACATTGACGTAAACCAAACCAGCTATGCTGTCGCAGTTGAGGACAGTGGTGCCGACGGAAAAACAAGGGACGTGATCGTCGACAGAATGAACGCTGCCGTCGACATTGACGAAAACGAAATCAGCTACGCTGTCTCCGTTGAGGCGAGTACTGCTGTCGACGAAAACACGTGATCGCCGACACAGTGAACGCTGCCGCTGGCATTAATGGGACCTGCGACTTGACAACTACATCGAATACGCCGCTAATGAACACGGCACTGAAATCTTCATCACAAACACGGCCGCTTATGCCATACGAGACTGCATGGTAGCAGCAGCGCTAGCACCCCCGACTGCGACGGTCGCCATATCAATGGCCGCTCCCCCGTTCCCTCTCCAAACCAGCGTTGCCTGTCGTACTTCAGAAGACCGCCGAAACTAGCGTCTCACAGTTGCTGGAAGCAATTTCGGAAAGGGTCTATCGCAAGAGGAAAAAGGAAGGAGAAACTCTCTTCTCACCGGGACTTTCTTTGTATGTCCCAGGCTTCCCCAGACGTCGCTATTCTCCCTCTAGAAGATTATAGAAGATTAACTTTCACTCAAAATTCGTACAAAAGCAGCTTTCCCTCTCTCTCTTCCCCCGTGGTTCGAAAGCAGCAGCGAGCTCAGCTATGACCGCCAGTGAATACACCCTATTCCCCCATTCTTTCATGTCACCGGGGAGTCCACTCATGTCAGATTGCCCTCCGAAAGGGGGAAGGGGGGAGGCGAGGCGCCCCCCCCCCTCCCCCTGGACAGCTCTAGCTTCCAGATTGTGCATTCCACACCACCAAGATTGTAGTTCTTCCTAAAAGATAAGTGGGAACTCGTTCCGAGCCCCCCCCCCCCCCCCTGGTATGCTGTGGATTCTGCACTCAAACATGGTGCTAAGTAGAAGCTCACTCATTGCTTCCATTTTATTCTGCTAATGTCATAGCCTTAGGAGTATACTTTTTTGACATGGCAGTGTGCCTAGCATCATGGCTGTTGTCGACACCGACGGACGTGCACGGACCTCTTGCGGCAATTTTCTGCTTTTTACGTACCCGTTACATCGCAAAATTGTGCTAATATTCGCTTCTGTTTGTGGTACGTTTGTGCGAGGTGAGAATCCAAAAGTCGTATCGCCGTAGCAGTACTCAATGTCCATGTCCGCTTGAGCGATCGGGTTCGGCAGCAACGCTTCGCCAAATACTTTAGTTATCTTCGTTTGTTTTCTGTTAGCTCTTGCCTCGAGTTACGTCGTAACAGTGTGGCGGTGTGCAATGTTTCCCCATCAGCGTGAGCGAAGGAGATACTACAAAATAAAGTGCAACGCTTCGAGTGGGATCGCGTGGAAGTGAAAGCATACTTCAAAACAACATGCTCGTGCTTGTCGCGTCGGTTTTGATCGCACGTATGGTGGAACAAGATAGTATCAGCATTTGTCCACGGTGGCTTCTGTTATGCGAAATTGCTGCGGTCCTCGCCATTGAAGCGTTCACTCTGCATAAGATATGTGCGCTTACTGTCTCGAACAACTGACTTTTGAGTTAATAAATGAGGGCTGCCTACTGAGATGACGTCTTTGAAGCAGTGTTTATTTATATGTAAAACGTGGCATCCTAGCCCAATCTGCTCGTTTGCAGTTACCCACTTGGTAAGCAGTGATTGAAGGGGACACTATGGTCAAGCGAGTTCGTTCTACTCTATGTGAATGTGTCGACAAATGAAGTCACGGTCGTGGCCGCCTGCACCTTTGGGACATTGTGTCCTGCCCCCAGCATGTCTCAATGACATAGCACATCGTCTGATCATTTTTCTGTTGTGCATGTCGTTCAGTTTCCTTTGCTGCCACGTGACAATAGGGACTTTTAGCAAACCATTACTGCGTTCTGCATACCGCACTCCTTTGAAGCATGCTTCAAAGTCTCCAACAGTACTGTATGCAGAACACGGTAACGGTTTGCTAAAGTCCCTATTGTCGTCCCTCTTGATTAGAGGTGAGTTCCGCTGCGGTGTCACAAAGCAGACGACTCACATCGGCAGATCTATTTACTCGGCAGCGACGACAGGAGGGCTTGAAACGGATGCACAATCCCCGTGGACAAATCTTCTCCTGAATTCTTGACTTGCTACTTACAATAGTCACTCCACCTGCTAAGATGACTTGACCAGTATTTGGTCTTGAAACGACATTGTGAGACTGACCTTAGGTTTGGGTTCTTCATCAAACATTATTTTATTGCCCCGCGAAAACTACTGGGTATAATAGATTACAAAAACAGATGCAACATGCATTTTTCAGCAAGCAATTGTAATAAAGCTTGTTTACAGTTGCCCTTGAACATTATTCATATATACATTTATGGTGAACATTGGGGGCGGGGGGCTGACACATAGGTAGTCTAGTACAGTGTTATATGCCTTCCTTAAAGATTTCATTTTGGCCACCACTGCCGATTTTGGCAGTGTTTAACACTGTCTATTAATGTCTAAATATGTCTAAAATTGGTATCAACATGCTCAATAAATACATCTTTTACAGTTGGAGGAAAAGGAGCGTCTTCTGAAAAGGAAGCAGAGGTTTGCGAACATCCCAGACACAGAGGTAGGTTTTGTTAGGCAAACATCTTAAGCAATGGCACATCTCCATTCATGTATTACATCGACAACTTCCACAATTTCCTGCAGGTATCAATAAATCGAAGACCATCGTCATCTAGATTCTAGACTTTTCCAAGAAGGCCACCAGAAACACTGGAAGAATCCCGCCACAGGAAGTGGAAAAATGTTGACAACTTTTGTTATTATCTAATCATTCATTGCCATCAGCCCAGCGTGTTTTCTTTTTAGCAGAAGTAAATAAATTATTCATCTCACTAATGGCAGCTGCATTCACAAAATCTGTCGCAATGGAACGACCAGTGAGGAGATCACACACGGTAGAATTGCATTATCCTCCAGCGTGAGCAAATTTACAGCCGTGGATGTTCTTAGACGACGATAGATTAATTTCCGAAACTTGCTTAATTTGTTCTTTGATCGAACCTGCCAGCTTCATGGTACTGCTCATTATCACCAATATAGGTTTCCCACTCAACTACATACATTATATTTTATATGTGTATGTATGATGCTCAATGGAACCAAATACACCGCCGAGCTCGTGGCGTTGCTAGGGTAACTGCGTATGCTCTGCTTACAGAGCACATCCAGTTACACTATGGTATACAACTAGCATGTGCAGTTAGCCTATAGAGTAACCAATAACTCCTGCGATTTGGTTACTCTACGCACCACTTGAGTCGCTAAAAGACAATATTATTATATTTGCGAGGCCACGTGCTCTGCTGGTCCACTTAGTTTCCTTGAGCACTGTATGTCGTGTATACTGCAGTGGTACACACGTTTGCGAGTACGGTTTCGAGGAGTCGCCATCTTGTTCACTTGGGGTGCGCTTGGGCGTGTCACAATCCAATTACAGTGTCACAATCAGATTATGTACGAGCCCAAGTGCACCCCAAGCGAGCAAGATGGCTGGTGGCCTGGGTCCGTACTTGCAAACATGTATACTCGCAAATTTAAAGACAAATAACCCAAGTGATCCGGGGAAAAACAAAACTGGAACAACTGCTCCATTATCAAATGTAGGCGAGCCCGACAATGTTCCTGTAATGCAGGAAAGGCTCACTCCGGTTCAAGACCAGCATCCACGGCAGCAGTCTGCTCGTATCCGAGTGCTTCAGCAGTTCGCTTGCAATGTGACTGCGCACATAGAGTGCGAGCCACACTCCGTGTTCTCTGAATGCATGCGAGTCGGCAAGGATGTTGAACAGGAGTTGCTTCGCTGTTTCGCCATCGTTCGCAATGAGCCAGCGCAGCATCGGAACGCCCGTGGAGTCCTCCTGGAGCCCCGCATAACCACGGATGCGATTGCTCGCGTTGACCGCCACCGTAAGGTGCAGCGATTCCTCGTTGAGCGTCATCGTCCAGAAGCGTCTGCGCCCGAAGCCAAAGATGTCCTTGTCGTAGTTTACGAGGAAGTGGATGATGGACTTCTTGAACTTGACAACCTGTGCAGTCAGAAAGGCGCTGACACGCTCACTTTTGGTTGCGGAGTAATTCTCGTTCCCCAGCACCGTGCACACTAGGAAACCAGATTTGCAACAGTTGTTGTCCTCTGCCTCGTCAACTAGCTATATCCAACTCCCATTGAAATGACTTTGAGCCACTGAGTAAGTTTTCTTCAGGGTAGCGACACTTTAAACATCTTTGCGCTTAAAATTATTGTTGCCAGTTATCTTAAGCTTTTTCATGGATTAAAAACTAATTGGCTTTCGTGAAAATTTGTGTAGAAATGAAAGAAATTAAGAACAGTTTCAGAGAATCTACCGTTGCCCTTGTGAGGTATCGGAGTTGCGTTCTAAACTTCAGCTGGACTCATGCATTTAATTGTGCAAGTTCTTCGACTTGGTTGGGAAGGAGTCATCTTCTGTGAACAGTAGAAAACGTTAAAAGGTAACAGCAGTAAAACGAAAAGAAGAAAAAGGGACTCTGGCTTTGCACTTCCAATTCTCTAATCATCCTGTTCTGATTTATATAATCATCCTGTCCCAGCCTGGTTATTGGTTCACTCCCTACTGCCACGACTATTTTGGAGGGAAGTAATGCAAATTTCATTGTCTTCGTTGCTTTTTTTTTAAAAACGCACATTTATTAAAGGTATACTACAACGAAATTTTGGCGCTTATTTCTGGGTCTATTTGTGTTCAAGGGAGCAGTATCACATGGAACATACCAATATCTTGTTAAAAAAGTCTCGAAAAGGAATTTGAAAACGAATTAAAGAATTAGCAAAGAGAACCTGGTGGATGTCGCGAAAGCCTCGTTTGTAATGCCCGTCTAGGAACCTTGACAGGTAGTGACGATGCCCATGTTGCCTAGAACTATGCGGCAAGTAAGTGTTCCAAAGTGTGTCTTTGGCGCATTAGAACGTAAGGAGGAGCACGCCAATTAGAGGGCAGCATAGGGAATGAATGCGTGATGACAAGGCAGCCAAGCGCGCGAAGTCATTGGTCGAGGCCGGGGGTAAAACAAAAGCACATTGGACGCGCTTGGGGGTAAACAAACGCACGAGGTGCGCAAGGAGCAGAAGAACTTGCACGCCGTATCGGCCTGGAGATCGACCTAGAGATGGCGCTACTGTCGCGCTATCATCATCAAAACGGGGATAGAAGTACGACCGCCCCATAGGCTCTCCATGTTCGCGCGCGAGACGGCGTGATTCTTGCGTTTATTATGGGTGGGAAAACAATTCTAGCGGAAAATGGTGCGGTACTGTTCGGTGCTTCAGTGAAGAACCAATCGTGTTCCCAGCGTACGGCCTAAATCTAAATAATCGCTCGTGTGGATGCGTCGTCTGCTCTAGGCAGACGTTGGGAAGCATGCATTGATCACCACAACGAATCCTGTCTCAGGCTGAACTGCACTATTTATGTTAAATATTTGTTTCTTTTAAAATAGATGTATCGGTCCACCAGCGTGGGAATTCGATAGAACAATGCACTCCAACCCGGATAACATAATACTTGTGTGGGCTGTGAAATCGCAGGTTCTAAGCATTTTTTTAACTTTCTGCTTTTGCGGTAATATAAATATTTAGCATGAAGAGAAATTAGTGCTGTGTTAGAAATTACAGTGCTATTGAGTCCCGCTGCAGCCAATGGTTCCTTTCACTATGCCAGGGTGTGGGTAAGTTTTTCGGAGTCGCAATTCTGCTACATTGCGATGATGAGAGAGTACCTCTTCTATAGTTACGATCCGGAAGCTTTTGGTTGCCAGTACAACTGAAACAAGTAAAACAACATAGTACAATATATCTGCCGCGAGTGGAACAAACGAGAGTAACGAGATGCTTTTCTCGGCAGTGTGGGTTCACCCGCTTCAATTTTCTCGGTGAAGGCCGCGGATGTCAAGAGGCCAATATTACAAATTTCTGGTAAAGTAATATTCTATTCAAACGTAGTAGGCTCTGCAACTCCAACAAACGACCCGCACCACGACACAGAGGGCATCGGCCGCAGCGACACTCTTTTACTGATGATGGCTAGACTCTCACGAGACTTTCCAATCACCCTCTGCCCTCACCTAACGTATATCGGAACTGCGCAGTTAATCGATTAGCCTTAAGATTATTCAAATGATGCTTTAAATGCGATTTTTTTTTGCCGTTTAATCGGCACTTTTGTACTGGAGAAAGTAAGCAAAATGTAAAACAAAGAAAATGCCTGCTGTAATATTTTTGACGTGTTTATTTCTTTATGACACAGGCTTCACGTGTTTATATTTCTGTAAGCGTCATAACGTGAAGTTTAAAATGGGAATGCAATGTGCCATTTATGACATTTAGTAAAATAAATGTGGTTTTAATGTCTTTCGTGCACATATGACCGGCGAAAAATCAACTAACGGATTTATCGATTGATTAGTCTAGTCAAGGGTAGCGATCAGTCGGGTTAATTTTCTAATCAATCCACAGCTCCAATCAACATTCAATATTTTATGAAAGCCATGGTTTGTGCGAGATAACAAAAATACGTCGGACCAGCGGTTGTATACAAACCAACACACTAAGATTATGGAAGCTTGACTTAATAATAATCGCTTTGCTGAATTTCGACGCACATGAAACGATACAACACAACCTTTAGTAAGAAGAAACGACAACAAAAAAACTAAAACATTTAATAAGGAGGGTCAAGCTCAGCCGGAAACGGGCTTGCGTCGTCGAGATGCATGCTTCTGAGCGTGCGCCCGTAGCAGACGACGCACGGCGGTATCCCCGCTTTCGCATGTTTCCAATATCGGCCGCACGGTGGCGACACGGTTCGAACCTTACATCACTGTGCCCTTACATCATCCCGCCAGCTCTCCGGCCACCAGGAGAGAGATCCTCCTGGTGGTGTGGGAGACAGGTTCCGCTCCGATGGTCTTGAGCGTGGTGGCACGAACGTCGCTGAGTGACGGGTCGACTCACTGCTTGTAGAGAACTATGTGCATTTATTTACACTATAGTTACAAGTCCCAACTTGGGAGACCATCCTGCCTGTCTAGAGTCTCAGCTCCCGTCCCTATTCTCCCTAAATCGAATCCAAAATCCCAACCTCCCTCCCTGAGAATCCTCTCGGCACTCCTTTTGCAGGCTTGTAGGGCCCTCTTTTCCCCTCAGGGACCGACCAATCCTTTCAAATCTCGCCACTCCCACGTGGTACACAGTTACCCAATGGTCGGCGAGCTGTCAGCCTGGTGCTCCAACCGCCAAAGCCAAATTCCTTCTAGAGTCGTTCCCTGCATTTTTCCCAGTCTGGCTGTCGCCAACAGCTAAATTATTACACCGGGCAAAACGCGACAATTTGACACTAAGTGGCGAAACCCTCCATACACAGGCACACTCGATTCACAGCCACAAGCAGCTCAAAGAACGGGCTGTCCCATGGATCTGTCCGAGCAGACTCCCGATGCACTGAAATTTGTAACTTAATGAAACTTTTCTTTTCTCGAACTTCGCTTCATTTTAAAAGTTATAGGCAAATTAAAATTACAAAAAAAAAAGCTAGAAATAACCTCCTTCATGACGTCCTTGGTCGCTTGAGTGGCCGTGAACTAGAGGAAGGGTAGTGAGCTCAGCGAGCGCTCACAGCTGCCGCACTCTGTGAAGACGGCTCAAGGGGGCGCCACTAAAGCATGTTCTGGATAGGCTGTATGAAGCAGGCAGCCAGGGCGGCTCGCATTGCATTTGCTGCGCGATTAAACACTAATTCGGCATGACACTTCATTGGCCGAAAACGACAGCAACCACGGGGTAAAGATCAGTTCAGAACGGTAGCCACTTCGCGCTGCCATACCGCCAAACGGCCAAACCGCAAGCCAAAGCTGCTCGCCAAAGGCCTTCGGAACGCTCGAAACCGGTCGGACCCTCGACTGCAGTGCCACCGCGTACATCCGGGACCTTTCTACGCTCGCCGCTCGTCGGTGCCTGATCCCACTACACCTTTCTAGTATGCGCCGCCTTTTCCACCGCTTGGTGGCGGGTATGTCGACTGGTCATTTCTTGTTTCCGTACTTTATAAAGTGCATTTGTTTCTTTTCTGATCTAAAATGCTGACTCCAAAAACTAGTTTTATAAATAATTGAAACGGCTCGCGCACCTTATATTTTGTATTTCGACTAAAAAGGAAGCTTTTAGCGGCTCTGACCAGTAGTAAGCCCAGGACCAAACACGTCACATTTCGCGCGCTTTCGGCATCGCGGGTCGCCCCCGTAGGTGGAGGAGGTTTGCGTGTCGTCCGGTTAAAATATGACGAACTGATATTTAGTTACTCTCTCCGTGCCCGCTGGCTTGCCCGAACCCCAAGAAACGCGGAAACCGCAAAAAAGGTAGACACTTAAATATGATTGCAGGGCCCCTTTAATTATAGACCTTTTTCGTGTACTCTCGTCCCCAGCCACCTAATAGGCGTATCCGGTGTGGGCGACGAAAAGTAATAAAACGTTTCAACCTGTAAATAGTAAACAAATAGAGGGGAGGCAAAACAAGAATGGGTGACGGTTACGCTCATACCCTAAATGTCTTCTATTGACGTGGCGACGGCAAAACAATGTTTTCGCCCATACTAGTAGTGACGCCAATGAGCCTTTTCCGCAAATGTTGGGCGCCATATATCGGCAAGCAGGAGAAACGTTTTTGTTGGGCTGCCTCCTTGTTTCCGGTTCTGACCGCTCTAAGCTATGTTGGCTGCCTGAACGCGGTCGGTGAACGTGCTCAGCGTTTGTTTTTCCTCTACCCAACGCAATCGAAGAGTACTTTTTTTTTCTTTTTTTTTAATGAATGCGTTGACTACGGACAACTTTGTCCGTTTGTACATTTTTTCCGAATGACTGACTGCACAGATGAAGCTCTCTTCGGCAAATGAGAAAGTACAAACGGTTACACTAAACTAGGATTCATGTTATTTGCAGTACCGGCAGTAAATTCAGAAAATATTGGAACAAGTTATTATTAAGGCAAGCTTCTTTTTTTTTTTAACTGCGAGCTATTTGTTTAATTTGCTCGAAAATTTTAATTGATGAAGATGCATTCTCATAAATGTGAAGGCTCACCCTAAAATCGTCTGAAAAACTCGGCGCCTTCACGTACCAATTTAAAATTTTCATCAAAAGTGTATTTAAGTGGTAGATTCACCTTGTGAAATTTCATAGCATAGCTTCATTCCTGTGAAAACAGAGACAAACAAGCTCTCCCGGGTCAACGGCAGACGCGTTCGGGGACCACTAATTTGTTGGCGAGCGCCGCTGACCCTGGCAAGTTTGTTGGTCTCGTCTTTAACTGGAGGGAGTAACACTTTGAAATTTCACAAGGTCAAATGTCAAGCCGCCGATTTCTGAGCGAGCCTCGGCAATGATGTCACCCCCACTGTAGGTCCTGAAGAAAAAACACGAAATTGGCCACACCTGTCTATTTTGAGTCTCGCGCGTGTAGACAATGTTGGAAGATCTTTTTTTTTTACCCATTTCTCTTTCCGGATATGCACATACAACAAACTGTGCAGCGTACACACTTTACCTCAATGCTTTATAAATATTTGGAAACTGTAGGCGATTCCAATGTTTACAGCAACCAAAAAACAGACAGGCAGCTTGCGTAGCAACGCGAGACCGTCGCTTTAGCAAGCAAAAACGGGGATACGGTCCATTCGTCACATGCGCACTCGTCACAGGACGATTGGTCACAGGACGATTCGTCACACAGGAATATTCGTCATAGGATGACTCGTCACGCGGCCAACCGGTCCTACAATAGTTCGTCCCCCCAAAAATGTGTTGTTCAATTTGGTTCGAGCGGACAAAGTGGCTCACCTCATAACTTAGTATGTCTATGGCTTCTGAAAGGCAAAGAATTTGTAACAAACGTTTTAGCTTCTGGTTCCGTACCGAACATTGGATGTTGGTTCGGCCTGACAAAGGGGTCACCTCTTATCTTAGCATGTCTTTCGCTTCTCAAGGTCGAAGAATTTGTAACAGACGTTTTAGCTTCTGGGTCCGTCCCGCGACTATTTTTGAACTCAGACTACATTCAAAAGGATGGAGGTGATCGCAACAGAGAGAGGTAGAGCCATGCAGCTGCACGAGGGGTACTCGTACACATGCAGCAGAAAGAATTACGATACTGATTGGTATTCTCGAAGAGGTGTATGCAAGGCAAAGTAAAAACTGATTTAGCTGCCAGTCGGATTATTGCTCGTTCAAGCCAGCAACTTAGATCAACCTGCTGAAGAGTCGTAATATGATGAAAGGAAAAGCGGGTGAGTATTGTTAGATTAGTTTTTCTAACCATTGATGTATGTCACAGTGGGAAGTCGTGAAACTCCTCATGGGGGAATGTGGGCAGTTGTTCAAATTTACACTTTACTATCGTCCCCTGCCCGATCGATGTGACCAGTTGCCCGCATGACGAGTCATCCTGTGACGAATGTTCCTATGTGACGAATCGTCCTGTGACGAGTGCGCATGTGACGAATCGTCCTGTGACGAGTGCGCATGTGACGAATCGTCCTCATTCCGCAAAAACGTGCCCCAGTCCAACGCACCATCACAGAAACGCGAACTCCGAGGCGCTCGCTCTGTGTTGCACATAAGCGAGGCGCCATCATACCTAATCAATCTGCCGACTCGTATTTCTACATAAAAAAAAAAAAAAAAAAACTTGAACTTTTTTTGAAGTTGCAACTGCAAACACGGGAGTGCTTCAAAGGTAGCCTTTAGGAGCCGTCCACATTGTTTCGCCGGATCGCCCGAATCCACAGCTGCCGCTTCGTCGGGTGCAGGTTAGTAGAAAGAGACCTACAAAAACCATCTTCGGCGACAACGCTTGCTCTCATTGCTGCAGCCGACAACGGAACAGCGTTGGGGCATGTCGGAGAACTTCGAAACGCGCGACCCCCGTTGCCTCCCGCAGCCCCGAGCCGGACGCACCACGCCACCAAAAATGGCGGACTCCTGTCTGCTGCTGCTGCGCATGCGCCGTGGAAACTCCGGAAAAGGCCCATTCCCTAAGTAACTAAATTTGAGGCTAGATTAAAAAAAAAAAACACACTTAATTAGTGGGCAACCAAAAATTGGTCGCCCCCAAAATTCTGCCGCCCTAGGCAGCTGCCTACTCTGCCTATTGGTAAGTCTGCCCCGACACCAAGAGAGTGGAGAAGAGCCCAAAGCAGGGTGTTAGCAGAAATCTCAACTGGACCAGATGGCATACCAATGAGACGTTAAAATTCTGGGCAAAACAACTAAATTAAAGCTGCAACGAACATTAGAAAAAAAATATTGTGGGGGAGAGGTACTTGAGACTTAGCGACAAAGCAGGATAAGGTTGCTGTCAAGGGTAAAGTTGACAGGGACTATATCTCAAATCCTACTGCCCCATAACGGTAACATATGTCCTATACAGACTAGCAATGCAGGTGAATGGGCAGAAACAGAAGAAATGTTAGAACTCCAGAATGGTGTTCACAAGGATAGGAGACTAGGAGATAACTTGTATACGGCCGCACAATTTTTGCTCGTATACGTGGGCGAGGGCCAAGTGTTGTTTAGTGGGCTGCTCGCATCAGTCATATCCCCGTAGCTGTGCTTGCAGGCCTAGACATGTTCGAGAATCAATAGAATTCTAAGCGTAAGATTTTTCGCGTTCTCCTAGCCTAGTTCGAGTGTGGCACTTTTACTTGTTCATTACGTATGAACTCTCCGAAGGAAGAGAACACTCCATTGACATCTTGAAACATGCCTCTCTCTGACGTGCAGACAGGCTCACTGGGGCCAACCTGCATGCCTTCGCCGTTTGCCACATTATAGTGAAACCGAGTATAGTAGCTGCCGAGCCTAGTCAATCTTGTTTTAGATGTAAATATGTTTGTTTGAACATTTCTATGTTGTTGCTAGCGAATCATTCTTCACCGCTTGCCGACTGCATCCCCAGCATTTGGAAAAATTGTGACATACAAGACTACTGCCAGCATGCACCGACAAAGACGAGCGCTTGCCCACAGCCAGGCAGAAGCAGACGTGTGCATGTGCAGAACTGCCCTCAGAAACGGCTCCTGACGACAAGCTGAGGGAGATCCATTCATTGCATAAATGCTCTTACCAAAGATAGCTGAAACTCTAGAAAACTGTTCCTTACCTAAGCTGCTAGTATGGGTGGTTGCCACAAATGTGAAAGGTTGAAACACAAAATCTATGTCTACATGTCCGATCTTACCAAAGATGAAAAAATAATCTTCAAAATGATGTCGAAGTAAGAAGCCTCCGTGATCTGTGGAGTATAGGGAATTCATAATTCATGCACGCGAATTATGCATAGCAAATATAATTTTCCCTTGAAAAATATGCTGCCGAAGCAAGTGTTTATTGATCTTAATAAAACCATGGCCAAAGAACAAAAAAGGCATGTGACAATCGGTTTTCAGGAACTGACAGGTTTGTAGAGGGCCAAGTGTTGCAGCTTGAGTACCTGAAAAATATGAAAGACCTACCTTTAGTTTAATGTTGGCAAAATGTTTTCTAGAATCTTACTTCGTTTCCTACACTCGTCCATCCAGGAACCAGGTATCTTGCAAACAACTCTAAGCACTTGGCACTAGTCTTGACAAATGGTTTGATGAGTTCTAAAAAAGAATAAATGAAACAGGTGTCACGGAGTGTTCATAATTAACCATGGGTTCAAACATCATGCTAGTATAGTAACAAAGTAATTTCCACATATGGAAAAAAGTCGCAGAGAAGCTTTCGATTGCATGTCGAAAGATCCCTGGGTGTGTGAAATGAATTCTCAGTCCTCCACTGGGGCATACCCGATGCCCTTCATTAATTTGATAAGTAAAACCTGCAAATCTGAATTCGTCCCCCCCCCTCCTTTTTTTTTTTTTTCAAGTTGGGACAGGATTAAAGTTTGCTGCTTGCCCATTTTCTTTGCGTTTTTCAACGTCTCCAGTTGGAATGTTATATCTAGAAATGTAGGAGCAACATTTGGTTGCATTACAGGTGGAGGGAAGAATGCAGGAGAAATCAGGTCTAACAGTGTACAGGTCATGAAAACAAGACATAAGAAAGGAAAATGTGTTTGACAATTCGCTGGGAAGTTCTTTGCTGTTCGAGGCGAGAATGGGAGTTTTGAGGACGAGGACTTATAGGGCTAAATTTCAAGAGACACACTATCTGCCTCCTGCCATGATGATAGCGAAACACTAGAGCACTTGGTTTTGAAGTGCATGGGGTTTCGCCCTGCCCTCCCTGAAGGGGTAACGGATTTGGCCGGAGCCCTGGGTTTTACTGGCGACGATGGAAGGACGGAAGAGAAAAGGATTACAGTGGCAAACAGGCGATTAGAAGATTGGTGGAAATTATTTAGGGAAAACTGAATGATGGACAACTAACCAGCACAGCTGGGGACAGGCGGGACAGAGGAAAATTGGAACTCCCTTCCACGTGGCTCCAGCCCAAAGTCTCAACCCTGTCTCCCAGTGGGTCCGGTGCTGGGGTAACGTTGACAAGGTTTGACCAGAGGAAAATTGGCAACTCCCTCGCCAGAAGGAAAATGTTTTTGTTTTGCTTTTGTTTTTTTTTCTCGATTTTTAACGGTCATCTTGGTGATATCCCACACTGCCTGGTGATAGTTAGGGGCAGAAAATTGGTCTTAGAAGGGCTCAAGCTACCGCCCATTACAAAGGGTATAGCCATTAACATCCATCCATCCATGGAAAACTATTTGTATGAAACTGAATGCAAAGATAATATGGGGCGAGTGCTTACTCAGCACCAACGTTACTAAAACACTCAGTTGGGAAACACGCCTTTGAAACCTGGGCCGCTGGAGTTCACCGAGATCAAGCTAAAGACGATAACAGTGCCACCCTTTAGAGACGAGTTAAACATAGAAGTGGCTTGATATGGCTAAATTGTTTATTGAAGACCATTCCTCAATACATTCGCACAGCACGGCAGAGGCCCAAAAATATACAGCAAGCAAGCGAGATGGCGCCACCGGCCCGGGCCTTCCGTGACCAGACAAAACCAGTAAGTGCAGCCGTGTAGTTTACGGAGTAGGCTGTTTTCACTAACGTCAATCCCCCATTTTGTTGTTAGTTTGTTTTTGTCAAACAAATTTACTAGTTTGAAAGATTGCATCGCAACCTGTTAATGTGGTAAAATGGATAGGTGGGCTAGTTGGTACATGATTAACTTGTGAAGCGCCTAAAGAACAGGGACACGAGGAAAGACGAGACAGGACCAAGCGCTAACTTACAACTGAACGTTTATTGAAAAACACTTGACTATTTGTACACAAATTCAGGCTCCCGACACAAAAAAGAAAACTCTTTCTCAGTTAAGTGCACTGACGGTGCACTCTTTCCTCGTGTCCCTGTTCTTTAGGCGCTTCACAAGTTAAACTGTTAATGTGGTAAGACTTATAAGCTTCTACACATATGAGGGATCATGTAAATCCTTGAAATGCTCGCCTTCGACACACACCAGACAGCTCAAAAGAACAAAATGATGGACAAAATTACGTTACTGAAAACACCCTGTAGCCGCTGCGGGAGAAATGACAGCGTTGCGATCGCCATTAGCTCGGTACTGGGATAAGGATAGGCACCACTTTTTCAGAGCAAACTCTATGGCAGATTCCGAACCGAGTGGTTCTAGTAACGTTGCTCAGCACAAAATGCAAAAGGATATACAGCCACGGGTGTTTCCCTACAGCCCAGCGGGTGAGTGCCAGTGGCGTAGCGGGGGCCGGTGCCGCTTAAAGGAGCTGTGCAACAGTTTCAGTGCTTTGCTTAACTAATGCGGGAGTTGGTGTCTCGACCTTTCTGAAGTAAAGAACAAAAACAAAACACTTTGGCCTGCATGTCTTAGTTTTTATTTGAAAAATGGACAAAGATTGAGGTTTGCGGCACCTCTCAACTCCTTCACCAACTTCCGAGTCACGTGCGCTGTGACGTCAATGGGGAAGGCGCAGGGTTTCGGTGAAGCTCTCTCTTTAGAGCCATCAGTGAGCAGCGAGAACTCATCCGCTCGCGACCGCGTGACCATGTGCTGGCGGGCGCAGCGCGAACGATATGGTGAAAGGAGGAAAGTCTCATCTCGGTCCGGCCATACCCGTCCGGCCCTGTCCCCCCTCCCCTCTGTCTTCTGTTCCGCTGCTGACGGTTTTGAGGACCTAGGATAGATGGCGCCACTGAAACTCTGTATAATAAAAGTTTTGTCGATGATACCAGGTTTTTGACACATTTATATTTATGTTGGAACGACAAGATTTATAGAAAAGTTACCTTTTATCGAGCAGGTATTCCCACAACTTGCTATCTTTCCACAAGACCCCCATTGACGTCATGCCGCGTGTTTCTCATGGCCGCCGCTCGCGGCTGCAGGTCGAGGAATATTCTAATTTTTGCCTCGCGATTACGCGGCGGAATCTCAACATTTCGAAGGAAGGCGGTGTGTTTTCTGTCCTCTGTGACAAGGTGAACAATGTAAGAAGTAGAAAACGCCAATTCTTTCAACGTTAAAATCGTTGCACAGCTCCTTTAATGAACCCCCCTTTCCGAAAAAATTCCCGGCTACGCCACTGGTGGATGCAGCCCTACGGTGCGGCTCACCCGACAGCGGCGGCTTGTGCGAGTGCACGCTGGATGGCACGGACACGAGCACCTGGTCCCGCGGCAAGGCCTCCGCCGCGGATCCGCCGAACACGAGCAACTCGACCGGCTTTTTGTGCGGGCAGTGGAATGGCCGCACCGGTTCGCCGTGCTTCGTCACCTGTGACAGAAGACGCGTCTGACGAGCACGGGAGAGAGGCAGAGCGTGCTCACCTTAACCCAGTACCAGGTGGTCAGGTAGGGCAAGCCCCAGGAGGGCAGCAAGCGCCGCACCACGAAGTCCAAGTGGGCCGCATTGAAGGTACACCACACAGCAACCAGGCAGCCTTCCGGGCACGCCAGGCGAGACAAAGGCAGCGCGAGCAGCAGCTCGTCTCGGCTCAGCGTCGCGTAGCTGCGCTTGCGCTTCGCAGACTTGTTTTCCCAGGGAGGGTCCACCAGGATGAAGTCGTACGACCCTGTTGAGCATCCGACAGCCGTTATGAAATTGCGCGAACCATTCCCCTCACCGCCCGCGTACAGACAGGATGCGCGAGCAAGACGCTTTCTGCCGCGTCAATACAAACGAGACTGAGGGCGCAGATCTCCCTATGCAAACCTGGAGTCCCCAGAGCTCAGGCCGCCGCCACGTCGTCCCTAGAATGTCGTCGATGGGGAATTGGCGGTTCCATCACCGGCCCCACCCCGACGGACGGACATTTTATCCCGCGCCATGTGTGGCAATCATTTCTCTCCACTCACGTAACGCGTACATGTCCTGGTTTATTTATAGAGTCACGTACTGCACAGTTTACAAACTGCGGAGCTCCGAGCGTGTACAACACACGGAAGTAGAGAATACCCACCGCTGACGTGACGTACGCACATGGCTGTTGTAGCGCCCCCTCTTCCCGCCCCCTCTTTAATTAGTAATCAGAAATAGCCGAGGACAAGAAAAAAACAACAACACCGGTATTTTTTTCTCTCTCTCTCTCTACGTTGTGAAAACTCGCGAGCAAGGAACAACGTGGACAACACATTACGCCTGTTGTCCGTTTTTTTCAGTTTTTTTTTCTGTTTAGTTGCGCACACGCACAGCGCGGAAAGAGCCTTTATAAATGCACTCTCTCCTGCAAAGCGGGACAAACGAAAACAAACTTGTTCACATCAAAAGAAACAAATGGCCCCTTAACATCAAAAACCAAAGTGTGCGAAAAAAAAAAAATCGGATGGATGTTTGTCTGGATTACAGGCAGAAAGGCTCAAGCACGCAGGACCGACGGCTCGGATGTTTTGAGGATTCCTACCCTAGCCGACAAAAAAAAAAAAAAAAAAAGATAAAAAAGCCGTGTGGGTATTAGAATATTTTAATGAAACTGAAAGACACTTTTTATCTGCGTTCTCAGCTATTAATATATACACGCAAGAAGTATTAATGGCAAAGCAGACACACTTATATATTTTTTATTCCCTTTCTCAACGCATTGCCTCGATTATTTTCACCGAAACGTGGCTGCGCAAACATAACCAACGTTGTGCCAGCTTAATGAGGGACAATAGAGAGGTGGGGAAACCGTCATATATGATAAAGAGTTACCCTTATTCAGTTGTTGATGCTTTCTCGTTGATAAAGGAAAATGTTGAGTGCCTCATGGTCGGAGGGCACTCATCGCTGCCGAGTACGTACCGACCGACCCGATATTGGTGTTTAACGTTTCTATGAGCAACATGCGAAACAGTGCCGTTCACGCCAACTGTAGGAGAATGCACGCAAACAGTCAGGACGACTTTCTACGGCAATATGTTTTTTTCCGCTTTCATTTTCGAGCTTCCTGACAAATTAATTGCTATAGATACGTGAAGTGAGCCGCGACCGGCGATGTATGCAGTTGCGACGTGTAACGACGCGAACATCAGCCGACGGCCGATCTCTCCTCGCGTGCATTTCAGGCGGTTTGACGTTCTCAGTGTGTTTTCGGCACCTCGAAAGTTGGCGCAACTCCGCCCTAGAATTGCGGAAAATGCTGGGGGCAAGAGCCAATGTGCCGTAAAGCACAGGAACCAGTATGTTGATTGTGTGGCTGATGTGGTATATAAGATCCCACTAAGCTGCAGAAGAGTGTACGTAATGACAGAGCCCATGAACATGACTGGTCACTCCGGTCGAACGCTGGGGGTCACTTGCCTCTGCATGTGCTGCTTGTAAATTCCAGCCCAAATTCAACAATATCACCATCATCAGGGGGGGGGGGTGCACAGTGGCCGCAGCCGTTGGCCTCAGCTGGAGCGAATTTGCTTCAAAAAAGCGACGAATTTCGCTTCGCGCGTGGCATCAGAGTGACTCGAACCGAAAAATATAAAAGGTCGGATACGTACCATTACATTTATGAAATTGGTTTTGTTTTGGTTTTTGGGGGTTCCAATTTTCAGATATCGAGCACGAAGTCGCCGCGCGCGCAAGCTCGTCCCAAGCGTGGGGACTATCGAAAAACCCAAACTCGATGACAAGACATCGATCGCCAACCTTTCTGGAGGTAGGACTTCAGCCTGATCACGGTTCTCGAACACGCTGCGGCACCGTTACCTGGGGCCCTAATCTGGACACTTGGCGAAAAAGTCGGCGAAAAATCCGGCGGCTCTGATTGGCCTTCGCCAAGGTCAAGTACGGCGTTGGCCAATCACGGCCGCCAGATTTCTCATCGACGTTTTCGCCAAGTGTCCAGGTTAGGGCCCTGGTGTCGACGCTCAGAACTTATCGTGCAAGTTGATGCCAGGTTCACGATTAAGTCTAGCCAGACGACAGACGGAACACCGGCGATGAGTGACTCGCGGATTGCTAGTTTGCGATTGTGTGCGTCTCTTCGTTATCCTGGCTGCCGTTCAGAAGGCACTTCAGTGTCTCTCTCTCTCTCTCTCTGTCTAGCCTCACGCGTCACCCATAACTACAAACTGTCTAGTAAAGCAAACAAAAATCCTTATTATCGTTGTTATTCTAAAGTTTTCCCGTGAACCGACTCTAAAGCTAGAGATAGCTGTGATAGTTTTCGAGTATGGTGGAGGCACCAAATGTCACTCCAAATTACTTGATATTCCGCTAAGCTAAAATCCACACTTGTCAATGAGTTGGAGCTCTATTGGAACAGTAGTCTGCAGGCAGTGCTTAGTGCAATAACTCAATTCTTAGTGCAATAACTGTTTTTGAATTATCAACAAGCTAATATTTCGGACTTATTAATGGTGTCAGGCACGTATCCCCCCCCTCAGCCCCCCCCCCCCCCCCCCCGAAATCTTCCACTTTGCTGGGGCCTCCTCTCTCCCCCTCCGCCTCATAGGGCATTTTGTCATAGACCCCCTCCCTCCTCCTCCTCCTCCTCCCCCCGAAACAAAATCCTGGCTACGTGCATGAATGGTGTGCAATGTTAATTTCAGAGGAAACTGTAACAGCTTCGTTGGAAAGCAAGATGTTTTGAGCCTCTATGTGGTAACATTGGAGCAGTCCAAGTGTGCAGGTAGGTTTTTGCCTCCTCAACAAGATACACGGCCGGCTCCGATTTGGAGGCACTTTCAATGGTCTACTTTGTCCCACGGCTTCATACGTGAAATCATAATTTTAAAGCGAGGTACAGCTGCATCGGGAAAAGAGTAGCACAAGTGACCGACGACCGGAGCAGCAAAATCGCGACACGCGGCGCTACTGTTCCCGAGCGCGCCGATAGCGAGAGTGCCAGTCACGTTCCATGCCTCAACGCGGGGGTGGCCGGCAGAGAGCAGCCCCACCCTAAAGCCTACATTTTAAAGGTGTAGGGAAACGAAATTTCAGCGCTCATTTTCTAGCTTGAATGTGTCGCATGTTGCACCCTAACCTCAAAAACACCAGTCTTCCGTTGAAAGGCACAAGAAAACTAATTTTAAAGCTAAATAAACGATCTTCCAATGTGCACCTGGTGGATGCATGCGGAGCCTATTTGGGAGGTAGTCTAGCAACGTTGTGGAATCTGCTACGTAGTCGTGACGTAGCAGATTCCTCTGGAGCAGCGCCGCTCTTCGGCATTTCAACATTTTCCTTTTTAGCTTTCCTCCTCAACTCACAAATCTCGCATTGAACGAAACAGTCCAAGAAGACGGAAAGGGTGGACTCTCCTCTTTCTCGGACCCTCGTTTGTGCAGCCGGATGCAGCCATTCTCCCCCTAGAAGATTAGCCAGTCGCTCAAAACTCGGACAAAAGTTGCTTTCCCCACCCCGTTCAGCCCTAAGCTGACAGTGCTGTGGAAGCTACGTGCTTCTTGAGCCAGTCACACGCTCGTCACCCCACGGGCACTTCGAACGGCTCGGTTGTAGCGCGCTGACGCTCAACGCTGACAACGCCACCAAGGGCAAAGCTCATAATCCCGCCAGCCTTGCTACGTCACGAATGCGGGGAAACTTTTCTTTTCTGTTTTTGTTTGCGCCGGATATCCCATGACGCATCGCGCCCTCCGTTCGCTTCTCTTCGAGCGCTCGCTCGAGTGCACCGTTTGGAATGAAAAATATAGCCAATCGTTCAAAATACAAACGTGCGATTATGAATTACGGTTATTACACGTCATGCTTGACCCATTTCCGAACGAAATTTGAAAATTTCAATTTTTGGTTCAGTATCCCTTTAAAGCTACCTTATCCCTCGAGTGTCTCCCGGCCACCCCTGCGTTAAGACATGCAACGTGACTGGCACTCTCGCTATCGGCGCGCTCGGGAACAGTAGCGCCGCGTGTCACGATTTTGTCGCTCCGGTCATTGGTCACTTGTGATACTCTTTTTCCGTTGCAGCTGTACAGCAATACTTCAATGCCAAAACCTCAGAAGTGCCCTCGCGACTGGCAAATGAGTGTTGGAGCTGTTTCCTGTCTACTATCTTATCCTGCCTCAGTGATAAACCCGCCGTCCCCCACTGCGCGGCGCCGAAATTGGCGAAGGGGGACGTCGCCTGCGATCTTTGGTTGCTGGGTGTACGTCAGGGCGTCCCTCCATATAACCAGCCAATCCAGTGCGGCTTCCGTTGCTCATGCGTCCTATCGCCTAGCCTCTCGAAATATGCACCCCGCCGCCATCTGTGGACGCTTGCAGGTGTTTCACCAGTGGGGCTGTGGCGCCGTCCCGTGGCGACGTTGCGAACTTTGCATACTCCAAACCGTCCAAGGTCAGCGCATGTACCAGGGCACTAATGCATTAAAACAGACCAAACGAGACACGGCAAGAACGGCAGGTTCCGATCGCAGAAATTAGCGCACTCCCCGATAGGTACCGACATCCCGATTCCCGAATGCATGGGGCGTTCGCGTGAGGGGGATAGCCACCGCGAGCAGAGCATGCTCCCGTCGTGACCTGCGCCGACACGCGCCGGCGTGCGCTGCGGTATACGTCGCGTTGCGCATGCCAGCGTCAGCGAACGCGATCGGGCGCGCGCACTCGTCCACGTTACATCGGAGTATAAAGAGCCCCACAAATGAGCACTTGCCATCGTAGTTTTGCCGACAGCCTTTCGATTTCAAGAAGAAAAGATAACCGTTTGTTCGCGTGAACAGTGTCGCGCAGTGTATGACTAATTTGGCGCTGCCACTGTTCAGTGGCGTCCATGGCGCTGGCTCACTCACCCGTCAAGAAGGCAGCGAGCTGGCGGATGTCCCCCAGTTGTGCTCGGGCCCCAGCGGGCACCAGGAAAGTCCGCACCAGCGTGGCCCGCCGAGTCATCGGACCTCCGACACAGACGGGTGCCTCGCTGTCCCGCAGCACACGACGCCAGACTGGCGGCTGCCTCTCGGGCGGCCGCGTTGTTGCCGGCGAGCTCCTGCTGCGTCGCCGGTCTCGCGTCCAGGTGTCCTCGAGCCACCGCCGCCGACACAATCTCGCAGGCAGCCCTCTTGATCCAGCTACCTGGCTGGCCCCAACACCCGACTGGCTGATTCAACGCTTGCCCAGCAGGGCGTCTCTCGAGGACGCCTCCAGCACGCGCTCGCTGCCTTCCGTCGTGATTTGGATCAGCGTGATCGCCGGCCAATTCGTCTGGGCCCGCACCGCACCGGTGCAGTGCGGTTCGTGGTACACGGAAGGCTAGAGGGAGAGGGGAGCTTCCTTCTTTCCCCGCCGGCCTTTTGTGTACTAAAGTGGAAAGAGTTTACTGCACTGAACGGGTGCGGTCTGCCCCAGACGAATCGCATCCCGCCAGTGACTGGAAATGCTCCTGCCCAACGTTTTTCTCTTGTTGCTTGCTCGGGAATTTGCTTTTTTTTTTTTTTTTTTTCTGTGAGGATTATTGGGGAGGAAGTTTACCTAAATTCAAGACGGAACCGTGAAGGATCGTTTCTAAATTACCATTGCGTGACATCCTACAGTCTCCGCTTTGATGGGGAGCCTCCCCAGCTCGGCGCATAATCGGGGAAACTTGCTGGACTTCGGACCTTCGTAGCCATCACAGAAAGATCTGAATACAGAGATGATGGCGGCTTATAAAGAGATAAAGTTGGAGAGGGGCGGTGTTGGAAAGTACTTTAAGTACACTGTACTTAACTTTAAGTAGAGTTTAGAAAACTTGCACTTTACTTAAGTACCTTCTCTGAGTATGTACTTGTACCTTACCTAAAGTATTCGTCTTGTACTTTCCGTGGAAAGTACAAATCCAAGCTACAAATACTTACATTCACCAAATTAAAAAAAAAGAAAAAGAAATGGACATATTGTTATGTGAAAGCAAGCGTTATCGTCTTTCGAGACGTCATCTGGCCATGTTTCTGAGCGAAGTAAGGACGGCTATAACACCGATACAAATAACTGCCAAATAATTTGATTGTGTTAAATAGTTGGCCAGGAAAAGAAAACAACTACTGTGTGGTCACTTGACTTTATCCAATATTTGCCGCCATTTACGAAAATAACTGATGCACCCCCTGGAGCAAGGCATACCAGTTTTAAAAGACACTGATAGGGAAATTAAATGGAATCATGAAATATTGTGTTAAATAGTACTTGTACTTCACTTTGAAACTACATTGTATTTATAGTACTTCAAGTCCATTGCGCCCGGTGTACCTATAGCTACTACTGTACTTGAAGTAAATAACCTCTCAGGCTCTCATTGAATTTGTACTTGTACCGAACACTCTGGAGGGGCATCGAAAGGCGAAATTCCCCTTCAATCGTCCCCTGAAATGTTTCTCAGCTTAGGTAGGTATGTTCGGGTTCTGTTAAAGTGTTACCTGGACAAAGTCTGTTAGGGGAACATCATCCTCTCTTGGCTGCCGCCTCCGTCTCCTCTGCAATGAAGGAATATGCCACTTAGTATAGTGCTGTGGTCGCTAACTAATAAATGCACAAGACTAAGATACTGCCGGGCATGTAAAGTCCCCTAAAAAAAAAAGAAAAAAAAACGAAGGCCAGCACACGATAGAAAACGTTCAATTGTTCTACAGAATGACCTGTCTGGGACGAAGCATAAACTTCGACAGTGTTACTATTCATTATCAAACAGGAAAAAAAAAAGTGTAACTTACCACGACAGTTCGTAGAAAGTGCACTAATGCAGAATGCGTCGTGTGGTTGTGTTAACCTGCTTCGATCGATCTGTTGCGTCTGTTTTGCCCGTTGTGCTTTTGGTGTACGTTGTTAGGGGATGAGACATGAACACGATGCAATCTGCATCAGTAGGGTTTGTGCGACTCGTATGGGGTTTAATAAATAAGGTGGTTTCATAAAAAAAAAATTATATATATATATATATATATATATATATATATATATATATATATATATACTGTAAAACGACTATATATATTTCGCGAGGACCTAATTTTCGCAATTCGCGAATCGCCTACAAACGCAAAAAATACGTCCCGCAAACAATTCGGGCAATATGTGAAAGCTACGGAAGCTACACTCAATTCGCGAAAATTAGAACCTGCGAATAATTTCAAATTTTCAACTTTGGCCCGATTCGCGAAAATTTGAGCCCGCGAAAATTAAGTCGTTTACAGTATATATAATAGCCTCACTTCGAAAATGAACAAAGCCGCTCTTAAAAAACTTTGGAAAATGCTATATTTCGGCTGCTTGAATTTTGCGTCCAGTTCTGTCGGTTGCTATAAATAGGGAAAAGAAAACACTAACAATATTTTTTCTTATAAATGTGTGATGCGGTTTATTTTTTCGTCTAAACATTTTTGTCATTTTTTTATGTCGGAAATAAAAAAAACAAAAAGTCGAACATTGTATTTTTGACGTTTTGGTGACATATTCAAAGCCTTGTATCTCATGATTTATCACAAATGTTGCTTACTAAATACTGTACACGTACCTGCAGTACTATACATGTGCTATCGACTAGAACCACCTTAATTTAACCTAATTGTTTTTTAAATTTTATTTCAAAATAAGCTGTCGTTTTTTGAGCCCGCTTTATTAAAAAGAAAAGCAATTGTTTTCATTTTTTATTATTATTCCCAATACGAGAGCTACTGCGCACTCTCAAAACCCCTTCCACATCCCAGTGTGAAAAGAGGACAGCGCCCAGAGGGCGATTATTGGAAAGGTCTAAGTACGTTTCCACGTCAGATCGTGCAATGATGATCCGGGTCATTTTTTTTATATAGTTATGTAAAAATATATGTTAAAGCCATGTTCTTGGAGGAGCACCCTGCTATATGCTAACGCCGTAGGTATTTTTCTTCCGGAGATCTACAATTTCGAAGCTCGAGGCGTGGAGATAGGATTCGCTATGGCACTCGGCACAGCCCTCAATTTCACACCGAAGCCTGCACGTAGTAATAATTTTTGTACTTACTTAATGAAAGGTTTACGACAAGTACACAGAATATTAAAAATTGCAATAAGCGATTTCTACGTAATCTCTCTCTCTCTCTCTCTCTCTCTCTCTATATATGGGCGGTTCTTCATTTGGATTCGGGCGAGAGTGTGCAGTCGATATTTTTTATTTTGCTTCAAGGGTTCATATTTCTGTGGAGCATGTTCCTAGAAGAACAATCCTTTTTATTTTCATGTCCTGACATAAATGAGTTCCTGAGAAAAAAATCTCAAGGTACGCGGAAAGAACTGCGAGGTTTTGACGATTGTCGCGTGTGGCGTATTTAAATCACTCTCGATGCTTAACGTGTTGAAGAGAGAACGATGTATATTTTTAGTGTGATATATAGGCATGTAGGTAAGCCGACATTATAACTGCTATTTATTATTCGTCGCTCCAATTTTTGTAAAAAATCCCCCAACATGCCTCCGCGAACAACTGTGACCCTAAAATGGGGATTTTTGTCTTGGTCGACTAAATGTAGTAGTATCGCTTGCAACATCTTACCACGTGCTAACGCCAATTCATCGCCTTCCAAATTACGCGAAATTTCGTGTATTTTATCATGTAATACGAGGTACACGAGAAATAAATTATGAAACAAAGAGAGGGTTTCACTGCCTGGTTTAACTTCAGCTCGCTGTCTAAAAAAAAACCCCATTTTTAATTTTTTTCTCTTTTCTGGCGTTGCGTTTTTTTCCCACACCTTCTTTTAGCCAGAATACATTTCGTTAATAGTATTTGCCTTGGTTTTGAGTTTCAAGCCTCTAAAAACAAAAAAAAAGCCGTCTGTCGCCGATGGGTGGGATTTAACGGTTTTCGTGTAGTGGCGTATTTGAACCACTCTCAATGTCGAAGTATTCAAAAGAGAGTTTCGAAATTTTTTCATTGTGATGTATATACTGCAAGTCAGTAAAGAGCATTTCATCTACTATTTATTATTCGTCGGTCCAATCTTTGTAAAAATCCCCAAACATGCCTCCGCGAACCAACTGTGACCTAAACCGCGGAATTTTTTGTTAGTCGACTATGTTTAGTTTCTGTTTTTAAAATAATACCACGTGTAGAACCTTTCATTGCACTTTCATAATATGTAGTATTTGTGCCTTAATCACATTGCAGTACCAAGAAATCAGTTGTTCAGCAAAGAAGGTTTTCACTTCTCGTTCAATTTCACCACACTGTATAAAAAAACATTTTTAATATTTTTCTTTTTTGTTGTTTTGCTTTTGGTGTTTTACTACACCCTTATTTGCTCCAGAATACATTCCGTTAGAAGCATACGCACTGGTTTTGAGTTTTTAAGCCTTTAAATATGCTGAAAAATAATTTGGTTCTGTTTCAACCTTGAATTTAGCGTTAAAATATAAAATTTCCATTTTAAAAATCTAGGTTTCCAATAGAGAGCGCTATTTTACTCTAATGTTTCAAAATATTATGCTTTGATATTTCTAGCGCCAGTATAGGTTATGTAGCGCATAGGGTTTAGGCTTGGGCCCCCTCCGATCTAGGCGCTGGCGAATTTATCTGACAACCCGCTCCCGGCATTTGCGATTTCATGGTGGCTAGACGTTTGGAATTGCAAAACTTGATATTACACGCCTAACGACATTCCTGTCTTTGATATGCGTGTTTATTCAACGTCCCTCAGATTATTATAATAAAGAATAAAATACACAGACTATAACCGTCCTTAACCCACCGTCAGCGTTTGCTCTTTTTTAGCGCGTTTCGAGGCTTAAAACTCAAAACTAGTCCATATAACTCTAACAGAATGTATTCTGGCTAAAAGAAAATGTAAAAAACGAAACGCGAAAAAAATAAAAAATATATTTTTTTTTACTTTTTTACAGTGTGCTGGAATGAAACGAAAAGTGAAACCTCCTCTGTTTCATAATTTATTTCTCAGTACTCGTACGTGATTAAGACACAGACTTTACATAATATGAAAGGCAATGAAAGTGTTCCACACGGTATTATTTTAAAAACAAAACTAAACATAGTCGACTGACAAAAAAATCCGCAGTTTAGGTCACAGTTGTTCGCGGAGGCATGTTTGGGGATTTTTACACAAAGATTGGACCGACGAGATAATAAATATTAGAGTGAAATGCCGTTTTACGCGACTTGCATATATATCACAACGAAAAATTTCGAAACTCTCTTTTGAATAACTTTGGCAGCTGAGAGTGGATTCAAATACGCCACACACGAAAACACGTTTAAATCCCACCATCGGCATTTGCTCTTTTTTGGCATATTTAGAGGCTTGAAGCTCAAAACTCACGGCAAGGCAAATACTATTAACGAAATGTGTTCTGTGCATACAAAGAGAGGGTGTGAAGAGAACGCAACGCCAGAAAGAAAAAAAAATTAAAAATGGGGTTTTTTGAGACTAAGCGTGCTGAAGTTAAGCAAAAAAGTGAAAACCCTCTTTGTTTCATAATTTATTTCTCAGTACTCGTGCATGATAAAAACACGAAATTTAGCTTAATTTGGAAGGCGTTGAATGGTTTTACAGTGGTATCTTTTAAAAGCGATACTAAACATAGTCGACTCAAAATAAAATCCCCATTTTAGGATTCACAGTTGTTCGACGGAGAGCATGTTTGGGGATTTTACAAAAGTTGGAGCGACAGATAATAAATAGCGGTTCCAACGTCGGCATTTCCTACGTATATATCCACTGAAAAAATACCGGCGTTCTCTTTTCAATACTTTGAGATCGAGAGTGATTCAAAAACGCCACACACGACAATCGTCGAAACCTCGTAGTTCTTCCCGCTTCTGCGAGTTTTTTTCTCGAGGAACTAATCAAGTCGGGACGCTGAAAATAAAAGGATTGTTCTTCTAGGAACATGCTCCACAAAATATAAAATTTTGAAGCAAATTAAAAAATACGACTGCCACTCGTTGCCTGAATCAAATGAAACCGCCCATATATATATATATACACGGGGACGTTTCACATGAAAGGCGGACAAATTCGATATTGCGAAAACTACGCGTCGCACCAAAAAAAGGCTTGTGTCGTTTTGGTCCTGGGCCAGGGACCTTTTTAGGAAAATTATTAAAGTCCAAGATAATTATATTGTTAATTATGTTTGAGTAATTAACTTTTTAATATTGTGTTTAAGGGCATGGTTTCAATTAGAAAATTGCTCAGCATCGTCAAAAAACACTCAATCAACAAATTGCAGAACGATAGAAGGCACAGGGAAGCATTTTACGGCTTTCTGAAAAACCGCACAAATTCGACGGGTTTTTAAGTTTCGGTTTGTTATCGGAGCGCATCTCCGCCCCGGCAGCACCGCGCCCCGTGGAGAGATAGTGCAACCAACCTCAGCTGCGCTGTCATCGCGCGACGGCAGAGGCTGCGTCACGCATCTCGGCCCCGGCGGCATCGCGTCCCTTGGAGAGATAGTGCAGCCAGCCTCTGCTGCGTCGCGCGATGACAGCGCAGCAGAGGTTGGTTGACATAGTATCGGGGACTAATCGTAACGATCAGTCGGCTACTTAATTAAAATTTGTTAATTAACTTTTTAATTAATAAAAATAGGCATATGGTTTCGAATAGAAACTTGCTGAGCGGCATCGAAAACCACGAAATCAGTAATTATCGGAAAGGCTTTGAGCGCGTGAGAAGCGTAGTAGTGCACTAAAGTTACCACTCGCGGAGCAGGAGTACAATGCTGGGGCTAGATAAGAGACGGAAAAATCGCGCGGGCGACTTACCGCAGCCGCCTTGTACCTGCTCCACGAGTGGTAACTTGAGTGCACTACTACGCTTCTCACACGCTCCGTCTTTTCTGAGAATTATTGATTTAGTGGTTTTCGATGAGGATCTCAGCAAGTTTCTAATTGGAACCATATGTCTATTTTCACTATATTAAAAAGTTAATTAACGAATTTTTATTAATTAGCCAACTTATCGCAAGATTATCCACCCACATAATGTCCCCCTGGTCGTATAACTCACCTCCACAAGCGGCATTAGTGGAACTTTCACGGCTTTTTTTTAAAACCTGTTAAGCTTAAAAAACAAAAAGAAATATACGCTTTGTGCGGGAGCCGTTAGCGGAGGAGCTGGCATTCGACAGTGAGGCGCGTTCAGCAGCCTGCGGCGCCTTTTCGCATGCCAAGCTGTGGCGGCGGAAGCGCGCACGGACGAAACTTTTGCTTTTTGAGCCGATGCGTTGAGGGTGACATTGCATGAGTGCTGGGACAGATATAAGAAGGCCATCTAGCTGTTCTCCGCTTCTTATATATTGAGTTTGAGTCGTTAATATATTATATTACTTATTATACCAAAAGAGGTGGCACAGCGAAACCAGGTCGAAATTCAGTTCGGGCGGCGTAACTAAATGGGAACCGGTTTTAACCATCAAAGAGTGTCAAGAGAATACCACTCGTCCTGGGAGGTGCACACTTTACAGGTAGGAAGGGACCAGTGGACGGTACATTCAGTTCGAACAACTTCGCGATAGGTGGCTCCGAAGCTGAGAAAAAAGCAATTGTTGTCTACGGGACTCGGGGTGCTGGCGTTTCCACATCCAAAATGAGGCTGATCAAAAAAGAAGCACACGACATAAACTTCCATACTCAAACGCCGATTGTCCAGTGATTCCAAGTTTCATTGCAGTTTTCCTTAGATTCATATTTGACACTTTTTGGACCGTCCGAATCTTTCTCCATTGCGTATACAGACTGCGTGCCGTACTGGTTCGGAAATTTCATCGACACGTACGATGGGGACGACACTTCTTTGGAGAGCATTCCTCCAACGAAATTGGCACTGCATAACCGCGAGTGTGGGATGGCCTTTCAGTTCGTCGCATCGGCGCTAACATATGTAGGCGCCACTGGTACGAAAACAAACGAAGAGCGCAAAGCGGCAGTGTAGAATATGTCAGCTGTGCCGACACGATGGCATGCAGACATGATCGGGAGACCAAATGTCTCGCGTCGTACGGCACGGGTCCATCGTTGTCGCTGTCCCAGAAAACATCGGCGAGTTGGAAAACTGTGAAACTTCGTCCGCACGAGATACGACGCAAAAATATTGAAGCACTTAATGACGCAGCAGTTCATGCTGTCAACTGAGCGCAACCGCACCGCTCCGACTTCAATGCGTACCAATGTACGCGGCGTGGTTTAGTTTCGCTCCGGTTCTCACTACCTACCTTCGGTAACGGCCGCGCGGCGGCGCGCCGGTCGCGTTGCACGGAGTGTATACACGGCATTTTTTTTTTAACTTCAACAGATTTGTTTAAAAAAAGCTGTGAAAGCTGCACTTATGCGTTTTGTTCAGGTGAGTTATACGGCCAGGGAGACATAGTATATGGGGCTAATCATAACGATCAGTCGGCTATTTAACTAAAATTCGTTAATTAACTTTTGATTAGAGAAAATAGACATATGGTTCCAATCAGAAACACACTAAGCGTTATCGAAAACCACAAAATCAGTCATTTTCAGAAAGACTTTCAGCGCGTGAGAAGCGCAGTAGTGCGCTAAAGTTACCACTCGTGGAGCAGGTAAAAGGCTAGCGGGGTAAGTCGCCCGCGCGATTTTTCCGTCTCTTATCTAACCAGCCCTGTAGCTGCTCCACGAGTGGTAACTTTAGCGCACTACTGCCCTTCTCACGCGCTCAAAGTCTACCTAAAAATTACTGATTTAGGGGTTCTGGACAACGCCCAGCAAATTTCCAACTGGAACCATACGACTATTTTCACTAATAAAAAAGTTAATTAACAAATTTTAATTAATTAGCCGACTGATCGCTATGATTAGCCCCATATACTATGTCTCCCTGGCCGTATAACTCACCTGAACAAACCGCATAATTGTAGCTTTCACAGCTTTTTTTTAAAACAAATTGTTAAGTTAAAAAAAGAATATACGTATATGTATATGGGTGTTTTCATCTCAAATCGTGCAGGCAAAAAGGGTCGAATTTTTAATTTCGCTGAAAAAAATATATGTTATGGCGTCGTCTTTAAAAATGCAGTAGCCGCAAACCGCAAGTTCGTCGGATTTTTTGTTCTCGACTTACGAATTTTAAAAGAGGCTGCGGCGGAAAGCAGTGTTTTTCACATCCGTCGTGGTTCGGATGTTTCGCTCGATCTCCCGCCGTAGATATTGAGTCCACATTATAATAACTTTTTTCAAGCACTCTGTGAGCACAGGTAAAAGGCTCTAATACCATAAAATAATTTTAGGCGTTTTGCTTTTTTTCTGTAAAAATGTCAAAAATGCCCCCTCAGTTAATTGTTGACGAACTTTGACAATTAAATAATGGCGATCTACTTGGGTTACGTCGATACTTTTTATGTCATTGGAAAGCCCAAAACACGCTCTTTATGTATATTATAAAATCACTCAGCTGTATAAAATTCCATTTGCGGTAAGTTTACGTTAATGTCATGCGAAAACCAAAAAGTACCAATTTTGAAATAATTTTCTCAAAAAACACATTTTTAATTTTTTTTATTTTTTTTTTGTTAAAATGTAGGTATAATAGTTGTCTACTCGAAAAAAAAAGTCGAGAAAGTGTGTATTTTGTTTGTATGTTCTATATTTAAGCCACAATATCGGAAAAAGACGTCTTTGTTTTGCAAGACCTAAGTGAGACATAGCGACCCGTGAGTTTCTATGAATTGTGAAAAAGGTTTCTTGAATTTTTTCCTGCGTTTTGTAATAAATTATAAACATATTCTGTGGTATCAAATAGTTATTTATGTTTTGATAAGAGCGGGAAACCACGAGAAACATATCTAATCAAATCCGCAGGCCGAGTAGACCTTCAATATCGAAGAGGCACAGAGCCGCAGACGTTGTATTGTTTCGATCTATAAAACTTTCATTGTAAACTAGCATGACTATCTATTAGCTGTCATATTACTAAGACATAGAAAGTCACCACATCATCGATATATTATATACAATTCTTTCCGAAACCAAACGCTAGGGTTTGTTCACCGCCCATCGCACAGGCAGTGTTGTACGGAACGGCGTTCCTGGAACGCGTTCCTTTTAGGAGGAACGAAGGAACGCCGCCGTTCCATTTTGCATCGGTGGAACTGGAACGGGAACGCGTTACATTTTTACTGGAACGGAAAGAGTAACGGCGTTCCATCTTTTCGTCCAGTGGGGTAATTTTTATTTTATTTTGAACAGGGAAATTTTGAAAGTACAAAGTGCAGGATCTCGTTACCTTTTTGGCTACTAATCTTATGGATTATTTTGTGTGGTCCTCGCTTGCTAACAGTTTCGGGTGCAGGAGAGCTGGTGGACATTGATTCTTTTTTGAGTGCCCGAAACTGCGGTACAAAAAGCAAGGCTTTTAGTCGTAGGAAAAGACAAAGAAAGAGGGTTGTTTCAAACTCAGCTACTTTCTTTGGTTCCATGAATCCTCATACACCCAGAAATCTAAGGCCGACTACAGCCACTTGTGAACTTCCATAACGAGACCTGTATACAACGATATCACAGATTGCCAGACATCGAACGCACCCTTGTATCCCGAACATTGGTCACTTAAAAGATTAAAAAAAAAACTTTATTTCTTTTCTTGTCTTTCACCTTCAAAAAGAACAACAAAGCCAACCTTACAAAGACGTATTTGTAGTTTCCAAGACTGACCTTCCAAAAGCCCTACCCTCTCCTCCACTTGCTCGTCTTGCGGACAGCAACATCGAGAAGCAACTGTTGTTAAGTTCGAACAAGGGACTTTGTTCAATTGAAACGTGTGAGGTTGTTGTAAAACGCTCGTACAATGTTGGGTAAAAGTACATTCGGCTCGTCTGAATCGTCCACTACAAACATGTATATGGTTAAAAGCTGAGATTTTTAACTTGAATATATCAACAAATGAAACCCTGCTTCCGCTTGTTTTCTTCTCCTGTTGCCCTTCCATGACGACATACAAACTCATATGTTGACTACTAATAGGATAGATTAAAACAAAAACTCTGCTTGATCTAACTAAATATAGTAATTAGCAAAATACAAATGTAACGTATATGTAACGATACGTTCCATCTTGTTAACTGTAACGGGAACGAGTTCCTTTTTCACAGATGTAACTTGTAACGGGAACGCGTTCCAAAAATCAGAACGAACGAGGAACGAGCTTTCGTTCCTTTTTTTGAGGAACGTGTACAACACTGCGCACAGGTCACCAGGGAATGGCCTTTCACTTCCGTAATACACAAAAGTGAAGACACTGAAACGGTTCGAAACACACGGAGAGATTGTCACGGAGAGGGGTAGGAATAAAAATAAATAGATAAGAATAAAATTACCCAACTCCGATCTCAACAAAAATTGCATTAAAAAAAAAAAAAAGGTTCGAGCGGTGGCAAGGCGATAGGTCCACGCCTGGTGGAGAGTCAGACAAAAAAGTCGATGACACGAAAAGGTAAAACAAAAATTCAAAAATTTAGTCAAGACGGAAAAACTCAGCCGCACACGGCAAGAACAAAAACCTACTCCTCCGGGCATTCCCTAAACGGGACACAACCAAATGCCTGCGAACACGCTATCTACAGCACCATCAGGCCGCTACGCCATGACGAAATAAACCCAACAACTAAACAATGCTAACCAACAGTTAACAAGAAAACATAAAAAAAAAGTTCAGCAGAACCGCATTCGAGAAACAAAGTTCAGCAAGGCGAAGAAACACACACAAAATAAAAATAAAAATAAAAAAAATCTTAACTGACCGACCCCGAGTCCCGTCCCACGACACTGAAGCCTGGCAGGATGACGGCGTCCAGATGATGCTCGAATCCATTCTTCACTCTGTTCCGCACAGCCACGACGGCTGTGCGTAGCAGTGGCTGTGCGGAACAAAGTGAAGAATAGATTCGAGCAGCGATGCGCGAGAAGGTAAGCGAGACGTAACATGCCTCGAGCTTCATATCGGGAGAGGAGCTTTCGAGGTAGTTACTGCAGTTACTCAAACTTTCTCTTTCCCCTTCCCTTTTTCAAAAGAACACGTCAGCCTGCGCTAACTTTTCAAACTGGCCCATCTTCGTGTGTGCGTCTGCGGGATTTTTGTCCCGCTCCACCGGTTTTAGCGCGCACGGGGCGTTGTTTTGGCCGGCAGAACTGTTGTTGACCGTGGATATTGTAAGGCCGTGGTGTCCTCATCCTCCCAGGCAACAGTTCCTTTGCTTTCCCTTCTGCAATACTCTGACTGACTGACTCCTCCAGGGTGGATGTCACGGTTCGCTGCGTCAACGACACATTTGTACCATTTCACTCCTCGTGACACAGGGTGCGCTGCTCGCTTCACTGTCACGGGCCGTCCTATCTAACACAACGAGCGCGAAAGGTCGTGGTCATCTGCTGGTTCCGAAAGCGCACGGGACGTTCATATAGGCCAATGAAGGCCCCGAATCAATACGACGTCAGCCGATTTCTACACATCAAAAATTTAAGACGCCTGCTGGTCTGTTAAGAAGTGTTGCTTTCTCTTTTGAACTCCTCCAATGTAGCTTGCCGCCCATAATAAAATTTAAATGATCAATAAATATAACAGGGTGGAACTGCTGTATTTCATTTTTATGTAGGGACGTTGAAAAAAGCCAAAAATATATCCCAGTTTGTGAGGACGCGAAATTCGCAAGTCCGTTTCGAGCCGTAAAAACACGTTTCTGTACGATATTGATGATTAAATATACAACATACAAACAAAATACACACTTTCTCGACTTGCTTTTCGAGTAGACAACCTATCATATCTACATTTTAACAAAAAGATAAACAAAATAAAAAATGTTTTTTTTTTTCGAGAAAATTGATTTCACAATTGGCACTTTTTGGTTTTCGCACGACATTAACGTAAACGTACCGCAAATGGAATTTAATACAGCTGAGTAATTTTATAATTATATATATATATATATATATATATATATATATATATATATATATATATATATATACAAAAAGAACGTGTTTTGGGCTTTCCAAAGACATAAAAAGTATCGACGTAACCCAAGTAGATCGCCAGTATTTAATTGTCAAATTTCGTCAATAATTAACCGAGGGGGCGTATTTGACATTTTTAAAGAAAAAAAGCAAAACGCCTAAAATTATTTTATGGTATTTTCCCTGTGCTCACAGAGTGCTTGAAAAAAGTTATTATAATGTGGACTCAATATCTACGGCGGGAGATCGAGCGAAACATCCGACCCACGACGGATGTGAAAAACACTGCTTTCCGCCGCGGCCTCTTTTAAAATTCGTAAGTCGAGAACAAAAAATCCGACGGACTTGCGGTTTGTGGCTACTGCGTTTCTAAAGACGACGCCATAACATATATTTTTTTCAGCGAAACTAAAAATTCGACTCTTTTTGCCTGCACGATTTGAGATGAAACCACCTATATATATATATGGGCGGTTTCATTTGGATTCAGGCAACGAGGGGCAGTCGTATTTTTTATTTTGCTTCAAATTTGTATATTTCGTGGAGCGTGTTCCAAGAAGAACAATCCTTTTTATTTTAATGTCCTGATATGTTTAGTTTCTGAGAACAAAAAATCCCAAAGAAGCGGGAAAGAACGACGAGGTTTTGACGATTGTCGTGTGTGGCGTTTTTGAATCACTCTCAATCTCAAAGTATTCAAAAGAGAGCGTCTATATTTTTTTTATTGTGATATATATGAAAGTCGGTAAAACGACATTCCAACCACTATTTATTATTCGTCGATCCAATCTTTGTAAAAATCCCCAAACATGCCTCCGTGACCAACAGTGACCTAAACTGCGGATATTTTTTTTTTAGTCGACTATGTTTAGTTTTGTTTTTAAAATAATACCACGTGTAGAATTTTTCATTGCCTTCCACATTATGTAATGTTTGCGTCTTAATCTCGTACGAGTACTGAGAAATAAATTATGAAACTAAGAAGGTTTTCACTTTTCGTTCAATTTCGGCAAGCTGTATAAAAAAACAAATTACTTTTTTGCTTTTTCTCGCGTCGCGTTCTCTTCAAAACCCTTCTTTTAGCCAGAATACATTCCGTTAGAGGTATTTGCCTTGGTTTTTAATTTTAAGCCTCTAAATATGCTAGAAAAGAGCAAATGCCGATGGTGGGCTTTGACGATGTTCGTGTGTGGCGTTTTTAAACCGCTCTCAATCTCAATGTATTCAAAAGAGAGCTTCTATATTTTTTTTATTGTAATTTATATGCAAGTCGGTAAAACGACATTCCAACTACTATTTATTATTCGTCGATCCAATCTTTGTAAAAATCCCCAAACATGCCTCCGCGAACGGCTGTGACGTAAACTGCGGATGATTTTTTTGTGCGACTTCTGCATGCTGTTAATAATTTTCCTATATTATTGCAGAATATATTGGCATGTTTCTCCTGTTTGACAAGGTTATTTCGCTGTTATTCATTTTCTCATATTATTGCAGTATATATTGGCATGTTTCTCCTGCTTGCCTTGTCATTTGTTGTTGTTTTAGTGTGCGTTTGCTTTTGTAAATTTCTTACGTCCCCCCTACTGTAATGACCACCGGGCGATGTAGGTACCAAATAAATAAAATAAATAAATGTAACGCGCGTTGGACGTTGACGTCAAGGCGTCGTCGTGAAGTCGCATGGCGTTGTGACGACACGTCAGGTCGCGGTGACGTTGTGTATTGACGTGACGCCTGACGTCTAGGTTGTATAAAAAATATTGCACGGCGTTTTATTGTTTTCATGACCTCGACCAGCGTGCAGGTCAAGCTTGACGTTGGAACGCAACGCGTTTTTCGTAAAAAACGGGACGCTACGAGCAAAGTGGCTTGGATTAGCCGTTTTTCTCGACATGCGGAGGTGCAGGAAATAGCGCTCCGGTGGCCCCACTCGTCCTTTCTAGTACACTCTACGGCAACCACCAGTCCGTTCGCGATAAAGTTCCTAGATTGGCGACTCCAGAGAAATCGACGCCGCGCAGCGCAACGCCGAGAGCTCAAGAGGGGAGGTCGTTTCGACTCTGTCGTCTGCTATCGTTTCCAGTAATTATTTATATGCTTCCGCCATGTCATTCCTACGCACAGACTAGAAGGTTTCAACCGTCGAAAAATCGGTCTGCTTTCACATGTAACGCCGATTTTACGCTGCAGTACAATAACTTTATGGTGGTCCGCGTGCTGAACGACGAAAACGACCTCGTTT
Source organism: Ixodes ricinus (assembly GCA_037355805.1). Taxonomy (NCBI): domain Eukaryota; kingdom Metazoa; phylum Arthropoda; class Arachnida; order Ixodida; family Ixodidae; genus Ixodes; species Ixodes ricinus. Next base: position 87,975 of record JAZHYW010001187.1, read on the forward strand.
CGTCCGACATTTTGCCGCGACAGTAACTTGGCGAAATGTGGAGGCTGCGGCCCCCGCGACCGCGTCGTACTTCTTACAGTAGTTAGTAGTTTACTCAATTACTATTACAAATGCGTAATTTCTACTCTACTCTAATTACATTTAGCGTTGATACTCAGTAACTTAACTTAACTACCTTTTTGAGTAATTTGTACATGTCTGCCCCCGAACCCCCCCCCCCCCCGAACCCCCAATTCCCCAGCTCTTTCGGGTACGGGGGATCAAATGACGTCGCGCCATCAGGGGTGGAACTCATGAACTGTACTTGGGAGCACCCATGGGAGCAGCTGAAACAGCTGTTTCGGAGCAGGTTGGGAGCAAGTAGTTCTGGAGCAGAGTAGGAGCAGCTTAGATCACTTGCAGCTTGTCTTAGACGAGCACGGGAGTAATTTCGATTGTGCTTAGCAGCACAGATGCACATGAGTGGTTATAGGGACCTAGGTAGATGGGATAACAGTGTAATAGATGCGAAAACTTAAAACGTTGTGAGCCTTAATGAGAACCAAAAAGCGAGTACCATTTGTTTCTGAAGATAGTGTCCTTGATAATTTCTGAGTGGTTTTCAGCTGCTCATAATGCAAGCCAGCACTGCTTATAGCACACCCCACACGTGCTCGACATAGTAATTATATGTGCGAACCACGTGACGTGCGTAAGCAACGGACGTGCCGTTGCGCGGAGGAACAGGGCAACAAATTTTGAGTTTATCCTATTGTACAACTCAATATTGAAGAAGCAGGAGCAAAGTTAAAGTACGCCGAGCAGATCTACCGCTCGCGTGAGAGCTGCTGGCCGGCAAGGTTTCGGATCGGAACGCGTTTCAGTTCTATCAAATCACGATTTATCTTGCAGGAATGCGGTTCCAACTTCTAACGATGAAGTACTAGAAGGAATCTTTTGCTAATGTGTTTTCTACTGGTTGACGTCCGGATCCCGGGAAGCAGAGCCTCACGCATTGCGACGCTTAACGACTCGACCTCACCTCGGCCGACTTGCTTAACCGCTTATGGTTGAAGAATAACAATCCAGTCGCAGGTGGTGCAGCGCTTGGAATCGGACTCCCGAGTTTTTTCGCGCGGTTCTGACTCGGGATACAGAGTAAAAATAAAGAGAACAAAGGATTGCAAGCCGACCAAGCTAAACGCGCTCATTGTTGCCAATCGAGTCGATAAAAACCGAAACACAGACAAAATATAATTTTTTGGCGCACGTTGTGCGATTTGGAGCATAATGCCGCGAAGTATTGGCTGTGGCGCAGTTTCCGCAAAATGGCGCAGACAAATGGGTCTGGCGCAAAATGGCGCAGCCGTTCCACACCTGCGCCATAGCTTTTCTAGCAAGCGGAGAAACCGAAAGCAATCCTAAAAATAAAATCCACGCACTTTTTGTTTCCTTGAATCCTTCAGCAACAAACACAAAAAAGAATAAGTTTTTTCCTCCGTAAGATGCATTCAGCCGCGCCCAGCTGGCAAAAAAACTAAATAAAAGAAATACATAGGGAGGGGCATTTACTTCCGAGAACACCGCAGTCCTGTGTCGTGATGAATCACGCATTCGGGTGAAAGTCAGTGAAATTCCCCCCAAACAAAGCACCTTCTACACAAAGCGGGATTCTTCCAGAAAGCCCATCAAATCGGCGTAGCGTTGGAGATAGTCCGCGCTCTCGCGTGCACCTCGTAAAACTGACTGCGTAAGGAGTGGAGTGAGCCAACAGGGAAGAGGAGAGGAGAGGGGGGGGGGGGTAGCTTTGGCTTTTTTTTTTTGGGGGGGGGGGGGAAGGGATGGACCCCCCATACCACCCCCGTGTACGCTACTGCTCACGCCAGTCTCTGTTTCGTATATGTGCCTTTGGGTTTTTCTTCTCCTTTGCCCGTAGCATGTTGCGGTCATGGAAAAGGAGGGGGTCAAAACCGGGGCCAGGCGTCCTCTTTTGGACGATGCAGTTCTGCGAAACACTGTTCGCACCATCTCAATGTCAACAACGATACTCCCCCGGGCCATAACTCACGCGGGAGAGGAGTGTCGGACCGTCCTCGTTGACACCACCGTGTTCACACACGGGACATCGTCGAATATGTGTGACAGGGTCGCACACTTTGCTGTTGCTGGCTCTCTCTTCCTGGCCCAGTTGCTTGAAAGGGCCACATTCCGGACCCAATCCCACTTTTTTATATAACCGTGGGCTGATATGGGTCAGGAGTGAAAATGGACATCAGAAGCTTTTTTAAACGGAAAGCTGACAGTGATAATGACAATCTACCTTGTGCAACGAAGAAGCACGTGACCTCAGTGATGTGTCATGACCTGCGATCTATCGATGTACCTGCTGTCTCCGTCACTCCTGAGCATTCTCCGACTTTAAAAAGTCAGCTGAACATTGGCTTTGCCCTCGACTCTCACAGGTATGTCAGACTCGTCTTTAACTGTGGGAGTATTCATGCAAAGCTGAGCTTGATCAGATATATATAACAACCAATAGCTAAAATTTTACTCCAGTTCTGAAATGAGACAGAGCGAGCATGGCAAGCTGAGGGAGCCCGCGTCGAGGAAATACGGAAAGTTACAATGGCAACTAACCCTCCCGCGGTAGCCTCGCCGTGCTAGCTTTCCAAGTTCCAACACAGCTAACGCAGCTTTCAGATGTCTTCCATGGACCACAACCCGGGAAATGCTTCAAATTATATTACGAGCGAAGACAATTTTGTGCAGAAAATTAGAGTTGTAAATTTGAGCAGAGGCCTACTTGGGGTAGCTTTTAAAAACTTGTTTAAACGTCAAATATTGTTCAATATGGAAATAAAAAGGTATTGTCCATTGCTGTGACTTGCAAGTCACACGCAAGACAGTGCGTGTGACTTGCGTGCACTGTCTTGCTATTTTATTTTGTACGGTACATTCATGATGCCAATACTTGTCTATAAAATCTTTGTTTTTTTTTTTATCTCTGAGAGAATTATAAACTAAGTGGACTGTTTTGTTGTTTTGCCATGTCATAGACTAAATTCCTTCTTTATTTTTTTTTTCACTGTGCCTGTACATATCTCTAAAAATGTTTTTTCTTGCATTGAGATTACCGATGCATTGTACATTTTTAAAATAATTGCTTCATAAAAAAATGTGTATCTTGCAAGCCGTATTCAGCTCTTTTGCGTTTTACTGTAGGACCCCCCCCCTTTCCCCTTGAGCGCACGCGCCCAAAAAGGACTGTCAGTTTGCCCCCCCCCCCCCCCCCCCCAAGACAAAATCCTGCCGACGCCCATGCCCCCGAAGTGCAAAACTTTCTTTTACTGATTTCACTCTTGCACCACAACTGTAAAGGAGTGGCTCAACTCACGCGGGATTGAAACATACATAAGCACTGATTGTAGACTTTGCGAAGTTACCGAAACGTTCACCCATGCTTTTATTCTTTGTGTTGACGCTGTATTTTGGGATGTTTTCAAACGGACGCTGAAAAAGGACTTTGATGTGGAAGAGGCAAACCTTCGCTACTTGCATTTCGCCGAACACCTCGATACCATTCAAAACATTTTAGTAGTACTAGGTCTTTACAGTTTGTGGGAAACGTGTACAGTGAATAATGACACAAGTGTCGCAAAGCCATCCTGGGTAAATAATAAAAATATTGGCATTCAAGTAGGTCAAGGCATATTTGCCTGCTGTGATGACAATGATGAATGGAAAGATGTAAAAAATCGCAATCGTTCCGCTGATAATATACAATCCATGACAACACCAGTCGATTTACAAAGTGTAATTGACACCTTCCTTTTGCGGTGAGCGTTGTGCTCTTGTAAATCCCCAATATATAATTTAACGCAAATGGAACACACTGCTTGCAGAGAGTAACGCATATGTAACACACTGGATGTATATAATGCAACGCAGACGTAATGCATTGCTTGTATATAACCTAACGATGCACTACTTGTATATAATGTAACACATTACTTGTATAGAATAATGTAAAGCAAATGAGTTGTTTAAACATGCTGTAAATAAATGTCTCTCTCTTTCTCTCTCTCTCTCAAAAAAAAGAAAAGAAGTAATGTGTCGCGACATGTTGGAAAGACGCTCGCTTAATGATCTGGGTTCAATTCCTGCCTGGCGCAATCTTTTTTTTTTTTTTCGTTTTTACAGTGATGGTTTCTTGTCCTTTCCCTCTCTCTCTCCACCCCCTTTCCCCGTAAAAAAAATCCACCAGTGTGCAGCCTCCCGGCCACGCTTCACGAACGGCCGAACACCTAGCCAAAGTGGTAAGTTGGGCTAGATGATGTAGCATTGTAAAAGGGTGAAAAACAGTGCGAAAAACTAAATGCACAGAGATGGTGTACACACAGAGCACTCTGTGTGTGTACACCTTTTCTGTCCGTGTCGTTTGTCGCGCTGTTTGTTGCCCTTTTACCTAGCCAGAGGATGTTTCCCAATAAAAACTACCCAAGGATAGTGGCACTCAGTTGGTTGAACAACGTTTTAGCGAATGCCCGAGTTTTCATCGAAAGACACTTTAGCGAATGGACAGCCGAAGCAGCGTTTACGAGCAGGCCAGGTGGATTAACATTTTCGTAATTAGCCGCCTTAGACTGCCACCGCGATGCGGCGTGAACGCAGCAGAGGGGGTGGGTTAACACACGCCCCAGTAATTCGCTAAAATATTGATTCGCTCAAATGACCGCTGTTCAGTAAAACGTCATTCGCTCATGTGATAAAGACCCGAGTAAGGATACGAGAGTGTCCCCTTTCCACATTGTGAAAACCAAAGCGAAACGAAGGAAATGACGACACCCACCACACACGTTTTGTGGCACCATTGTTCATTGGTCTCGAGGTTTAAGTTCACCAGCCTCTCCTCCATTACGTGTAAGTGCAGTGGCTGTACCAAATTTATGTCGGTGATGCGCATACTAATAGCCGCGTCCCACTAGAGTGACAAACAGCAACAAACGACAGCAACATACGACAACGAGCGACAGACGACACCGACAGACAGACTGTTTGTCGGGGTCCGACGTCCCACCTGGCGGACACGACGCAGAACACGGAGACAAGGAAACTTGTTTCCTAGTGGGACTGGAGTTGCCAACAAAACACTTCAAAATACACAGACAAAGAAAGTCTTGCGACAGTTTTCGTGTTTTACTCTTCACGAGTAAAACGCGTCGGCAAACACAGTGAAAGTGGGGACGATTACTTTATTTCTTGATTAAAGCTTCCGCTTGTGTTCATTTGGCTTTGGCGACTTTCCGCAAACAGTCGTGACAACACCAAACTTTTTCTGAACTAGAATTCCCGAATTGTTCATTTTCTGAGTCGTACAGGGCATTCTAGGTGTGTGCCAAGGAATTTCATGCTGATTTTGAGGACATTTATAACTTCATATCCGAATAATCGAGGGGAGGCATTTTTTGGGGGGACAATATGGCACCTCGATTATCACAGAACGTGATGACAAATCTCTCGTCTGCTGGAATACTTGCCGCGGAACGTCGTGTCCTACTTCGTGGTGAGCGGTCTTACTTTGGTCAGTCCATGAACATGGGTGTATCTATCCTGATGCAGAGGCGTAGACCTCGGCGTCTTGAGGCATGCACCACCTCGCGCAACAAGGTTTCGTGAGCAAAACTTGTTGCGCGTTTTGCGCGAGAGCAAAACCAGCCACAGCAAATTCCCTTTCGCAACACGACCGCCAGCAAGCAAGCCGCGCCCGCGACCACTACAAGCAATCGAGGGATCAGAACTGCGGGAACGATCAGTGGCCGCCAAGGACTTCTCTGGAGGTAGATCGGCAGAGCGAGCCACGGGAGGAAGGGTGGGAAGAGAGGCAACAGAAGGTACAAGCGGGCGAGGAGGATAAGTTCGTCTCCGAGAGATGTTCCTCGGTGGGACGGCTTGCTGCGCTTCAAGTCCAACGACAGACAAAAACTCGTCCGTCGTCGATCGTTACAGTGGGACAGCATCAGCGACACGGAACTTCGTGGTGTCGCAAAAATCGGTGTTTGTCGCTCTAGTCGGACGAGGCTATGACACACCAACGGAGTTGCCCAACAAACTGTATTCCCGGGAACGTTTTTGCGCGGTTCAGTTTGGTTTCGTCTTCCTGCGGTAGCGTAAAAAGATAGCGCACCTGAGCTGCCTTTGAAGAAGGCAATGAACCGTCACTTGCGCTGAGCATCGCTGCTTGCTTCTGGGCCGCAGAATCCATTTGAAAAGGAGTTCTGATGTCAAAGAGGGCGTCTTTCAGCTTCATGGCCGACGGCTGTGCTACTTCAGGAAAATCGCAATCTCCAAACCAGCTTTCGACGAGTTTATCATGAGATACAAACCACCCGCTTTCGCACGAATATAAGATCGCCATTGCAACATCCAAAGCCAGCTAGCCAAAGCCAAAGGGACAAAGCTGGCCAAAGAATTAAAGCCGTAAGACTCAAAGCGAACATAAAGGCACTCTACGCAAGACAAGCCGCGTGTGTCACGTGCTGCTGGGTCTACAGCGTCTACAGCTACAGGCGAAGCTGGCTCTATTTCAGTCCGTTTTGCATATTCGCTCGTACCAAATTTTGCTCGTACTTTTTGCCCGTACGCCCAGCGCCAACCGCCAGGATCGCTATATCCGCCAACATGACACACGGGTTTCTGTGACGTCATTTGTCGCCACTTTGGAACCCCTAGTATGTGTCTTGTTCGGGACATGCGCACCAATCGAAGGCCCGTTGGGCGCGTATCGTATCGCGCGGAAAAATAAAGGCTCGAAGAATACCTCCAATGATTGCTGAACCGGCCAACCCGCAGAAATACCAGAAACAGCGCGAGCGTGAACCTTCGCTTCAGTCAACGTTGGTTTCAGTGTGCGAATGGCCTGATGACGGCAAAATAATTGCATAACAAGTGAAAAACCGTTCCAAGGTGTCCAGGGCCGGCAAGGACAAGGTGCGAGAGAGGAGCATTTTCCCCTCTCTACACCGGTTTCGCCGTTTCGCTCAAGCAAGCAACCAACTGTTCAGAGGTGAGTGGGCAGTATGGAAGCACCCCGGCTCCCTTTTGCCTTTCAACAGCGAGCCCTGATATAACGGCAGCAGAAGTCCCGCATACGGCGCCAAGGATGACTGCAACAAAGACGCGCCCCAGAAACGAGCCAGTGGCAACGTCCGGAATAAGGAGTCCGGTAAAAGGCAGCCTCAAGGCACCCGAACGCGACAGACGTGGCCTCGTTTCTCCGGCGAGGCTCAGGAGTGTGGCCGCTGTTGTGGCGACGTGGAGCGTGCTGCTCAGCTCGTCGTGCCTGGCCCAGGACCCTCAAGCCCTCCAGGCCCCGTTCAACATGGCAGGCATCCAGGGAGAAGTGCGCCTGGTGCCTGACCCCGAGGGAGTGCGCATCACAGTGCGGCTCGTGGCTCCGCCGGGAGAGTACGCGTGGAGCGTTCGCGAGATGCCCGCGCTCTTCGACTCTGCCAACCCGTGCAACGACCTGGGACGCGCGCGGCACGATCTGACGCGCCGCCACGGTGCCCTGCAACTAAACGGGACAGAGCTGAGCTTCAACGACGATCAGCTGAAGCTGCAGGGCCCTAGTAGCGTATGGGGACGCGCGGTGCTCGTGCAACAGCAGTCCAGCAAGCTCCAGGCGTGCGCCAATTTGCTGTTGGACGACGGTGTCCTGCACTGGGCCGAGGCCCTATTCGCGGGTCCTCGCATCGCGGGCCGCGTGCTGTTCCTCGAGTCAAGCGCGAGCACTCTGGTGACGGTGCTGCTGTTCCAGGGCGGCCGCCACGCATCGCGGTACCGTTGGCAGCTGCTCGAAGCGGACGTGCTGGATGCGGCGCCGGGCTGCCGCTTCTTGCAGATGGTCTACGACCCGGACCGCGCGGACGGGGCCAATTGCAGCCGCACCGCGCACGACCAGTGCAAGGCGGGCGACATGAACGCCAAGCACGGCCCCCTGAACGTCGGCTCACCCAAGTCATCGCGACGGGCCGTGCTGGACACCCATCTGCCCGTGGGACCCAGGAGACTGTTCTTGGCACTTCACGAGGACACCCGCGGTACCTTCGCGGCCTGTGCCCCGCTCCGCGCGCTGAGCCCGCGCACCGTGCACGCGCGCCTGCCCGAAAGCGACGCCCAGTTGACCTTCAGCCAGCAGAGCCCGTTCCAACCGACCCTGGTGCGAGTCAAGGGCACCCTGGGGGCCTCCTTGAGGGTGCACCCGCTCCCGGAGTGCGGCGGTGGCGGCGGCTCAGATGTCGTCCCGCCAAAGTCCGACCCAGTGGAGCTGAGCCTGCCGGTGTCCCTGGAGCCCCGCCTGCCCCTCTTCGGCCCTCGCAGGATCGTTGGCCGCTGGCTATCCCTCACCAGGGACAACTCCTCGGTGTGCATCCGCGTCGGCTTTCCGGGACCCACTCTCATGGCACGGGCAGTGTTCCACTACCCGGTCTCGGGAGAGGTGTTGCTGCGCCAAGACGCCCAGGACCCGCAGTCAGAGACTGCAGTGTACCTCAAGCTAGACCCCTTTGGCTTCAACGACACCATCCAATACAAGCTGGTCCTGCACCAGCACCGTCCGGGCCGAGACTTCTACAACTGGACCATGCGCTGTGTGAGTGCGGGCACACATACGACCCTCTCAAGGTGGGCTCCGGCCCGTGTCCACACCCGCTGCTCTGCCCCATCGGCGACCTGTCGTCCAAAGGCGCCAAGCTGTCAGGCCACCACTCCTTCTACACAGACCTGCACCTGCCGTTGTCGGGGCCCCACAGCGTGGTGCAACGGTCAGCTGTCATACACGACGTCGGGAGCTCCGGCCCACCGTGGCGACCGCCTGGCCTGCGCTGCGCTCCTGCCGCTCCACCCCGTCACGGCTGCCGTGCGCCGCTGGCTGCCGGGTGCCCAGAACCTCACGGGCTACTTCGTCTGGCGGCAGGACAGCCCCGAGGACACTGCCACTGTCCAAGTCCGGCTGCGCGGGCTCGCCCGCCAAGCGAGTGCCTACCGTGTCCACGCGCTGCCCGTGCCCCTAGAGCAGCACTTCCCGTGCAAGGCGGTGCGGGAAGCCCACGGTGGCACTCTCGAGCTGAGCGCCCGCTACGGCGACCTCAGTGGCAAGACCGACGAGTCTTTCAAGGCGCTCGACCCCAGCCTGCAGCTCTTCGGCAAGGACAGCGTCATTGGCCACTCCGTGGTCATCCAAATGGGAGACCGCCGCTCGGCGTGTGGCAGCATTCTGCCAGAGATGGAGGCCAAGAAGGGCCGGGAGCTTGTGGCCATTGCCTCGTTCGACCACCCAAAATTGGCCCTCCAGGGCTACATTAGGCTTGTAAGCTGTGTGCACACCCTTCTTGACGACGGATGCCTGATGCCTGCTGCTCTTATTTGCAGCGTCAGCTCGAGTACAAGGATGGGGGAACGAGTGACACCTACATACTAGTTGATCTGCGCCACCCAGGGAAGTATGACCGCAACCAGGTTAGTGAACTTCCTTGCTCCCATCAAAATATGTGTGCACCTACACAAAACATATATGGGCCTGAAGAACAGTGGCGTCGGAACAGGGTGGAGGGGGGCATAGGGGTACACCCCCCTCCCCCCCCCCCCAGTTTAGTTCAAACAGCTCAGAAATTTTATGGAAACTATACAGAGGAGTGGGTGCAAAATCGCTGTTCCCCTCCCCCAAATAGTTTCGACGCCTCTGCAGAGGAATAACTGACAGTGGCGTAGCCAGGGTGGGAGCTTATGGGGCTTCAGCCCCCTGCCCCCTCAGCCCACTCTATAATATACACATAAATCTTGCCGCCCCCCCCCCTTCGAAAAAAATTCCTGGCTGCGCTACTGAACTGTAATAGAACAAAAGGTTCCTGGAGTTTCTTGTCCCAACATATTGCAAAATCAAAGTTTGAAAGGCGTTTACAATTCTCTGTAATGCCGAATTACAGCGCAGCTCTTGAGGAGGAGGAGGGGAGGGTATGCCCCTCCTCTTCTGCTCCCCTCCCATTTAGCAGGAAATTTTCGCTAAATTTAGTGGGGAATTTTTCTGCTAAATGTAGCGAGGAAATTTTCCCTCTGTATATAACGGGGAAACTGCGAAAATGTTCCTGCTAAATTTAGCGGGGAGATTTTTCACCAATGCAACGCGCGCTTACGCCTACTTGCATTATTCGCATAATGCACCCCGTGCAATTACGCCGACGGCGACGCCTCTCAAGCCGGAAACTGGCGCCTAAGAGCTGCACTGTAAACTGCTGACTAAATGTTTTATTGTTGTTTTTCCTCCCGAATAAACTGAAATGTCTCTGGGGGGAGGGATTTTGGTGGTTTTTTGCCAGCTCTCAAGTTTCCGCTTGCTCATTACACTGTCAACTGTTTCCATCAGACCAGAGGCCATCAGTGGGCCGTCTACGTCAACCAAGTCGCTCACGATGCCTTGGAGCAGGATGAGCGGTCCCGCTGCATTGCTGCAGGCTTCCGCTGGAACCCTTACCTCGCACAGTCCAACATGGCAAGTGGAAGCAGTCAGTGGCTCAGCCAGAACACTTGTACGGTTAGGGGCAAGAACCAAGAGGCCGCTTATTGGCACGAATCCCCGACATTCGATTTGGAAAGCCCATCCACTTGCGGAACAAAATTTGTTTTATATTTGAGATGTTTAGGGACAAATTCAATTTCGAGACCGAAGTTTTCTTGGATTGAAACGAAAGGTACTTTGTTGCCTGTAAATAGGATTTACACCATTGAAAAAATATTTTGAACCAAATGAAAGTATCGGCTGAAATAAGGCTGCACTGGTCACATTCATCAATATTTATGCACCTAAAGTGTCAAAATAGGGACGAATCCGGACATTGTCATTTTCTCTGTAAGCAGACCTTCAGAAAACATGCCAAAGTGCACGTTTTAGAGAAACCCTTGGTGTGGTCGAATGTGTGATTAAATTTGACAAGGTCTGACCAGAAGGGGAGAGAAGTTGTGACCCTGCTGGCCTCCTCTGCAGGACAGCTACAACAAAGAGTGCAGCCCGAAAAGTCCGCTCCGCTGCGAAATGGGAGATCTGTCAGGAAAGCTGGGCAGGCTGAACATCGGCACCGGGCCTGCCATCTACACCGACAGCAACCTTCCTCTAGTCGGAAACTTTTCTGGTGCGTCTCTGCTCGTGCTGTGCATTTCCAGGAGCTCACATTTGACTCCTAAATGTTTGCAGTGCTTGGCCGCTCCATCATTGTGTTCGCCAAGGATGGCTCCAACCTCCGAAAGGCGTGTGCCAACATCAAGCTGGACATACACCTTGTGCGCCACGTCTCTGTGCGCAAATTCCCGGGTTTTCGAGGTAATGTTGCATAGCTCACCACTGGGAACAAGTTCCAATCTCATTTGACCCTGCAGCGGAGCTTTCATGGAGCACATGCGGACCATGCTCAACGCAACAGACTGGCTCGTAATGGCGGACTCCCAGTCAGAGCAAGATATCCTAGAAGGTCAATGCACACAGCTGACCGTGCACTTCTTTGGTATGTTCATTTTTAAGTCTCGTTTCCTTATCCCAGAGAAGTAAAATAGTGCTGGTTAGGGGCAGAACCATTCTCACTCCTGGAACATGTAAATAGTGCAATCACCGTTAGCATGGGTGCTCCATCACCAATTCCTGCGTTCCACTCAAGTTGATGTAAGCTGTGCAAATGGTGAGTTGGACACCATGCATTCATCGACAGTTGATAATGCTGATTTGCGATACAATCTGTACAGGGGACATGAAAACAAACACCAGTCTTTTATCTGAGCCACCAGTGTTGTGCAACACATGTGGTCTGTGTAGAGCAGTCAATCTCATTACTACACACAAAACTGACCCCCATGAGTGCCATTTTCATTTTCTTGTAATTACTGTCCAAAAATGAACATGCATGACTGACTCATTTGTAGGTCGAGATAAGTGCGCTCTGCGAAAAGTAAGTATTGGTTAGACTCAGAATTTCAGAGAATTTTTGCCTTTTATAACTTGTGTTCAGAGTGTATGGATTAATCCCAATACGTGCTACGATGTCCATTCACATGATCAGATTCGTGATCATGTGAATGGACCAAGTTCATTATTGCATCTCGCATTATGACAATTGGCAGCCATTTGTGGTCATATCTGTAGTCTACATTTTCAAGCTACAAATTTCGCAGTGATGCGATTGGTCATAGTCATTTTGGAGCAGAAAACGGAACTTTTACAGCATAAGTAAAGCCCTGCACGGATAACCATTTGATCATCTGCATCCAATTTGCATCCGCAGACTTCTCATCCGAACAACCGCATCTGCATTGTTCTTTATAATTCTATCCGCATCCCCAGACTTTGTATTCAGATCCAAACCGCATCCGCGAAATTCGGAACCGCATATCCCACCCTCAATCCGCGCATTCATATTACACCATGAACTGAGGCATTGACATTAAAGAGGCACCTAGATGGTATCCTGTAAGCCATCTGCTTACCTTTGTACAACGAACTCCTCATGTCAGAATACGGTGAAAGTCATTTTACCGTATTCTGTCTTATCGTATTTATAAAATAAGCGATCATCCAAAAGGTATGCTCGAAAGGAAGGACATTTTAATATTTACTTTCCTTTTTGCTTTGTAAAACCCACTTCAAACAGACACCTATTCTATACACATGGAAATTAAAAAAAATGACAGACTACTGTATTTACTCGAGCAATAGCCGCACTGTTTACGAGGAAAACATGAGGGTTCGCTTTTCCGCGGAGCATGCGGCTTGCCAATCACCGCGATCGGCAGCATGATTCCAGCGGTTCACAGGACAGAGATAACGTCTTCGTGCGATGATACCATCTGTGAAGATTGCATTTGTATGGTGAATCGTGTTCTCGATCTAGTTATTCGCTGTGCGATTTTTGCGCAAAGCGATAATTGGCTGTACATCTGCTCTGCGGTAAAGCAGACAAGGGCCTTGTTCATAAATAGTGCAGCTATTACTTGAGTAAATACGGTAATAACATTGTGTCATTTTATCAAGGCCAAACAATAAAAAAGTGGGAGAGGAAAGGCGCTCACTCCCCGCAGCAAAGTACTGTGTATATGTGGTGAGGTGCGAGTACACCACTGGGAAAATATCACAATATTCAATAACGGCAACACCTCCTATTGGTTTAAGATTGAAACATAAACCCTCAACTGCCTGCTCGGAACCATATACTTAAAAAAACTCGGTGCCAACTGTCGAAGAAAAAAAACAAAAAAAACACGCACACATACGCAACGTTTTACTTGTCAAGGTTGCCATTAGAAGAAACAGAATATCAACAACATGGACGGATTCAGACTGGTTTGCCTCTTTTAAATTAATACCTGCTAATGGGAAGTCTCTCCATTTATGCACTTGATGCTGGGATGGCATGCACAAACTGTGCCACAAGAATGAGGTGCGAAACTCGTACTGGCGCACGTTCCACCACTCCAGAGGATTGGATTCAGTCTCCTCGATCTACTTGTAGGCAAAAAGGCCACTTGCAGGCTTCCTCTACCTTCTTGTGGCTTGTACGTTTTGGGTTTTCTTTGCTCAAAGAACGTTTTCCGCTCTTTCCCTGTCAATCAAGAACACTCTTTCCCGGGATGACTAATGTTTCTGTATTCTTTACTTTTTCTATGGACAGCTTTTTTTGGCGAGATAGAACGTTCTAAAGCTTTCTTGTTGTAAAGAACAATTTTCTCCCGATTGGTCCCATTTATCTACGGGAGTAATTTGCTTCCGCAATACATTTGATGATGCACTTCATAGTATCACTCACTTCTTCACTCTACACTATGCGGTCGCACAGGTTTATGGGCCGCCTTGGCAAACATGTAGATCCGCAATCCGCCAAATCCGATTAATTTTTATCCGCATCCATCAGTTTACTGTGGATATCCGTGGGTAATCCGCTGATATGCAGGGCTCTAAGCATAAGCACACACTTCATTTTCATTCATACCTCAGTGAATATTATGCTAACTGTCCAACTAAAAGACTGTTCACTTTGCCTTTCCACTTCTGTGCAACCTTTCGTTAGCATTAATTGCAAGGCAGGTTCGATTCCCTCAAACACAAAACTAGCTGTTTAGTTGTGTGCAGGAGCCCTAGGCATGGCGACAAGGTGCTGATTAATGGACAGTGTGAACTGCTTTAGGTACAGAGTCTAAGGTAAAACAAATAGCATATTCTACTCAAAATGCTATCAGAATAATTTTGAGTACATAAAGTGATGTTTCGTTCCAAGTTCAAATAGTTGTAATAAAACTGCGATCCTTAAAGGCTGGACTCCATGGGGCGACGATGCTGCGCAAAATAGATGAATTTTGCCTGGTGACTTTGCTCTGCGTGCATCAGCTCAGTGGCTGCTACATCACGCGCAAAGCGAGCGTGCCGTTGGGCGAAGTTTGTCAGTTATTTGTTGCATAATTTGCATCATGGAGTTTAGCCTTAATTGATGTAAAAAACAAAGCTTTTATCATTTTATTATGAACATCAATGACATTTTATATGGAGGACTTAATGATAAATCTGCCTTCTTGAAGATTATTTCCAAACTTCCATCGGCTCACTGCTTAAACTAATTTAGGTTTAATCTACTCTACTGAGAATGCCACTGAACAGATGCAACCTATATGAAGGTGATAACCAGAGAAGAGAGTGGACATAAAGAATGAACCTATAGAGCAGGCCATTTAAATCTTATCGCAATACCGAAGTATCCTCGCCAAATCTTGAATCTGAAAAAGACACTGTCGGAATATGACCATCTGTTATGTGCGCTAGGTGCAGTTTTATTCAGAAACCCTTGCTGCAAGGTAAAATAATTACAACAGCATTCACTGCTTTTTTTTTTTTTTTTAAGTGCACGAGGTTTGTTGTGTAAAGTTTTACTCCGAAGGAGTGCTTTTCCCTTTGCACATGCTTGTGTTGCAGTGAAGCAAGTTGCACAAAATTGTGATACCTATTTAACGGTTGTTGCTTCACTGCGGTACTCCAGTGTGTGTTGAGAAGTGCACTCAACAAAGCTAACTCACTTGAAAAGACCATGAACATGAGAAATATTACAGAGTACTGTCAGCATTTGATACTGAGATAGAATAATGTTATTTGAGGCAATAATCAAAAATTCTGAAAATGCACCTAAGCCTACTGCAATGATCTGGCCGAATAGCAGGGCCTGATCATTTTCAGTATTATTTCAGGGTGTCTAGTGACCGGGAATTGTCAGTGAAATTTTTATTACCAGGAAGAATCAGGGTATTGTCAAGGGATATTGTCAAAAAGCGGAGCGCGGGCTCTTCTCACTTGATGTCGAGTGTGCTACCCGATGCAAAGGGAACAACCGACAAATCCAGTCCAAGCCTTGGATTGGATTGAGGGCGCAACACTAGGCTACATCCAGTTAGAGCTACTAGATTTAGCAACAAACAGAAAATCCACAGACTCCAATCCATCCAAGCATTAAGCCAAAAGTATCCGAAAGTGTGTATCTGGCGGCCATGCGGCCATTCGGTTATTGATGTGTGGTGGAGCGACGTGTTTGCATCGTGTTTCCAGAAGTGGCCTCTCCACTGACGATGTCGGCGGCAAGGAAGTGCTCTTTTAAAGGAGCTGTGCAACAATTTCAGTGCTTTGCTTAAATAATTTGGGTGTTGGTGCCTCGACCTTTGTGAAGAACAGCAAACCGCTTTTGCCTGCATGTCCTAGTTCTTATTTTAAAAATGGACAAAGATTGAGGTTTTCGGCCCCTCTCAACTCCTTATCTTCCGAGTCACGTGCGCTGTGACGTCAATGGGGGTTGCGCGGTGAAGCACTCTCTCTAGAATCATCAGTGAGCAGCAAGAACTCATCCGCTCGCGACCGCGTGACCACGTGCTGGCGCAGCGCGAACAATATGGTGAAAGGAGGAAAGTCTCATCCGGGCCCGGCCATACCCGTCCGGCTGTCCCCCTCCCCCTCCGGCTGTTCGCTGTAGCAGATAGAGCTGACGGTTTTGTTGACCTAGGATAGATGGCGCCACTAAAACTCCGTATAATAAAAGTTTTGTCGGTCATACCAGGTTTTCGACGCATTTATATTTATGGTGGAACGACAAGATTTATAGAAAAGTTACCTTTTATAGAGCAGGTATTCGCACAACTTGCTATCTTTCTACAAGACCCCCATTGACATCATGCCGAGTGTTTCTCATGGCCGCCGCTCGCGGCTGCAGGTCGGGGAATATTCTCATTTTTGCCTTGCGATTACGCGGCGGAATCGCAACATTTCGAAGGAAGGAGGTGTGTTTTCTGTCCTTTGTGACAAGATGAACAATGTCAAACGTAGAAGACGCCAATTCTTTCAAGGTTAAAATCGTTGCACAGCTCCTTTAATCTGGATTGGACAAACCCGAATATTTCGGCATATGCAAGTTGGATTAAACCCGTGCAAGATGATCCTCAGTGTTCAATGCCTTATGTTGTAATGGTCTTATATGTTTAACTGCCTCTACAGTGGCCAGGGAATTTCACCTGAGATTGTCAGGGAAAACCTGGAAAAGTCAGGGAATTTCAATATATTAATTTGCTAGACAGCCTGTACTAAAGTGAAATTAAATTTTGGTGCAATGTCGGCACAAATTCCTCATATTTTGGCAAAATGGAGGAGAGTAAGCACATCACCGATTTCGCATGCAAAGGGATTCATAGCTGGAAGCCATTCAATACTTGAGCTAGGAGACATGCAGTTGCACAAAAAGAGCCTGGAAATAGTATGGACACGGGTGCGTGACCAATAAATGTAGTGCGATTCCTTTACATTTTAGTTTCACGAGGAAACATTTTATTATGAAGTTTTGAAAATATATAGAATAAGCGAGCCATACGGCTCCAAAACAAAGGATGTGAAAGTGCAAACTAAGGCATACAAGCAAATTTTAACTAAAACATGACGTAAAAAATTAATTTCAGTGAAAATTCTGGAAAACTTTGCATCTCTGGGGAAAAAGCTAACTGTGTCAAACACTCCAAGTTTTGGCGAGAAATTGCAGCACCCTCAGCCTTGCACTATTTGTGTTGAAACCAAGTGGCATATTTGAGTGCATCCAAAAATGGAAAATTGACTTGCACTTGGACCAGTGCACTCAAATCTGGTTAGTAGGTTCAACTTGACAGGTTTGGACCCAATTCGGTGCAAGGATTGTCATACTGGAGATTTGGCAGAGTAGTTGTCATTTGTTAGCTTGTGTAGTTTAAACCAGGCTGGAGAATAAAGAGGTGCTTTAAATCATAATATAGATCGCAATTTAAATCAGACTGGTGTAACGGAGAGTTAAATCAATCCTTTCCTGCAAAAATGATCCCAAAATATTAATTTTTTTATTTCCCATTTGTTTGACTTGATTGCTTTCTATATCCACTTGTTTTGTATTTATGTCAAAGAAACATCAAGCAAGAAAGATATTGGGCTGAACACAAGCACATTGCAGTAATCTTCTGAGCGAATTGGAATGTTGAGCTTTCTTTCTTCCTTCCACTTTGTCAGTTCCGCAAGGTCCTATTGCAAGTAAATGATAATCCGAAAGAAACGAAAACTATACTCTGTTTCACCTTACGTCAGACCCAACCAATCCAGCTCTGTGAATGTGATGTGATATGCTCTCCTGTACCGCCTTTTCTAGGTCAGGTGGCTTTGGATTGGCTCCTTCTAGCATCTGCTGGTCTGGCGTAAGGTGAAACTGAGTATAGAAGAGTAATGTCCTACTGCAAGCAAATCAAAATGCATACAAACAGATAATAAAGCTTTTTCACACTCTAGAAAAAAGTTGCAGTTTTTGTTATATACTATGGCAGGGTTTACTCGGTAAAAGCTGTTAATTGTACTGTACTCTAAATTTACAGCAGCTTTTTCTTCCGCATTGTTTTAGTGATTGGATGGATTGGTGAATCTGCCATAGCGATAAAGACTCGCTATTTTATAGCTAGTGTTTTAAATCAAATAAACCAATTTTCTTCCACCATTGTTTAAAGAAGGCAATGTTAGGGGCGTGCAGCCTGCCTGCTATGTAAGGCAGGTCGCCCAATCATATTTCAAGCCCGAGAAGATTTCTGCCTAGAAAGATGGCCAAACTCAAACCCTCGTTTCAGGGCCAGAGGCACACCGTCGCCAGATAGAGTTTGGCAACCTCATCACCCTCGGAAGTGTGCGCAGGCAGACTCCAACTGGGCTGAAGCTCATCAGGACCTTCTACAAGCCGTGCAAAACCCGTGAGTGCCCCCACCGCCAGTTCGAGCAGTTGTGGCGTCGCGTGTAAACAGGCACACAGTCACTTGTGCAAAACATGTAAGCTTTAATTCTCTAACAATCTCCATAGGTCTCTCTCCTGTATTTCAGGGCTTAAACAACTGTGCGGTAAACAGCGGCACTTTTAGCCCCACATAAGAAAAAAAAAACCTCGTAGTATAGAACGAGACTCCAAAGCCTCTGGCAAAAAATGGTTGGCAAAAGCCTGGAGTACTTGAGCAATTGGTAATAAGTGTTGCAGCCGAACTGCCAGCGCTGCAGCTTGACTTAGAGCCACCGGCAATAAAGCGGTTAAGCGGGAGTGTTGCGGGCGAGTATATCTCAGGCAGCAGTGTTGCCTCCTCCATCTCTTTCAGTTGACGAGGAGCTCAACGACCGGACTGCTCGTGTGGCAGTGTTGCCCCTTCCATTGCTGCTACTGCTGCATCTGCTTCTCAGAGCACCGTGGCTACAGCGGGACCCTTGAGTAAGGCACTGTGGTAAAAGCTACCCAACACCAACGTTTTTAGATTAACTGGGTTGTGGAACTGCAAAAGGTCGCATGTGATTACTGTCGACTACCCTTCAATGTGCTTCCAATGGCGACAAGCAGCTTTTGGAACATGTAAAAAAGTGGCTTGTAAATGTGTGACCTTAAATTATTTTCATTTCTAACGCATTTCTGGTGTGTTGCTGTAGGTATAAAGCACATTTTGAGTGCTTGCCTGCTTACGCTGCGAAAGCAGCATGCCTGCAAGTGCAATACATATATGGTAAAAACAAATGTTCCGAGTTGCAGAGAAAAATCTGCATTTCAGTGCCCCCTTTGAAATTCAGCACTGCTAGTCTTTTCAGCACCGCTGCATAAAGACAGTTGGAGGTTTGGATGCTGTACAGCAGTAATTCTCAAATGGGAGTCCGCGAAGGCATTCTAGAGATCCGCGAAGCCCTGCCTCATCAGTCAAGCCTGGCGATGAAAGTTGCCTTTTTTTAAGATTGAGAAGAAACTTTCTAATTTCTTAGCGAGTTTTCTCGTGTGTATGTAAATGAGAAAAGTCTACATTACACTAGCCCTTAGTTATACCTATTTATTAAATCATAATTAACCTATACCTCTCCCTTTCTCTCACCACCAATGGGGTCCTGCATCATCTTTGCCAATCCATTAGGGGTCCGCAAAACAATGTTTGAGAACCACTGCTGTACAGTATCTGCGAGAAGTTCCACAACCTAGTATATCGAGTAACGTTCCCGACAGCGTCGTAAGCTGGTTTCTCTGTTGCAGTCCGCTACATGGGAGGATGGAGCTTGGCTCGCGACTGCTTGCGTGCAAGCACCAGGAAGGCTGCCGCCAACATGAGCAAGCCAACAAAGAGGCAAAGCAGAAGAACAAACAGATGGAAGCCCACTGTGGGAGCGGATGGCTGAGCGGCGGGGATGGCGTTGGTGGCGTTGATCATAAAACCCAGAGACCAGCCCAAGTCATAGCCCTTGGCCTTCTTAATGAAGTTGATGCCAGACCAGGTGGCGTCGCTAAAGCCGTACTTGTCGAGCAACAGGTCTCTGACGAACATGGACTGGAAGCAGTAGTTGGCCACGAAGCGGGCAGGCGTGACCAGCGTCTGGGCCTCCTCCCAGGTGGCCGAGCACATCAAGTTGGAGTTGTTTAAGAAGGTGTCAAGCGGCATGCCCGTAGCATTGAGCGCTTTCAGGGTGTAGTAGAATGCCGAAAATGCCTGTGAAAAGCAACACCGGCATTGGGAACTGCTCACCACTGGAACCAGACGCATGTTTACCATGTACTTCTGACCAGTAGGCACGGGAACTTTGGGTGGCTCCAGACAGGTGCTGTAGCTCTTTTTGCAGGTAGCAGGATTCATCAGGTCAGCAACGGCACTGTGGCACTCGTTTGCGGATCCATTCCCGACAAAGGTGAACACCTGCAGGGTACACAATAAACAATCTCCACTTGTCCCCATCACCAGAGCCTCCTGTGTTTTTAACTACAAAGACACTCACCGCATCTGGATGCTGTTGCAACCAGCTTTCAGTCTGAGGAGTTATTGTGCAATAGCTCTCAAAGATCTCCTTTGCAGTCAAGTTGAAAGTGTATCCAGAGTTGTGGCATGGGCTCACTATGGTATCGCGGTATTCCTGTAAGGAGAAGGGCCCTACAACCAAACTGCTGGAGAAGCCTGTTACCAAACTCACCTGTTGAGCAATGATGTGAGCTAGGAACCTGCGCCTAATCTCATTGACGCCATAGCAAAGATAGGACACTGCAAAGACCCTGTACTTGCGGCCGTAAAGTTGCAACTCAGTTATGTCCTGGGATGAGACGTCGCTGCCGACTGGGAAGGCAACTTGTGTTGATGCACCACCCAAGTCCAAAGCACCGAAGGTGTCCTCAGTGTGGTCCTGCACAGTAGCCTAGCCATTAGCGGTGCCCGGAAGGCCCTGCTGTCAGCCTCACCGAGTCCTGTGGAATGACTTCCACCAAGTAGTTAGTGGAGAGCCAGGCAAAAACCCCCTCGTCGTGGCCACTCAGGATGACGGCCCGGCGGAGGCCATACGGCTTGAGGGCACACTCGGCAGCCATGAGGATGGCGTCTGCTTGGGCTGGCTGCGTGAGGCTGCACACAAAAGCCGCCCATTCACTCTGGGGGCGGTCGGGAGGGTCCGAGTGCGGCGCCTACTTGAGAACACGCATGCCGGCCGTGGCCCCGAGGTAGACGGGGGCCCGGATGCCCCCAGGAGTCCGGAAACGGCCCGAGCGAGGTCCTCGGCCGTGCGGCGGGGTTCCATGGTGCTGATGCCGCCGTCGGACTCTGCGTGATCCACTTGGACGGCGCGGCCGGTACCCAGGTACTTGGCGCCCTGCCAGCGGTAGAGTGTGGCCTCGGTGTGGCTCGAGCCGGCGTCCACGACGACTCCGTGCACGAAGGGCACCCGGCCCCCGGTCAGGCCGTAGGCCATGGACGCGAGCAGCAGCCCGAGCAGGGCCACGACCCCGCACACGACGGCCAACAGGCCCCAGTTGGCGAGGAAGAGCAGCGGGGCGCGCTGGCGCCGCAGGTACAGCGTGTCGCCCGAGCGCACGCCCAGGGCGTTGAGCGACGCCCCCGGGCGCAGGGGTCGGTTGGAGCGCGTGTACAGGGCCAGCGCCGGGTCGTACGCGATGCCGCACTCGTGCCAGAAGGCGCCCAGCAGACTGTCGGCCGTGGCCCCGGCATGCGTGCGCACCGTCATGGGCGCCAAGTCCGGCCGGGCCACGCACTGCAGGTGCACCTCCATGGTGGGCAGCGGCTCAGCAGGCACCCTGCGCGCCCTGGTTCATGCAGCGACCGCCGAGCGGGGCTCCGGTCGGAGCCCGAGCCGCGAGCGCCGACGCGCGCGTGACGCGGGCCTGACGCGCGCCCTGCGTCAGTCGCTGTTTGCGGGAATCGATCAATGGAAGCTTATTCGGGGACCGTGGCTCAGGCGGGCTGCAGCCACGTGCCCGAGCCACGGCAGGTGCGCGGACAGCGCCGAGCTACTTCACGGCGCGGGGCCTCCGTTGCCCTGGCGACGCGCCGTAAATGAAAGCTGCTTGCGCGCCCGACGTCAGCGTGACGTCGCACTCGGAAAAGTTCGGCTACTCTCGTTGACCAAATATGGGCAGCGCTCCGGAGGGGAGGTACCGCGGCGACGGCATGCGACTTTCGGGGGTCCGTTGGGGCACTTGCCGGTTCCCCACGAACCCAGAACCTCGGGGACGCCTAGCTGCGGCCGAAAAGCCGCGCCTGACACGGCCGCGCCGAGCGCAGGCCCCGGGCAGCAACGCGGCCCGACGTTTTGCCATCAGAAGGTGGCGCAGTGAATGAAGCCGACGTCACGGCGACGTCAGGCACGGAACGCGCTCCCATTGGTCGGAGCGGGTTCCGGCTCGCCAAATAAGGCAGCGGGGCGCCCTGGGGCCCATTCATACGGCAGCGGGTGTCCCCAAGCGCGTACGTCGCTGCCACACGGATGGGGAGTCCCTAGCCGTCATGACGATGGACGGCCTGGACACGCTGTCTCGCGACTGCCTACAGTTTAACCTCAGCTTCGAATCGTTCAAGGCGACCGGCGCCGGAGGCCTGGCCGCTCCCGAGGGGTCCGACGACCCCTGAACACGCCCGTGTCCACCACCGCCGAGCTGATCACTTTCTTCGCCACCGATGCCGTCATCCCGGACCCCGTGCCCATCTCAGGTAGGTCGGATCGAACAGGTGGCTGCCTCCCTCCCCCACTCGCGCAGCCTCTGACGGTACCTCTCCGCGCGCAGCCGAGGCCTCCCTGCCGGACAAGGGGGACCCCTACGGCAGGCTCGCGTACCGGGGCACCTTCACAACAGCCTGGCCCGGACCAGCGGACGCCGGGCCCTTCTTCGAGCAGCCAGAGCTCCAACCCTTCCCTCCCCTCGAGGGCTCCTTCAAGGCGCCGTACGCGGATCCCGAGCCCCCGCCAAGTACCCCTGGTTCTCGACCAGCTATGAGCCTCCGGCGGCCAAGCCCGAGGAGCCCGACCGTTCGACGGCCACCCTCGCCGAGTACAACCAAGCCACCAGCAAGGGCCACGAGATCCTTAGCCAGGCGTACCAGAACAGCCCGGTGCCGCTGAAGCTGGTGCCGGTCAAGCCGCGCAAGTACCCCAACCGACCGAGCAAGACGCCCGTGCACGAGCGGCCGTACGCCTGCCCGATCGAGGGCTGCGACCGGCGGTTCTCGCGCTCGGACGAGCTCACCCGGCACATCCGCATCCACACGGGCCAGAAGCCCTTTCAGTGCCGCATCTGCATGCGCTCATTCTCGCGCTCCGACCACCTAACCACGCACATTCGGACTCACACGGGCGAGAAGCCCTTCACCTGCGACGCGTGTGGCAGGAAGTTCGCGCGCTCTGACGAGCGCAAGCGCCACGCAAAGGTCCACCTCAAACACCGGCTCAAGAAGGAGGACCACCAGTGAGCCCCCACCCCTGTACATAGTGCTCTGTACATAGAAGCCATCTTCACGCGCAAAATAAACCCGTTCCAGTGGTCACCTGGACAACGCACTCCCACTAGCCGACTTCCCATTGTCTGACCAGCTGCTACACTGGGGTCGGGTTGCCCAACACTCGGTCCCCCACCTCACCTAAATGCCTCCTCACCTAAATGGTGCTGCCTTTTCCCAGTCTTCATTACTGGTGTGCCCCTCGTTCCTACACCTGGGCTATGTCTACCAACTTTCTATACTCTGTTTCACCTTATGATGTACCGCAGGAAAGGCTACGAGCGCAAGCTCCTTGCTCTAGGGCACATCTCAGCGGCACAAGCTCTCGTGCGTTAAGAGCAGCTCCCAACGCCATCAGCTCGCGCTTCTAGCCTTCTCTGCGCTACAACGTAAGGTGAAACGGTGTATAGTTTCACACATGCTCACACACCATGGCCGCGAGGAGTACGACCGGGACTGAAACTAACACATGCCCAAGGATGTCTTTCCTCTGCTCTCGGGCACCTCTATCCTTTGCAAATTGTTCAGATGCAGCTATGCTTAAATTGAATGCAAGAGTTCAAGGTTGAGTAGTGAAAGTGTGGACAAGCATACCAAAAAAAGTTCACATAGTAGGAAATCTTTCTAACAAATGTAAAGATTTTTTTTTTTTTTTGGAGGTTGGGGGGGGGGGGGGGGGCAAGTTGGTTAGGAAATATTATGATCTAAACTCCGAGACACAGAGAAATAAAATAACTGACGAGATGACACAAATTCATTGAGTCGTCCCTTACTTTATTTCTCCCTGTCTTGGGTTTCCAATTACGACAGCTTAAAATGCTGTTTTCAAGTATATTTTGTATCACATAACTATAGGCCAACATTAGCATTATGCTGAGTCAAATGACATACCTGTACACAGCTTAATCTAAAAGGTTTGGACCAAAAGGCCCATACCTTTTAGACTGCTCTAGCCAATGCTTTGTTGATTGGCTATAGACTGATAGCAGCAGCAAGGGCTACCCAAATTATATACCACATTGGGAGACATAAAATTTCCTAAATTGGGAGTACAATTTCATAATGACAGATGGGCGTAACCAAGCAAAACAACAAGGAAAAAGAAAAAAAGAGCCTGTTAAACATATGAAATGTTAGCCAGCTGGTTGGCATGCAAACTGAATTCATTTCTTCCAGGCATGACGGCTCAAAAGCTATGGTCTATTCAAGGATAACAATGGACGATACAAACTTTAATATCAAGTTTTAAGATCAGGTGTGGCCCATATAGATATGTAAATTTACAGCTGCCAAACCGCCCTGTTTTAAGCTGCTGTTCTGCGCCTACTCCAAGAAGCGATTTTACCCCTTCCAAAAGGTATTCTAAAATCCACTCCCGGCTGGCAAATGCCAGTCACGAGTTTATATAAACTACTTATGCGGAATAAAAGAAAAGTCCCTTGTGCGTTACTCTCCGGCTTTCCATTAGAAATCTCTTAAAACAGGCTGATTTATTCCGCAGATATGTCCAGAGATTAGAACAACACGGCGGACTACGAGCGTAAACCCAGCTGTTGATTACAGTGAATAAAAAACAATTATGCCTTAAAAGAAGAAAAACAAACCCAGGGGAAATGCTCCGAGCTCTAACTACACTATAATAACACCAAAAACACCAGGGATGCATATATATATACATATATAAAAAAGCACAAAAATAAAGATACACTCAAAAAAAACATTACGTAACAGAATGCCCTCAGTTTCATTTTGTGCGGCACCCCATCGCCACCTGCGAAATATCTACTTCCAGGTAGCTTTACAGCATCTTTTCTGCACGTCCTCGTTTCTTTATCCCCCTCGTACTCTGGTACTCGTCCCAACAACAGCGGCGATTTGGTTCGCAAGGAGCGTTGGGGCGCTTGCGGGCGGAGCGCGTCCCATGCCGCGCCTCTCTGCATCTGTCGAGCAAACAAGCGATGCTTCTACGACGCAAATGTTTGGATGCACGCAATCAAGGTTCTCTGCGTGAGCTAGCCGGCTGCATCCTCCCCAGCGGAGGCCGGGCTTTTTTAAAAAAACGCACACCGAAAAACCAACGGAGGACCTCACCCTTGATAAAGGCAAAAGTGACGCTTCCCTTCTGTGATGCTGGGCCACCTGAAAAACTTCTCGGCAATTTATGGTGTTGCTAGCGGCGTGGACCGGTACCGGACAATACTGCATGTCCCTGAGCCAAAACAAACTTGTAAGGAAGAAAACTACAAGGTCAGCCAACAATCAAGAATGCGTGAAATGTGCCAAGATTTCCGCAGCGTGAACTTTGCGCGCAAAAGGCTAGGAATTAATTGCGCTAGTTGCGTAGCTGAACAAAAAGAAAACTAAAAAAAAACACAAAACTTATCAGTTAACAAATTTAAACCAAAAATTAGTATTTACAAACAAATACGTCAGTTGAAGACCAATGACATCGTTGCATTTATATAACATTTAACGTTTATGCTCGTCGATTTCTTGATGGGAAGCCAACGTTGGGAGAAGCAACTTTAGAAAAAGAAAACGGGTAAAAAAAAAAGAAAAAGCAAGACACGAAATTTGAAACTTTAGTTCGATCGTTTGGTCGAGTGGTTCGACCGGAGATTCTGCAGAGATGAAACACAAAGATCATAATCATTCGTAAAAAATAATTACTCAATTTTTCTTATCGTCATTTTGTTTCAATTATTATGCTTAAATTCGTAAATATTTAGTAAATTAGTAAACACCTGGCGCTGCGGGTGATACACTGGGATCAACGTCGAACCGGATTTTTAGGTCGAACTTTCAGGGGTCGACCGGTTCGACTGGTCCGACGAACCTTCGACTTTAACCAGATTCGCCCAATGTCTAGGTTTGAATATATATGTATATATTTTTATGCAAAGGGTTATTTTAACTTTATGAACAGTTACGATGAAAAGAAACTAATTCTAATCACCGAAGATGTTAATAACTTTTTTTTTTTACTGCATTAACTGAAATAACCAATCAGTGCTGCCCTAAATTTATCCCTTAGGCATCACCATCCAATCCGAAGCCAACTGGCCAGCCTGTCGCGCATGCGCATAGCAGTCAAACTTGAGTCGAACCGTTGGTCGAACCGTTGTTGAACCTTTCATTCAGTGAGTGAGCTAGACTTTTCACAAGTTCGAAAAAGTCGAACGTGGTCGAACTCGATCCTCGGCCGGTTCGCGACACTAGAGCAAAGAGTCATCCGAATCAAAATAAATATTTATAATAATAAAATCCTTCATTTCATACATAGCGTATAACGCTGTCTAAGTCAACGTTGTCAAAGCTACGGGCGCGAGCGCATGGCTTCATATGTTTGCGCGAGAACGCGAGCAAATGAACCACGAGATCAACCCCATGCTCAGTACCAGCAGATGCTGGTACGAGCACATACTGAGAGAATATACTTCAAGTAAAATCCAAGTTTTCCAAACCTATTTTAGCTAGTACTTTTACAATGTACTGAAAGCACTGAAAGCACTCGGTGCACTGTATACTTGTAGAACATGCAGACATACTTTGTGCCATAGTTTTTTTTTTATAGGGGTATTAAAGAAAAATTGAAAAGGAAAATATGTGATAAAGTTAAGATTTTCTTGAAAATTTTGATTTATAGTAAAACAGTTGACTTACTTATAACAGCAAATTACAGTAGCAGTGAGAATGCAATAGAAATTTAGGTGAGAAATGGCATAGCAATGTTCAAGACCAGTGTCTAGCGGTTTTTAATTAAAGAACGGGAACTTACAAGCATCTGAAGGTATGGCTCAGTGAGAAGACGAGCGTTCGCCAAAACAATATAAGACGAGCGTTCTCCAAACAAAGGCAAACAAACACAGAACTAACAAATTAATAAGAACGCAGAAGTCATGTGCAGAAGTGACGTTCTACTGCGATTAGGTGGCGCTACACCTACCAACCATTACGATGAAGTGGAGTGTGTGGATAGACGGTAAAGATTTCCTCTGTTACCGTCTATCCGTTGAAAGGGTTGTTGGTTGTAGGTAGCTGGTTGTGTCGGTTGTTGATGTATGTGCTGACTTGCTCCTAGTGATCTTAGAAACACGCAAAATTAACGATTTTGTTGACGAAAATGAGAAAACCTCGTAAGTGACGGCGCAGTTGCTTCCCAGTGACAGTGCGGGAAGAAAGCGTCTTACCTGCATAGTCATAATGGAGTCCTGCTTGGCTGTGGAGCGAGAGATTGACAAAGTGTTGAATAAGTTTGGCACCTTGAGCGAGCACACGAAATGCGCCCTGAGTGAATTGATCAACTACGTGCAAGAGTTGTACCGGGAACTTGGAGAACGTAAGTGACTGTTCGACCAACGCGCGAGTTTCCCGCAGGCGTCTGCAATGTCCTTTCTCTGTGCAGTTCCTCCTGAAACTGACGTGACGACGTCGCACGGCATAGCGCTGACGCAATGCGCTCAAAAGATCAGGGATGCTGAGCAGTTCCCTGGCCACAGAGCATCGCGATCTCCACGGCACGGTATCCAAAGTGGGCAAGGCAATAGACAAGGTGGGTGACCAGTCTCTTGTTCAGGCTCCGCTACCTCTCGGAAGTGCTGTCGCTGTAGCCTGTCATGGTGGGCTTTGATTTAGACGACCCTTCAGCGGCCTACCTTCGTGGTCTTGATTGCGCGATCCGCACTACTAGCGTTGACGCCGGCCGACATGTAAAATCCACTCGAAATCCTGCTTGACACGAGAGATATGCTTCCGATTACATAGAGGCAAAACGCGGCTCTGAAGCGAGGGCGACTGTGTTTGCAGAATTTGGTACCAGACTTCTGGGCCACCAGCAGCGAGGAGGTGTTTGAGGGTGCAGAGAAGGCGGCGGCCCTGAACCAGGTGATTGGTGAGCACCTGCTGCGCCAGGGCATGCTGGACATTGCTGAAGAGCTGTCCCGCGAGGCAGGCCTAGAGTCGGCCCAAAAGGAGCCGTTTGCCGAGCTCAACAGCGTGCTAGACGCCCTCAAGCGGCGCGACCTGGGCCCCGCACTGGCTTGGGTGGGCCAGCACCAGCTGCAAGGCACCAGCCTGCACCTCCAGCTCCACCGGCTGCACCTGGTGGGATTGCTGCAGAGAGGCGCTGCAGCCGAGGCCATCGCCTATGCCCGGACCCACCTGGCACCGCTGGCACGTCAGCACGAGCACGACCTGCAAGTCCTCATGGGAAGCCTGGCGTTCCTGCGCATGCCAGGAGGCCTGGCCCGTTCACCCTACGCCTTCCTGCTTGAGCCCGCCCTGTGGGGTGAGACGTGCGAGGCGTTCACGCGCGACGCCTGCGCCCTGCTTGGCCTGTCGGTGCGCAGCCCGCTGGCGGTGTGCGTTGAGGCCGGCAGCCTGGCCCTCCCCGCACTCCTCAACATCAAGCAGGTAATGCTGCAGCGCCAGGTGGCGGGGGTGTGGAGCACCCGTGACGAGCTGCCCATTGAAATCCGCCTGGGCTGCCAATTCCACTCGGTCTTCGCCTGCCCCATCCTGCGGCAGCAGAGCAGCGATGCCAACCCTCCCATGCGGCTCGTCTGTGGCCATGTCATCTCGAGGGATGCCCTGCACAAGCTGGCCAGTGGCAGCAAGCTCAAGTGCCCCTACTGCCCCGTCGAGCAGAACCCCGCCGATGCACGCCTCATCCACTTTTGATGCCTTCCTGTCGTGCCAAAAGGCTGTGCTTCAGCCTGGTGTGGATTTTTCAAAGTGTGTGCTGTCCTGTAATCATACAAAAAAATTTAGACTGCCTAATAAAACAATCGTGCTAGGGATGACGGCTGGGAACCTTTAAAAACCACATGCATTCTCTGGAGTGCAAAAAGTTGTACTAAATTCAGTTCAACCTTAAAGGGATACTGAATCGAAACTTAAAATATACCTCTCACATTTAGATTTCTATCTGCTAATGACAATCGCACGCTTGTATTTTGAATGGATGGCTATATTTTTCGTTCCAAAGGACCGATTCCAGCAAGCGCTCGAAGATCAGCTGTCGGAGAGCGCGACGCATCCCAGAAGACGTGACATCAGTATGGACCAGCACAGGCAAAGCTGCTTGGGGGCTGGCGTGGTTATGAGCTTCGCTGCTTGGCGTTGTCAACGCGTTACTGCCTGGTCGTTTTTAGTTGCCCCTCTCCGCTCCCTGCACCATTCGAATAGGCTGGGAGAAAAAAAAAATCTGGTTCGACGGAGCGCGTGGTCACGCAGCTTGCCGCTGTACTTCCGCGGAGCGGCGCTGCTTTTAAGTGCACAGTGACGTAACGGCATTTGGTTAATTCCTTTTAAATAATGTTTTGTCATCTTTTCCAGTAAAATATTGGTGTCTCTGGTGTGTGGCCACAATGTGGTTGACGTTTGGACAACAAAAAAGGTGCTAGAATTTCGTTGAAGTATCCTTTTAAGCTGCAGCCAAAGCCACAAGCGTGAGCTTGTCCATGCCCCTTACTTTGAGCTGTGCCTTCCTGGCACGAGTGCTTCTTTTGCAGATGAAGCTTTCAAAGCCGCAGTCTCGTGCTCGGAGCCTTGGCTGCAATCTCGGCGTTAAGGGTGAAGGGAACTAGGCCCGACATGTGTGGACAGCACAAACAGGTGGAGACAAGCTGCAGGGTCTACTGCACGGCCTGGAACCAGGTCTTGGTTGTCTTCACTGTGTCCCAGGGGTCCGAGCTGCTGTTTTAACACGTGGCACACAAATTGTTGGGATGCAGTCCTCGAGCATCCCATGGATGCAAGGGCCCATTCTGCCTGGAGCGACAGGAATGCTCACGCTATAGTTGTCCGAGATTGTGTCTTTCAGACGTGGGATAAAATAGTGGCTGCCTAGAATCTCTTCATTACCGTTAAGACATGTTCTGCTCGTGTAAGTCGTTCCTCCTAAAGCACTTTTGCAACATTCACGCTAAGGGTTACTTCCAAGTATCGACAACCGTTGTTGTGTGAACATGTGACACTTGCCACCATTGAGTGGTCAACTGTCATTTGCTTCCAAGGGCCGCACAAGGCACGCATTTCATGCCTTTGTCGCTACTTGCAAGATGTACACATCAACGGGCTTTACTTCATCCTATTTCACATTGTTAAATATTTTTCTCCTTTTATCTTTGCTTTCCGGCTGATTCTTGTGTTCAGTGAATAACATGCAAGGTGGCCATTAAATCACATTGCAAGGTGCGACTTGTCTTTAGATGCTGTCAAAAATTTTGGTGAAAACAAAAACCGCGTACGAAGCCTGTTGATTTTGATTTGCCGAGCAAGTTCTGTAACATCGCAAAAGACGGTGCGCTTTTTTGAAGCAATTTAAAGTATACCAGCCCATTCACGAAGTGCTGCCATTTTTAATCTTGTCACCGCCCCCAAGTGTAGGTCAACGGTAGTCGTGACTCGTGCAAACAATTCCGAGCTATATATGTTGCTGGCGCAAAGGCAGGATTTTAAAAATTGGGGAGTATGAAGTCTGTTCTCCTTAAAATTTCTGGTGCGGCGTCGCTCATAGCCTTGGCTATGTTGCAACACCGAGCCGAACTACTGTGTTTTCTTTTTTCCCGTATCACATTTACACCCCCCCCCCCCCCCACCGACATTGTCATTGACCCTGTGCCACCAGAACATGGCAGCACTGGGGCCGGTGCCACCATGTTGTGCTAGTCAGAGGGTGCGCAGTTAGCAGACTGGCGTCGTAGGTAAAGAAAAAGTTTTTGTTTTCTCAACTTTTTGCTCTGGTAATTTTGTTATTTGAAATTTTTATGCAATGCTTCCACCACCCTCAGGCACCTCTGTGGTAAATTGTAGCCCGATACGGTCACTTTAAAGGCTTCTCCCAGATTCGGGACCCCGCTGTAGATATGAAATGCTGATGCTTTCCTAAGCTTACGTATTACTTTTGAACATTTGGGTTACTTGCAATATTCCAGAAACTTCTATGCATTCCTGCATCATCTACTAAAATTTTTGCAAATGCTGGATTAGTCATTTCCGAGAAAATGTTCATCATTACAAGCAAAATGGCAAGTTCAGAGAGACTTAGTAACATGTATGCCCTGGGGAATTTTCAAAGCACTTGCTGGCCCATGGCTCTTGGTTTTTAGTTTTGATACATACTCTTCCCTTAATAGAGCTCGAAGAAATACGCCAAGGTCTTGTTGAAGTTAGAAAGCTTGCACTGGACGCATAGTTCCTACTGCAGATCTTAGGTTGCAAAAAACCTATAGTGACTGTTTTTTGCGTTATTGTATAATGTTAAAGATAAAATTTGGTGTGCACATTTTGTTTCATAAGGTACAGAAACCTCTATGTGCCATGGAAATTTGTGCATCACTAAAAGCATTATGTCGATCAGTTTCATGCTTTGAACTACAGCATATATCTACATCATGCAGTGGGCACTTTGAAGTGAAATACTTATTAAACACAAACTTTGCTGTTACCCCTCATTTCTTGCGAATAAATCCTCGATAAAACGGACATCAATGCAATAAAAATGGAGCATATAACTTGGTAAACTCAAACTCTGCCCTTAGTTTGATAAACAGTCATGCAATGGTCATCAAAGCAGTTTTATCAATTTAGTTTCAAGCATTCATCACATGCCAAACATGAGAATTGTACCTGGAAGTCAACTTATATACTCTCCATGAAAAGTACCAGAAAAATATACCTTGAAGTCAACGCTCATACTTTCCATGAAAAGTACTAGAAGATGTGCCTGTAAGTCAACTCTTATCCTTTCTATGAGAAGTACCAAAAAATGTACCGAAAAGTCGACTCATACTTTCCATGAAAAGTACTAGGAAAGGTATCTGAAGTCAACTCATACTTTCCATGAAAACAACCAGAAAATGTACCTGGAAGTCAACTCGATTTCCATTAAAAGTACCAAAAATGCAAACGTGGAAAGGAAATTAAAAGTGCACTCCTGAAATACAAGCACACAAAATATATTTGAAGTACTACTTCTAAGCACTTTCCAATACTGTTGGATAATTCATGGGCTGCAGAGAAAACATATGGAGCTGCATGCACTCTACTAAATGAAGCCTCGCGAAATGCCCCGGCCATGCCCGTGTCTAGGAGTAGAATAAACTACAGACTCAACTTTGATGCCGCCATTGCGCTGACCACGCAACAAATCCAACCTTTTCAGCTCTTACCCAAAGTGGCTTTGTAAGGGCAAATCCTATCCAGAGCAGTCTAATTCAAGACGCATCTTTGAAGGGATTGTCCGGTAAGGTTTTGCAATTCCAACAACAAAATTATATTGTCATTGCTTTTAGTAATATCATCCGCACAATATCCAAATTTTTAATCCTCCATTGCACAAGTAATTCAATTTTAAACGGAGCACAACTGCTCAGATTGCACTCGCAAAACACAGCGTTTTTGTTGGCAACAGCGGAAGATCAGATGTAACATTATGCAGAGAGAGCCACGACAGCTTTGACTGCTTTCTCAGTAAAATAACTTTGTTCTGAGAAAGACAAGATTTACGGTAATGAGGGAAGCTCAGTTCTTCGATGATGATCTTTATACGCACCATCAACCATGATGATCAAAACCGGGAATAAGTCGGCGCCCGTGCCTCTGACATTACCATACCTGATACACCCGATACGTTGTCCCTGCACGACCAGCGATGCATACTTGCGAAATTCGGCGTGCAGTTTTGTATTGATGTTCATAATTGACTTAACAAATATTGGGGTGCCTTTTAATGAAATAAATATCACATCTGGCTATATTTCGGCCAACTCTACGTGACCAGGGCAAAAACTTGGTAACTTCAGGATATCGTTGGACAATCTATTTAACCAGAGAAATGTTGTTTTCGCTTCAAAGATTCACCATAAACACATTTTTTGCACGTCCCTTAGTAGAAAAAAATCAAGTCCAAGAAAGAAAAAAAAGAACCACCCTAAGCAAAAATTGCAAAATTGCATTGACTCCAAAGGAATTCAGAGTAAGGTCCCAAATATGCAGCCACAAAACATGCTCAGAATGCACGCACCACATCGATTAAGAGTGCAAACAGAGCCACAGCTGCTCCCTTTTCTCCAGTACGAGTAGGTAGGGTCGAGAAGGAGAGGTCACCGGATGAGACGGCAGAGTCGAGCAATCCACTTCAAGCGTACTGCACTAGAGTACCTCCCAATGCGGGGATTACCATTGCGAGCAGCCAACCTTGTGGAAGCAAGCAAGAGTTATTGAGTGTACGGCGTTCCGGATAACAATTTATTTATATATAAAAAAAAAAGAATGTGCAGCAGTTCCCCTTTTGTTGAGAGAGGGATGTCCCAGAGTCGCAGTGTTCACGTCGCACGGGGTCTGCCCCGTCACGATGCGGCCGTCGAGGGAGCGGCAGGAAAGAGTTCTTTGGGGCCCCACTCCATGGCGTCTTCCAGGCGGTAGACGGAGTAGATGGCGTTCCTCTGGAGGACGCAGCTGTCGCCGCCGCGCCGATGCACGCGCAGGTCCAGGCACTGAGAAGGGGGAGCCACCTGGCGCCGCACGCTTAGGTCCAACACCTGGCAGTCGGAGCTGGGCTCGTCCCAGCATGGGGCACACTCCTTGTCCCGCAGGTGCAGCTCGAAGGGCAGCAGCAGCCTGCACACCGCTCAACTCATTCACAGCCTCTTTCCCTGTGGCTTGTCATCCGCGGCGTGCCACACCACGGCATCCTTTCCTTGAAGCTTAAAAGGATAACATCAAAACTATTCTAGCTACTGACCTGGTGGGAACGGTAGGGTGTACTGACCTGGCGGGAACGGTAGGGTGTACAAACCACCGCAGTCTATCCAGTTCAATTGTCTCACTCTACCACCAATACAGGTGCGTAGCGCCCCATAAAAAATGGTAAACGCGAAACCGGATGCTCCGCTCGCTTTGCCCAGCGCATTAGGCCGTAACCCGTTTCGAGTGCGTGAGCCCTCTGCCGGTAGAATTGGGCCCCGTGTAATATAAAATGTCCCCCCCCCCAAAAAAAAAAAGTTTGCAGGTTTTTTTTATACTGCAAAGATAAACTATGCATCGCTGAACACTCCTCTGCCCAGATGTAGCACTAGCGGTCCAAACCAGGTGCCTAATACTCAAAACCAACCGTTACCTTATTGAAAAGTTATAAAGGTGGAGAATAAACATCAGGATGATTTAAATCGTGACTGAAATCATGATTTAAATCTGACCTTTCTTGCAAATATAATCTCGAAAATGGTTTATTTATCATTTGTGTGTTATTTATGTTTTCCATGTGCATCTGTTTTGTATTTAACTCAATGAATCACCAAACCAAGATTTATATCTGGCTAAACATTAGCACAAAGCAGTGGCCCACTGAGCAAATAGGAACCTTGAGCTTTCTTTCTACCATCCACTTCATTCGTCAGTTATGCAACGTCCTACTAATAAGAATAAGAATCCAACACTAGGAAAGTAATGTTCTATTTCAAGAAAGTCAAAATGCAATAAAAAAGCGCTTAAAAGGCTCCTAAAAGAAAAAAAAAACGTTTTTTTTAACAATCTAATTAGAGCATCGCGTGTCAAAAAAATTAATTTTACGCGAAAAATAAATTTTTTAGAGCAATATATTGAAGGTGCGAGCGCGACTTAGTCGGCAGTCGCCTCCCTTTCCACTTGTTTTCTCTCTTGGCATTTCGGGTGCGGGGAGGAGGGGTGGATCGGCTTTGCCTTCAGGACCGAGATGGTCATACCGGAATGACCAGTGACATCGTAGACTTCGCGTGCAGAATTTCAAATAAATCTCTCGCCACCAATATTGCCCTAAAAATACATTTTTATCGCGGAAAATGTATTTTTTGACACGCATGCCCCAACCAGACTGTTAAAAAAACATTTTTTTTTTCTTTTGCAGGGGTTTTTTAAGAGGCCCTGCAATCATATTTAAGCGTCTACCTTTGTTGTGGCTTTCACGTCTCTTGGGGTTCGATTAAGCCAGCGGGCACGGATAGGGTAACTAAATATCAGTGCATCATATTTTAACTGGACAACGCGGAAACCTCCTCCACCTACGGGGGCGACTCGCGGTGCCGAAAGCACGCGATATGCGACGACATCATGACATTTTTGGTCCTGGCCTTAATACTAGTCGGAGCCACTGAAATCTTTTTTTTTTTTAGTCGAAATACAAAATATAAGTGGCGCGAACCGTTTCAATTATTTATGAAAGTAGTTTTTGTTCAGTATTTTAGGTCAGAAAAGAAACAAATGCAGTTTATAAAGTACAGAAACAACAAATGAGCCGTCGACATACCCGCCACCAAGCGGTGGAAAAGACGGCGCATACTAGAAAGGGGTAGTGGGATCAGGCACCGACGAGCGGCGAGCGTAGAAAGGTCCCGGATGTACACGACGAGCGCTGCGGTCGTATGGGCTCGAGGATCCAACCGGTTCCGAGCATTCCGAAGGCCTTCGTCGAGCAGGTCTAGCTGCGCGGTTTGGCCGTTTGGCGGTATGGCAGCGCGAAGTGGCTCCCGTTCTGAACCGATCTTTACCCCGTGTTTGCTGTCATTCGTGGCCAATGAAGTGTCATGCCGAATTAGTGTTTAATCGTGCAGCAAATGCTCGCTGTCCTGGCCGCCTGCTTCATACAGCCTATCCAGAACATGCTTTAGTGGCGCCCTCTCGAGCCGTCGACATGGAGTGCGGCAGCCGTGAGCGCTTGCTGAGCTCACTACCCCTCCTCTAGTTCACGGCCAGTCAAGCCAGGATCAGGGACGTCGTGAAGGAAGTTATGTTTTGCTTGTTTTTGTAATTTTAATTTGCCTATAACTTTTAAAATAAAACGAAATTTGAGAAGAGAAAAGTTTCATTAAGTTCCTACGTTCAGTGCGCTCAGGTTCGGTGCAAATTAAAAACCAGTCAAAAAGTTGTTGCAAAACCTCTTTAAAGATTTTTCACAAAAATTTTTTTTAAAAAGTCAAGCTGTTTTTGCCCTACTGCGGCAGGATTAACCCAATAAAAAGTTCTTACTTAAACTGTGTGCTAAATTTACAGTAATTCTTCAACATTGTTTTCACTAATTGGATAAACTGGTCAGTTTTAATTGATCAAACAATTTTATAGCTACAGTAATTTAAATCAAATAAATCCAGTTGATTTCTTTCTTAAATCAATTTTTTCAAAAAATTATTTTTAAAAAAGTCATTATTTTATTTTACTTTAATTATAAACTTTTTTTTTTTTTTAACTTTCAATGGGATTATGGGGTTTGTTCTCAGTAAGTGGTGCCATTCAGCTCCATATATTCGAGGGCAGTCAGCTGCCATTTTCCCATTGAAAATTTCCGAAAACGCCTTCGATAACTTTTTAACAAGATAACGGGTTAGTTTTGAAACTTTGGCATCTGGTTTGGACTGCTAGTGCTGCATCTGGGCAGAGAATGAGCATTCAAAAATGCAGTTTATTATTTTTGTTTTCATAAAAAATCTAATTTTTGTTTGGGACTTTCTGTAGTAAAAAGTGCAGTGGCGACACTTTAAACCACTACATTACGAGGAAAAAAGCACACAGTGGCGAATATATGGATATCTGTTCGTGTTTACACAATACATAAACAATGTGGAAATGACAAGAACATGCTTCACCACATTTCGCCCTTCCCATTGCTTACCAGCAGACAACAATGTCACTTAGTTCAGGCTTGTTCACGGTGTATTTCTTCAATGCTGCGTTTGCAATGAAGAAGCGGTAGCGCAGCACACGACAGTCACATGAATGTTGTGTTCTCGCTTTTTCATCATTTCGCCTTCATGGCATTTGTGAGTTTCACTTAGGAATTTTCATGGGGCCTACTCATTGGACCAAGTAGTGCCCCGTGTGCAGTATGTAAAAAGACTACGAGCCAATCGTCGAGTGAAGGCCTACAAGAGCTCCTCCCTGCCGTTTTCATCTTGCCGGGGACTAGAGTAGGGTGGAAGGCATCAAACTAGGTGATAGAAACACGAGCTGGCAATAGAGCAGCTGAGAAGCACACACCCCTTGGAAAATTTTCAACAATCCCTTAAAAGTTGACAATAGACACAGTTCTAGGTCAACAGGCATTCCTTTCTCCGGAAGCCTGGCCCCACCTGGACCAGGTCGGCCCGCTCCGACATTTGTCTGTGGGAGGCCCCGACTGACCTCTCGTAGTGGCGCCTGGTGCAAGTGGCTGCACTGGTGCTGCTCGGGTCCCCTCCAAGCTGGTCGTACACTTGTTTCCACTGCTTGCGACCCGTAATCTGGGGTTGCCAAAACATCCACAGTAAGAAACATGATGCAAACCCACGGCACTTGACCTCCAGCCACCTCGTCTTGCCTACCTTTTCGTATCCTCCTAGCCGCTGAGAAAACTGGTAGAAGTGGTACAGGTCGACTGCAGAAACAGAAAGTGCACATCAACTCGCCCACTCTCAACTTTTTGACGGTCGCCACCGTACATGTACGGCAGCGATTATACACAGGAAAGCTCCTGCCTAAACGCAAAACTTTGTGCATCACGGGAGGTGTTGCTGTCTGCTATGTCTTTGGGGAACTATATTTGCTTCATTCTCACGGTGTTTTCCTTTGCTGGGGCTATTCATAGTTTCAAAATTTGACACTCTGCTCAAGTGATAGGCTGGAGGAGGCCACTTCCCTTGTGGGTTGTTCCTGCGGTAGTGGATTTTGAAACCGGAGGATGAAAACTCGTCATCCAAAAGCAGAAGTTCTGTCAAGTACCCCTGATTCAGGGATGAGATTGCCGGAGTGTTGAATGGAAGCAGACAAGCAAAAATGAAACCGAATGGAAGAAAGGCAACAACTTTTCACCCTCAATATTTCCTTCGATGCTTTCTCAATCTGGACAGCTTGCAAGCACCGTACATGCTCTTGCTAGACAAGTTAAGAAAAAAAAATGGTGTGCATTGACTTATTCCTAACACTATCCTATTTAAAGATAAAAATAAAAAATAAACCACTAAAATATCTTGAAAAAAAAAATGCGGAAGGGTTATTTATATCTTTAAATGTGGGATTCCGACTCTTGTCAGCTCAGCCACCCTGAATCACAAGGTATATTTTATTCTCTATATTGAGTAGCTTTGTAAATATCATGGCTCAAAGACTGGTTTCGAGCATCTACAGCAAATGGATCTTTTCCACATACCGACGGCACCAGGTGGTGGCTGCACGAACTAAAAATCGAGGAAGTGACCTACCTGCGCTACCAATCAGACAATGGGAGCTACGCTACCAGTTTCTTCGCTCTCTGAGCTGCGGTGCGTGCCCAACGTGACTTTAAAGGGGGCATCCGTAGCGTCCACCCAAACGTCGTGTTTTTCTTTCCGTCCACTTTCTTTTTTTGTGTAACACAATTATATATATGCTGCAATTACGTGTTCTACTCGCTGATCCACAGCCTCCTTCCGAATTTCCTCGATTTTTCGTGCCTACTTCCGCCGCTTGGCATCAGGCGCTCGCACGTGCGCAGATCGCTTCTCGAAAAGGTCCATTCAAAGCTATCTAATAGGGAGATGGCAACACTGATCATCAGCTCTACGGTTTTGTAGGCTTAGGGCTAGGTGGAGCAAGCTACAAAGGGCATGGTCATTACCACCCATCTGGCGACAACGACGTCACATTGGTGCTGCGTTCGCGGTATGACATGTAGATGACCTAGCCAAGCTATCAATTTCAAGATGGCAAGCTGCTTCTCTTTTAGCCTTTTGTTTCATACCTATACAGCATGTCCCAAAAAAGATTCACACCAAAATGGCCCGTAAAAACCAGCAACTTGGTATATCAAGCTGTAGCTTTTGTCGAAGACACCTTTTACTAATCTAATTAACATACTAAAATTTTTATTTTTTTCACCCAAAAGAACTAAAATGATAATCCAAAAACTGAATTTTCCAATGGTGGACCAGCAGCTGATGGAAGGAGATTGAACGACACCCATGCCGTCGTTCGATCTCCTTCCACCAGAGATGGTGCTACGAATGCCGGCAAGCCGCGCAGTGGGAATGAATGAATGAATTTGGAGTTTTCTGGCGCAGCAGCAACGTGGGCCATAGTGCGCCAAACACAGGGTGAGTAAATATCACAAGACTAAAGGTTTATTATTGCAATGGATCAAAATATCAACTATCACTTAAAGAAGATTGTAGTTTAAAGTCGATGTAAAATATTAATCTTTTCTAAAAAGTTAAAAACTTGTCTGTACGGAGTAACAGGCTCGTCTCCAAGCAAAAGTGCCAAGTGAAAAGGTATTTGTTTTCTGAAAAAGATAGAAAAGTAGGAGCGGCGTTCATTATTAAATTGTGGGCATACTAAAAGAATGTGAAGTACACTTAGGGTTTCTGAGCAGTAGTCGCACATCGGTGGGTCGTCATTTCTTAAAAGGTAGCCATGAGTCAGGTGTGTGTGGCCTATCCTCAGTCGACATAAAATGACCTCGTAGAACCTTTCCCGGTGTCTGGCGCTGCGCCATTCACTTAAAACAGGTTTAACTCTATGCAGCTTATTGTGAGGATCAGAGTCCCACTCTACCTGCCAGGAATCTTTGATTTTATTTCGTAGTGTAATTCTATAGTCTGTCACAGGGAGGGTGTGAATTTCAATGGTCCTGTTTACACATGCACCTGCGGCTCGGTCGGCTTCCTCATTGCCGTGTATTCCTATATGGCTAGGAACCCAGCAAAAGTGAATAGTGATGTTTTGCTTTATAGCCTTTATTAACTTAACACGAAGCAGAGAAACAAGGGGATGCCTCCAGGATGTTGCAGAGTTAAGGGCAAGGAGGGAACTGAGCGAGTCTGTAAATATCACAGATAATCTGTATTTTTGTTTGATTATTTCATCTACCATCAGTAAGAGTCCATGAAGCTCAGCGGTAAACACAGATGCATTGGCATTAATTCGTCTAACACATTGGAAGGTCTGCCCAACCGCAGCACAGCCAGCATAGCCAGCACCTTTCGTCCCATCAGTAAAAAAACTTTTGTCTGTCTCGTAACGACTAGCAATCTCAAAAAATTCTTGTTTTATAACACTAGCGGAGGCCACTTTCTTGTTGTATTTTGTCAAAGAGAGGTCGCATGTTATAGCTAGGTCATCCCAAGGAGCAAGTCTTTGTTCAGTTTCCATGACAGAACAAGATATGTCAAAACTGTAAGTCGCTGCAGCATCCTTCACACGAAGTGCAAAGGGACGCGTTACGGATGGCTTGTTTTGAAAGGTTTGCTCATATTTTATGCTTTCAATCAAAGAAAAATTTGGATGCTGTGGAAGAGTGCGGAGTCTTAAAAAGTACTGTGTGCTAAGATAAAACCTACGTTTATCAAGCGACCACTCATTTGACTCAGCATACAAGCTGGGCACAGGGGATGTTCGGAAGGCTCCGGTTGCCAGTCGGATCGCCTGGTGATGGATTGGGTCTAACATTTTAAGTGTAGTGGGTTTGGCAGAACCATAAACAATGCTTCCATAATCCAAAACTGAGCGAACACAGGCCCTGTAGATTCGCAAAAGGCAGACACGGTCGGAACCCCAAGAACGGTGTGCAAGGACCTTAAGAAGATTCGACTTTCGCTGACATTTTAGTCTTAGTTCCTTTATATGTGGGCCAAAAGTTAACTTACTATCAAATACTAGGCCTAAAAACTTGTGCTCCGATTTAACAGGAATGGGTGTACCTTTGATATACAATGATGGCTCGGGAGACATTCCTCGTTTCCGAGAGAAACAAACAGCGACAGTCTTCTCGGCAGAAAACCGGAAGCCGTTCTGGTCAGCCCACCTACTCATCCTGTTTACTGTAAGTTGAACTTGACGCTCACAGATAGCTAAGTTACATGAAGAAAAACAAACCTGGACATCGTCGACGTAAAGAGAATGAGAGATCGTGGGCGGAATTACTTGAGATAGAGAATTTATCTTTATAATGAACAAAGTGACGCTTAAGACACAGCCCTGCGGCACGCCATTCTCCTGGGGGAAAGGGTCGGAGATTGTAGCTCCCAGGCGTACCTGAAAGCTACGATCCTGCAGAAAGTCAGCAATGCAGTTGAACATTCTCCCTTTTATGTTCATCGAGATAAGGTCCTGGAGTATGCCGTACCGCCAGGCGGTGTCGTAAGCTTTTTCAAGGTCGAAAAATACAGACAGACAAAATTGCTTATTTATGAAAGCCTCGCGAACCGTCGTCTCAAGACGTACCAGGTGGTCAACAGTAGACCTGGAAGTGCGGAAGCCACACTGAAAATTGCTTAGTAGTTTCTTCTTTTCCAGTATGTAGATTAGCCTGCTGTTAACCAGCCGCTCAAAAGTTTTCCCCAAACAGCTAGTAAGGGCAATTGGCCTGTAGCTCGTGGCTTTACTTCTGTCCTTTCCTTGTTTTAAGATGGGGATGACAATAGCCTGTTTCCAGGTGCTAGGAAATTTCCCTTTCGCCCAGATGATGTTAAAAAACTGGAGGAGAATGACTAGAAATGTTTCAGGTAGGTGAGAAAGCATGCTAGGGTGAATTGCATCAAGCCCAGGGGATGTAGGCTTTGCAGCAGCAAGAGCTCGACGAAGCTCGACAAGGGAAAAAGGACAATTGTATTCTTCAGTGCAATCTTCTGACCTACGAATCGGAATTCTCTCGCGCTTGGACTTAACCTGCAGGAACTCTGCAGTGTAATTTTCAGAACTAGAGACTTGTGCAAAGTGCCTACCCAGTGCATTGGCTTGTTCATATAGTGATGAAAATGCTTCTCCCTTCTCGTCTAACAGCAAGGGGATTGAGAAAGGATGGTAGTCACCATCCATTCTACCTACTCTGTCCCAGACAATCTTCGCTGGTGTGAAACTATTAATAGAAGATGCATACGAGCAAAAGGATCTCCTTTTTGCCCGTTTCCTAATATAGCGGGCTTTTGCACGTAATTGCTTAAATGCCAAGAGGTTTCCGGAAGTGGGATACCTCCTAAATCTTGCCCAAGAACAGTTTTGGCGGTTTCGGGATTCTTTACACTCATTATCCCACCATGGTTTTGGACGTCTCGGCAGCTTGCCGGATGTCTGTGGGATGGACAAACGGGCTGCCTCAACAATTGCTGTTGTTATGAGAGCATTTTTTTCGTCCACGGAGGCCGCTTGCGAAAGATCCAGGGAAGAAGGGATATTTGACTGAAAAAGGTCCCAATCTGCTGAAGAGATCTTCCAACGGGGGAACGACAAGGCAGCCTGGGCAGGATTTCTAAGGGAGTAAGATACACCGGGAAATGGTCGCTTCCATAAGGGTTATCCAATACATTCCAAATAAAATCTGTAAAAAGTGCAGCGGAACAAATAGTGAGGTCAATGCATGAAAAGGAGCGATTAGCAGAACTAAAATATGTTGGCTCTCCTGTATTTAGTACACATACTTCTCTGAGAGATAAAAACCGCGCCACAACAGAACCTCGAGTGTCAGTTCGGACACTGCCCCAGAGGGGGTTGTGTGCATTAAAATCGCCCATTAAAATAAAGGGTTCAGGTAGCTGATCGACTAAAGTTTCAAGTTGGGCGAGTTCCAGGGCAAATGAAGGGGGATGTAAATGGAGCAAATTGTAATCAAGGCGTTGCTGTAGCAACCTCACCGCAACGGCCTCCAGAGGCGTGTCTAGGGGGACCGCACAGGCAGGAGTACCACTGTCTACAATAATAGCAACTCCACCGGAAGCACCAGAGGTAGTCACGCGGTCCTTCCTGTAGACGTGATATGATCTAAGAAAGTTGCTGTTGGGTGGTTTGAGGTAGGTCTCTTGCAGGCAAAATGCAGAGGGTTCATGCCTCTGCAACAAGAGCTTCACATCATCTAAATTACAGAAAAGACCTCTGCAGTTCCACTGCATAATGCAGGCCATAATTTAAAAGAGTGAAGTCTAAAAGCTAAAAACGTAAAAATGAAGGAAAGCTAAAATACAGACAAGAAATATATTTTCAGGTCTTAAAATCAATCTTTATACGAGGAGCGTTTTTCTTCTTGGTGGCACCCTTCTGCTCACTGGTGGATTCACCAGTGCCAGGAAGGGAACACTCCGACCCCGACATGGACCTGTCCTCGTCGGACTTGGGCCCACTTTGATCCATTGGCTCGTCGGTGGTTGTTGCCAATGGCTGACCCTTGGATGCCGCTGGCTTGGTTGGCAGGCCAGGGTTCCTCTGGGTACCAGAAGGGCGGGGTGTCATACCCCGTCCTTTGGGGGGCAGGGCAGTGGGAGGAGCAAGGGTCGCCAAGCCCTGCTCCTTACTGGGTGTGGGCACGCCCACATCTTTCCTAGAGCTCGGGGGCGGTGTTTGCCGCACCGCTCCCGAGGTGGAGGGGGACCCCGACGAGACACGCAGGTCATCCGCAGATGTCTGCGTCCCCGTGGACACCATCGGCCGTGCAGGTCCCCTGTGCACAGCCTCTGCATATGAACCACGTGAGGCAAACAAGACACGCTTCTTTGCCTCGTGGTATGGAATGTTCTCTTGGACCTTCAATGTAAGTATTTCCTTTTCTTGCTTCCAGAGAGAACAAGACCGAGAGTACGCAGCGTGCTTCCCTTCGCAGTTAGTGCACTTTGGATCATTCTCACAGTGATCTGCGAGATGCTCTTTGCTAGAGCACCTCGCACATGTGTCAGAACCGCGACAGCTCCGCGAGCCATGGCCGAACCGCTGGCACTTGAAGCAGCGCAGCGGGTTCGGTACGTATGGCCGAACGCGGCAATGCAGGTAACCTGCCTTGACAGCCTGCGGAAGGGCGGTCATGGCAAAGGTCAGTACGATGTGTTTTGTTTTGTGTTCCACGCCGTCACGTCGAAGTGTGATGCGCCGTGCGGCGATCACACCCTGGCTGGAGAGGCCCTCTACAATTTCCGTTTCTGGAGTTTCTAGCAAGTCATCTTCAGAAATTACGCCTTGTACTGTATTTAGTGTGCGATGGGGGGTTACGGTGACTTTGTAGTCGGAGACTGAGTTCAGTGCTAGTAAAGCATCACTCTGGATCTTTGTGTGAACCTCTACGAGGAGGTCACCTGATGTCATCTTCTTAGCCTGAAAAGTCTTTCCTACAACACCCTCTAGAGTTTTTGCGACAAGAAAAGGGGACAGTTTACTTAGTGGTTTCTCAGTTTCTGAGTGCATCACCAAAAACTTTGGATACTGCGGAGTAACTAGTACAGGAACATCAAGTGTACGTGCTTCGGTGCGGACTCTTTTCGGAGCCCGATCGAGGAAGGATTTGTTTTGCGGACCCATAAAGATGGGAAAGAGAGTTCAGTGCCCGGGTGCACCGCCCACCACGGAGCCCAACAAGGGGGTAGGTAATGTGCCATAGCAAGATAGGCTTGGCTGACACAATTACTCTACCAGTGCTGCCCGGGCACTATAACCGAGTGTGGATGCAGGG
Source organism: Ixodes ricinus (assembly GCA_037355805.1). NCBI lineage: Eukaryota > Metazoa > Arthropoda > Arachnida > Ixodida > Ixodidae > Ixodes > Ixodes ricinus. Next base: position 132,706 of record JAZHYW010001187.1, read on the forward strand.
ACAGGACCTGTTTCCACTCAAGGTTAGCCCTTGCCGCCTAAGAGGGTGAAAAAGGAAGGAAGAGAGTGTAGAAGAAAAGAGAAAGAGGTGGGAGGAAAAGTGAAAGAAGGAAGAAGAGGGTAGAAGAGGCGACTGACTGAATCATCCTGGTCGGGCCAAGCCAGGACACCCGTCTACGAGAAGCAGGGGCCGAAGCGGTGTATTGCCTCGCCCGGGGGCCCCGAAGGGTCCAAACAAACCCCGGGCTCAGCTCAACCACCAGGGTCCCCTTTTCCCCGGACACGGGTACGCCACGCACAGCCAGACGTGGGTGGGCGAACCCACATGGCTCGGGGTTCGTAGTGACGCCACTCACCAAGCACCTACCGAAGTAGGTGCCCCCTGCGTGCGGGTATGGTGGCCCACGCTGGCTGGGGTCCGTGGTGACGCTACTCACCAAGCACCTAGCACCTAAGGTGCAGGCGCGCCCTGCGGGGCTCGGGGTACGTGGAGACGCCGCGCAGTGGGAGCGGTGAGGACTTCGCGCAGAACTCTCTTTCAAGCATGCGTTTCAGTTTGTGTTTCTGATATCCGTGAAAACGCAAGCTGATAATTCAATTCTCAGCTCGCCTTTTAGCATGGCGAGCGTTACATAATAGACAGCGATAAATAAAGACACTAAATGCTACTTTACAAATCACTTACTCTTATTAACACTTGTTTCTTGCTTTCTGCATCTGCTTTTGCAGTTTGGTTTGTCACGGAGACATCAGAGGCATATTTTTGCCGGCATTAGTGACGGCAAGCGCCCCCAATGCCTGCCCTCACCTGCGCTTGCCAGCCTTGGTGGCACCATCTCGGAATAAGCTGCGCCAACACGGCCGTCGTTCGATCTCCCTCCGACAGCTGCCACTCTACCATTCGAAAATTCAGTTTTCGAATTATCATTTTAGTTCTATTAGAGAATTGAAATTTTAGTATGTTAATTGGACCAGTAAAAGATGTATTTGAGAAAAGTTACAGCTTGATACACCAAATTTGTGGGGGCCATTTTGGTGTGTAGTCTTTTTTTTTTTTGTGGACACGCTGTTGTAGGAATGATCAGTGGATATCCATAAAGCCAGCGGCTGAAAAGCGAATTCCACGGGCTGCACAACTGAAGACTAGAGTTCATTCGGTGCCGGCCACTGGGTGCAGGTGTAAGGCGTGCAGCGTGGCTGCATCACTATATTCCCGTTTCTCGGTTGCGAATATGAAAATTGGTAGTAGACACAAAGAGGAGCAAGTGAAGCATCATCCGACTGAGTGGTGCGTAGTTTCACTTGCTGCATGGCTGCTTGCAGGTGGGTGCGTTCCCGGACTTAGTGTACTATGCGCAGGAATTTGCGCAATGGGGGAGTTAGCTATATCTAGGGCTCCATGTTTTCAGATAAATTCGAATAACTCAGAAAAGCACCCGCCGATAAAGTTTGGTCAATGGTCCCGAGAAGTGCCATCCCCAGTTTTCTTCAACCCTCGGACGATGGGGCAGAAGGGTTGTTATCGCTTATCTCGTCAAGGTTCATTCAATTCAACAGGTCATTTCTACTTTCGGGTCACGACAAAGCCACTGTTCCGGTTCCCAGTTTGGGCCATACTATTTGGGCTTCTTAGAGGAAGGAGGGTTTGTGTTTTTGTAACAGTGAAAAGCTATAAAACATAGCGATTTTACAGAAGAAGAAAGAGGGGGGTGCAGTTGAAGGTTCTACCGTATTTACTCGAGCAATAGCCGCACTGTTTATGAAGAAAACCTGTGGGGTCGCTTTTCCGCGGAGCACGCGGATTGCCAATTACCGCGATCGACAGCATGACTCCAGCGGTTTACAGAACAGCGATAACGTTTTCACGCGAGGATATCATCTATGAAGATTGCATTTGTATGGAGAATCGTGTTCTTAATCTAATTATTCACTATGTTAGTTTATGCGTAACTATGGTTGGCTGAGTATATCTGCTTTGCAGTGAAAGTAGAAGCAAGGTCTTTGTTGATAAATAGTGCGGCTATTACATCAAAACATACGATAAGTTACACCTTCATCACTCCACCCAGCCAGTCGTCCGAAGGTTGATTTGAACATAATGGAATAGGATGGATGAATACAAGCTTCCCAGCAGACTACCTCCAGGAGTTTATTGATTTTAAGGCACGACGTTTATTGAAGAAATACTTGTTTGCAACTTTGCTTGGAACAGCTTAGTATTGCCAGTGGCAATGGTGCTAACGCTCAAATCAGAGTTGAAGAAATGTTAATTGATACAATTGCATTCTTCTGACCCTAGCACTCATTTACACATGGATATTATTTTAGTTATGAAAAATAGGAGACGCTGCAAAATTCAGCACCATATTTGGAAAAAGTGGAAATCAAACAAAAAATACACTCCAATAACGTCAAAAAAAACAAAACAGAAAAAAAAGCACATTAAGTTTGATGAAAAATAAACTTAGAAAACACGGAATCCTAGCTATATTGTTAGGTGGATTTAAATGTAAAGAACCTAAGGCAGACACTCTTGCATGTTGCATGGCATAGAGCAGGGGTGGCCAAGCTGCGGCTCTTCTTGCTTCAGTATGTTCTTTGGCAAAGGCACGTTTGGGCGTCGGGCACAAGAGATTGTGACGAATGTGTACTCTAGACTTTGTCAGCAGTCTCAAACCACGTCATACTGCGAAGTTGTTCAGTGAACATCGGAGTTGACAGGCACTGGAAATCTACGAATGTTGATCTGCCAGCGGCGGGAAACATTCTCCGATGACAAATGGGTCAAAATCGGGTGTCGGGGCAGCGGTCAGAGGCGGAACCATGTGGTGTCGGCGGAGTGCCGAGAGAACATATACTGCAGTGCGACTGGAGGGACACGGTTTGCTTTCGTTGCTGTTATGCGTTTTGCTGAGAAAGAAAGCTTTGTTCGAATTTGGAGATAGGGTGGCAGTCGACCTCTCAACCCGCTTTTCCTGTGGGCTCCAGACGGCTCAAGCACCATGGCAGAGAGGAGGACAGGTCTGGGCACCAAACATTACCAACTTCCGTGTTCTTCCATCCCCGTGCGTGCCTTCCTCTGCCGAACTGCCTCAGTGCAACATATCGTCCGTGAAGCCCAGCAGCCACCAACTGGGATTTTATTCCAGGATGCGAAATGGCATTTTTAATCATGTAGCAGACAAAGTGTTTTCCTTCGACTCACTCTGTGCAGACGCTAGCAAATTGATATACAAAGTCCAGGCACAATTATGTCCTATCTCAAAAGATTGAATGACTTCGGCCACCCGTGGCTTTGGGTACGCCTGGAGCTAAGCTGAAGCAGTATGAAGGCTCACGAAATCTCCGAAACGAGAAGAAAACAAAAACGTGGGAAGCAGCTCTAATCACTGCTTTACACAACGAAGGAAAGGCATGAGAAGAACCAAAAACCAATGTAACGTCATTGCCCAGTGTTGCTTGACTAGCAGCTAACTCGATGGCCGCCTGCTAAAGAGCAGTTGGTCTCGCGACTTAATATCAGGTCTAGTGGGGTACGCGGCTTCACTCTAATGTAATATTTTGGCTATGATCACATTTTGTGTCACTAAAGCGATACCAGTAACTGTAATTTGGTTAGATTTTTGGCCGCAGCTACCCAACTAAAAAACATCTGCAAAGAAAAACAAAAATTTTCAGAACAGCTAGGTGGACAGAACGTCATAAATAAAATCTACAAAAAGAAAAAAAAAAAAAAATTTTAGAGCTACATTTACCGGTAGCAAAACGAATTTGTAGTTGCCACCCATGGGAGCCCGCAGAAAAGTGGATGCTAGAGTCACGTGACTGGCCACTATTCACGACTCCAAGTAACTATAGGTGGCGCCACTTGTTTTCCAAAATGGCAGTTATAGCGTGGTCGGAGATGAATGCCGCTGCTCAGCCTGTCTAGTGTACTGGCTTCACTGGGCGACACAAATTAAAACATTGTTTAGCGTAATACTTACTCTGGGAGGCACATTTTGATTCTGGAGCGAAACCGAAACTAACCTCTATTTTGGATTTAATTTTTCGATATAGGTCTTAATTTCAAATTCAATTCATAACACAAGATGTGTCTCGCATCATAATTATTTAGATAAAAAAGTTCTTCACGGAAACTTTATTTAGTGATACACATGTTCGATTCAGGCACTTCAATATATTTTGGAGATTTCAGTGTCCCTTTAAAGACAGGGTCTTTCATAAACCTCAGAGGTAACATGAATATTGTAGTTGATAAAAAAAAATCAGTACTGATATTTGTGCGTTCTCACTGCCTTTCTCGCTCAGATAATTGTCATGTGAAATAATGAACTGCGGGCCTTTTAATGTTTTTTTTAGGTATTTAGATGATTAATTGCTTTAACATTATTCCCAGCACAAGAATAACAGAATAAAATTATTTTTACAATATGTCCACAAAACGTATAAATTAATAAACGCTGTTCTCACTACAACAACCCAAAGACGGAATCCGAGTCAGACAGCTGAAGTGAGTGTATTTCTTTTATACCAACGTATTGTGCATAGGACTTTACATTGCATCCAGTGTTTGACTCTTCGTCTATCTTGATAACAATGTCAGAGTTTTTCATATGCTAAAAAAAAAAAAAATGATACCTTTCTGGAAAGACTATTATGGTTAAATGGCGTATTTTTGTGATTGTGGTGTCAATTGGGGGCATACATTGTATTAGTAATAATAATATTTAAATTCAGATATTTTAATATGCAATTTTTCAAGCTCTAATATAATTTGTTGCTTATGATCTAATTTCAAATGCACAGACAAGTATGACAATCAAAAGTGAGCTAATTATCATCACTGGTGCCAAATGTAGGATTTTTTTTTTTACCAAGTTATAAAATAAAAATAGTCTAGAATCAATTACAACATTCTAGCTAAGATGAGAAATCCATGTAAAATTACATTATTTGTGGGTAAAGCATATTTCAGCTATCGAAGTCGCGACTTTTGACAATCGGCAAAGAGTTAAAGTCGTTGCCAAAACCCTTCCAAACCAAATTCCCCCCAAAAAATTGGATTTTTTTTTTTTAATTATTAATTTTTTTATACCTTTAGTTACTTTAATTTTTACGCGCTGTCGTTTTGCCAATCTCAGCCTTTCCAGTTCGAAGGAACGCCTACTTGCTTGCACGTCTGCTCACTGCAGCACGTTGCGTTGGCAGCCGGTGAAAAAGTTGTGATTTTTTTGTATTGTGTATATGAGCGAACGCAAGCGCTGTGTGTTTGTGTTAGTGAATGCACGGAGCCGAAATTGCGGTCTTGGATTGGTGCATGGCGATGAGGCGCACGCACAGCGTGGGGCACGCAACTCTAACGCAAACGCACAGCGCTTTCGTTTGCTTCTATATGCAATACTAGAACTCTTCAGTAAGGTACAGAGCGCGACACTGTTAGCGCGAACAAGCGATCGCCGGTTTTTCCAGTTTTTCTCTTTGAAACCAAGGGATGTCATCCAAGTTATTATTGTTACGGAAAGAGCTTATTTAGTTCTATAATGTAAGCGATAAAATTTCGTGCTCGCTGATACTAATTAGACGTAAAATGCGAAAATGCGCCGATGTCGTGTTCGCGCTAACAGTGTCGCGATGTGTACAATCCCATAGCGGCTGCAGCACTACGTTGGGACAGTGAAGAGTGTTGTTTGCGTTAGAAAATGACAATTCACGAGCCATGATCGCGCGCAGTTCCGCGCGTGCCCGCTGAACAGGAGAATCGGGGGACCCTCACCAGAGCAATTTCCATTTCCGCCGCGGGAGGGCGAGCAATGAGCTGGAGGCGAGGAGTCACGCGAGTGCTTCGCGCTCTTTCGGAAGCTTTCTATGGGCTCTGAAAGTTACTTATTAATCCTCATTTTAAAAAAGCAAAGATTATTAAGTAACTTTTGGAGCTTATAGGAAGTTCCCAAGAGCGCAAGCACAATGTGATAACCTGTGCACCGGTTAGAGATTGACAGCGGCGGGCGCCGAAGTGTTCCCTTCCGGTGGTGGCATGGAGAAGTCGCTGAGTAATAATGATAATAACTTTTTTTCGAAATCTTTAATTTTGTTTTTATTTTTTGAGTAAATAGGACTTAAAAAGGTTTTTAAGTTTTTTTTTTATTTAAGCAATATTTTAAATAATTTTTTTGTAAATAAAGAAAATAAAATTGTGTACAGCCGGCGGCGTGCCACGCTCAGTGTGCAGCGGCAGCGGCGCTGAACAGCTCCGGGATAACTTGCGGCGGCGCACAGGTCTACCATATGACTAGTGGCCAGTCACGTGCCACTCTTCTGCAGGCTCCTGGGGCGCCAACTACAAATCCGTTTCGCACGTAAATATAGCTCTAAAAATATATATTTTTTTTTCATTGTAAATTTATTTTATGACATCCTTTTTTTATCCAGGCTGTTTAAAAAATTGTTTCCCATTGTATATGTTTTTTAAGAAAACAACCTAATTCTAGGACAAATTTATGTTGATCCGGAAGCGACCCGACATCAGGGATATGGGAGGGCCCACCGCACATCAGCTTTCTCACAGAAGACTGGTTCACTGCAATCTATGAAAGAAGCTCAGAGAATTACAAGGCCAAGAATATGTTTAGACTTATAAGTGAGATCTGCCCTGGTATACTGAGTAACTTTTCAGGCACAGCCTCCCGGTCCGGAAAGCCTTTTTAGGTCTGAATGTGTTGTTGCTCGCTCACTATGCTTTTCCATGGGCGACAAAGGGCTGGCTTCTAGATGCACAGACAATTTTTATAAATTTATAAAAAAGGTTGACCTATTATCGGTAATACCGTATTTGCTCGAGTAATAGCCAAGCTGTTTATGAACAAAGCCTGTGGGTCTGCTTTCCCGTGGAGCACGGGGATAGCGAATCGTCGCAATCAGCAGAAAAATGGCAGCGATTTACGAACCAGAGATAACATCTTCACACGAAAATGCTATCGCTATCTGCTCAGATCGCATTTTTATGGAGAATCGTGTTCTCAACTTTGTTTTTGTTACATGTTTTATGCAGAATGCGATGATTGGCTGTATGTGTGTTCTGCAGAAAAGTAGATGCAAGGGCCTTGTTCCGAAGAAGTGTGGGTATTACTCGAGCAAATATGGTACATGTCGAATGTCGTTAATTCAAACTCGAGGGGACCGAAAATTTGTTTGAATAAAGCAGAGTTTGAATCACCGGGAGTTTCCTTCCACGGAATGCAGGATGGGACCTGCATGTTAGCTTGAACTATCCGAAAGTTTAAATTAAGAGAGTTTGAATTAATGAGAGTCGACTGTATATGGTAGATCATGCTGGAATACAAACTATAGTTCGTTGCAGCTCAAGAAGGTACGGCTAGGGAACGGGTAGTGGAGAAAGAGAGTGTGGAACAGCACTAAAGACGGAAGGAAAGCGCACTTTCCTTTTCTTGGTGACCCAGAAAAGTCAGCGCAAAGGCTTTGTATCTGGGTGGTGCTGAAGAGAAGTGCGTGCAGCATCACAAAGAGACAATGGTTTGATGTAATCTGTTTCCATGCAAAACCCTGTCCTAGACACCACATCAACTAAGACCACCACCGACCCCAGGCGCTGGAAGATTAAGAAACATCCTGCCCTAGGCACCACACAAACTAAGAGCACCACCCACCCTATAAAGCTACCGCAATCAAAAGTGTTTGGCAGAACCACCAAACATGTAGGCAATTTTTTTCTAGAGTGTTTTCTTAGTTTGGCGTGGAACCCCGTGAACGCTTTCAAGGACCCTTGGGGGCCTGTGGACCACTGCTTGAGAACCACGGTCCTAGATAATATTAAAAAGTAAATTTTGGAGGCTTATGTTCCAAACCCAGGAATTGCACCTGGAAAGCCCCAGTGAAGGACTGAGGATTCATTTCGACCACCTAGGGATTTTCCGACATGCAACCGAGATCGTCACACAGAAACTTTCTGCGATAAGCCACCGTCAGATAGCGGGCACCCCGGCCAGGATTCAAACCTGCTGAGCGGGAACCCATAGGCTAGCACTTTGCCTCAGAGCCACCGAGGCGGAGTTTTGGTTACTATTAGAGATTAGTTTCCTATTGCCATTCCACGGTGTTCTTGCATACAGTTAGACAGATGAATTATGACTGTAGAAAGTGAAACCTTCACTTACACTAATAAACAACTAGCACAAGGTGATCTTTAATGCTCGTATGACTGCCTTCAAATAAAAGTGTGCGCACCTTTATGGCAAACAAGGTTTCTACCATCTCCAGCTACATTGCATCTTCTACAAGACTCAAGTGAACTCGGATAAGCTAGCACAGTTTTATATGCATTCCATTATTTCAGAATGTCAGTACTGAGCTATCCTTTTCATTGGACAATGTCAGAACCTGATTTCAGGCATAGCAAAGGCTGCAGGCCCAGAGGAGTCAGTTTTGTGCCACAACTTTAACTCATACGAAAGCAAATGAGCGAACAAATGCTGCCCTACTTTGTTTGAAGCCCAGGTGAGGCACACGTTGAATAGGGGTATTGCGCTCCTTCATGAACTGGAAGAGACGTTGCAGAAATTCATCAGCACCGTTGCTCATCCTGTTCTGTGGAGCTGCAGGCACGGCGGGAGCGGAAGAAATGGCCAGGGGAGAATTGCCTCCCTCGGAGGACTCGGAGCCAGAGTTGTGCTTGTGGCTGCGCTTCTGCTGACGGCCCCTCTCTGGTGGAGCTGCACAAACACAGGCAAAACGTTTCTTCACTTCGTGCTCTTCACACCACGTAGAGTCAGGGGTCTTTCAGTCACCTTGCAAGCTAATGCGAAAGGCTGGATCACTGACATTCTTATCCGGACTATTATAACAAAACAGCCAGTGAGCTAATGGTATCATATACAAAGTGCATGGCGGGATACCCACGGAGAAGTTTAGTTTTTGGGAACAATTCGTGCTGCAAAAGCTCTTCTCACAAGCAAAAAGTTGGGAATGCTGTAAATATTTTTACCTATCAAACAATTCCTTTTGTCGACGGGTTGGAGGGGAGCAAGTTGGCTCATGCTTGTGCATAGGGCAGGCTGAACATACACAAGGTGTTTGATTTGTAAGTAGAAGAGATTTTTTTAAAAGCGGGCGAGAGTTAGACGAGTGCTGTCTTCACCATTATCAGGTGCGGAAGAAATTAGATGAGGGGATAATCGTCAAGATAAGTTGACTAATCAACTAAACTTTGTTAATCCACTTTTTAATTATGTGCTTTAGGGGTAACGTTGCAATTGCAATATTGATGGATATTACTATTGGAGCTAGACCATTTGAAAAAATTTGAAAAAAGGCATTGGTCTTCTAGATATTAATCTATCAATTTTCACATTCTTTCGACAGATTTAAAAATTGCATGCGAAAAGAGCGCCGCAAGCCTTGCACACAATGACGCTTAGAAGAGTGAATAAGGCGTTTCAGTCACGTCGTCACCTGTGTGGTCGACGCCACACATCAAGCACATGCTGCTTACAAGGAATGCACCATATTGATTTATATTTTATTTTATTTTGCTGTAGATGTTGGTCACTTACAGGTCTGTACATATGTCCACCTTCTCGACAAACTTTTCCTGAAGCCACATGCCCTGCTGGAAACACCTTTTGAGAGTGCCTCACACCCATGCCTAGACAGCTGCTTCCAGCTTATTAATGACCGGGATATGGTGTCCTCGCAGGGGTTTTTCATTGCACCCAACTGGTGATAAGACACTGGGGGCTTGGTCAGGCCATACCCATGCACAACAGAACGTCTGACTGGTCGTATAATATGTCAGCAAGACGGCCCAACCCAATCAGACACCGGCCTCACGTGAATGCACATGACACAGTCATTGACCGGCGCCTGACACATTGTACGGCCAGTAAGACTTTTGGTCGCGCATGGGTATGGCCTGACTGGGCCCCCAGTGGTTATCACCTGGAGGGTGGCATGAAAAAAAAAACACCTTGTGAGGACGTTGTTTTGTGGTGATTAATAAGCTGGAAGCAGCTGTCCAGGCGTGGGAGTGAGGCACACCCAAAAAGTGGCTCCATCAGACCATGGAGAGGCTGCCGCACATGTGGTGCAAGGGCATTCGGCTCCAGGGAACGGCTGTAGGGAAGGTGGATATATGTACAACCTCCAAGTGACCACTATCTGCAGCAAAAATATAAATTGCAAATCAATAGGGTACGCCCCTCGTAGATAGGGACATGATTGAAACAGCTACTTCACTCTTGCAAACCTCATTGTGGGCATAGCTTGCAATGATCTTTTTGAGCAACTTTTAAGTCGGGTGAAAAAACATAAAAATTGATTGATTGATTGATTAAAAACTGTCAACTATTTCACAAATTCTCTAAAGTGGTCTGGCCTGGAATAGTAATTGCTGACAATACTGCAATTCCAACATGACCCATAAAAACAATCTAAAAGTTAACAGATTTTAGTTCATCAGGAAACTTACGATTACTATCATCCCCTCGTCTAATGTCTGTTGAGCTTTATAAATGCATTGTGAAGATGGCACTAATTTAACCTCGCCCTTTTTAAAATCTGTTTCAATGGAAGTTAGACACCGTGTATAGAGAAAGGCAAGGAAACTGGGAGAAATAAGCGATCGCGAGACTAACAACTGTAATATTATTAAGGATCTTTTCCTCACCTCTACTCTGTTTCCACTACTCTCCGGTTTTAAAATTCTAATATGTGGAGCTGCTGTCTTCTTTATTTCCCCGAAACAACCCGCAAAACATTTTTTTTTTTTTTTGTGCAGCGCATTGGATAGGACATTAATACAGTCATTGGCCCTTCCGTTAATTTCGAGTGCCTCCAATAATTTGCACACATGCTTGTCCTAGTTTTTTCCAACGATGTGGGTGGTGGACCTTGCAGTGCATTGGCACCCTCAACAATGGGCTGGTAAGTGTCCTCCTGCTGAGAGGTTGTTCAATGAAGCAGCATGTTCTTTCGTGCTTTCAATATGGCCTATATAACACCTACCACACGATAATGGGATGCTGTATACGACTCCTTTCTCGCGTGCAAAATATTTTACCTAGTGAGCGGTGCCACACACTTCTCTTCTGTTGTTTGCCTCTTGGTTTACCTTGCAGCACATGAAATAAGCCTTACTAAGCACAGAATAAACCACCTGGCACTTTGCCAGTCAGGTTTCCCCATGCTTACCACGCGACAATCACACCCTCTCACAACACTTGGCTACTAACACTACTCTCACCCCCTTTCCCTTAGGCCTTCTACTCGGCATGCATGTGCGCCCAGCTGGCTCACTAAGCTACCTTCAATTCCTCGGCCTCAGTTTGCTCTTCAATCGCAAGTGTTGGTTGTCAACAAGGATGCTTGCATAGCTTCCAAGATGAAAGCAGTTCCAAATGTTCTGCAGTCTGTTGTGTGGTAGGTGATGGGAATGTAAAGGAGAAGCAGGCCCCAGTTTTGTTGTTCTGGTTCCCAAAGGGTCCTACGCGACAGAAGGCATGGACGACTGGGCCCCGTCAAATGCAACGGTTTTGCCTGTGGACTAGTTCACGTTCGAGTCGGCCAAATATTATGTATGGAGAGATCATCGTGGACGATGGCGAGTTCATCCGCGACAATCTCCTCGTCGCTTGAGAGGGTCGCTAGCGGGTCAAAATCAAAATGACCAGCTTCCAACATCATTTGATAACAATCACTCTCGAGTCTCATTGCTGCTGTGATCAGTCAGAAACGTCACAACTAGAAGACTCTGACGCAGTGGGCGATGCCCTAGACGTCATTGTCTCGAAACCAGATGCTTGAAATGTGGAAGGTAAATGAGGAAGCTGAAATGCAAGACGCCAAGAAAGCCAAGTCTGCAAGTGCGTGCAGGGGACGTTCCTAGTTGCACCGTCTGTGCCGCCGTACCGCTAGGGACAGTGGGCAGTGTGTGTCACCAACCCTTCAAACATGGCAGCCTTCCTGGACGGGCGGATCCCAGAGTCCCGCGACTAAACCAAATTTATTTACGAAACTAGCGCATTGTTTACAAAACAAATTTAGCGTAAATATATTTACATCCAATAAGTTTTAACGATACAGGTGTCTCATATTTTATTGTTGGCGTGCCCTAGCCCCTTTAATTGTACGCAGTGGGTAGGGTGCTACGGGGCCACCCAGAGGGGCCTTCCCAAAATCAGGTAATCACAAAATCGACTAAACTGCTTTCATGCGCTTGAGCGTTTTCTTTTGGTGAGAAGTGACCAAGAGGAGTAGCCAACGCGCCGACCGGCATGGGTGGCTCAAGCAGTCGGCTAATCTTTCTGAACCAAACTAAGGAGCTATCGAACCCTTGCTAGACTGCAACACCCGTCTCCAGTCAAACGGTTAAAAGTTTAACTACATGAAGTCTGTCTTCCTCGCTCAGCTATTTCCATGTTGCTATATACAAATTACTAGTGATGGACCGAATCTGCCAAACTTCAGATTCGGCAAAGTTCGGCACATGCCAAACTTTGGAGGAAAGTTCGGCAAAGATTCGGCAAACGTCTGCGCATGCGCGAGACGCGACGGGGCCATGGATTGCAAATGGACGCCGTGCGGTTACCATCGTACAGCGTAGTACTACCAGCGGTTACGGCGAGTGCGGAGTAGGCGACATGGCAACTGTGTGTTTGTCAGCCTTTGTGAGTGTGGTTATCTTCAATATTTTCTGCCTCAAGAACAAAAGATCGAACAGAAATGGGCGCAAAAATGATGCAGTTCACTGCGCAAGTGACAAATGATGCGGTACATTCGGGATAACGCGATTTTCATTTGATACTTCCAGTGATGCAACGAGGTAAATGCAACATTGACTGACAAGTACTTTAAAGCGCTCCTTGCCATTATAGCAATGCTGTTTTTGGCTCACAAGTAGTTTATGCCAAAACAAAGTAATATTGCGTTTCAATTAGCATTATTTCGCAGTTTTCATCTATCCGCATAAAACTAAACACAGAACTATTATGCTCGATGATGCACATTCGACATTCCTAACTCCTCCCATCTTCCTAAACATCCGGTGTGTCCTAACATCAGAAACCGGCATTTTAAAAGTTAAAAACAAGAAGTTGCGAATATCGGACGCACACTTGCATGCAAAGCTGAAGTGACTCAAATCGAAAACTATGCATATTTACAATACTATTGTTATCTCTTATGGAGAGGGCTCATCAGCCATTGCATTCATTTTCACGCACGAAACGGTGAATCACAGAGAAAGTATAGAACACAGTGTTACCGCCTTTTTTTCAACAATGCACGCTTGCCGGCTTGCACTGATGAGGCCTCAAAACCGAAACTCACGTGATCGTGACGCGCTGACCACGTCTGCTACTAACCAACCCCATTGTCACACCACTTATGCAAAAAGTCACCTCAAAATTACCAGTAAACACACAGAAATAACACCGATACAATTATATTGTAGAGTATCACCTCATTTAGTAATAACTGTGTCAATATGCATTAAAAAAAATAAAACCTTTTTAGCACTAAAAACGATATATCAACTTTTAGGTCTGGTAACAATGTATTTTTGGCCGAATCATTGCCGAATCTTTGAAAAGGTCGGCAAATATTCGGCTTTGCCGGATCCCAAGATTCGCTGCCGAATTTCCGATTCGGCAAAAGTTCGGCCCATCACTACAAATTACTTATCACCTGGCAAGTAGTCATCACCTTCATTATGATTCGAAACAAAGAAGCCATCAAAAACTATTTTCTTCTTAGGAATCCAAAGCCTGCGACCGTGTGTTGGTGCAAGAGGGCTGAAATCTTTGGGAAGTGATGGAAGGAGACAACCTACAGCTAAAATTCTACCGCGGTAATGAACAGTGAAGAGCAAACAACAAATCTTCGGACTCGCATCAATTTACTTTGTTTGCCACCACGCCGACAACAGCAACTGCGAAAGCCACCCGAGATGCGGAGAGTCACTAAACAACCTGTTCCGGCTCGTTCTTGGTTTTATGCTAGGTACTCTCCGTTTTACTGGAGTTGTGAATTGTCAGGGACAGAAAAAAAATGGCAGGACATTTCGTTCAAATGCCTGACCTCCAGCGCACACTCCATGCCTTCCACTGAACTTTGCCTGGGCGCGCAAGCTCCAGAAGCTTGAGACACTGAAGTGTTTTCCAAGGTAGGAAGCTTGCGCTGGAGGTGGGACAACTAAAGATTTTCCCTGCAGTTCCACCTTGTCAGTGACTCTAACTCTGTACTCATAAAGCAATTAACATTTCTCCTGGATGGACAAACTGCTGTGTCTTCAGCTAGGCACAATTACCTGTTGCCATGCATATGCACAATGAAGAAGGTACATAAATTTATGCTCTTTATAACACTGAAGAAGCGAGAAAGGGAATTTGTAACCATAGATTCTGCACTGTCTAGAAAGCATGGCATCTTTAAGCTCCGTGATAAAGTCACCGAGCATTCCTCAAGTGATGCATACCTTGGCTACTGGGGGCAAAAATCCAGTTTTAATGGGTGTCTCGGTACAAGTTGCAAATCTGGAAGACGACACCATGAAAACACCAAGCTGCAATTATAGTACTGGCAGCTTAACCAGCTCAGTCCAAGTAGCTCAAATAGAGCATTGCACAGCCGCATGTTTGTTTCGCCTCACCTTGGGGCACAAATGCTTGTGTAAGAAAAGAAGGCTACTTTCCGAGGTTCCAGGGTGGTCGCTTCACTCACATGCACGCAGGTGCATGCCATCTGGCATTTAGAGTGGTTCGGCTCGGAAAGCAAGTCCACATGGCCAAGATAGAAGCAAGTGGAGCTCACCCAGATGGTCGCAGATGAGGTCGTTGTGAGCGAGGGCCTCGTGGTCGAAGGTGTCGCGGCAGAAGACCACCCAGCACGGTCCCGGGGCACCCGGGGGTCTACCCCGGCCAGGGCTGCCGGCTGCTGGCCCTCGAGGCGCTTGAGCGTGGCCCGGTAGCGGCAGTAGCGTGGGAACGAGAGCACCACCACCGCAGCCGCCGCCTCCGGAGGAGAGCCAGCCAGCAGGCCATACGTCCAGTCCACATCCTCAGTGATGCAGCTCACCAGGTCATCCAGGCCCAGCACCGCCTTCTCCGACGCCGCCAGAACCTCGTGCTGCAACCAAGCCAGGCCCATTCGGCAGGGACAAATTGCTTTAGGGCCGAGCGATAGCTTCACAGCTAGAGTTTTGGACAAGCTCAAAATCCTGTTCGGTTCGACTCCTCCAGTGTCGGCAATTTGATTGAGCATTTCTTTGTCAGTGCATCAGGGTGAATGGCAGCTGGCAGAAAGGCACGGTACGGAGCTCCCTTCACAGTTTACCCGGAAGGCTTAGCGGCTACTACTGCACTTATTCCCGCTATTCATGCACACACCCATGCGTTCCACCGCAATGAAAGTTTTAATTGCACGGGAAACGTGTCAAATCGACTATAGAATACCCGGGTCACGTCAGGTTAAACAAAGGTTCTCTTCAATTTTGATATACTGCAGCTGTCGCCAAATTTTCTGAACTGTTGCTCTTTGACGAAGCGAAAGAAAATTGAACATTACATGTGGCGCCATCTCTCGAGAGGAGCAGTTAATTCGACTGTTGGCTACCTGCATCTGAGCTCGTCACTAAAATTTTGTGGAGATTTTGGTCTTACTTATTACGGGAATGAAGCTACCCTTTGAAACATTGCGAGGTAAAACCAACTATTAAAATACACCTTCAACAAAACTTTTCAGTTCGCTAGACGCAGGCACCAATTTTTCCGGCTTATATCGGTTGTCCAAATGTTTAGGCCATGTCCAAGCAAACAAGTTGTGACAGGCACATCTAAACAACTCGGTAAAAGCATCTTAGGTGCAAAACACATCAGTTTTCAGTTGTGTAAATCATCTTAGTATGCGATTAATTCAGATGCTTATTTTTACTTTCAGCTAGAATCCCTCCAAAATACACCAGTATTGAAATTAGAGGAGAAAAACTCGACTATTCTCCTTATTTCAGTTTGAAAAATAATGCCAGAGTTTTGCCTGCTCTAATTTGGTAAAGTGCAAAATCCAAAAATGAAGAATGTTGTGCCACATTTCCCTGAGTGTGCTGAAAACAGAAAGGAATGAAAAGCAATAAATAAAAACATACTCAAGCACCATAGCGACACAAAACCTCATAAGGAAAATACAAAATCTCATCAGATTGCCCACTCAATCCAAAATCCAGGACCTGCAACGTGTCAAGAGAGTAATTAAACTTTTAACTTGGTAAGTCCAAAAACAAAAAGACAGGTGGACCCTGATTCAAGATGGAAGGCTCAAAGAAATTGCACTTGATCCACTCCAGCCACCAGATTCAAAAGAGTATCTGGACAACCTATGAGTCAACTTTTCTAGTAGGGGGGTGAGAGGAACAAGGCAGTTTCGGTTGTTTGGCATCAGTTTTGATTCACATTTGGCAGAAAAAATAATTAGGCCAATTCAGTCAATCCACTAATCACTAGTTTTCACCTACTTATGATAAGCATCTAAAACAACCAAATAAACAGAGGTCACCACATTTAGTCAACCTTTCTTTGGAGTATAAATACACAAACCCAATTTGAAAAGCTGCCTAAAAGCAACTTTTCGTCAACATATAGACAAGGAGTTACGGATCAGATAGTGAGGTGTTCCGGTGTGTAAAATGTGGGAAAAGCAAGCAAACTGATAAATAAAAAGCTGAGAATAGACTAACCAAAATATGTAACATTGGCTCTACCATTTTCAAACTATAGTATATGCACCTATGCAAGCACCATTGCTATTTTGCCTTCCTGCTCACTAAATGGAGACAGAAGAGTGCACATCCTGCTATTCTTCGAAGGAGCTTCAGAAGCAAGGTTAGCGGAGCTCTGAAAGAGAAGAAATCAATGGAGAGTCTAACAAGCTAGTATGAGTTCACATAAACAGAGATTAGCTGCAATTATTGCTAAAACACCGGCTAATACTCCCAGACTTTCATTTGGCCAAGGTGCAAACATGATAATTGAAACGTTAGTGATTAACAAATCCAAAACAAGGAAACCAGGCACAAACACAACCGTTCCCGTGTTAGGCCTTTTCAAATGTGCTTAGGTTCCATTTATGCCGAATAGCCTCCAGCTCTCTTTTGAGCTCTTTCCTGCAATGCAATTGCTAACCCAAAAGTGAAGCCAACTATTGAGAAAAGGAAACAATT
This sequence comes from Ixodes ricinus, assembly GCA_037355805.1. Taxonomy (NCBI): domain Eukaryota; kingdom Metazoa; phylum Arthropoda; class Arachnida; order Ixodida; family Ixodidae; genus Ixodes; species Ixodes ricinus. Next base: position 149,929 of record JAZHYW010001187.1, read on the forward strand.
TCAATCCTAGCTGCTGCTCTCTCTATCATCACAAGAATAAGAAAAAGTTTACTTCACACCGGAAATATTTTAACCTAAATTTATTTTTGCCTTTTATTAATGTTGTCATCTAATGTGTTTGAACCAAGGCAAACAGAGTATGGACTAGTCAAGGCAGCAGTATTAAAGAGATCTTTATTTCCTTGCATTGCATGAAGCAAACCTGAAGGCCAGAACTTCAGATTTCAGAAGTACAAGTTTTTGGCCCAATGCACAAATGTGCCGGTTAACGTTCAATTTAACAAAAATCAACAGGATTTTCACACAGGTAATTAGAGAGATTAAAATATGTTCCACCTAAGGGTAGGGACTCAAAATGAGGGTAAACAGGGATTGGGATGACCAATAGAGGATATGCACTGAGCAGGAAATAAACAAGACGTCTATATGCTTTGTTAAAGCTGACGAGCTAAACACAACAAAAATCTCAGTGCAAAAGATCATTTGTTTATGCAAGAACTTGCGTGTTGGCTTGGGATGTTGTATGTAGCAGCATGTGATGTCATGTTTGAACTGTATAAATTCCAGTCCTAAGTACACTGTAAATAGAGATAAAAATTAGGTTGTATTATATAACTAGCTGTACGTATTACACAGCAGTACAATGCCGTGTAACTGCTTTTGTGCTTTACATAAACACTCGTAACATTAAATTGCTTTTTGACATAAAGAAGTCCTACAGGAGATTAAATTTCTTAACCACAGCAATTAGATTTCAAGCAAGATAAGAATACTTACATTAACTTGTTAAACAGTGTTAAATCAGTGAACCTTTTAGATAAAACTGTGACATCATAAAAGACAGGCCCACCTCCACAGAAATCAAATTCATCACTTTCAGAAGAACTGGTGCCTCCGTTGGAGACTTGGTTTGAATATTCCTTGATAGGAAACTCGAGGAAACAAACACTGTCATTGAGAAGGGGAGGGATAAGTATCTTTGCAGAAATTTGGGAGCAAAAGGCAAGTTTCAATGGGCACTAAAGCAAGTTCCATGGAGCCAACAAGGTCTAGCTCCCTTGCTCGAAAGAATGTTTGTGCTCGTGCATCCCATGCTCACCTAAATTCATACAAACAACTCTAAAACTGGGAATTCTTAAAATGGTGGATTGGGTGAAAAATTAGGTGGGCCAACTTTTGGAGTACAGCCTGAAACAACTAAAGACAAAAAAAAATTGATTTCGTTTCTTATCAACCCATGCCTGTATAAGCTGCCCTATCCTCCTCTTTTTTTTTTTTTTTAACAACTTGTAATTATACTTGTTTTTGAAGATGCCAAAGGAGCAATTGCTATTGCTGTTAGAACTCATCGTCTTTCCTGTTCAACAAATTGTTTGAACACAGGTGACGTGATATCTCACGGCGTACTACTTTTTTGGTGTTTTTTCCCCCCAAGAACAAAATTTGACAGAAAAAGGGGTGGGCTATCTTTCGAGACTGGGTTACCTCTCAGCATTTTATAGCAAAAATATTCCATACACAGTTGCCCCAGTGCACACACATGGAAGGTACAAGCATCTGCATGCAAACTAATTGGTCTTAACTCAATAAGGTTCTTGACAAGGTTTGCATGCAACACTGCAAAAGATATATGGACATAAGCGTGCAATTTCGGGACATACTTTGGTACCGAAAAGTGTGATAAGTTATACTACTGCTAAAAGCCACATGCTCATTCCAAAATATACACAGTGCCAAACCAAAGTGGAGCATAAGTTTAATAGCGATACATGAAGAGGTATATCAGATCACACTGTTTCAAGTGGTGGGAATAAAAGTATAATTATTATATCAGTGACTGCCATTTTAATGCAAAAGCATTAACTGTCCCATGGAGTGAAGCCGGTTTGTCTGTAACCGTCTGTAGCAGCGAAATGGCAGTTAAATTCCTATTGGCCAAAAGCACAGCAACGCAGCTGCTTCGTCACGGAAGTCGGCGCCTCAGAAATAAAACACAAAGAAAAACACAGCAATGCAGATGCAATGTCACGGAAGGCGTGGAGCCAGCGGGGTTCGCGCGCCTGCGCTGTGGGGGAGCGTAATGTTACTGCCGGAGCGGCGTGTGCGATAGGAAGACGTGGCACGCTGCTTGAAGGAATGCGCTGCTTCTAGGAATGCTTTCGCATCCTACGCGTAAGCAGTCTTAAGTGTATAAGCGTGCTTTAAATATAGCACGATTCTCTCAGGATATCGTTAATGAACACGGTGGACGTCAGCCTACGCGTGTGAAGTGGTAAATAGCAGATGAGTTACCGAAAATGTATTTTTTTCTTTTCAATCAACAGGATATTCTGTCCAAAAGCATGCTCAATAAGCAATAAGGCAATGTGTACATAATTGGGCACGAAAGCACTCCAATAACAGCATCACAGTCAGTGTTATGCAAAAGAAAAAGAATAGCTCTGAAGTCGTCCATTGTTTTGGTTACACCTCATTCTTTCCTGCTGTGTGTGCACTGACATGGCAAAATTACCATGCTTTGCTTAGCACTGTAAACAGAATTCCATAAGATGAGACACAAATGGATTGCCCAGTGATATCCAGAAGCTGTTCAGTTTCTGTGCTGGTCACGTAGAGAGGTCCTAAATAAAGTCACATGTGATTTCTATTTCATTAGAGGAAGCCCAATATTTGTGAAATAAAGTATGAGTATCAATACCAAACTGCATGCCAAATTTAGCAAGTATCAATGGCTGGATTTTGCACGACGTCACATCACGCATGGCATTGCCAGGGTCGCGGGCATTGACTTATTCCCGTTATTAATCAATGCCTTTGATAGTGCGTGCAAAGAATGTCGTCAAAGAACCGAGCTTGCCTCACCACTGTAAATTTTGTCCTTCTTAGAACAAAGTTATTTCGACGAGACAGCAGTCGGAATCAGACTCGGCAAAGAGAGCGCTACGCCAGAACAGGTTCTCATGAAACTGACCTCACTGCAGAGAGCTACTTCTTGCTGGGTGTGTTCAGATAAGGACAGTCATAGGAGTGTCTTGACTGCCTTTCGTTTTCAATTAGTTTTATATGAGGTAGCAAAGCATGTTCATACAACAAAATGAACCTTACTTTACATAAAAAGGGAGTAGGTGGAACTATGATTTTCTCAATTGTGTGTAGATGCAGCTTTAAGGGTCACAGGAATAAAACAAATGAAATTTTCTACAATGTAAATATTTTGTATAAGCACGCTAACTGCTCTACATGAAGCAGTTAGATTTAGTTTACATTTAAAGTACAATAAGATGACAAACTTGGCCGTTTGCGCAACTCTTCTATATTTAGGCATTTTTATGTAATTTTTTTTAACATACCTTAGAATGAAGTTTTTTGGTTGAAACTTTCTGTACAGTGTTTTTCATGCTTTGTTAAACACAACTGTTGCAAGTTCATAACTGAAGAATTACCCGAGACTACGGTAACGACAGAAAAACGACAGGAAGTTAAAAGAAATCTCAAATAGCTAAAATATTATTGATACAGAATACATTTAGATATGGTCTGAACAAGAAAAGGGAAAGGGGAACCAGGGAAAAGGAAAACCCACAAATGACACATACTCAAGGACAAAACAACAGAGTTCAATAACAAAACCATGCGTTTTGTCCTTGAGAGTGTCATTTGTGGGGTTTTCCCTTTCCCTGGTTCCCCTTTCTCCCTTTTCTTGTTCAGACCATGCATAAATGGATTCTGTGGCAATAAAATGTCAGCTGTGTTTGAGATTTCTTTCCTTCTTCTGCTGTTTTTTTTGTCGTCACCACAGTCTCGGATAAATCTACAATTATAAACTTGCACCAGCTCACTTGCGCCCTCACGTGTTCGCTATTGTGAGCATTTTTTTGGAGTGTGCCTAGAAGTTTTCGAAATATTGAAGAAGTCAAAATTGTGCAAATTTTGTGCGGCAATCAGAAAACATAATCCTCTTCCATTTTCTGCAAATATCCCACGATGAACCCACGTAATTCAGAATCCTCAAAAACATGTTGCATTATATTTTTTTAAGTTAGAAAAATAAGCGTTTTGCCAGGAGGCTTCCTGTCTCAACGAATACACTCCGTTTCACGATAACTTGGCGAACTGTGGAGGCTACGGCCCCCGCGACCCAATAAGAGTATCGGAGCGAGGTGCGTGACACTATGTCACGTGAGCGTTTGTGTCACTACGTCAAATGTGGGACCCAGAGGAACCGGCTGTCGTCTGCTGTGAAATTAACCAACTTTTGATTCATAACGTCCACCACCACAACACTGCTGATCACTAGAGTAGCGAGCTCTTCGGGAACGGTTCATGAGACAACAATAGGCTCAATTTACCCTCAAATCTGTGGCGGGTTCTAATGCCAGGGTGATATTTTCAGCAGAAGCGGTCGATTACACGGTTTGCGACCGTTCAAACATCATTCAAAGCCACGCAGTTCTTGGAAAAGTGTTGGTCCGTATTCAAGGGGCCCAGCAACGACTTCTTGCCGTTTTTAATTTGCACCAAACCTGAGCGCACTGAACTTAAACTTAGTGAACTTTTTATTTTCTCGAAATTTGCTTTATTTTAAAAGTTACACTAGGCACATTAAAATTACAAAAACAAGCAAAAAATAACCTCCCTTCGGGACGTCCTTGGTCCTCTGTCCCCCCTTTTCCCGCATGGACCGCGGTGACTGAGTAATGTGCGGAGGGAGGGGAAGATGGGGAAAGGAGGTGAGGCTGAGGAGGGAGAGCTGCCCGAGAATGGGGTGGCTCTCTCTCCTAGGCGTATTAGGACCAACAACGTCACGATTTCGTCACATGCCGCGCGCGTTCAACATTACGGCGCGCCCCGTAAGAGTAGGACGTTTCCGCGTCGTTCGGTTAAAATATGACGAACTGATATTTAGTTACTGCCTCCATGCCCGCTGAATTGCCCGAACTAGAAGAGTCGTGGAAACTGCAAAAAAGGTAGACGCTAAAATAGGATTGCAGGGCCCCTTTAGGTATAGTTGAAAAGGAACATGTCTTTGTCTTTCCTCTGTGTCGTGTAGTGTTGCAGTCGGGAATCTGACCATAACACTACTAAAAGTAAAAGAAGCCTAGAACTACTTTGGTGGTTTACACTGTATCCACAGTGGTCGTAGTTGGTTGCATTATCTCACGGACACCATAAAACATGATATATATAAAGAAGAAAAAAAAACTGCAAGTTTTTTTATTAGTGATGTTGATTGCCCACAAAAACTGAGCTTTGTGGTGCATTCGGTCCTAAGGGTGTTGTGTTTGGTTGATTGCGCTGCACTGCGCTACTTTCCCAGTGTAGTATTTTTAATGTGGGTGTCCTGTTGACAAAATAATTTGAATTATTTATCTAGACGTCACTACACTACGTTTCTAATTACGATGGATTGTAGTGGACATTACGAGCTATATCGGCCAATTTAGCGCATCAAGTGGCAATGCGTCGCTGCGCCCCTCTCAAAGGTCATGTAACACTCGCACGACATTGGATTGACTTGTATGACTGGTAGCATTGTCTTGTGGTCCATCGTAAGGTGTAACGGAGCATATGAATAGGTAATGTCCGTTTCTAATTGAAAGATGTGGTTGTGTATTCTTATATAAAGTTCAGGTTTCAAGTAGGCAATATCCCCACACCACTAACAAAAAACAAAAAAAACTTTTGTTTTTTAAACTTTTTAAAATAATGTTTTATGGTGTCTGGGAGATAATGCAAACAACTACGGCCACCATGGATGCAGTGTTCGAGTACCACTAGTCATTGAGAGAGAGACAGAGCCTCTGACGGTAATTGACTGCACCATAAACCTGGCAAAATTTTCTAATTTAAAAGAAAATAATGCAATGTGTATTTGCAGATTCTGAATTACTCATTTACAAGGGTTTATCGAGGAAAATCTGAAGAAAATCGAGAATGATCATTTCTTTTTTTTTAATTGCCGCACAAAAATTGCACAATTTTGACTCTTACAATATCTCGAAAACTTCTGGAGCAATGCAATAAACACAACAGTTGAGCATTGACTTTTTGGTTAAAAGTGAACAAAGCATGAAATACTCTGTACAAAAAAGTTTCAACCAAAAAAACTTAATTCCAAGATGTGTTAAAAAAATCACTGAAAAATGCCCACCATAATATCCCGAGATAGCCCACCTACAATCAAAAGCAAATCGGGTGAAAATCAGGAGTAAGCTAACTTTCGGGGTGGGACAAAAGAAAGCTGAAAGTTTTAGATTCTGTGAACTGCCAAACTTGTGTTCGCAGGGAGGAACGATGAACCAAATTCGACTGCGTTGCATACCTAGTGACCAATATTAGCGTATCTTTCACCGTGGCTAAGTAACACCATATCTGCCGAGGTCGCCATTGGCCATGGCCCTGCAATTTACTAGCACTGGGCTGTCTTTCGGGTTTTTGAAAAAACAGCAAATCAGGCCAGAAATATGGTGGGTTATCTTTCGGGAGTGGGGCATCTCCGGGATATTCAGGTAAATGTCGTAGAGTTGTGCAAGAGGCCAAGTTTGCAATTTTATTTCACTTGAAATAGAAACTTAAATAAACTAAACCTAACTGCTTCAGGTAGACCAGTTGGCATGCTTTATACATAAAAATATATAGGTTACAAAAAATATATATTTTATTTATTCCTGTGACCCTCATAGTCGTGTCTATGCACAATTGGGAAAATCGTAGTTCACCTTCTCTCAGGCACAATTTTTTTTAAAAACAAGGAAGTTTGTTGCAAAAGTAAGGTTCGTTCTGTTGTGTAGATATGTTTTGCTACCTCATATAAAAATTGAATTGAAAACAGTCATGACACCCCTATGACTGTTCTTATCTGAACACACCCTGCTATTGTAAGTTGCAAGGAGAGAATTTCAGCTGTGAGAGAAGGAAATACAGTTCTAAACCATCGCTTCACACAGACAAACAAAGACCTGGAGTGGAGCACTCGAGAACACTCTTTGCATAATGTAACATCAGAGCTTCGGCTGTGGCCAATGCAGAGGCTGTTTGTATTGCAGACATGATCTGCTCAGTTGGCTGTTTCAAATTTAATAATGTGTGTGGAGGATAAAAAAATCTGGATATTGAGCAACAATGAAAATAGAATTTAAATGTTTTCTTAGAGACAAAATTCAACAGATAATCCCTTCAACATTAAAGTGCACAGTCATGATTACTGCACACTACTTAGGTACACAAATTCAACCAAAGTTGAATTACGATTTATTTTGTAGGCATCAAATTTTGCGAGCAGGGTTAGATTTATTTTCCCGTAATGAGAATATGCAGGCAAGCTGGTTCGCTAGTAGCATTGCTGGCAGTCTTTCCTTTTGCCCAGTTTTGGTGTTTTGAATCGTTCTATTTTTCTGCAACATTTCTGGTAAGTGAAAATTGCAGAAACTAAGTCTGTAAATGTACTAATGTTATTAGGGCAATTTAAATGTATGTTTTGGTATTTCTTATTCATTTTTTACTATGAATTTGAACAAATAAGTTTTATACTAGCTAAATACTTCTGCTAAAAGCCAAGAAACTTTCGCCACAATACCTTTAAAGCCGTAGACAACCATAAAAGTAGCACAATATATAAAATATATACAGATACAACATATAACATGCGAATTCAAATTATGCTATGCTACATCTTTTGTGTGTATTTCTGAACTACTGATTTTAATCAAATTGGAAGGAAAAAAAGATAACGAAATAACGCCGAGAAATAAATAGCATTCACATATGGCAACAGCGGATTAGCCCCGAGGCCAACTGTTGTATTCGCGATAAGCGCTTTGTGCGTCGGGTAATAGAGGGACAAAAATTAACCGCTTGGCTCGAGTTCCTAGAGACGAGGAAAAACTTTTAAGGACCAGAGCCCAAAGCTGACGCAAGAAGGCGTTGCTTCGACGAACGGGGATGACGAAAATTTGCAAATTTCAAAGTATCGAATGTTCTATAGGCGTTCTTTACATGTACATAAATAAACAAACAAAACAAGTATGCGCCAGACCTGCAGCCTCCCGCGGAGTCCTTTCCGAACTCACTTTTCAGCGCAGATACGACGTAGACAAGGTCAACGCCACGCCGTCAACAATTAAATAATTAGGATACGAGAGGAAAGCGCCCAACGTCACAAACGCAGACGCGCGTCTGCTAATTTGGCATGAATCTCGGGAAACAATGTTCAGACACCACCTCAAGCCCCCAGGCTTGAACGAACTGCAAACACTGGCAAGTAAAGAATGCAGAGTAGGCGAGCGCTCGAATGCATCAGGCGTCGTTTCTTTGTTTTGATTTGCGCGTATCACGTTGGGCCGCGCTGACGCGCTCCGGACATTCGCTACGCTCGCTTCCAAATGTTACGAAGTTGCGCCAAAGACGTTCGCGCCTAAGGTTCTTCGATCGGGTACACTTGAAGGAGTTGGCGTGCGGGGGCAAACCACTGTTTACGAGGGCAGGGGATCACATGGCTCGGTCAAGAAAACAAAGACGTATCTACCTGTCCTTGGTGCGGTAACCGTCCGTCGGGGGTCTGTTCCGGGAGGAAATAGAGCTGGACACTGGCCAGCTGTGAGCTGTGTTGATGGTCCTTCCACAGGAGCAGCAATTCGGCGATACAGGGGTCATCGCTGGGCGACAGGCGAACATACACAAACTGGCCCACGCAGAGAGTGGTTGGGCCCCTCTCGCTTCGGTACTCGAAAGCCCCGTAGAACGTGCAGTGTCCGCTGCGTCCTCGGGGGTCGCCCACGAACGACATACCCACCGAGCTGGACGCTAAAGTGGCGACGAAATTGTGGCACGCACACACCGATGCACCCGCCTAATCCGCCTAATCATAACAAGAAGCGACTATGGAGTAAAAAGTAAAAATACCCCAATCCCGGCATGCAGCGCAAGAGCAAATATGGCGGCAAGCTTCAAGCTCATTTGGGACCGGTCGCGTTAGGGGCATAGGCGGCCCACTTGCATTTGGTCGTTGATTATTTATGAAACAAAATGGGGAAGAAAACAAAGCGCGGGGACGCACAAATGCAGCGCTCGCATTTATTGACGAAATTTTGCGACGCAGCCAACGTAGCAGCGATGAGTTACAAAAGTAATGGTGGTGGACCGTTCGAACGAGTTTGGGGATATTTGGAAAGCATCCAGCTGATGGGAGAGCAACAAAACCGTGCACGCGCACAAACACACCTTGCGATAAAAACCACCGGCGCGAAACTTGCGCTAGTAACAAGGAGGAGACACGGGGAGTGGTGGCCTCAGTTCGACTTGGCCGTTGCGCAGGTGCCCGTACTCGAACTTGAGGCGCAGTTCGCCGACTCGGCTGCGGGGCAGCACGTCGGGGCTCCACTCGATGACGAAGGGACACGCCGGGTGGCTGTTGAGGAAGGTCTTCAGCTCGAGCGGCTTGATGCGCGGACAGCCGTCGGCGCGCTGACCGTCCGAAGGCGGCGGCTGGTACACGCGGTAGGTGCCGTCGCGATTCTCCACGAAGGCCCGGGTGTCCTCGAGCGGCACGTCGGGGCTGTCGAAGATGTGTCTCACGTGCAAGAGGCTGGTGATGTGCCAACTGCACTGGGCGCCGTCTCTCCGCGCGGGGAGCCTGCGGCCGCAGATGCGCTGCTGCAGACAGTCGAAGAACTGGTGCGGCACGTGGAAGACGAGCGGGTCCGGCCGGCCGGAGCCTTCGTAGCGCATCGTCTCGTTGATGCGCTCCGTCACGCCGGCCAGCCACTGCGGGAAAGTGAGCGACGGCTCGGGCTGCTTGGGCGCGACGGCACGCAGAGTGTCCACGCTGGTGAGCGCGCACAGGCAGGCGTACGAGTGGACGCAGCCCGGGTTCGGGCCCTGAGCGAAGCAGCCCGCGCAGCGAAGCTCGCGCCTCGGACTCACCAGCACGTGCACGAAACCGCCCTGGAAGCGAGCTACTAGCGCAGACTTGGAGACCCGCTGCACGAGCGGCGGGCCCTCGGCGGCGGCGAGCTCCCAGATGGCCTGGCGCACGCTCGCCTCCTGGGCTGCCACCACAGACGCCTTGAGCGGCAGGGCCTGGGCCTGTGCGCCGCACCGCAGGGCCGCTTGCACGTGCGCGCAGCCAGAGGCCCCCTCGCAGCCGTCGCAGTGCGCCGTCCCGTCCACCGACAACTGCACGAAGGTGCGCGCTTCGCCCCGCAGCAGCCGCACCGAGTACAGCTGCTGGCTGCCGGGAGCCAAGATTCGCACGGCGTCCGCAGCACGCTTCCGGGCACCGCGCTCGCGGAACACCGCGTCGCACGCCTTGTTTTTGCAGCGCACCCTCGGGTGCCGTTGTACGTGCCGCACTCGGGACACTTTCGGATGCCGCGGAGGGTCGCTTTTCCCAGATCTCCGAACGGGCTTTTGCGCGGAGACATCTCGGCCAGTTCGCAAACTGTCCTGAACGTCCGTCACGTACGCAGTTGCGCCTGCGCGACTGCAGGACGGCAGTCCGCTCCGGGGAAGTTAGTCGCGGGTGAAACGCGCAGACACCGAAAATGCCGAAAAACTGCGCGCGACCCTCACGCAGATCACGCACGCAGCCCGCAGACTACCGTGGTCGCCTTCATCAGCAAGGCCTGGCAAAGTGTAATCAGTCAATCACTTTCTGGATGTAGAGGGCGCTAGCTTCGAGTTAATTTTAATACGTGACTAGATGGATGGATACACTAATCTCAATGACAGTTGCTGGATCGCGCTTCCCCGCTTGTTCGCTGCAGCGCGAGTGAAGCCACCAGATGGCCATCTTGCTCGTAGACGATTTGCAGTTTTGCTACCGTTTCGCTGCGGTTTTCCAGCGTGCTATAGACACGTTTTCTACTCGCACGTCGTCATTCGCCGAAGAAGTTTTTTAAGACTCTGTGTAACCGTTGACACTTCTCGTTGTGAACACGTGGAAAAGTTTACGAAAGCGCAGTGCCGCAGGAAGAAGGCACAGCTCGTCGAAAGCAAGTTTCGCCGGTCTTCCTTTTTCAGAAACACAATATATATATATATATATATATATATATATATATATATATATATATATATATATATATATTCTTTTTAGGAAGCCACGGTAGGTGAATTTCTATCCTGAGGCTTCTTGTTGTGGTACTCCAATAAAGTTGTTTCTCTCTCTCTCTCTCTCTCTCTCTCTCGCGGCGGGTTCAAAGCTTCCCTGGCACGCCGAAGTGCTGCGTCTCTGTGCCTTCGCACGTTTGGATACCGATGAAGAATCGACGTTTAGCAAACACTGAGAGATGTACAAACGCGCCGCATAACTAGCAAAATGTCTGGAACACTTCTATAACTGAGGACGCTCACCGCAAACGTCATAATAGGGAGACGTATTTACAAATTACTACCTGCAGAAATGAGAATACCAGTGTTCACTGCACGAGACAGCGCGAACACAACATCGGCGCTCTTGCACATTTTGCTTAGACAAGCTAATGACGAGCAAGATAATTTTTCCCCTTTGGTTAGAGCCCCGGGTCCAATGTCCAGTTTGTATACGCATTTTCCAAACAAATCTAGTTTATCAGTGTACGCTATAAACATGTAGCCCAAGATATAAAAATGCTTGATTTTTTTTTTCACTCTGAATTCAGACATAATGAAGAATTCAGTTCGCAAAGTTGCTCGGCTCTTAGTGGTTTGCGTTAGTTGTATTCTTACGAATCAAATACAACATGCTAAATTTCTGTCACGCTGCTACTATCGGTGTCTCATGAGATCTACTCAATATCATGAAAGTGGTGAGAACATATTGGCAATTACACGGCCCATATTAGGCAGGCAAACTCTGAACGCGTTAACGAATTAAGAAATCGTAACCGACAGGTTATTAACGCTCTAAAGTGTCTAGAAAAAAAAAGCACTAGCTGTACAACAGTGACACAAACTAGATAAAATAGCATATGTTTTAGCAGTTTTATTCAGTTTCACAACACTCACTTTCACAGTCAGACGCACGTATACCTCTCGTAGCAAATTGCGACCATAGCGGATCAGGAAACCCTTTCCCTGAGTCCTAATCCTAAAAAGGCACTTCTCGTACATCCTGCGGCGATGGCTCGTGATAAACGCACTAGATACTTTTGGGAAACACGTCTTCAGCGGTCAGCTTGATCAAATTGTCAATAAACCCCTTTCAAAATTCGCATGCCGATTATTAGAAGGCCGGAACCCCTGCACAATGGCGGAACAACCGACATCATGGAACGTGCAAGTCATTCCATAAGATAGCGAACGCCGGATCGCGGCCAATGCTAGGAGCCGACGAGCCACTCAAGCAGCGTCGAAAGTTGAAAGTACAACGTCATTGCGTTTATCACCTTTTTCTGTGGGTGTGTTTTTCCTTCTTTATATATTCCGACTAAAGGCATAAACTGTGCCATGACGTTGCGGTTTTAGTCCGCCATTGTGCAGGGATTCAACAGCTGCCAACAGAGGGCAGTAATTCGAAAGGGGACACATCCGTGTGGCCGTTGCGGTGAGCGGACGTGTTTCCTGGTTCTCCTCGAGCATCCGAAGCTAAGTGCCAGTTTTCTTCTTTTCTCTCTCTTTTTGAGAGTTGATTGGAAGTGACTATGCGGTAGCAGTGTTAGGTTTGAACAGCAGAAGTTAGTTCCGCAAAGTAGGCTCTGTTTGAATTTTTGGCGGGAAGTGACGGTTTGTTCCCGGTCTAGACATGGGTCTAGATTTGGGTCGGCATGACAAGGGTGGGGACGAGTTGGTGCAGTGCGAGGGGTGTGGGAGGTGGTGTTACCTAGAGGAGACGGGTTTCGGGAGTCTGGAGGAGGCGGCGGGGATGAGTTTCGAGTGTCTTTGTGTGAAGCTTAAGCAGGTAACTGGGGAATGGGAGGGTAGAGTTCGGGAGATTGAGGCCGAGCTTAAGGCAGAAGGAGAGAAGCGGGTGGGTCTCGAGGCCCAGGTTGAGGAGCTGACTAGGCAGCTTAATCATGAGAGGGAGCAACGGGTCGGCCTCGAGAAGCAGGCGGAAGAGATGGGGAAGTATGGAAGGCGGGTTTAGAGGAGCGTAAGAGGGAGTGTGACAGTAGGGTAGAGCGCCTGGAAGGGGTAATTCGAGCGAGGGAGAGTAGCGAGGGAAGAAAGGAGGAAGTGTCAGTTCCAGCGGGACGAACCGCCAGTCCGCAGGCTGGGGTCACTGGTGGTCGGGAGCCCAGCCTGTTGACTGACGGGCCCGATGACGCTGGAGAACTGAATGACCCTCAGCTCAATAGCGCCTTCGAGCAGCAGGCGTCGGGCAGCCAGGTGACAGGAGATAAGTCGCAGGACAAGGGCGCGCAGGTACCAGGGGGATCTAGGGTGCTGGTAGTGGGGAGCTCTAACGTAGCACGGGTTAAGAGGGGTGTACTGAACAGGGTGAAGGGAGACCAGAGGGTAACAGTAGAGGTCCAGTCAGGGAAGTGTATGGTGGATGCTATGACCGCAGCACGTGAGGGGTGTGGGATAACCGGGAGGAAAGAACCTAGTAATAGTTCATGCGGGGCTTAATGATGTGCTCCAGGGTAGGAGCCAGAACCTCGGAAAGCAGCTAAACGTGGGAATACGTAAGCTGAGGGACGTGTCTGAGAATGTGCACGTGGTTGTGTGCACCATTCCAGAAGTTCGGGGGCAGTCCTGGGTAACGGAGAGGAGGGTTGTCGAAGCCAACAGAGTAATTAAGGGTATGAGTCGGCAGCTTCGGTACGACGTAATGGAAGTAAACAGGGAAGTGTACGAGGCTGGCTCCCGCCCTTTTGCAGATGGCATTCACTACAGTGAGGCCACGGGTTACAGGGTGGGGGATAGGATGGGCCGCACGGTGACTGCTTTTTGGGGGGACCGAGGGCCCTGGGGACACTGAAGTAACTGAAAACCCAACAAAGTCAGGAGAGGCACCCAGGGTTAAAAGAGGAGAAAACGTAAGAACAGGCATAAACAAACAGCACAATCAGACATTGGATATATTAACATGCAGGGTGGTAGAAATAGGCTAAAATGGGAAGAGGTAGAGGAGCAACTAATGGCCAATTCGTCTGGGCCCGCATCGCGCCGGTGCAGTGCGGTTCGTGGTACACCGAAGGCTAGAGGGGAGAGGGAGCTTCCTTCTCTCCTTGCCAGCCTGTCGTGTACTGAAGTGGAAAGAGTTTACTGCACTGGACGGGTGCGGTGTGCCCCAGACGAATAGGCCATTAGAAAGGAGGATTTAGTGGTGTATGGGTTCGTGGAAACACATCTCAGAGACATGGAGCAGCCACCTTGCAACCCTGACTATGTGTGGGAAGAATGCAACAGAATGGAGGGAACGAGGAAGGGAGGTGGAATTGGAGCATTTATTAAGAAGAACATGAACTTTCAAAGGATCAGAAAGGAGTGCGCCGAACATTTGTGGCTTAAAGGAAAAGTTGCTGGGGAGTCTACAGTCCTTGGATTTGTTTACTTATGGACAGGGACAGGTGCTAAAGAGGAAAACAGAAAAATGATTGATTGCATATCAAGAGACATTAGTAAGCTAGGGAAGGCTCTGAAATTATTATTATGGGAGACATGAATGCCCATATCGAGGGTCTGGATGGATATACGGACTCAACTGGAAGCTTATTACTAGAACTGGTGGAAAAGCATGACTTAGTTTTATGTAATACCAGTCAGAAGTGTGACGGGCACATAACGTGGGAAACTGGCAATCTACATTCAACTATAGATTACGTACTCATGTCACACAAAATATATGGTAAGTTACAAGTAATGAAAATAGATGAAGAAGGTTCCAAAAGTCTTGGTAGTGATCACAAACGTATTAAGCTGAATTTTGCCAGAGAAGTAAATGCTGAACCTACACAACATAATTCAAAGCAAACTTTCTGCAGTGACAAAGAGTTGGAAATAGTTGCTGAAAGAATAGAGGAAGCAGTTTCAGGGCAACGGTATACATATTGGACCTATGAGAGCCTAACTAGACTTTTTGTTCTAGAACTAGACAAAGTTAAGAGTAAACGAAAAGGGAAGCAAGGACGTAGACCAAAAAGCTGGTGGGACAAAGAAGTGAAGCAAGCGATACAAAAACGTCAGGAAGCCTCTAGAGAACACAGGTATTCCAAGCGTAGTGGGGAGTCAGAAATGGAAGTAAAAAGAAGATGGGACACTTTTATAACATGTCGCCGAGAGGCATCCAGTTTAATCAATGCGAAAATTCAGAGAAAGGGTGTAGAATGGATGAGTAATGTAAGCAAGAAAGATAGAAACGCAGCCAAGAAGTTTTGGGAGCACTTGAACTCACTCGGTGAAACGACGCAAGCTAGACAGAGGTTCATACTCTCGGATCAGGGAGATCAATTAGAGGGAGATGATGCGATACGATATATAGGAGCAGTGATGGAGGAGAAATTTCGGGAACAGGTACATGTGGAAGATAGGAGAACCGAAGGAAGTAACAGTCCAGCTTGTGACATCGCGGATTTTGGACAAAGAGAATGGGAAAAGGCGGAACGAAGAGTCCCTAGTGGCACGTCAACAGGCACAGATGGTATCCCAATCAAGCTGGTGAAGAATTTGGGTCCTAAATCTAAGGCAAAACTAAGGGAGGTAGTGAGCACTATGATAACAAAAGGAAATATTCCAGATGAATGGAGGCTTAGTAGGATGAGTATGATATATAAGGGAAAGGGAGATAAGTCTGATATTAGGAATTATCGTCCCATAACCGTGACACCAGTTATTTACAGGTTGGTAATGCAGATTATAAAGAACAGACTGGAGGAATGGGTAGATTGTGAGGGCATACTGGGCGAGTTACAGAACGGGTTTCGGAAACAAAGAAGGTTGGAGGACAATATATTTTCTCTAACACAGTGTATAGAAATAGCACAAAAAGAAAACAGACAGCTCTGGCTGGCGTTTCTGGATATCAAGGGTGCCTATGACAATGTGAACCAAAGGAATCTGTGGGACATAGTGGAGAGCTTAAACCTAGATGAAGGACTAACAGCAATATTGAGGAACATTTACAAAGATAATAAGGTGATTATAACATGGGAAGGAAAGGCAACGGGGGAAATAGAGATAGGACGAGGCCTTAGGCAGGGGTGCCCGTTATCGCCTTTGCTGTTTATGTTGTATCTGAGAGGATTGGAGGATAGACTAGAGAAGAGTGGGCTTGGATTCGACCTTTCGTTCAGTAAGCTAGGCCAAAAAATTCAGCAATCCTTACCGGGATTGATGTATGCAGATGATATCGTACTAATGGCTAACAACAGGATAGATTTACAGGAATTAATGAGCATCTGTGGTAGGGAAGGGGACAAATTAGGTTTAGAATTCAGTAGTGAAAAATCAGCAGTCATGATTTTTAACGATGATGAAGTTGAGAGGCTGAAGATACAGAATATTACAGTGGAGAGAGCTAGTAAATACAAGTATCTAGGAGTATGGATATGTGATGGTGCAGCATATCTCAGTGAGCATGAAAAGTATATAATAGGTAAGGGCAACAGAAATGCAGCTGTAATGAAAAATAGAGCACTTTGGAATTACAACAGGTATGAGGTGGTGAGAGAGATTTGGAAAGGGGTCATGGTGCCTGGTTTAACTTTTGGAAACGCAGTGCTATGCATGAAATCCGAAGTGCATGCAAGACTAGAAATAAAACAGCGCGGAGTAGGTAGGCTGGCTTTGGGGGCACATTGCAAAACGCCAAACCAGGGAGTGCAAGGAGACATGGGATGGGCGTCATTTGAGGGCAGGGAAGCTGCGAGCAAGATAGAATTTGAGGATCGGTTGAGGCAAATGGATGGGGAGCAATGGGCACGAAAGGTTTTCAGCTTTTTATACATGAGGAGTATAGACACAAAGTGGAGACAGCGCACTAGGAAATTAAGAGGAAAGTTTTTAGACTATAGTGGGGTTACGGAAGAGCAGGTCTCCGTTAAGAAGAAAGTTAAGGCCACAGAAAGAGATCGGTGGCTAGAGGGAATGCAGACAAAGAGTGCTCTGGAAAGCTATAGATTAAACAAAAGTTATTGCCAAAGAAAGCATTTATGATAATTCTAGGGAAGCTCATTGTTGTTTGAGGCAAGGACAGGTGTTTTGCGAACCAGAACATACAGAGCGAAGTACCAGGAAATGGATACAGTGTGCGCTGCTTGTGGAGAGGTGGACGAGACGGCTGAGCACTTGATACTCTACTGTAAAGGGCTTCACCCTATGCCTACCGAAGACAACATAGATTTAATAAAGTCATTGGGTTTTAGAGACAGCGAAGGAAAAGTGGATTACAAGACAGTAGAGATTACCAAGCAAAGATTAAGTGAATGGTGGCAGAAAGCACGAGAAAACTAGGTATTTTCTTATTAACTGATGGCAAGGGGTTTTATAGCCTCACTTTCTCTTCAGTGCAGAGTGTATATAGTTTTCACATTTAAATATTTAAGCTTAAATGGTAAGACAAATTGGCTAGGTGGCGTAAGCTACCGCCCGATCCAAAGGGCTCAGCCGTATTCATCCATCCATCCATCCATCTCTATTGGGCTTGTCAGTGCGTTCCTCTTGCTACTAAAAGTGGCACCACTCTTTCAGTTCCATCCTGCGGGAAGACGGTGATACAGGTCTATCTCCCAAAAAAGCAAGTCTTGCCTCAGTTTTTCTAGATCAGCTGAAACAATGGCAGGTGGCAAAAGCGGGTGCAATGCAAACCCCACTTTGTCGTTCTTGGGAAAGCGACTGTCCATTTCTTGAATCACATGATCCAGGAAGGAAGGGAAGAACGACATTACGGCGGTAATATACTCGCTTATACGCTTGACGCTGGTGCGTTCGAGCGGTTGCGCTGAATGCCAGCAACTCGCTGTTTCGCAAGGTCTGTGTCCACCGAGCTAGCAAGCTCCTCCGCCATATGAAACCAGTGGCTAAACCCTGTATCGATTTTGTCACGCACAAAAGCAAAGGTTGTGTCGATCATGCTGTAGGCATCAACAGTGCTTCCGTCTCGTTTTTGAAGCTTTGTCGCAAATGGACGAATAAATTCCAAGACGCTCCTTGCGACAGAGAAAGACACAATCATGTCGGACGCTCGCAACATGCAGGACAAGCCTGAAGCTTTAGAAATGGAGTTCGAATCGAACTTCCAAATATCCTTGTCAATGCCATGAGGTTCCGATGTTGTCATGGCATCGAGGCAGTCCACGACGGCCACGAAAATTGAAAAGAAGGTGTCCAAGGCAGTATGTCGTTCCACCCATCTGGTTTTACAGAAGCCCCTTAGCCTATTCTTTGTCACTTCATTACCCGACTCGGAAATGACGAACTCTAAAAGTTGCCTTTGTTCGCAGAATCGCTTGAAAAGTCGTCCCTGTGTACCCGAAGAGCGATTGATTGCTTGGCACAGAGAAGAACTGTTTCCACGTTACACTTTAGAATATGCAAGTTTTTCTCGTATAGTTCTTCGATAGCCTTGGTCATGATAGCAGGGACCGTTTCCGCTGGATTCTCTAGCGCTGATTTGAAGGTGCTTGCCTGGAGCAGTGCGTCCCTATGACCCGCACTTGGCTCATGAGAGTTGAGTGATCCCGCTTCCTTCCCACGCGCCTTAGACAGGCTCGTCATAGCCGTCTTCACAAAGATGTTAGGGTTGTAAGAAGAGCGCCGCGTCTTTCGAGGGAATAAGATGCAGGACTGGTAAAGGCGAGCGGGTTGAACATGAATACATAAAATTGAAAGAAAACACGGAGGACAAGCACAGGACAACCACTTTCTTTCATTTAGCAACGACGTTTATTTTGGGCAGAGACATTGCACCCTGAACGAGACCCCGACAAGATAGGGTGATAAGGGGAAGGCTAGCTGGGAGATGAAAAGGGTGATATGGGGGATGGAATGCGTTTCCAGCCTGGAAACGCGCAGTTCCAGACGGGATACAAACTGGTGCCCCAATTTTAGATCAGGCGGAACCGGCTGGTTCCAGTGGCGGTGCCCCAATTTCAGACCCAGGCGGTGCGCCGCCGGAATTACCGCTGCGCTCACCACTGGACTCTACAAAAATATTTCGCGCGATGCCCTTAGCCGTTACAACAGAGAGATCGTCGCGATTTCAGACCCAGGCGGACTGGGTCTGAAATCGCAACGATCTCTCGCTTGTAACGGCTAAGGACATCGCACGAAATACTTTTGTAGTCCAGTGGTGAGCGCAGCGGGAATTACGGCGGCGCACACTTTCGTCCAGGCGTCGTCACCAAACACGGCGCACGGAACACACACACAGCACGCACAAGCACAGTATCCAGTGTTGAATGCATCGGGAAGTTCCGGCGGGCAAGCGGTATCCCAGTTGTCCAAGTATTATCACCAAGCACACCAGCGCCAAGCGCATCCAAATGCCGAGCCAAAGTGCAATGGGTCGGCAGCTTCACACTATATGAAGATTCAAAGCCGAGGTCAGTGGGTATCCATCAAGGGCAAACGATGGGCGCGTCAGTATCCGTGCGCCCGCAGCGCGAACGTCGCCGCCGAGAGATCGCCGACCGACAGTGCGACGAGAGGGAAGAAGAACCTTAACTCTCGGAGCGCTGCCGCCGACTGCAACAGACAAAGCGAGGCGCGCACGCGGAGAACGCCCGCTCGCAGCGCCTGCGTAGCGGATGCGCCCGCCTGTCCCTAACACGTGACCTGCGAGACGCAGCCCAGGCGGACTGGGTCTGAAATTGCGACGATCTCTCGCTTGTAACGGCTAAGGGCACCGCGCGAAATACTTTTGAAGTCCAGTGGTGAGCGCCATAGAGTTATTATAATGAACGCTAGAGGTTCAACTGGCACTAGTGTGCTGACGCAAATTGAAGCAGACAGCAATCAGTCCAAAACTGACTTCCGGTAATGCATTTCTATGGGAAAAAGGTGAGTGCATTTTCTCCCTGCGCTCGATCATAAGAGCAAATATTCCCAATAATTCGTGCGTACTAGGTAGCTTGGAACATTTCTCAGTCAGGCCGACGAAATAATTGGTCAGTTACGGCGTTTTTCTTTCAAATTCATCGCATGAAAAACGGTGCTAAACCCGCTCCGTACGTGTATTTTTGTGCACTGTCGGACACTGTTAGCGCGAACACGACGTCGGCGCTTTTCAGCGTGGGGGATATACGTGCCAAACGAGCGAAGAACATCTGGAAATTAAGAAAGACGGCAAGAACTACGCGGTAACACTGGATCAGTAACTACGCGTATATGTAGGATCAAAATAAATTGAAGGCCACGTAATCTATTCCGATTTTAAATAAGTAAGTACCGCTTTATTCTTTCTGCTCTGAGCGAAGCTGCTTGATCTACGTTCAAAATAGCACCCGCACGCTCGTAATTTTTAGAACAAGTGCCCGATAAAAGCTGCCCGGCAGAGAAAACAATACGAAGTATTCTCTACGTTTTGAATGTTTTTATCCGCTCATGCACGACGGGGTCATTTTCATATAGTGACAGGACTGGCATATTATCAATATATAAGCGTCACCGGAATGCTGGCGAGCCTTAAACACACTCTATATTCCTTTCGATTGTAATTTTGCTTCGAAACGTCGCTTTTTTTACACACCTGCTGCGGAACGTACGCGTTTGGAACTGAAATGTAGCGAAGTTAAACATCGTTCACTGATGAAGAAAAATGCGCTAACAAAAGCAATTACACTTTTACAATGTTAATTAAGGTACATACTATTATGTATGACCCAAATAACCGAAGTGTTCCGTGTTATTTTCCGGCGAAGAGACAAAATTCATGCGCGTTTTCCCATAGGAATGCACAGGAACCCCGCAAAAGTAGACTGGTTGCTGCCTGCTTCAATTAGCGTCACGGAAGTCGCATAGACACTAGCGCCAGTTGAACCTCTAGCGTACATTATAATAACTCTATGGTGAGCACAGCGGTAATTCAGGCGGCGCACACGGTCATCCAGGCGTCCTCAACAAACACGGTGCACGGAACACACACACAGCACGCACAAGCACAGTATCCAGGTTTGAGTGCATCGGGAAGTTCCGGCGGGCAAGCGGTATCCCAGTTGTCCAAGTATTGTCACCAAGCCAAACAGCGCCAAGCGCATCCAGATGCCGAGCCGAAGTGCAATGAGTCGGCAGCTTTACACTATAGACCCTTTCTTCAAGGGCGCCGCCATCTTGAATTGTCGTCACTTCCATGCAGTATGGGCAAAAACATTGTTTTGCCATCGCCACGCCAATAGAATGCATTTAGGAGAAAAACGTAACCGTCACCCATTCTCGTTTTCTCTCCCCTCTATTTTTTACTATTTGCAGGTTGAAACGTTTTAATATTTTTTCGTCGCCCATACAGGATATGCCTACCTGGCGGTCGGGGGCGAGAGTAAACGGAAAAGGTCTATAGGAAGATTCAAAGCCGAGGTCAGTGGGTATCCATCCAGGCCAAACAATGGGCGCGTCAGTATCCGTGCGCCCGCAGCGCGAACGTCGCCGCCGGGCGAGCGCTGACCGACAGTCCGACGAGAGGGAAGAAGAACCTTAATTCTTGGAGCGCTGCCGACTGCAACAGACAAAGCGAGGCGCGCGCGCGGAGAACGCCCGCTCGCAGTGCTTGCGTAGCGGATGCGCCTGTCCCTAACACGTGACCTGCGAGAGACCGCAAAAGTTCCCCGCCAACCCCCCCCCCCCCAACCCTCCCCCTCCTCCAGTCACTCATGTGCGCGCCCGCTGGCTCGGAGCAGACCCTATCTGGAACCAAGGGGTGCGGATCGGATCCATTCATCACCGTGCGGTTCCAGTGCGTTGCGTCTCACTGGATCCGACTGGTTACACCCAGAACCGCGCGGTACCAGATCGGATTCGCGCTGATCTGAACTGTCCACAAGTTTAGAACCGCGCGGCTCCGAACTGGAACCGCTCCGATCTGACATTTTCGTACGGACTGACTTTAACTAAGCTCGCCTTCGTCCACGTCTCCGGTCTCCGCTGGAGACAAGCACCACAGAGCGGAATACAAAGAGAAAAGGCAGCAGGCGCCACAAAGGGGAGCTGCTTTTTCTAAAGCGCTTGATAGCTTACTCGCCCGCAGGACGACTTCCCGTGGCTGGAAGTTAGTTAAAAGAAAAGAGGCATGAACGGTTTTAAAGGCTGGACACTCGTTACACTGGGTCTTCAAGCCGACGTCGTAGTAGGGTGACCATATTCCTCAAGGTAGAAAACGGGACATCCCAGCCGGGGGGGGGGGGGGGGTACTAAAGATTGAGATTGGGAGTACAAATTGAATTAAATAACTGGTCCTATTTCAAAACTTTACCATATTGCACTAAGTACTGGAACCGTCACACTCACAGTTTAGTTCCATGTACCCATTTGGAAGGTGTTTGTGGGCAAGAGCAATTCTAAAGTTTACTCTCTGGGTAAATATTTTAAAGTACCTACGATCTTCAACTCGCTTGGTGCCAATTTCAAAGCTATGCACTCCTGCGAAAACGGGACATGCTTTTAATTGGGGACAAAAAGACGGGACGGCAGAGGAGGACCTCAAAGACGGGACTGTCCCGGCCAATACGGGACGTCTGGTCAGCCTACGTCGTAGGCAGTTATTTGTATACAATTTATAAAGCATACAGTGGTCCCACTCAAGGCGACTTCCGGTAATCGGGTGTTAGGCAGCGCCCCTCACCACATATCGCGAACTAAACATTTTTTATGTTTCTGATTTTTAGTTACAGAACGGCGTGTAAAAGTAATCGTTATAAAACAAAGTCATTATACACCAGTAATACTAATTTTTAAAAAATATAAGAGACCCGATTATTTTCGGGAAGGAATAAAAGAATGCTTGACCTAAAACCGTTACACGGTTACCCAGGGTTACGACCAATGAGAGGAGTCGAGGCGCCGGGCTACGGGCTGCTGCGGAGGTCGCGGAGTACACGTGCGTTTTTGGCGTTTAAATTCGAAGTATTCGAAGCTGATAATAAAGCACCCGCTGAGAAGCTGGTAAGTTGTCTATTCTAAGTTTTTAGGGGCGAAGCTCCTTAGGGGCTAGCCATGTCCGTATGTCCGTCCAGTGTCCGAGCGTCCAGCGTCCGGTGCTCGTGCTCCTGCTCGTGAGCTCACGTGCTCACGAGCACGTAAGCACGTGATCGTGTAAAGCAAAAAAAAAAAAGAAAAAAAAAGACGGGAAAAAAGATGAAAAACAAAATCGGTTTGTGCAGTCGACAGGATTTGAACCTGTGCGGGGAGACCCCAATGGATTTCTAATCCATCGCCTTAACCACTCGGCCACGACTGCGGGACGAGCAGGGGGCTCTGAGATGTGGTAGTAACTCAAGAGCTGGGGGATGTCATGGATGAAACGTCGCATGTAGCCGCTCAACGTCTATACAGGAGCGGGCGCTGCGGTCAAATGCGTATATAATCGCGTTAAACTTTGCATGCATTGGCTCAACGTTTATAGACGAGAGGGCGCTGCGGTCAAATGCTCAAATGCGTATATAACCACGTTCCATACCACACATTCTCTTTCTGACATGGATGAAAACGAACGAAAGGCTCGGCATGCTGCGGCTCAGCGTCTACGCAGACAAGCACCACCAGAGCTTCGCCACAATCAACATCATTCACCACGTAAAAATGCGGTCAATTTTTTTTTTTTTTTTTGCAAATAGCATAGTGTTATATATTATACTTCGCTTCTCTGAAAGTCGTCGTTTCCGTGTCATATATCGCTGAGGAACTCGCCGTTACACAGACTCATATGCATTAACGGTGAATTATAAACGTGTGTATTTTAGGTTTTGTGAGGTGCTGATTTCCCTCCTTGCATTGATGAAGCTAGTGCCGAATCGTCTTTCTATTCGGAATCATGAACAACAAAGTAACCGCGGCTTTGCACATGTAGAGAAAGGCTCGAAACTGATGCAGCTCAAACGAAACTGAAGAAATCGCTGAGCGTACTCCCGCGTCGCAAGTTTCGATTTAGAATTTACTGATCGCGTTCATTTTAATGTGTTCTCAAGTGGTGCTCTTGAAATAAGGGCACCTAAAAACATATGTGATCGTTCTGGTAGGTACAATCCCTGATTCAGTTGGTGTTAAAGAGAAAAAAAAATATTCCTCGGTGAACTGCAGCGTTGAAAACGGCACTACGTCTCCTTGTCAATCTTTTTCTGGAAAAATTATGTGTTCACATCAGCTAAAAAAAATAAAAAATAGGGATGTTGGTGCTCAAACTCTCTCACATGTTCTGTTCATGGTATTAGTCCGCACAAAACTAAGAGAAATAAATTTGTCATTTTGTACGACTCGACGCTGCTAAAGCGGAGGCCTAATACGAAAGTGTATTCATATGACCCACACCCCTCAAAAAGTCGTTCAAGGGACGGAGACCTTGCACGTACTGTGTGCACAGAGTTACAAGCCGCTGCTGCATCTTTTTGTAGATTCTTTTAATGCGAATATTAATGCGAATAGCATTCTTTGGATACTATCACGCACTTTTCGTCTATCTATCTATCTATCTGGCTATCTAACCTCTTACGCCGCGGGTCGATAAATAAATAAAAAAGACCGGCGCCGGCTGGGATTCGAACCGTTGACCCTTTGATCAGCAGGCAGACGCGCTAACCACAGAGCTATGAAGGCAGTCATTCACCGCACTCTAAGCATTTGTTTATATCTTTACCATAGGACGCGCTTTACAGCGCTGTCACAGCTACCGGTGCGCGCGCGTTCCATGCACGAGGGCTAGCTCACCCTCTCCCGCGCTCACCCTCGCCCTCTAACTCACCCTCTCCCGCGCTCGGGAGACCTCTAGCTCAGCCTCACGAGAGCGGAATGAGCCCTCGTGCATGGAACGCGCGCGCACCGGTAGCTGTGACAGCGCTGTAAGCGCGTCCTATGGTAAAGATATAAACAACCGTTTAGAAGTACCGTTGGTTGAGACTAGCTGAGACGCCAGAAAGTCTGGTCGGTACCATTTTGAGTGTTTGTGCGTATGGCGCGTGCTTTGCTCGCCTTCCTAAGTGACACAAACGCACGTGCTGGGCTGCGGAGATCGTGCGCAGGGCTGTGAAAGTGTCAACAAATTTATACTTTGTTTCAGCTTGGGTCCAGACGCAGCCGATGCTACAAGCGCGAGCTCCGGGCTTCCAGCGTCTCTGCCAAGCACGCGCCTGTGCAGTACCGGCACTGTTCGGGGCCACACGCTCGTGCTTGTAGCATCGGCTGCGTCTGGACCAAGCTGAAACAAGTATAGAATCGCTCAGAGTGGGCTGGCGTAGCGTGCCTCAATGTCCTTCTGTTTAGGGTGATGCCATCGTTTGTAATACCCGATGCCGACAGCACGCGCTCACAGGGAATATACAAAGAAATCGCCGGAAACAAAATGTCGCCGTAGCACAGTCAGCGCCACGAGCGCGTGCAGGGACACGCTCTTTCACGTGCTTCAGAACAAAAAATAAAAAGAAGAATTCGAAACAAAATGGCCAGATGTCATCACCCCAAGCAAAGCGCACATGAAGGCACCCTAGGCTGGCGTATCTAGAGTGTGCCGGCCACCTGACGAACGCGCATAACTCCGCACCGTTTGATGCTATTCGCATTAACGTAGATAATCATTCCCAAAGGATGGGTTCTGCTGATTTTTCCATTTCCATTTTCCATTTCCTGTGTCATAAACGTAGCGACAGAGGCAATTGTTGAGACTGCAGAGCGCCGATCGCCCTCCAAATGGTGGGATGGCATTGCCCAACCATGCTTGAAAACTTCCTGTTCCAGGCGTCCGCGGGGTTGTTCGTCCTGTGGTCGCCGGTCATCGTTGCAACGTGCATGTTCCAAATCTTCAGAGGAAATTTAGGTGCAGATCTTCGAAGTCTCACCGTTCCAGTCCTCGTGAGAACTCTGCGAAACGTACCGGTGACATAGGTGCTGTCGCAGTTATCAAGCAAATCTCCCGCTTCTGGAGGAGCTGTATTCCGCAAGAACTCAATGCCACGTGCGATGTCGTCCAAAGGGAGGAATGCCAGTCCATTCATCATGCCAACAAACAGGCGAAAGACGTAGCTCTCTTTATAAAAGGACACTAGGGACAGCGCTTGTATTTTTCGCCATGTGCTTTGGCGACAATGAAAATAGCACCCTCTTGTGGTGAAGTCTTCTCCGAACAAAGCACGTGCAGAGTGCAGAGTCTCGAAATCGGTGATGACAAGACCAGGAGGGCTATGTTCGACAAATGCTTCGTTTCTCCTAAAAAGAAACGGAAGTGACGGAAGGGACGATATCGCGTCTGATTGGCTAGAGGCTCAAATGACGAAAGAGGAAACTTTCGCCATATGAGCCTTTAACCAATCACACGCGATATCATAACTTCCGTTTCTTTTTAGGAGAAACGAAACATTTGTCAAATATAGCCCCCTGGATTTGGTGATGTTCCGGTGGTAGCTTCAGCAGCGGCAACCAAGGGCGTCGGCAGGATTTTGTCCTGGGGCGGGCAAACTGACAGTCCTTTTTGGGCGTGTGCGCTCAAAGGGGGTGGGGGGGGGGGTTCCCCCACAGTAAAATAGGAAAGACCTAAATACAGCTTGCAAGATACACATCTTTTTTATTAAACAATTATTTTAGAAAGTGCAATGCATCAGTAATTCCAACGTAAAAAAACAACATTTTTATAGACATCTACAAACACAGTAAAAAAATAATTTGGTCTATGTCGCGGCAAAACAACAAAACAGCGCACTTAGTTTATAATTCTCTCAGAGATAAAAAAAAGCACAGAGATTTTATAGACAAGTATTGGCATCATAAATGTACCGTACAAAACAAAATAGCAAGACAGTGCACGCAAGTCACACGCACTGTCTTGCGTGTGACTTGCAAGTCACAGCAATGAACAATACCTTTTTATTTCCATATTGAACAATATTTGACGTTTATACAAGTTTTTAAAAGCTACCCCAAGTAGGCCTCTGCTCAAATTTACAACTCTAATTTTCTGCACAAAATTGTCTTCGCTCGTAATATTCATTCGAAGCATTTCCCGGGTTGTGGTCCGTGGAAGACACCTGAAAGCTGCGTTAGCTGTGTTGGAACTTGGAAAGCTAGCACGGCGAGGCTACCGCCGGTGGGTTAGTTGACATGGTAACTTTCCGTATTTCCTCGACTGGAGTACTGGAGTAAAATTTTAGCCCGCTGGTTCATATCTTTATATTGGTTGTTATATATACCTGATCAAGCTGAGCTTTGCATGAATACTCCCACACTTAAAGACGAGTTAGACATACCTGTGAGTCGAGTTGAGGGCAAAGCCAATGTCCAGCTGGCCCTTTAAAGCCGGAGAATGATCAGGAGTGACGGAAACAGCAAATGCATCGATAGATTCCGGGTCATGACACGGCTCTGAGGTCACATGCTTCTTCGTTGCGCAAGATGGATTGTCATTATCACTGTCAGCTTTCAGTTTAAAAAAGCTTCTGATGTTCATTTTCACTCCTGACCCATATCAGCGGTTATATAAAAAAAGTGTGATTGGGTGCGGAATGTGGCCCTTTCAAGCAACTGGGCCAGGACGAGAGAGCCAGCAACAGCAAAGTGTGCCACCCTGTTACAGATATTTGAGTGTCACGCGTGTGAACACGGTGGTGTCAGCAAGGACGGTCCGACACTCCTCTCCCACGTGAGTTATGGCCCGGAGGAGTATCGTCGTTGAAATGGTGCGAACTGAGTTTCGCAGAACTGCATTGTCCAAAGAGGACGCCTGGCCCGGTTTTGACCTCCCCCCCCCCCCTTCTCCTTTCCCATGACCGCAACATGCTACGGGCAAAGGTGAAGAAACACCCAACTGCACATATACAAAACAGAGCACTGGCGTGAGCAGTGGCGTAGACAGGGGTTGGTTTGGGGGTTGAACCCCCCCCCCCAAATGCCGAAGCTACCCCCCCCCCTCTTCCCCCGGGCCCGCTCGCTCCACTCCTTACGCAGACGGAGCGAAGGGGAGCGCGGACTATCTCCAACTCGTAGCTACTAGGGATGTCGCGAACTTTTTTCGAACCGAAGTTTCGATGATCGAATCAAGCAATTTGAAAGGTTCGAAAGATTTCGAATTTTCGACCTTTCGATATCGTAAAATTCGACGGAAGCCGAATTTTCGAACTTGTTAAGCTAAGAAGTTCGATGCTTTTCGAACCGTCGAACTTATTACGCTAGAAAATTCGATCCATTTCGAACTTTCGAACTTATTACGCTGCAAAAATCGATGCTTGTCGAACTTTCGAACTTGATAGACCAAAAAATCGATGATTTTCGAACTTTCGACCTTCTTGCACTAAAAAGTTCGAAGCTTTTCGAACTTTCGACCTTCCTACGCCAAGGAGTTCGATAATTTTCGAACTTTCAAATTTATTTATCAAGAGAATCGAAAAGTTTCGAACTTTCGAATCCTGAAAACTCAAAAGGTCGACGAACTTCGAACTTTTAGGGTAAAAGTTCGACGTTCGTCGAACTTCGAAAGACCGCCGGACGGTTTCATTTGAATTCAAGTAGTGAGGTACATTCGTAATTTTTTTTCTCGAATTTTTACATGCGGTGCTGCGTTCCTTACGAAAGACAATGCCGTTTATTACAATGTTCTGGCACGCTCAGTTTTAAAGAAATAAATACCCGAATGGGCTAGGAAGGACGACGGGTTTTTGACGATTGTCGTTTGTGCCATATTTGAAGCGCCCTAAAGCCGAAGTTATTTACGGTAGAGATGTTAAACTTTTTAAGAATGATCTATGTATAGCTTAGGTAAGTGTCGTCTTAAGATGTGATTATTGTTATTCATTATGAGTTTCGAAGAAATGTCCAAACATGTATCTACGGGCAATTATGCCCTAAACTCTGTATTTTTTTCGTCTAAGTTGTTTTAGGTATCACATTTAAATTAACACCACAGACAGTACATATAATTGCCATCTGCAGAATACAAAACAATATATTTATTGTTTTTTCACGTTGAGGAATAAATTAACTCATGGGGGAAGATTTCTAATATTAATCAAATTCAGCACGTCATTAAAAAAAAAACTTTTTTTTTTGTTTCTACGATTCTGGGAAGTGTTTCTTTTAGCCTGTACACATTTTGGCAGGAGAAACTTGTTTCGAAGTTCTGAGCTTCGGGATATGCAAGAATACAACACTTCCGGCGAAATCTTTATAGTGTCTTTTTTTTTCTCCAGCTTTTTATCCCCGCATTTATTGTTATGTTTATTTTTCTGTTAGCAATGGCACAGTTATTTAGGTCGAAAAGACATAGCTTTGAACTTCCGAACCTCTAAGCATGTGACAAGTAGTGCCTTCTGACAACGAGTTTCCGACAATGACCATCTACGCGATCTTTTATGCAGTGAAGAGTGACAGTAGCTATACATATACATAAATAATTTCAGATTAAAATAAGCTCGACCACGCCCTCTTTCGCCGTATTGTTTTCTTTAACAGTCCGAAATATCTGGAAGGGGGGGGGGAGGGGGGCTAGAGCGCCCTCCTCACCTCCCCCCGTTTTTCCTCTTCCGACGCCACTTAATTGTATGGTAGAACGCTCCTCGACCTCGAGTTGTGTCGACTTCTGTGCTATTTGCGGGGCGTTTCCTCCGTCCCGGAAAATAAACCTCCAGGACAATTACAAACTTAAATTACTATATGCCAGCGTCACTCGGGCGGCGTTCGATCGGATTACTACCAGAGTGCAAAGGGTGGGGAGGTAGTTTGCCAGGTCGCTTCAAGGTTTTTCTGAGCCTCAACATCCTGCCCACCCCTGGCCGTTTCGAACAGGATGAGTATCGTAAAACAGTGCGTTCGTGTGATCACTACTGCGCAATGCACGTTAAAGACCCCCTGGGCTGGCGGTCAAAATTACTGATCTATGGTCACACGTCACTCTGCACTGGCAAATATTCCAGCACATCCGGGACACTCGTCGTCTCATTTAATTGCCTGACCAACTTCGCGGAGTCTAAATATCATACCCTAACTTTTCTAAACCTGATTTTGTGAAAACCATTGAGTCGTGAATACGTTATTTCAAACTGAAACTGTGGAGGAACATAAAAACCGGACTTCGAACTTTAAAAACTTGGACTTAAGAAACATTCAAAACCTTCGAGTTTTTTTTTTTCAAAATTAGCTTTAAAAGAGAATCGAAACTTTCGAACTTTTCGAACTTTATGTAGAAATAAATTCAAAATCTTCGAAGTTTTCGAACTTTATGTCTATAAAAATTCGAAGCGCTCGAATTTTCCGAATTTTATATCCAAAGAATTTCGAAATCTTCGAATTTTTCGAGCTGCAGATCCCAAGAATTTCAAATTTTTCGAATATCTCGAATCTTTAAATTAGGAAGGTTCGAAATTTTCGAATTTATCGAACCTTAAGTATAAGAATATTCGAAATATTCGAACCCGAAATTTTAGAAACCGTGAAAGCTTCGAACTTTTCGAATTCGAAACTCCACTGTGATCGAAAGCTGCAAATTTTTTCGAAATCGAACCTCGGTCGGTACGAAAATATCGAAATTTTTCAAATGCGAACCTCAGTTCGCTTTGAAAATATCGAAATCTTTCGAAATCGAACCTAGGGTGGTTCTTGACATCCCTAGTAGCTACGCCGATTTGTTCTGTTGGGCTTTTTGGAAGAACCCCGCTCTGAGTAGAAGACGCTCTGTTTTTGGGGCATTTTAACTTTCACCGGAATGCCTGTGATTCCTCACAACACAGGACTGCGGTGTTCTCGGAAGTAAATTTTCCTCCCTATGTTTTTAGAGCTCAGCTCTTAGGTGCCTGTTTCCGGCTTGAGCGGCGTCGCCGTCGGCGTAACCGCGCTGTGCATTATGGGACGCGTGACGTCACTGATGACGTCATCGGCATCCGCATCGCCAGTGATGACGTCATCGGCATTGTCACTGATGACGTCATCAGTGATGATGACGTCATCGGCGACAATGAAATGACGTCATCACGAGGACGTCACACGTGACGTCTCCGGCGACGTCACTGATGACGTCATCGTCACGTGACCTCACAGGGGTCACGTGACCCCGGTGACGTCACATGACCCCCATGAGGTGACGTGACCCTCATTAGGCGACGGCGACGCCGCTCGGACGGAGGGAACAGCAGACAGGATGAGGAGGACGGATGAAGGGTATACCCTTCCCTCAGTACCCTTCCCCCTCCTCCTCAAGAGCTGCGCTCTAATTCGGCATTACAGAAAGTTGTAAACGGCTTTCATTTCTTTTTGCCAGCTGGGCGCGGCTGATTGCAACTGACCGAGGGGAGACCTTATTCTTTTTGCGTTTATTGCTGAAGGATCCAAGGAAACAAAAGTGTGTGGATTTTATTTTTAGGATAGCTTTCGGTTTCTCCGTTTGCTAGAAAAGCTATTTCGCGACGTCATTCGAACCCCCGTACCCGAGAGAGCTGGGGAAGGGAGGTGGGGGGGGGGGGGGAGGGTAGGCACTTTGGCTTGGGGGAGGGGGGGAGTACCCCTTTTGCACCCCCTGCCGACGCCCATGGCGGCAACCACGCGTTCAGTAGTTCCTCGTACGAGTCTTGGGTTTTGTTCTCCATAAAAGCGTAGACCACTGGCACTGCGGTTTCTTCCAAGGGGACGTGTAGAACGTAGAACTCCAGGAACAACCTCGGAGCCATGGCAAAGTTGCCATCCATAAGCGAAGTATCGCTTTGACAAAACAACCGTATGCACTGGTGCTGGCGGATAGACAGAACTCCTCTGGCGACAGATGTCTCTCTTCAGGGTTTCTTCGGATGAGACTCGAGCTCTTGCCGACTCTGAAGGTTTTGCAATGCTTGGGCGCAGATTGATCTTAGAAACCCGTTCGTCTCTATCGCAGTTTTTTTTTTTTTTCAAGGCTGCCCGAAACTTCGCTATCTCCGTCAGCGCTGGATCTGGAGGGTGCGCATGAGGAACAGAGATTCGTGGATCTTTACTGCTTTCGTCTGTCATGACAGCTCCTTTGCAGCCTCTTGCTCGTTCCACGCAGCGCCACCGAATGCCGGAGGAGACAGCCTTGTGTTTCGTGTACTGAAATCCCTCTAAAAGCAGCTTCACGCCCTTCTTATTGGTCTTGCCGAGCTCCATACCTAGGAAAAAAACAACAACAACAAAGAAAATATTTAAAGCGCCAAAAAAAAAAAAAAAACAGATTGATAACCACCTCTGCGTTGTCAAAATTATTAGGGCGGACAGGACGACGTTTAAAAACCAGAAATGATAAAACACAAAATTCACTCTAGGAACAACGAAGGCGTTAATTGTTTGAAACAATCTTAATGAAGATCCATTGTGTTCTTTTGTCTATCAAGTTTAAACGTATTTAAGTTCACCAATGCGGTGGAAGTGCCCGACTATCATCCAGCCCTCGCTGCAAGCTTGAACGCTTGCAGCACTTCCTCGAACAAAACAGACAAACATAGTCATGAAGAAGAAAAATAAGCAGCGTGAGCACAAAGCGAAGTCCTCAATGAGCGAGATATATTTCGTTAAGCATACCAGGTTTGCGACCGGGGAAGCATTTTTGATTAAAGTGGCCCAGGACAACACGCCAGATGGATAAAAGCAATAAAACAGTTCCCTCTTTGCTTCAGATTGTAGTCATAAATTAGACGCATAGTATTAGGTTAGTTACGGTTTGCCGACTGAAAAACAAAATTGAGCTATTTTGTGTGTGATAATGTGTAGAAAAGGACTAAATAAATGCGCGTACTCACCTTACTCGTCTCGGAGTTGGTTGCGGGGAGAAGAAGCAGAAATCTTCACAATGTCTCGCAGTTTACCAGGCGACAGAGCCCTAGAGCTTGCGCGTCGTTCCCTTTATTTTGTGGCCCACGCACATTTACAGTGCTAGCAAGAACACAAGTTCCGTGACGGACCAATCGTGTGACACATTTTGCCACGCCCGACGACCACATTGGCCGATGCCGGTCAAGGGCACTTTAAGCCACTGTTTTGAAAGGAAAAAAAAAAAAAAGCGCGGAAAATGAGGGTTTACAAAGGGGGCATACAGACACACCGCGCTTCCCCCTCGCACTTGTATCGACTTTTTTTCGCCGTGTTTATTGTTCGACTATGCCAATGATGTGTCTCTGTATCCGTCGTGCTTGTTACACGTTTTTTTTGTGCCGTTTTTCATTGATTTATTAAATTGATTTATTGCACAATGGCCCAACCACTTGACTGCAATTTAGTTGAAATAAAAAAAGGGTTAGCGTTCTGTTTGACTAGTATTTCCCAAACTATTTTCTAAATCTTTCATATCCATCAAGACTAGAAAATATAAAAACCTGTAAACCGCAAATAAATAATGCCACGCCGAGACCATTTCGTCCAGGTTTGTAGTTGGGACCATTCTGTCCGGGACCATTTTGTCCGGGACCATTTTGACGGATCCCGTTATTTTTAGGGGTGGTGACGGTAATGACTATTCCGCCGTCCACGTTCAAAATAATTTAAAATATTATTTTGACGTCCATAACGCCACTTCCTGAAGACGTGAAATATTTTCAAATAATTTTGACGTCCCCCGTCAAAATATCGTTTCCCGTATTTTGATATCTCAAACTTTGAACTTTGGAGCTCGGACTGGGAAGTGATCGAAAGTGGCGGTCAAACAAATATCATCTTGCTCGCAGGTGGCCGCCGTGGTTCAACACGCATCTCCCGAAAACAAATGCAGACGACTGCAGTTTTATGACCTTTTAAAGGGACACTGACACTCCTCAAAATTTTACAGCGAAGCTGTATACCTCTACCAGCCAAGGAAATTTTCGTGTCCTTGGCGTTGTAAGCAAAAACTCCCGGCGAACAATTGAAGGCAAAACAGCATATCTCCTTTGAAATCAGGCATACAGCATACAGCTCAGTATCCGTTTCAATAAAGAAAACCACAAAACAAGCATTAAAACCACATGATGGATGATAAGGCGCTTGTGAACAAGAGGAACACCCTCCCACGCGTTCTGGTAAAGATTAGGTTTGCAGCTGCTTCGAAAGAGGTTGACGTCATTCGAAGCCCTCGTGTGAAGTGGAAACCGCATAATGGATGATAACGGCGCCTGCGAACAATGCGAAGCACGTTCCTTCTCCCCGCGTGTGTTTTCGTGTCGGCGTTCTCACGGAAAAAATACTTCAGAAGATTGAAGCGAAAAATACAAACACCACGCCTACAGCATACAGCGTTTCAATAAAGAATAAGCACAAAACAAGCATCCTAACCACATAATGAATGATAAGAAGCTCCTGAAAACAATGCGAAGCACGTAGCGCTCGCAGCATACGTTCCCGGTGAAGATTACTGTTGCCCAAGCTGCCGCGGCGACGGCAGCTTGCGACGGGGGAGTGACGTCACTAGCCTTTCAAATATAAAAGAAGAACCCGCCTATACCCCATTTCAGCTACGTCCGGACGCAGCGGATGCTACGAGCTATCTTAGCCAATCCCGTTCTGTGGACGTGGCCCGTGATACGCTTTCCGCGCGTTGCTGTGCACCCTCTCTAAGGTCACGTGACACTCACACGGCCTCCAGTTGGCTCCGATGGCTCGTAACATCCGCTGCGCTTAAACGTAAGATGAAACGGAGTATAGCAACTGATTTCATTGTTGCTGCAGCACCGCGATGAATAGGCCACGCATAGTTAGGACTCCCGAGGAGCAGCGTGAATACTAAGAGCGGCAAAGGGAAAAGAAACGGCAATACGACCAGCGGCGGCGTGCTGCGACCGGCGGCGGCATTTCGTATAGCGCAGTAGGCAATCACTGCAGGTGATACCACAGCTTCGCTGACCAACCACCTTCACATCGTGAAATAAAGCCCCAAGTTTTTTAGAGCGCAGCTCTTAGGCGCCCGATTCCGGCTTGAGCGCCGTCGCCGTAACCGTGAGGTCACGTGACCCCCCCCCTGAGGTCACGTGACCCTCGTAACCTCACGGGGAGAAAATACTTTATCAGCGTCTAGTAGATTTTTCGAATAAGTGGGACCTCGTAACTTCATCGCAGTTCGGTTTCAGGAAGAACTGTTCAACTGGAACTGCAGTTCTTAATCAAAAAAAGTATATTTTGGAAAATTTTGAGAACAAAAAAAAATTTGTTTTAGGAGCGTTTCTAGATTTTACAAAGGCGTTTGACTGCCTAAAGCGCGGTCCAAACCAAAGCTTCTTTGCGCGTGTAGGTCGGGCGGCTTGCGGATGTGACGTATTTCGTGACGTCGCGCCGGTTCTTTGCTTCTTCCGGGCGCGCACAAAAAAGTTGGTCGATCTTAACTTATTCCTGAAAGCGCACGAAGACGCGTTGTGACGTAGTCGGACGCTCCTCTCTCCCGGCCAATCGGTGGAGGGCAAGCTAGTTCCGGCTCCGCGTTTCTTCGCCGTCTGGCCGGCGAGTCTGTCGCAGTTGCGCTTCACCGCCAGAAAGCGCTCGTGCCTGCGTGCGCGCGTGCGCGTTCGCCCGAAGCTGGCATCGTCCAAACCAGACCGCACGGTTCTGACTCAGAAAGCGCGCCCGGAAACAGCAAAAACGACACGAAATGCGTCACATCCTTTCGCTCACGGCCTACAGCCGCAAAAAGAAGCGTTGGTTT
Organism: Ixodes ricinus; assembly: GCA_037355805.1. Classification (NCBI taxonomy): domain Eukaryota; kingdom Metazoa; phylum Arthropoda; class Arachnida; order Ixodida; family Ixodidae; genus Ixodes; species Ixodes ricinus. Next base: position 185,573 of record JAZHYW010001187.1, read on the forward strand.
GGACCGCGCTTTAGCCATGTGGTCCTACTTAAAAAGCTTGAAGCGTACGACGTCCGCGGACAAGCTTTGCTACTTTACTGTCCTACCTAGACTATCGCCAACAGTAGGTAAATATCAGGGGCTCCGGAAGTACATCTGATGTGTGGGGGCGACGTCTGGGGGCCCATGTCGCATCGTGTAGTTCACCTCTCTCTCTTTCGCGGCCTCACGGGTGGTGAGAGGAGAGGAAGGGGGGGGGCGGTCGGAACAGCTTAGGGGAAGGGGTGACGGCCCCCACTGTCCCTCGGTTCCGGAGACCCTGGCGAATATAAACGGTTATTCATCCACTGTAAGGTTCATCACGTCAGGGGTCCCACAAGGGAGCAGATTGGGACCTTTTCTATTTAATTTGTACATTAATGATATCGTTAAAGTAAATAAGCACGCAAATTCGTGATCTATGCGGATGATACGAGCGTATTTTTTTCTTCCGATATTTGCGACGATTTAATCGATATGGCAAATCTTACCTTATCAAAGATAAAAAGTCGGGAAGACAGAAAACTCCTTGAAAAATCAGTATTCATAAAACAAAAGCTGTGATTTTTCGTCCAAAAAACAAGCCCGTGGTGCTGTCTAAAGTACTCACTTTTAGCTCTAGTCCAATCAAAATTGTTAGTGGTTTTAAAACTCTCGGAGTCATTTTTAGTGAGTTTATGTCTTGGGATAGCCATATAAATTATCTTATCCCAAAGATAGCCCGAATAGTGTGGATTATAAATCGATACAGATCTGTGTTACCAACAAATGTTAAATGATTGCTTTACAAATCATTATTTTTCTCCCACTTAACGTATTGCCACCTTGTTTGGGGAAGATCAACATTTACCCAACTTTGAAAAACTGTTTATGTATATATAACGTGCCACGCGACTTTCATACCGCCGATTTATTTGAGAACTTTCGAATAATCACTATTCACAAGTTATATCAGTATCGGCTTTCTACGAGTTATAAAAGTGAAAAACAACAAGAGGTACATGTCTTTTGGAAAACCTTGCGTCGCTGAGGGAAACTTCTCCTCCTGCCCGTAACCCAGAGAAATGGAAGATGGTCATGCAGCGAACAAATTATGGCTCGCAAATAATAAGTTCCAGACTCCCGCATTCGTTAAACAGCCTTAGCAGCAATAACATTGATCTAGAAAGTCTAACCTTTAGAGACTTGCGCTTATTATATAACATTCGCAAAAGGTGCTTTTAGTTTTGTGCACGAATTTGTTACATCGTTGCCTCTAGCACGCTATCCTGTTGCTTTTGGTTTGTCTTCCCGCACGCTTCCTGCTGTCCATTGTAGGGGCCCAGGGACTCGTCAAGCTGCTTACTGCAGCTTTCTTTCTTGGGCCCCACCATCATAAAGGATGGAAATAAAGTATTATATATATATATATATGGATACACGAATCGCCGGAACACGTCGCCGGAACACGTCACCGGCGACGTGTTCCGGGTTCCGCCAGCCGGAATCAGGTTGGAAATATTTAACTTTGGACACCCCCGCAACGACCGGATGGGGGTGTTGGGAGGCCCTTAGTCAGTTGGAATGTTTTTCACTTTACACGAGCTTATGGCTTATTCGCCTGGGGCACGCAGCACCCATCCAGTGCAGTAAACTATTCCCACTTCAATACACGAAAGGCTGGCGGGGAGACAAGGAAGCTTCCCTCTCCCCTCTAGCCTTCCGTGTACCACGAACCGCACTGCACCGGTGCGATGCGAGCCCAGACGAATTGGCCATTAGTGGCACTAGTGGGACTCAAGGACACTTGCACGCAACACCACTGACCAAAAAAACTCCTTTGTTGCGGTGTAATTTCAAGAAAAAAGCGAGCGTTTTCTTTTATTCGCAAAACTTGATGACATAGCTTGGGGGTCGCCTCCAGTGACGATATTTGAAGGCGGCTTATAGATTGAACCCGAGGCCGAGCATTGCGTGAGCACTCGATTTGGGCTCGTGATAATGGATAGCTCGACAAGACCGCCCCCAATCGCCGCAATAACAAAAATGCCGAACCCTAACAATGTCTGGAACTCAGCTGGTGGCCTGTGCTTCGCAAACCCCAGCGCGTGGCTATGACAAACATGCTCCAGATCATGTGGCCGCTTGACCTGGCTGCTAGTTGGAGGGGAGTGGGGGGGGTGGGGGGAGAGGTGACGAAAGTTTTTTTTTCTGCAGCTATCATTGTGTGGGGAGAAAAACTAAAGCCTGTTTCATAAGTTATAAACGTCACGGATTCATTCTAAGCGATATTTGAGCAATGTACAAAAATCGTTACACCGCCTCTTTAAGTACAGAGGAAACACTATAAGGCCCAAGCTTACGTAAAAACAGCATCAAGTCACGCAAAACTTGGTCAATTTGTCGAGAAAGACAATTACAGTTTCAGGGGTTGACCACGGACACTTCAGGTGTCTTTGATACCGAAAAATATCTGGCAAAGAACGCCATGAATGTTGACACACCTTTCTCGGAAAATTGGCACGCACTCTTGCCAGGAGTTCTCCATGGCTGCGCATCTCACGCATTCAAAGGCACGGCGCTGGACCTCTGCAAAACCTTCTCTGCACGGGCAATCGGGTCAGGAAAGCTCTTTCTAAACCTAATGGCGCGCAGGGTTGTGGAGTGGCGGCAAGTGGAGGGACACTTGGCGTATACATTACAACGACGCCCCGCCGAGCTCTGAGAGGAAACCTGTCTCTTTCAAAGGTCCCAGATAGGCGGCCGAAGCGAGCAATGCGAACAATGCGCGACGTGGGAGTGAACCGAGCGTCTCCTGCAGAGAGCCCGCGCCGTGTGCCAGCCGTGTGCCCGCGCAGCATCCATCCGGGATCGATGCGGAAGCGTTTCTCCGGAGGTCCGGCCGAGCGGCGCTGAGAGCCTCGGTGTGGCAGCCCGGTGTCCCGGTGTTGCAGCCCGGCGGCTATTTTGAGGGCGGTCCCAAGCCGAGGCCCGCTTGGCTGGGGCCCAGCTGCAGCTTAGGGGCGCCCAGGCGGCCCGATTTGGGCAGCGTCGCCCAGCGCAGGCAGGCCGCACAGCAAGACGATGTCGTCGAGGAGCCCGTCGCCACGGGCGGCCCGGCGGCCCGCGTTCCTCAGCCAGCCGTCGGTCATCAGCTGGCAATCGGACCCGTCCCGGCCGCCCCAATACCTCATCCTCAATCCTATGCACATTGTCAACCTGACGGCGGACAAGACCAAGAGCTGTGCAGTGCGCGTGGCCCAAAGCATCAAAGCCTTCAGTCAGCGCTGGTTCTCGCACATCCTGCTGCTCCTGGTCCTCCTCGCCTACGCAGCCATGGGTGCCGCGCTGTTCCAGCTCATCGAAGGCCCCTTCGAGGACAAGCAGAAGCAGACGATCGTGAACGCTCGCCAGTACATCATCGAGGATTTGGTGCTCGCCCAGCGCAGCCTCTCCGTGGCCGGGTTCCGGAGGCACGCGCTGCGTCGGCTGCGGGAGTTCGAGACGCAGGTGCGCGTGCTGGAGGATGAGGCCCGCGTGCTGAGTCACTCGGAGAAAAAGATATGGTCCTTCTGGGGCGCACTCTTCTACTGCGGCACCGTGTTCACCACCATCGGTGAGTGGACGCCTCGGTGAGTCGCCGCGGCTGACGGCGCCTCCATCCCGACAGGCTACGGCAACATCGCGCCCAGCACGGTGACTGGCATGGCAGCCACCGTGCTGTACGCCTTCGTGGGCATCCCCTTGCTGCTCATGGTGCTCGCCGACCTGGGCAAGCTCTTCACCAGGGCCATCAAGTGGGTCTTTCTGTCCGTGCGCCAGCTGTTCCGCACGGGTCGTTGCGGCAAGCACAGGTCCAAGCACCGCCCCCGCAGGTCAGAACCTCGCTCTTTGGGTCGCGTCCGTGTGCTGAGCGCCTTTCTTTTTGCAGCTGCAGTACGTGGCGTTCGTGTGGCGCAAAGTGAACGACACCATGGCATACGTGCCGTACCCGGCCTACCTCAAGGCCGAGCCCACCACCCCGACCTCGGAGGAGCCCGGTGAAGAGACCAGCAAGGCGACCAGCGAAGAGGAGCTCGTCATCGACGATGAGTTCAACCTGCCAGTATCCTTGGCCCTGCTCTTGCTCTCCATCTACATGACGGTGGGTGCCTGCGTGTTCACCATTTGGGAGTCATGGACCTTCTTTGAGGCTTTCTACTTCGTCTTCATTTCGATGAGCACCATCGGGTTTGGCGATTTTGTGCCCGACCATCCCATGTTCATGATGGCCACCTTCATCTACCTTCTCTTTGGCCTGGCGCTTACCTCGATGTGCATCAATGTGGTTCAGGAAAAGTTGTCCGCCATCTTCGACAGGGCAAAGATGCAGCTCGGCACCACCATCGGCTTTGACGCCATGATGATTGACCAGGAACGAAAGGAGCCGCTGGAAGGCGATGTCAAAGAGGCCGTCGCCAAGGACGCCATAGCCAAAGGGGCTATCATCAAGGAGCTGACCTCAAAAGATGCTGTTGCTAAGGACGCTTCCGCTAAAGATGCCGCCGCTCAAAACGCCGCTAAGAAGGATGCTGCAACCGTAAAAGGGAAAAAGAAGGAACAGACCTGACCAGGACGAGTGTTTCTGGTTTGGAATAAAGTGTCCGCGTATGTAAACGGAATGCGCCGCCATTTGTATGCAGAATTGTGCTGTCTTCAAATGACGTGCGTTGGCAGTGTTTGCCCCTCGAAGTGGAAGAAATATTGTTCAAACTTTGAAGCGAGTGCGTTAGGAAGGATGGCCTTCGACTTGAATTGGAAGGGTCAAGCAGGCTATATAGGAACGGTCGAACAACTATCTTGCGGGGGTGTGAGGCGGCCAGTAAGTTTCACCGACGCGTATGTCCATAGCACGATTGCCTTCCTGTCGCTTTTGAACGTGACATTTATGACGAACCGGGGTATGTCCACTCGAAACAAAACAAGCAAGGACCCCATTCACACGTTAGCCTTGCCTTGCCTTTCACTTCCAATCGGATCTTCACTTGTTTTATTGCAAGTACAACCAGCCTTGGGCAACAGCGCGCTGTATATGCTCCACGCCGCGCTTTAAAACCAACACGGATATAGAAATCCTTGTGATATGACGAAAATCCAAGAGGCCCGCCCTCCGCTCAAGCACAACCGATGCTGCTCAACCTGGGAGTACTTTTGTCAGCGCACGAAACAGGTAATATATAAACAGTTGTCTCGTCACACGTGTGCCTTGTGAATACGGCTCATGGAAAACGTTTCGGGGAACAAGCATCACCTCGAAACGTGTGAGCTCCGGCATTGATGCACGGACAACACAAGCAGTGAATTCTCCGTTCTTGCTACCATTCTCGGTACGACTTTTCTCGCGGCCTGTCCTCTCTGGTTCCGTTTCCATCAGCTTTTTGCTGTTCGCTGCATCGCTTCCCCGTGGGAAGCGGTGCCGCTCTTATCTGATCTCCGAGGAGAGGTGTTTCGGATGACGAGCGTTCGCAGTGCACCCATCCTTTTAGAACGTTCAGATGCAATACTTTATTTGTACCGGCCTCTGGCCGGGAAATACCTCTTTAGTTTTCTCTTTCAATACTCTGCTATACTAGTAGAGTTCATTTTTTTTTTTCAATATCGCGGTCACTGAAGCTCGAGGAGACCGCGATAGAAAACCAGGAGAATTAATTCAGCGATGCGACTCTGTACATATGACATCACCGGCTCTTAATTCATTCGCGCCAGGTTTCTGCCGAGATTCGCCTCGTCGTTTTCCGCGCCATGAGCCTGCTTTTCAGACACGGAAACGTTGAGAGACTGTTCAACATACTGCCCAAAGATGGTGGTGCAATTATGCCTGTATCCATATAAAGCACATCTACCATTACACGGCTATGCCCTTCTCTTTTTGCCGTTTAGTAATTACTCGGTCTTCTGTGTCGTGTTAATTAGGGCAGGGCACATTACTTAGGAAATGTAATAATTTAGTTCTCGTTACAGGTATACCTTTATGCCAGGGTGATCAAATGAAATTGGAATTACAACTGCACCAGAATTATGTATTCCTTTTAGAAAAAAAATGTATTCACTTTACGCTCCTTTGAGAGCTATCCGACTTCAGTGGCGTTGAAAACACAACATTTTTGCGCATGCGTAACGTCACTCCTATGGTTTTATAAATACGTTTGAAGAGACTGGTCAATATCTTTAATTCACTTGATAATTTATATGTGATTGCCTGGTGCTTAGTATAAAGGAATCCACAATTACTTTAGCCTTCCCCCCCCAAGAAAAAAAAAAGAAAAAGAAAGAAAACACACACACAGATTATATATATATATATATATATATATATATATATATATATATATATATATATATATATATATATAAAGTAGTCGAAGGAAGGGTCCTTCGTGTCTCGTTATACCAAAGGGCGTTGCTCTGTGAACATTTGGAGCTGCGCTACACGAGTTTTTGTGATCACGTGCACGGGCACAAGGTGATTTCACCATAGGCTCCAAACCAGAGCGAGAGCGAACATCAATTCTGCGTCAAACTCGGCAAATGTAAAACAAAGACCTCTAAATTGACTGTCAAAAAAAAAAAAAAGTGAATTTTGCGAAGTGTTTTAAATGGCACTCGCGCTTCAGGAACGGCCGAACATCGCTGGAAGACGAAGAGCGGTAGGGCGACCTCATCCGACCTCTCCTTGACTTCAGTGACGTTCTGCCACTCTTGAGGCGCGTGTGCCACTTAAAACACCTCGCACTACCTCACTGTTTTTTTACATGACTCTTCTAAATCGTTTCTGTGGATTCTGTTTTAGATTTGACGAGTTTGACGTAAAATTGATGTTTGCTCTCTCTTTGGTTTGCAGTCTATGGGGAGATGGCCATGATACTCGTGCATGTGGTCAAACAAACTAGTGTAGCGCAGCTCCAAATGTTCACAGAGCGACACCCTTTGGTAGAACGACACATTTACGAGCACCCTTAGTGTGGTCATAATATCGGTGATAATATTAGAATAAGCCTAAGAATGCTTTGAACCAATGTATGGATGCAGGTAAGTGGTCATATTAGAAATAATTCTTAATTTCATTATACTGTAAACGACTTAATTTGAGCAAGGACCTAATTTTCGCGAATTTCGCGAATCGCCTATAATTCGCGAAAAATATGTCCCGCGAACAATTCCGGTAAAATATAAACACAATGAAATCTATATTGAAATTCCACCGCGTCGCGAAAATTAGAACCCGCGAATTATTCCAAAACTTCAGCTGTGACAGCTAAATCGCGAAATATTGAGCCCGCGACAAATAAGTCGTTTACAGTATTTATTTTTCAAAGAAATGTCAGATATGGTCCCTTGAGCAAGTGTCTACGTTCTTTGCAGGCCTGTGTCTTAAGAAACATTGAGATAACATAGCGAAATATAGCATCATCCTAGAACATGTCTACTAAATGAGGTAAAGTATTTACATTGCACAGTTTCCAACATATTAACACGCAAACACGTGATTAACATCAAACATCTGACGCCAATAAAACAACAAAACTCATGTTCGATGCCCCATGTTCAGCTAAGCATTCGTGAATTATATGAATGAGGGAGAAGATACAGCTCCTTTGAGGTGTCTGGAGAGGGAGGTGTGCTCATTGACTGCAGGCTTCACTCGAGTGATCCTGGATGTGGAAGGGTCACTGAATGTAATCAGAATCCGCCAATAACCGCGCGCCTCTTGCCGTGTCGCCGCATGTGCTGGGATCATGTGGTATCGAGAGCGGTCAGCAGAACTACGTTGGCTGCTGCTGCAGCTGACCACTTTCCCGCCCATTGCACCTTATATCATTTCCTGTAAACGGTCTCCCACAAATATTAACTTAAATCTTCATGAGAACCATAGCACGTAAAGAATAAGTACGAATATCTAGCAGTTTGATCTGGGACGACGTTTTACATGTCCTTCTGGAAAACAAAAAATGCTATCACAGAATCTTGCGGTGTCTCGCCTAATAACGTGGACGTGCGCGTCGCTCACTGACTATAAGACGGCACTTAAAATGTACCTCACACTATACTGACACGCTATCCAAATTGCTATCCGAAGATATTCGTTTTCCGTGTTCGGAGATGGGCTTGTTCTTTGGTGCCGAGAAGACGTTCCCCCGTTATGCGGCCGCGGGCACCCACCCTGGCACAGATCGGTGTTGTTGAATAAAAAAATCCTTCACCAGCGGAAGGACGTCGTATATCTGACGAACATATGTTGCTGCTGTATTTTCTGAAATACATGTACTCGTACAGAACTTTTCATACATACTTTCTTTCTCTTCCATTTCGGAGCGCAAAAAGAGGACAGTCTGCCTTTAGGCATGATTCGACGCAGCGGACTCAATTTCCCAGCGTCAACAGCTCCGGAATCTCACCGTGTCTCTTCAAAATTGCTTTACAGTTGTTTTTACCTCTTTACATAGTTCTACAGTGGCTAGGTGTATGAGCATGAATGCGCAAACGGCGACCAGGCGGTACAAACCACGCTGTCGCATGACTACCATGCGTACCTTGGGGAGGGTATCTTCACTCGTTGCCTGCTAGACCGTCTGGTCTGTACTGACTGCCTGGTCGCCGTTTACGGATTATAGCCCATTTCGCTAGCCACTGTGCATACATGTGCCACCTCCTTCGCGCAAAATTAATACATGTTTTTCTCGAAGGTCAAGGTCGATGCCCATTACTTAATAATGTATAATGCTAGCAAAAAAAAAAAACTTCTTCTCAGCATTACATAAAACTTATTTATAAAAGAAAAAAAAACTATTTACAACGTTCGCATATTTACAGATTTAATGTACATGTCGCTAAAGCAGCATCTAAATGTATTAAGACGTTGTGAAGAAACTCGTCCAAGTTGAAGGGAACTGTTCCGCAAGCGTTCCTCCAGTTCCTTAATGCTGTTGTCTTTCTCGGTCTGCTTTTTGAGTCGTTTGCGAGTCCCCGCGGCAGTTGCTGAAAGCTATACACGGCCTCTCGCCTCACTTTTTTCCTTTTTTTTTTTTTTTTGAGATGCATGGGTGAGCTTTCTTAAGCACGTGGTTTGTTTTCCTGCACTTAAAAATTGACTTTATTTTTTTTTTTTTGTCTCCGCAGCGATGGTTTAGGTAGTGCGCATCTCGGTCCCTCTGCGTCTGAACTACCTTCATGGAAACTTAGTTCATTGCTGGCGGGTGTGGCGTTCAATTCCATCAGCCCCGAACTACTTCGCAAATTGGCCACATCTACTTAATCCCCAGGCCTTTTTACGACTCCTTCTCTTCTCTTATTGTTCCCCTTCACCAGTGTTGGGTAAAGTACATCTAAAAGCTACTTCAAGTAAAGTACAAAGTAAATGATACGTGATGTACTTTAAATAAAGTAGTAAGTACATTGGGTGCAATGTACTTGAAGTAAAGTACTGTAATTACAATGTACTTTAAAAGTAAAGTACACGCATTTTAACACAATATTTGATGATGTCCTTTAATTCCCCTATTGAGTGATTTTTAACTGGTATGCATTGCCCAGGGGTAATCAGGTGTGCATGACCTATTTTCAAAAACAGCGGTAAATGTTTGATAAAGTCAGGTGGCCACAGAGCAGTCGTTTTCAGGAATGGAGCCAAATTCAGATGTCCCTCTTTTGAATTTGGCGCCACTTCCACTGGATTGTTGCATCAAAGGGCGTTAAAAGTACTAGAAGAGAGCATGACTTCAGCCCCATAGCTTCCGCAAGCAATCCTCTCATAGAGGAATGTCCTCTCTTTAATGAAAAAAAAAACAGTGAGTGTGATAGCGAGCTGGTGATAATTAATCATAATGTGACACCTGAGATTGGGGTGCGAAAAAATTAAGGAACTTTCAAGTCGAAGGAAAAGACAAAAGAAAATGTCTCAAAACAGTGTGACGTTCTCCTTTGTTGTCTTTTTCTTCGACTTGAAAGTTTAATTGCTCCGCACCACAGTTTCAGGTGCTAGATTATGATTAATTTTGCTCTCATAATATTTTAAACCTCTCTGCTTACGCTGACCGACCGAGAAGTAGCGATAGTTCAAAAAGCTACTGGAAAGCCCCCTTCCCCCCTTCCCCCCCCCCCCCCCCTCAGAACAAGCGGAGCGATGCCTCGTCTGCTGACGTTTCTGGTGAGAGTAGAATATCTTTCCCGGCATTTCTTCGGAATTGACAAAGCATCATTTTGTGATACAAATTTAACAAAATCGAATTTCGGGAATGTACTTAGAAGTTGGGAATAGTACTTTCCTCGGAAAGTACCCGAAAAAAATACTTCAAGTAAAGTACAAGTACATATTCAGAGAATGTACTTCAAGTAAAGTACAAGTTTCCTAAACCTACTTGAAGTAGTACTTTAAGTATAATGTACTTGAAGTACTTCCCAACACTGCCCTTCACACATCAACCGCAGATTAGACTCCAGAAAGATAGTGATGAAGGCAGGGAACAACGCCGGTCAAAGCGCGCAAAAGGATTGTGGGACGGTTGCAGTGAGGACGGGGCTTTTGGCACGCAGGGCGAAACGGGTTCGTTGGTTGCGGGGTTTTCGAGACGCGGGGCTAATGACATGGGGCGTTTGCGACAGGGTTTCTGCGCCCCCCTGAACCACCCTGAACAACCGTTCCGACCACAGCGATTGAAAATGGGGGCTAATGTCAATGGGAGAAAAAAATATCATGATAAAAATAGTTTTTTTGAATAATAAATAAATATATTTATATTTCATTTCATTTCACTTATTTACCTTGAGGACCCGTGTCCGGGTATTACACAAGGGTGGGTAAGTTAAAAGACACTTGTTTGAACACAAAAGTAAATATCACAAAAAAAAAACATGGTACAAATGTTAAATGGCAATAACAGGTTAACAAATCACTATACAAATTTATAACGTCTCGTTCATTTCATAAAAAAAAACACTGACAAGTTTACAAAACTTATATGTGTTAATTTCTAGTACAATGTCGTTGGGTAATGAATTTCAATAATCAATAGCAAGAGGTAGCATGGAATTTGCGAAAAACAAGGATGAAGTGCGGATGAATTTGATGTTACACACGTTGTCAACCCTAGCGGAAATTCGATCTGGGACGCTGAGAAGGGCCATTTTCATCTGCGGATTGTGATAATATATTTTATGAAGAAGGGCAAGTCGGGAGAGCCTTCGACGAAGAGAAAGTGTTTGGAGATCAGACCGATTACGAAGTGAAGTGATACTAGTGTAGGAGGAGTAGTCGGAGTGAATGTACTTTAGTGCTCTGTTTTGAATTTTTTCTAGTTCGTTAGAGAGATAATTTTGAAATGGTGACCAAATCGATGATGCGTATTCCATTTGGGAACGAACCAGGGTTGTGTAGGCTAGCCTTTTAATTTCGGGTGAACAGAGTCTGAGGTTACGTTTTAAGTATCCAAGTGTGCGGTTAGCTTTTAGGGCAACTTCGTTAACGTGGATGTTCCATACGAGATCGCTGGTGAGGTGAAGTCCTAGGTACTTATATGATGTGCAGTGGCCAATGTTATTGATACCTGGTTGGTAAGAAAAAGTAGACGAGGTGGTTCGACGAGTGAATGTTAGCAACTTGCACTTTTCCATGTTTAGGCTCATCTGCCAATCGTTACACCACTGTTCAATTATATTGAGGTCATTCTGAAGTATTCTATGGTCATCAGGTGTTTTGATGGCTTTGTAAATGACGCAGTCGTCTGCGAAGAGACGCACGGGGGATGATAGAAGCTTTGTTAAGTCATTGATGTATGCTAAGAATAATAATGGGCCTAGTACGGTTCCCTGTGGGACGCCTGAGGTGACAGAGGACCTGCATGACATTTTGTTATTGATGACTGTATAATGCGTACGATTTGTGAGGAACTCTCTGATCCAGTCTATTATGTTTGGACAAAGTTTAAGTAAGATAGCTTTTAATGAGGCGTTGATGAGGTACCCTATCAAATGCTTTTGAGAAATCGATGAATATGGCGTCAGTTTGGAGTTTGTTATCTAGGTTAGAAAAGAGGTCATGTGTAAAGTGTAACAGCTGGGTTTCACAGGAAAACGTTTTGCGGAACCCATGCTGGTTCGAACATAGCAAGTTATTAGATTCCAAGTAGTTAATTACGTTTGAATATATGATGTGCTCGAGAAGCTTGCAAGGAACACTGGTGATTGATATGGGGCGATAATTGGCTATTTGGTTCCGGTCCCCAGTTTTGTGAATCGGCAGTATTTTTCCTACTTTCCAGTCATCCGGTAGCCTCCCCGAACTTAATGATTGGCTAAATATTTTGCACAAGTAATGAGCCACTGTTTGCTTTGTATTTTTCAAAATCTTTGAGTTTATCAAATCATCGCCAGCGCTAGAAGAAATTTTTAGATTTTCAATTGCTTTCACGATGCCGGGATATGAAATATCGATCGGGTTCATTGGCGCATGGTCCAACGTGTTCAGGTTAGGTATGGTGTCAAGATCCTCTTGTGTGAATACTGAATTAAAAAATGTGTTAAGCTTTTGTGCGCTCTCTTCATCCTCAAATTTCACACCGTCGTCATCAACGAACGCCAATGCGTTCGCACGTGTCGGGTTTATAATTTTCCAAAATTTTTTTGGGTTGTTTGTAAGAATATTTTTCAAGTCATGTTCGAAAAACTTTAATTTTGCTTGCGCGACGGCATTTTTATATACCTTTGCATGACTTGCATATTTATCCCAAAGGCTGTTATTCGAAGGCGATAATTTTGCTTTCTTAAATAGTCGTTTTTTGTTGTTGTTCATACGACTAATTGCTTTCGTGAACCATGGATTGACGTTATCTGATCGTATCCTTACTCGTGGTACGTAGGAATTGCAAAGTGAAGACATCATATTTTTAAAGCGGCCCCAGTTCTCATTAATTGAATTCTGGTCAAAGGTGGACATAAACGAACAGTAAAACGATTCTAAGCCCTCGTTTATTAGCCTGATAGTTTGCTTTGTTATAATCCATGATGTATGTATGGTATGCAGACTTTCGGGATGTAGGAAGTTCAAGTGAAAAATGTATTACTAAGTGATCACATCAGCCCCGGAAGGTAGGAGATGCTGTTGATGTTGCTGGGATGAGACGATAAGCATAGATCAAGGTTGCTGCAAGAAGAACCTAGAATCCTGGTTGGTTGGTTTATCATTTGAACTAAGTTGAAGGTTAAACATGTGTCAATGAATGCACGTGACGTAGCACATCGTGACGACAAAGAAAGCCAGTCAACATGCGGATAATTGAAATCACCAACAAGTGTCATACTAGCTCTCGGAAACATTTTGGAAAGAAAAAAAAGTGCGCCATGAAGTTCCGTAACAAAATCATGCGAATAATCTGGCGGTCTATAGCAAACTCCTAGTAAGGCCTGATGGGATCGTGATGATGCAATCACCCAAACCATTTCCAACGATGACGGCCTGCTACCCGATTACAAGATACTGTGTTTTTGGCGGCGATAAGAACGCCACCACCCCGTTTCGTCTCTATCACACCTAAACAATGCGAAATTCATGTTTCTTGGGAACACTTCTATGATTTGAATTAGAATAATTTGGTTTAAGAGGGCGCGGAACCTCTCTTTTCGCCAGTTTCAGACTGCAGATGACGCGCGGATCGTTACGTAGTTGACGCGTGATCCCTAGATGGCGGCAGTATCGGGGTGTGAAAGGCCGCTGGCCGCGTCATCCGAGACGCTAAATAAATCCCCAGCGTGTCGTCGTGCGGATAAAGTTCCAACCTTACTCTCGCGCGAGTGTCTCGATGGTGTGTGCCTCGATGGCGCGCGCGCTCGGCATGTTCAGCTGGGATTACTGACGGACGTTGGTGATTCGCACGGTGGCCGGGACCGGCCGCTGTACTGTGCGGTTGCGTAGGGGGTGGAGCTTGGTATCAGCTCGGAGGTAGGATGCCTGGATCTCTGTCTGTGTTAGTGTAAAGCCATCTTTTCCTTGTATCTAGTGCCACTTAGCAGATACCAAGATTATCGAGCAGCAAAATGTCATCACTCAAGACTGTCGCGTGTGTATTAGGACACTATCGAAAAAACCAGCACAAGCTGGTCCCATCCCAGCTTCATGCTGGGTTATTGCTCCAGCATGCCCAGCTTTCCGTGCTGGTCAAGCTGGTCCCAGTACAAGCTGGTCCCAGCATCCCAGCTTCACGCTGGGTTATTGCTCCAGCATGCCCAGCATGCCGTGTGGTCAAGCTGGGTCGTGCTGGGTGTATGCTGGGCAAATGCTGGGTCATGCTGGTTAAGCTGGTGGACTTTCCCACCAGTTTAACCAGTTTAAATTGATACACAGGATAAACAAGCCAAACTCTTCAGAAAAGCAAGCTGAGCATCCAATTTATTATTTTCGTACTCGCGGCCTGCTCACATGAGCTCAGATGCTACACATCCTCTGCGCTGACCCAGTACTAACCGACGCACAGACAGTGGTTCTCGGTGCAAAACAAACAATTTTATTAAAACTAGATTGCTTATCTCTCAACACGAAAAATACTAGACACACGCCAAAAACAGGCAATAACAATAAAAATACTACACGGATGAGACAAGCGAACCTGTGTCCCGCCAGTAATGGGGGCGAAGCGGCCTCTTGCGTAGTCGGCAGAGGCGAGGAAATCCGTGTGGCTTGGATGGCATTGGCGATACTCCTCGGCACCACCGTCATTCACGAGCACACACATGTTCGAAGGCATGAAACGACGCCTCAGTCGGGGCGTCCAACTTCTTCCCGCGCTCAACGGACTGCCGCTCGCTGTCTCCTCAAATTCTGCTTCGCTTGCACCGTTGTTCAAGTGGTACTCTCCAAACTACGCGCACACAGACCATCTCTTCGAAAATCTGCCCAAGATAGCCAAACCTGTCTGAAATTCTCCGTTCCTACCACTCTTTCTCTCTCTTTTCTCTAAACATAATTTTCGGGACGCACCGCAACATCCTGAGTCATCACCCATCCCAGTTTTTGTGTTTCTGCTTTGAGCTAACGTTCAAAATCGAGAGTGCAATCGTACTTGTCACCATAACAACCGTAATGTGCAGAAAGAAATATGACCGAGGAAAGGATAAAATACGAGGTGCCACGATGTTATAAAAGTAACGAAAATGAAACTTATATGCCTTCTCCCTCCTCCTCTGACGCGCACACCTGTTATCTTTATGCATTGCTTTTTTGCACCCGCGCGTCGACTGTAGCGCCGCCTGGATTGGCCCAAGATAACAGGCGGCATTCTTCAAAGGATGTCGCGATCTTTTCCGTATAAAGGGGCTTTAACTGGACACGGTAACCAAATTCGAAGGATGCGACGTGGCTTAGAAAACACTCTTGATCGCAAAGACAACAGACGGCCCTCTTTTCTTGTCGAAGCGTGCACAATTGCTTTTACCCTCTTTATTTTCTATTTTTGCGATCCTTACCTCATAGACGAAACAAAAATCAAGAAAAAGAAATCGGTACTCATAACAAGACGACGCATTCACTGAGAGAGGCGAATCCAACTTTTTCTGATATACAGAATTGGACGTCTCTAATTTGAACGAAAAAAATGACCACAAACGTCTGTTGAAGGAGTCCATTTTGATAGTAGAACGTGGAAACGTAGTAAATTAGCCCTCCCATTGCTTCGAATCTGAGTGGGATCGATTTCCTTGACCTCTAAATTGTGGATGGTCAGTGTCCGGAACGGACCTAGCCAATCTGACGCAACCACTAGAAAATTGTGTCGGGCTTCCTTTTTTATATATGTGTGTGTGTGCCTATGTTGTTATATATGCGCGCAGGTCTTATACAATAGACGGTGGTCTTGAGTTCACGTATTTTGTATGTTTACTGTTCGGGCCGTGAACTATATATTTGTAGAATACAGCATCGCCGTGTTTCGTTCTCCAAGTTCCATTTGCTGTTCGAAGTTGGTACCCGGAAACAGATTCTCAGCTGCATTTTTGTTTTGTCCTTGAGAGAACGTCGTCTGCAGGTTTCCCCTTTCTCGTTTCCCCTCTTCCCTTGTGGAAGCCACAGGCGAGAGAAACAGAAAAGCCTGCCTGGGATCCACAAAAGAGGGTCTCGGTAGAGGGGAGAGCTTTCTCTTCTCACTATCCCTCCGGGTTATGTATGCGCCTCGATTTTTCTTGTGTGCTTGTGACAGGTTAGCGAAGGGGAAGTTTCAGTCAGGGAAGCCCCACTGACAACGAATCAAGGTGTTCGGCGCAGTCTTCGGAAGTCGCCAGCTAAAGTGGCTTTGTGGAGCGTCGTCACGGGACGTTCAACGAAAATACACTGGTGCCTAAAAATAAACACCGAAAAACATCCACCGATTTTTTCTCAAAAATAAACACCGGGAAAAAACATAGCCTAATCGTTACCCACGCCACCTTTTTGGGCAATATGTGAATTTCCAGAAGAACGGCGAGTTATCACCTTTCCCTAGAAATACCCAGACTACAGAGCTCGCGACCCGCTTTTCCCCGCGTCAGATTGCGATGACCACGCGAACCCTACGGAGATCAGAGGACGTCCCTGAAAAATAGAAAGGAGGCCAAGAGCTACTTTGTGCACGTTTCATCCCCGATTTCCGCGACCCCAAGGCCGAAGGACATTTGTGTTACTCTTACAAAAACAAAACAACATCCCGGCACGCTTTCGGCGTCAAAAACAGAAACATTTGTTACATGTTACAAAACCCAACCAGTTACAAACTCAAGTGACCACAGAGTAGTTGTTTTACTCTCGCTAACAAACTATTTAACACAATAAATTTACAAGTTATAAGACACTTATTTGTTCAAAAAGCGTCATTTTGTGATACAAATATACTCTGTAAAAAAGTTCTGTAGAAAACCAGAAATTGTCTGGCAGCTGGCCTGCCAGAAAATTTCTGTAAAGCTAGTGCTCTGTTTTTAATTTTTCTGTTATTTGACATACTTTTTCTGTCTCTCACTAACAAATAATTTATGTAAAATCACAAGTTCTGTGAAAGCAGTTACAAAAAATTCCTAGCACAGAAATTTTATGTAAAATCACAAGTTCTGTTAAATCAATCCCAGAAAAATCCCAGCACAGGAAATTTATTAAAATCACAAGTTCTGTAAAACCAATCCCAGAAAAAATCCCAGCACAGAAAGTGTATGTAAAATAACAAGTTCCGTTAAATCAGGTACACAAAAATACGAGGGAAGCCAATTTCTGCAAAATTACAAGTTTCGTGAAAGCATTTGCTGTGAAAGCCCAAGAACTGATATTCTTTGTTTTAGTTACATAATTTTACATTTTCTCTCGTTTACATTCCTGGTATAAACTTTCGTGCTTTCATTTATTGGTTACAATTATTAGATGCAATATTCAAAGATGGAACAGGGCATAGGCAAAATAAGACCTCACAGCTGATATATTGCCACGCGATATCGCTATTAGGCATAAAAGCTAGTGAAGCATGCATTATAGAAAAGGTAATTAGGAGTATATCATTACATTTGCTACTACGTACGCTTTTCTACCTGGATGCCTATGTACGCAAATGTCGCGTAGTAATGTTAGCATCAACATATTCGCAGAAAGGTCATCTTTCGCCGACGCCTTGTTCCACCGTCAAATATAAAATCTGCCAAATGTAAGAAGGATTTTAATAACTGTTCTTTACTGTGCCAATTACTGAGCTAAAATGGCAACTACGTATCAGGGAAGATGGTTGTGAGAGCTTCATGCTTTGAACGCTTCTCTCAGGCTGTGCTGTGTCCCGTCTCCTGTTTTTGTCCGTCCTAATTTCGCATCATACCTGCATCAATCACATATTCTCTGCAGAAGAATGCTTTGTTCTAATATAAATTTCAATAAAATACTATAACTTTTATTGAACGAAAACAGAAAGCAAACAATCTAAGCAGCTAGGACGTCTTGATGACACATTTGTCTTCATGTTTTCAATGTTTAAGTTAAACATGCTGCAATCTTGGGTGTCTAGGAATGCTCTTTGTTTTTCATCCGTTGAGCCATCGTCCCTCTTCCTGGGTTCACTATAGCAGTAACCATAAAGCAAGAAGAAAAAAGTCAAATTAGGGGGTCTTACGGGGTAAACCAACGACGGGCATCTGGCACACCCCAGCGGAGGACTGATTATTAATTTGGACCACCTGCGGCTCTTTTGGCGTGCAACCGAAATCTCGGTTACACGGCGCCTACTCCGCAATAAACCTCCATCAAATAGACCTATCTCACCAGGAGTTACGCGATGCCACCGCTGCTGCGGTGCATTCTGTTCTCCGGCCGTATCAGCGCACGTTGTATGCCCAGCGTTTGGGAGTTCGGGTTAGCACGAGGTTTTTTTTAGGGTGTCTGCTCACGGTTTTCAATGGGCATCCCTGTTGTGTGCCAGGCTGAAACAGCACCGGGCAAAAATGAATAGGACTTTATGTTTTTTTCGAAACAAAGCAGCCTCCGACAAGACTGCAGCTAAGGGTAAAGATAGCAAGACTAGAACGGAATCTAAGAGAGCGTTTTTATATTTATTTTGCGATTCCTTTCCCGATTTATATCTACCACATTGCACGTTAGCTAGAGGGTCTAAGGCTATACAGGGCACGAGACATAGTAAGGGCACGCCGAAGTGTTCCGTGCATTTGAATCTCCCTAAGCGCTAGCAGCAGCAAACGTGCCGCGCCGACACGCAAACCTCAGGCCCCATCGTTCGGAACCTAGCCTGGAGGCAATCTACTAAGCTGCTTTCATTTGAAATCCAACAGGCTTGTAAAGGTAAGTCTTTTGATTGCCCCCAAATAAATATACCGGGTGTTTCAGCGGAGACTGACAAAAATTTCTAAAATTAGTGTATTCCAGGTAAAACTATAGTTTTCTCGGGACTGCACTACTCATGGTGGCGGACGTCAGAAAATGCGCGACACTTACTAATTAGTTTGCTAATTAATTAGAAACAACTAATTAACTTTTAAATTATTGGAAATAGACATATGGTTCCAATTAGAAACTTGCTGAGCGTCATCGAAAGCACAAAATGAGTAATCTTCAGAAAGACTTTGAGCGGGGAGAGGGGGGGGGGTCGTGAGAAGCGTAGTCATGCGCTAAAGTCACTACTCGTCGAGCAAGTACAAGGCTGGGGCTCTGATAAGAGAAAAAAATGACCGCATCTCCACGTGGTGAATGATGTTGATTGGAGTGCTGCTGATGATACTGATTTTATTGTTCATAGGTAGTGCTGATGGTGCTGATTTTTGTTTTTATTGCTCTAGGTAGTGCTGAGTTCCGGGTTGCGTTTCGACTTCATCATTACTGCTTTATGGTCGGTGAAGTGCAGAGCCAGTGGTTCTTCTAGCGGATCAGCTTGATCCGCTAGAAGCCGTGGGAACGGATCTCCACCGCTTAAGTCAACGGTCCATGTCAGAAAGATAATGTGTGGTATGGAACGTGGTTATATACGCATTTGAGCATTTGACCGCAGCGCCCTCTCGTCTATAAACGTTGAGCCAATGCATGCAACGTTTAACGCGATTATATACGCATTTGACCGCAGCGCCCTCTCCTGTATAGACATTGAGCGGCTACATGCAACATTTCATCCATGACATCCCCAGCTCTTGAGTTACTACCACATCTCAGAGCCTCCTACTCGCCCGCAGTCGTGGCCGAGTGGTTAAGGCGATTAACTACAGATCCATTGGGGTCTCCTCGCATAGCGTTCGAATCCTGTCGACTGCGTGAACATTTTCTTTTTATCTGAGCACGGACGCCGGCCGGCCGGACGGACGGACGGACAAGGCTAGACCATAATGAGCTTCGCCCCTAAAATCACGCGGGTGCCCTATCGCAACTGCTAGTCTCGTACCTGCTCCACGAGTGGTAACTTTAGCGCACGACTACGCTTCTCACCTGCTCTCAGTCTTTCTGAAGATTACCGATTTAGTGGTTTTCGATGACGCTCAGCAAGTTTCGAATTGGAACCATATGTCTATTTCGAATAATTTAAAAGTTAATTAGTCGTCTCGTAATTAATTAGCGAACTAATTAGTAAGTGTCAAGCATTTTCTGACGTCCGCCATTACGAGTAATGCGGTCCCGAGAAAATTATTTTTTTACCTCGAATACACCAATTTTAGGAATTTTTTTCTTCTTCGTTTTTTCGCTCAAGAAAACATTTAGAGGTGGAGCAAGGTGAAAACCAAATTTTGTGTTTGCAATGTCTGTGAGTAGTTTGGTTGGCTGGCATAAATACGAAAAACATGTCAAATTTGAGGTATTTATTGTCTGAATGGATGCATACACCAGATAAGGTACAGATAACTATTTGGACATACATTATAGCCGAGATACAAATGCTAAACATTGGGGCTTCGACAATCTTGTACATATTGGGAGCATTATATCTCATGATGCGTCATAGCTATTGCTTACTAAATAATATCCCCGTGTCGTCCTATACTTGGGATAGTAACTGCTTTTACTTTTATTTGTTGCAGGATCACGAAATTTTCATATTAAATCCGAAAACTCATGAAAACTGAAATTTGACAAACGTTTGAACGCGAATAGGAAGGTCATGTTGAGTTTGCTTTATAATTTATTACTTCTCTTGATATTGCCTTCCTAGTGGCAAACCCTGATTTCCTCCTCTTTTTGTTGTATTTCCTGTAGAAGCGGCCCAATAATCACCCAGGCACCAGAATCGGCTAACTGGTAGTTTCTGATGGTCTGCTTTTTTGCAATGATACATAAAAATGTCACCACTGAATATTATTGGCCTGTGGTTATACACCCGGCTATCGACCGGCAGTATTTTAGTTCTATTCGTTATCACAAAACGTTTTATATAAAATTTTGAAATTTAAGAAAAATAAAATTCGGCAATATCTTGAGTTTTGTCTGTTTGTGTGTGTGTGAGAGAGAGAGAGAGAAAGAGACATTTCCATTCAATATTATAATAGATATTGTTGATCGCATTCCCTTTACTTCGGTAATTTCGACTTCCCTTTTCGATGTATTTTTTGCAGATGCGGTCGAACCCGCATCCAGGCGCTGGAATCGAGGTACAAATAGTTTTCAGATGTGTTTCACATCGTGGTATGCATAATAATACCGTTTAGTAAATGCAATAGGCAGATGGTCCTGTTCCTGAGATGTCGACTGGTGTTCTTCTTTTCTTTTTTTTTTTTTTGAACAGATAATTTTATATTAATTACGAATTTTCCAAGTATGAAATTCAGTCATCCTTTAAGTTTGTTTTTGTGAAAAAGAACATTTGTCTTCCTCGTACTTTTTCTAATATTTACCCATTACTTCATTGTTCTATTAATTTAACCCACAATCCGCTTTTTTTAGATATTTTTGTAGAAGGTATCAAATAAATGCCGAGGCACCCAAATCGGTGAGGCTATATGTACAAGTGGTAATTTCCGCGTGCTAAATACCATTCGCGCGTATTCCTAATTTCGCTTGCTAAATACCATTCGCGCGTATTCCTAATTTCGCTTGCTAAATACCATTCGCGCGTATTCCTAATTTCGCTTGCTAAATACCATTCTGCGCGTATTCCTAATTTCGCTTGCTAAATACCATTCGCACGTATTCCTAATTTCGCTTTGCTAAATACCATTCGCGCGTAAACCTAATTTCGCTTGCTAAATACCATTCGCGCGTATTCCTAACTTCGCTTGCTAAATACCATTCGCGCGTATTCCTAATTTCGCTTGCTAAATACCATTCGCGCGTATTCCTAATTTTGCTTGCTATAATACCATTCGCGCGTATTCCTAATTTCGCTTGCTAAATACCATTCGCGCGTATTCCTAATTTCGCTTGCTAAATACCATTCGCACGTATTTCTAATTTCGCTTGCTAAATACCATTCGCGCGTATTCCTAATTTCGCTTGCTAAATACCATTCGCGCGTATTCCTAATTTCGCTTGCTAAATACCATTCGCGCGTATTCCTAATTTCGCTTGCTAAATACCATTCGCGCGTATTCCTAATTTCGCTTGCTAAATACCATTCCTGCGTATTCCTAATTTCGCTTGCTAAATACCATTCGCGCGTATTCCTAATTTCGCTTGCTAAATACCATTCGCGCGTATTCCTAATTTCGCTTGCTAAATACCATTCGCGCGTATTCCTAATTTCGCTTTGCTAAATACCATTCGCACGTATTCCTAATTTCGCTTACTAAATACCATTCGCGCGTATTCCTAATTTCGCTTGCTAAATACCATTCGCGCGTATTTCTAATTTCGCTTGCTAAATACCATTCGCGCGTATTCCTAATTTCGCTTGCTAAATACCATTCGCGCGTATTCCTAATTTCGGTTGCTAAATACCATTCGCACGTATTCCTAATTTCGCTTGCTAAATACCATTCGCGCGTATTCCTAATTTCGCTTGCTAAATACCATTCGCGCGTATTCCTAACTTCGCTTGCTAAATACCATTCGCGCGTATTCCTAATTTCGCTTGCTAAATACCATTCGCGCGTATTCCTAATTTCGCTTGCTAAATACCATTCGCACGTATTCCTAATTTCGCTTGCTAAATACCATTCGCGCGTATTCCTAATTTCGCTTGCTAAATACCATTCGCGCGTATTTCTAATTTCGCTTGCTAAATACCATTCGCGCGTATTCCTAATTTCGCTTGCTAAATACCATTCGCGCGTATTCCTAATTTCGCTTGCTAAATACCATTCGCGCGTATTCCTAATTTCGCTTGCTAAATACCATTCGCGCGTATTCCTAATTTCGCTTGCTAAATACCATTCGCGCGTATTCTAATTTCGCTTGCTAAATACCATTCGCGCGTATTCCTAATTTCGCTTGCTAAATACCATTCGCGCGTATTCCTAATTTCGCTTGCTAAATACCATTCGCGCGTATTCCTAATTTCGCTTGCTAAATACCATTCGCACTATTTCGCTTGCTAAATACCATTCGCGCGTATTCCTAATTTCGCTTGCTAAATACCATTCGCGCGTATTCCTAATTTCGCTTGCTAAATACCATTCGCGCGTATTCCTAATTTCGCTTGCTAAATACCATTCGCGCGTATTCCTAATTTCGCTTGCTAAATACCATTCGCGCGTATTCCTAATTTCGCTTGCTAAATACCATTCGCGCGTATTCCTAATTTCGCTTGCTAAATACCATTCGCGCGTATTCCTAATTTCGCTTGCTAAATACCATTCGCGCGTATTCCTAATTTCGCTTGCTAAATACCATTCGCGCGTATTCCTAATTTCGCTTGCTAAATACCATTCGCGCGTATTCCTAATTTCGCTTGCTAAATACCATTCGCGCGTATTCCTAATTTCGCTTGCTAAATACCATTCGCGCGTATTCCTAATTTCGCTTGCTAAATACCATTCGCGCGTATTCCTAATTTCGCTTGCTAAATACCATTCGCGCGTATTCCTAATTTCGCTTGCTAAATACCATTCGCGCGTATTCCTAATTTCGCTTGCTAAATACCATTCGCGCGTATTCCTAATTTCGCTTGCTAAATACCATTCGCGCGTATTCCTAATTTCGCGCTATTTGCTTGCTAAATACCATTCGCGCGTATTCCTAATTTCGCTTGCTAAATACCATTCGCGTATTCTAATTTCGCTTGCTAAATACCATTCGCACGTATTCCTAATTTCGCTTGCTAAATACCATTCGCGCGTATTCCTAATTTCGCTTGCTAAATACCATTCGCGCGTATTCCTAATTTCGCTTGCTAAATACCATTCGCGCGTATTCCTAATTTCGCTTGCTAAATACCATTCGCGCGTATTCCTAATTTCGCTTGCTAAATACCATTCGCGCGTATTCCTAATTTCGCTTGCTAAATACCATTCGCGCGTATTCCTAATTTCGCTTGCTAAATACCATTCGCGCGTATTCCTAATTTCGCTTGCTAAATACCATTCGCGCGTATTCCTAATTTCGCTTGCTAAATACCATTCGCGCGTATTCCTAATTTCGCTTGCTAAATACCATTCGCGCGTATTCCTAATTTCGCTTGGCTAAATACCATTCGCGCGTATTCCTAATTTCGCTTGCTAAATACCATTCGCGCGTATTCCTAATTTCGCTTGCTAAATACCATTCTGCAGCGTATTCCTAATTTCGCTTGCTAAATACCATTCGCGCGTATTCCTAATTTCGCTTTCATAAATACCATTCGCGCGTATTCCTAATTTCGCTTGCTAAATACCATTCGCGCGTATTCCTAAATTTCGGCTTGCTAAATACCATTCGCGCGTATTCCCTGAATTTCGCTTGCTAAATACCATTCGCGTAAGCGTATCTGCTTCTAATTTCGCTTGCTAAATACCATTCGCGCAGTATTCTCTAATTTCGCTTGCGAAATACCATTCGCGCGTATTCCTAATTTCGCTTGCTAAATACCATTCGCGCGTATTCCTAATTTCGCTTGCTAAATACCATTCGCGCGTATTCCTAATTTCGCTTGCTAAATACCATTCGCGCGTATTCCTAATTTCGCTTGCTAAATACCATTCGCGCGTATTCCTAATTTCGCTTGCTAAATACCATTCGCGCGTATTCCTAATTTCGCTTGCTAAATACCATTCGCGCGTATTCCTAATTTCGCTTGCTAAATACCATTCGCGCGTATTCCTAATTTCGCTTGCTAAATACCATTCGCGCGTATTCCTAATTTCGCTTGCTAAATACCATTCGCGCGTATTCCTAATTTCGCTTGCTAAATACCATTCGCGCGTATTCCTAATTTCGCTTGCTAAATACCATTCGCGCGTATTCCTAATTTCGCTTGCTAAATACCATTCGCGCGTATTCCTAATTTCGCTTGCTAAATACCATTCGCGCGTATTCCTAATTTCGCTTGCTAAATACCATTCGCGCGTATTCCTAATTTCGCTTGCTAAATACCATTCGCGCGTATTCCTAATTTCGCTTGCTAAATACCATTCGCGCGTATTCCTAATTTCGCTTGCTAAATACCATTCGCGCGTATTCCTAATTTCGCTTGCTAAATACCATTCGCGCGTATTCTAATTTCGCTTGCTAAATACCATTCGCGCGTATTCCTAATTTCGCTTGCTAAATACCATTCGCGCGTATTCTAATTTCGCTTGCTAAATACCATTCGCGCGTATTCCTAATTTCGCTTGCTAAATACCATTCGCGCGTATTCCTAATTTCGCTTGCTAAATACCATTCGCGCGTATTCCTAATTTCGCTTGCTACAATACCATTCGCGCGTATTCCTAATTTCGCTTGCTAAATACCATTCGCGCGTATTCCTAATTTCGCTTGCTAAATACCATTCGCGCGTATTCCTAATTTCGCTTGCTAAATACCATTCGCGCGTATTCCTAATTTCGCTTGCTAAATACCATTCGCGCGTATTCCTAATTTCGCTTGCTAAATACCATTCGCGCGTATTCCTAATTTCGCTTGCTAAATACCATTCGCGCGTATTCCTAATTTCGCTTGCTAAATACCATTCGCGCGTATTCCTAATTTCGCTTGCTAAATACCATTCGCGCGTATTCCTAATTTCGCTTGCTAAATACCATTCGCGCGTATTCTAATTTCGCTTGCTAAATACCATTCGCGCGTATTCCTAATTTCGCTTGCTAAATACCATTCGCGCGTATTCCTAATTTCGCTTGCTAAATACCATTCGCGCGTATTCCTAATTTCGCTTGCTAAATACCATTCGCGCGTATTCTAATTTCGCTTGCTAAATACCATTCGCGCGTATTCCTATTCGCTTGCTAAATACCATTCGCGTATTCCTAATTTCGCTTGCTAAATACCATTCGCGCGTATTCCTAATTTCGCTTGCTAAATACCATTCGCGCGTATTCCTAATTTCGCTTGCTAAATACCATTCGCGCGTATTCCTAATTTCGCTTGCTAAATACCATTCGCGCGTATTCCTAATTTCGCTTGCTAAATACCATTCGCGCGTATTCCTAATTTCGCTTGCTAAATACCATTCGCGCGTATTCCTAATTTCGCTTGCTAAATACCATTCGCGCGTATTCCTAATTTCGCTTGCTAAATACCATTCGCGCGTATTCCTAATTTCGCTTGCTAAATACCATTCGCGCGTATTCACTTAATTTCGCTTGCTAAATACCATTCGCGCGTATTCCTAATTTCGCTTGCTAAATACCATTCGCGCGTATTCCTAATTTCGCTTGCTAAATACCATTCGCGCGTGTTCCAATTTCGCGTAATACCATTCGCGCTATCTAATTCGCTTGCTAAATACCATTCGCGCGTATTCCTAATTTCGCTTGCTAAATACCATTCGCGCGTATTCCTAATTTCGCTTGCTAAATACCATTCGCGCGTATTCCTAATTTCGCTTGCTAAATACCATTCGCGCGTATTCCTAATTTCGCTTGCTAAATACCATTCGCGCGTATTCCTAATTTCGCTTGCTAAATACCATTCGCGCGTATTCCTAATTTCGCTTGCTAAATACCATTCGCGCGTATTCCTAATTTCGCTTGCTAAATACCATTCGCGCGTATTCCTAATTTCGCTTGCTAAATACCATTCGCGCGTATTCCTAATTTCGCTTGCTAAATACCATTCGCGCGTATTCCTAATTTCGCTTGCTAAATACCATTCGCGCGTATTCCTAATTTCGCTTGCTAAATACCATTCGCGCGTATTCCTAATTTCGCTTGCTAAATACCATTCGCGCGTATTCCTAATTTCGCTTGCTAAATACCATTCGCGCGTATTCCTAATTTCGTTGCTAAATACCATTCGCGCGTATTCCTAATTTCGCTTGCTAAATACCATTCGCGCGTATTCCTAATTTCGCTTGCTAAATACCATTCGCGCGTATTCCTAATTTCGCTTGCTAAATACCATTCGCGCGTATTCTAATTTCGCTTGCTAAATACCATTCGCGCGTATTCCTAATTTCGCTTGCTAAATACCATTCGCGCGTATTCCTAATTTCGCTTGCTAAATACCATTCAGCGCGTATTCCTAATTTCGCTTGCTAAATACCATTCGCGCGTATTCCTAATTTCGCTTGCTAAATACCATTCGCGCGTATTCCTAATTTCGCTTGCTAAATACCATTCGCGCGTATTCCTAATTTCGCTTGCTAAATACCATTCGCGCGTATTCCTAATTTCGCTTGCTAAATACCATTCGCGCGTATTCCTAATTTCGCTTGCTAAATACCATTCGCGCGTATTCCTAATTTCGCTTGCTAAATACCATTCGCGCGTATTCCTAATTTCGCTTGCTAAATACCATTCGCGCGTATTCCTAATTTCGCTTGCTAAATACCATTCGCGCGTATTCCTAATTTCGCTTGCTAAATACCATTCGCGCGTATTCCTAATTTCGCTTGCTAAATACCATTCGCGCGTATTCCTAATTTCGCTTGCTAAATACCATTCGCGCGTATTCCTAATTTCGCTTGCTAAATACCATTCGCGCGTATTCCTAATTTCGCTTGCTAAATACCATTCGCGCGTATTCCTAATTTCGCTTGCTAAATACCATTCGCGCGTATTCCTAATTTCGCTTGCTAAATACCATTCGCGCGTATTCCTAATTTCGCTTGCTAAATACCATTCGCGCGTATTCCTAATTTCGCGCTAAATACCATTGCGCGTATTCCTAATTTCGCTTGCTAAATACCATTCGCGCGTATTCCTAATTTCGCTTGCTAAATACCATTCGCGCGTATTCCTAATTTCGCTTGCTAAATACCATTCGCGCGTATTCCTAATTTCGCTTAAGCTAAATACCATTCGCGCGTATTCCTAATTTCGCTTGCTAAATACCATTCGCGCGTATTCCTAATTTCGCTTGCTAAATACCATTCGCGCGTATTCCTAATTTCGCTTGCTAAATACCATTCGCGCGTATTCCTAATTTCGCTTGCTAAATACCATTCGCGCGTATTCCTAATTTCGCTTGCTAAATACCATTTCGCGCGTATTCCTAATTTCGCTTGCTAAATACCATTCGCGCGTATTCCTAATTTCGCTTGCTAAATACCATTCGCGCGTATTCCTAATTTCGCTTGCTAAATACCATTCGCGCGTATTCCTAATTTCGCTTGCTAAATACCATTCGCGCGTATTCCTAATTTCGCTTGCTAAATACCATTCGCGCGTATTCCTAATTTCGCTTGCTAAATACCATTCGCGCGTATTCCTAATTTCGCTTGCTAAATACCATTCGCGCGTATTCCTAATTTCGCTTGCTAAATACCATTCGCGCGTATTCCTAATTTCGCTTGCTAAATACCATTCGCGCGTATTCCTAATTTCGCTTGCTAAATACCATTCGCGCGTATTCCTAATTTCGCTTGCTAAATACCATTCGCGCGTATTCCTAATTTCGCTTGCTAAATACCATTCGCGCGTATTCCTAATTTCGCTTGCTAAATACCATTCGCGCGTATTCCTAATTTCGCTTGCTAAATACCATTCGCGCGTATTCCTAATTTCGCTTGCTAAATACCATTCGCGCGTATTCCTAATTTCGCTTGCTAAATACCATTCGCGCGTATTCCATTTCGCTTGCTAAATACCATTCGCGCGTATTCCTAATTTCGCTTGCTAAATACCGTTCGCGCGTATTCTAATTTCGCTTGCTAAATACCGTTCGCGCGTATTCCTAATTTCGCTTGCTAAATACCATTCGCGCGTATTCCTAATTTCGCTTGCTAAATACCGTTCGCGCGTATTCCTAATTTCGCTTGCTAAATACCATTCGCGCGTATTCCTAATTTCGCTTGCTAAATACCGTTCGCGCGCATTCCTAATTCGCGCGTATTCCTAATTTCGCTTGCTAAATACCATTCGCGCGTATTCCTAATTTCGCTTGCTAAATACCATTCGCGCGTATTCCTCTAATTTCGCTTTCTAAATACCATTCGCGCGTATTCCTAATTTCGCTTGCTAAATACCATTCGCGCGTATTCCTAATTTTGCTTGCTAAATACCATTCGCGCGTATTCCTAATTTCGCTTGCTAAATACCATTCGCGCGTAATCCTCTACCTGAACTATTGACTGACATTTCTGTTTTCTTTATCTTTTAATATTATCAAAAATAAATGCATTTCTTTGCACAGCCCTCTACTACCAGCCATTGGCGTACCAATTTGTTTTTGAGTGGGAGAAGGGGGGGGGGGCAAACCAGACCCCCACCCCCCCAGTACCAAGGGCTGGGGGGCGGTGCCCTTGGTATCCCTTCGGCGCCGCCGGCCAAGTGTTTGCCCTGCCCAGTGGCGGCTGTTTCGGGGAAGGGGGGGGGGGGCAAAACACATGCCTTGCCTCCCCACTCTGAGAACTGGGGGGGGGGGGGCGAGCGCCCCCTTGCCTCCCCAGTTGGTACGCCCATGCTACCAGCCCACACATCCATCACTTTATTGAATGACCGTGTGGCTGGCAGCGATGCTGTGAGCAACGGAATATTTTTGCTTGAAAGCATGTTCTTGACGGGGTTTTTTTCTGACTCAGTTCCGTGAAATGTATTTTTTAAGTAATAGCGCATTTGTAAAACTGTAAGACTTATATTCATATTTAGAACACTGTAGGGAAGTGCAGGAAACAAACCGCAAAAACTGCAATGTTTATCATTCAGTTACCTGAATAGACAAATTCTTCATAAAATAAAAAATCAAAAATTAAAATAACCGAACAGAAACCTATTATGATTGTGCATAATTATAAAATTTATGAGCTAAATAAAAATAAACATTTAGTTCTACTGAATTATACACATTTAATGTCAATTAAATTTGATGGAATAATAAACAAAACTAAAAGATACCTATCAATAGTCCAGGTACAGGACTAAACACGAATAGTATTTCGCAATGAGCAGTGTATAATACATCGCTTTGAGGTGAAGCCGAAACCTACGGACAATCACCACTTTTGCACGTTCGCAAAACGCACGCACGCACGCGCCTTAGTGTCTATTTAAAGGCTTCTGTACAAAAAAGCTAACAACAAAACGAATGTCGGTATAAGCCCATAGAAAGATAAAATGATTGGTAAATATTATAAAAAATATCAGGAAGACAAATGTTCTTTTTGAATGAAGGATGCTCAATTTTGCCTACGTTTCATTTTTGATAAATATTCAAATTATTTTCACACGCATTGTTTTTTTGTTGTTTTTTTTATTAAGAAAATAACACTAGTCAACACCCCACCCATAGCACCAACTGTGTATATCACTTAGTAAACGATGTTTATTATGTGTGATTTCGATGTGAAATCTTTGAAACGTAAAACAGCGCAAAAGACGATGGACCAGACGAAGAAAAGACAGACAGCGTGAAACCAAGCAGCGAAAAACACACTAATGATAAAAATTTGAATTGAAAATATAATTTATTTTTATACAAAATATTAAAATATGACAATTTTATTTTTATCAAATTTCACATATATATATATTGATGATAAACACAAATCTAGTGGTATTCGATGACCCGGGTATAGAACTACAGCCTAATAGTATTCAGGAAGCGACATTTCTAGTGAGTTACGCTGAAGGAGAGCCAACAAGCCGAAACTACCAGTTCGCCGATTGGGGCGATCGCGGTCGTTAGGCGGAGACGAATTCGCGCTACCACACGGACAATACAATAATGCAGGCAGGGGCTCCGGAAGTAGATTTGTGAGTGGGAGGGGGGGGAAGTCAACCTTTTTTTTAGAGCCCAGCTCTTAGGCGCCCGTTTCCGGCTTGAGCGGCGTCGGCGTCAGCGCCGCCGTCGGCGTAACCGCGCGGTGCATTATGGGACGCGTGACGTCACTGATGACGTCATAAGTAACGTCATCGGCACTGATGACGTCATCAGAGACGTCATTGATGACGTCATCGGTCATCGTCACTGATGACGTCATCAGTGACGTCACTGATGACGTCATCGGCATTCGCATCGTCACTGATGACGTTACTGATGACGTCACTGGTGATGATGACGTCATCAGTGACGTCACAAATGACGTAATCGTCATGTGACCTGATAGGGGTCACGTGACCCCCGTGAGGTCACTTGATCCCGGGGACGTCACATGACCCCCGTGAGGTCACGTGACCCTCGTGAGGCGACGGCGACGCCGCTCGGAGAGAGGAGTAGCAGACAGGATGAGCACGTGAGGAGGAGGGAGGAGGGATATACCTTCCCCTCAGTACCCTTCCTCCTCCTCCTCAAGAGCTGCGCTCGAATTCGGCGTTACAGGGAGTTGTAAACGGCTTTTTGTATATCTTATTATAGGAGACAAGTGTTGGAGCCGAATTTCTGTTGTTTTATTTTTACTTACTGTTTATTGAAATATCAAAAATTATTTGCATGAAGTTCCTTACTTAGCATGTGCAATCACTTTTCCTTCCTGCTTTATAACAACAGTAGGAGTTTTAGCGGCTCGTACGCAATACAATTGCGGGTCGGAAATGCACACGCGTAGAACGCAATATTGCGTTTTGCGCATGCACTTTCCGGCCCTCAAAGCTTTTACGTACGATCCACTAAAACTCTCTAATATCGCGAAAACGCATATGCATAGTGCTTCAGACAATTTCAAAATTCCTACAAGGATACACAGCATTGCAAAATTGAGTTTGCGGAGAATCACGTTTAATATTCTTCCAATGTTCATCCAAAAATACATCCACGCTATGAAATGAACGAGTAAGTCAAGATAATTACACATATATACAATGACATCTTAATACATATTTTGAAAATGTGCACAAAAGCGTGATGAAGGAAACATATCCATATATAGGCCCCAAAGCCATGTGTGTTGATCGTCTCGAGGAAGACCAAAGGTCGCCGTTGGCTCAGCAGTCCTGGAGACAAATTCCTTGATGATGTCGTCCAGGTTAAGCGCGACGTTCTTCCTCTTTGAATGTGTAAAATAAAGAGGTGCGTTAGCCTCCCTGACTCACGCGGCTGCGTAGATACGTTTTAATTTGGCGTAAGGCACTAAACGAGCGCTCCCCCGAAGCGACAGATGCAGGCACAGAATGAAGAAGTTTCGTATAATTTACGACTTGGGTCCAGGAGGTCACGAATTTCGTCGGATTTTGCCTGTAGTGTCCTCAATGTGGCGTCAATTGTGAGGAAATCAAGGTTGCATAAAAGAGCCGGCAAAAGTAAAAACTGCGCAGAGAGTCGGGCCAGATGAACATCACATGCATGCAGGTCCTAGGGCCTCTTTCAGGTCATTTGTTGTGAACAGTCTTCCCCCGGCAGCGTTAATCAAAATGCTCTCTAGTTTTACTAGCTGCTTCATACCAGGCTATTCAAACCGCCGCTGAGTTTCACTCAGAATGAAGTCTACAGCCGCGAAATACTCCTTCCGTAACGCTGCTTTGCAATCAAGTACAACTGGCGGAGGTTTGTAGCTCATTTCAAGCCTTTTTGGCGGTTTTGTCGGCCTTGCGCTCCGAGGGTCCTTCAAACCTATAGCCGCATTGCAGTTGAGCTCGAGCAGTCCCACAACTCTTCAAACGCGACTTCAGACCGCAGACGGGACATCGCCTCGCAGAGAGTCTCTGCAGCCTCTTTGATACCTGCGGCACGAAACGTTGAACGTTCCAGTACCCTTGCAAGTTCTTCGCATGGACCGAACAAAGCTATAGAAATGTTTATTCCTAGCAGCGTTTCAAACATTTTCAGAGGCCTCTCGTAACCCTTCAAAATGGCCCTGCTGTTGTCTGCAATCGAATATTCTGCTTGTAGTAGCTCGTTCAGTGTCTCCTGAACTTATAGTTTTCAGCAGACTTGTACGTAACGTGTTACAAGTAATGGATTACTTGTAATCGATTACATTTTACTGCAATTTTGTAACGCTTCAATTACTTTCTTTAAAGAGTTCTAATTGAATTACTTTTTTGCTATAACCCATTACAATTTTTCTCAATTTCTTTTCTTTCTTTTTTTTTTTGGGGGGGGGGGAGGGAGGGGTTAGATGTGCTGGAGTCACTCAGCTCTGGGCAACGGTCAATTATATTTGTTTTTTTTGTTTTTTGAAACCCCTAAGCGCGGGATTTGGAGGATTAGTAAGCCACTTCAGGATATGCTTCATTTTCCTGGGTCCATTTTTTTTTTCGGTATACCGGAGGCTATGTTCGGATCAATAGTGACAGATGGGCCAGTTGGTACATGACTTATTTTGACAAAATGCGCCGCTAGACAAGGACGGAGTAAAGCGCGAAACACATGTACGACGAAACCGTCCGATCCGACGTGCGGACTGCCGGAATGACCTTGGGGGGAGAGGGTTTTCGTAGCACCGGAGAGCGTTGAAAACCCTCGCCTCCAACCGTCGTATTGCGCAGTCGGACGTCGGATCGGACGGTTTCGTCGTACATCTGTTTCGCGCTTAAGTGAGACAACACGAAGCGCTACTTTCAACTGAAGGTTTATTGAAAACACACTACTTATATACCCAATCGGGCTTCTCAAGTAAGAATTCAAATTCTTTGTCTGTTAGATGCAATGACGGGGCACTAATGCATTTGTCATCCCCCTGAATTCTGATGTTAAATGACTCGAACATCTCCCTCGAAATTTTACTTCTCAGCTTTCCCAGGATCTTTGTTTTTTCCAGTTCCGGGGAGCACGGGCATCTGTCGCAATGAATAGCTAAATTGCCCGAAGGGGAATTCCTTACTGATAGCGCGTGCTCTCTTGCCCTTTCATTAACGCATCTGCCCGTTTGGCCCACGTACCCTTTTCCGCGTGTCATTGGAATTTCGTACACGACCGAAGATGCGCATTCCACGAATTTTCTAGAGTGCTTCTTTCTGCAAACGTCACCTCTGTCTTGTTTGTTGTTAATTCTTTGGCACAGGCTAGACAGCTTTTAATTCAGCACACTCTAAGCTGGTTAAGAGAGGGATCGCTTCCTCCCTTTTGAAGGCATCGTTTGCCAAGTCGTGCCAGCACGCTGTGAAAAGTAGTTTTTGCAACCAGGTGGAACGCCTAAAAACGTCGGGTTACCCTGATCGCTTTCTTCAAGAGGTGGCTGAAACACTTGTTTCCAAGATGAAAAAGAAAGAAGAGGAAGCACAGGAGCCCAGGAGGAGAGTGAGACCCGCTGTTATACCGTATATCCACAAGGTCTCACACAACCTAAAAAAAGTGGCGGCACACTTTGATTTGCCGGTTGTGTTTTCGGCCCCGGAAAAGCTGTCCAGCCTGTGCCAAAGAATTAACAACAAACAAGACAGAGGTGACGTTTGCAGAAAGAAGCACTCTAGAAAATTCGTGGAATGCGCATCTTCGGTCGTGTACGAAATTCCAATGACACGCGGAAAAGGGTACGTGGGCCAAACGGGCAGATGCGTTAATGAAAGGGCAAGAGAGCACGCGCTATCAGTAAGGAATTCTCCTTCGGGCAATTTAGCTATTCATTGCGACAGATGCCCGTGCTCCCGGAACTGGAAGAAACAAAGATCCTGGGAAAGCTGAGAAGTAAAATTTCGAGGGTGATGTTCGAGTCATTTAACATCAGAATTCAGGGGGATGACAAATGCATTAGTGCCCCGTCATTGCATCTAACAGACAAAGAATTTGAATTCTTACTTGAGAAGCCCGATTGGGTATATAAGTAGTGTGTTTTCAATAAACCTTCAGTTGAAAGTAGCGCTTCGTGTTGTCTCACTTACTCCGTCCTTGTCTAGCGGCGCATTTTGTCAAAATAAGCTATGTTCGGGTATGAAAAATGAACTCTTCCCGCCTCTTGTGAGTAATATATTTAAACAGCGCTCTTTTTCTTTTTTTTTTTTCTTTTTTTTTTTACGAGAGAGATTGGGTGTGTTGGCGTCACTCACTCAGCTCGGGACAAAAACAATCAAAGCTTTTCTTTTTTTCTCTTTCTTCGAAACAACTGATCGCGAGTTTACTCTAACGTAATCGATTACGTTTAGTGTAATTTTTCGATTACTTATTTGAGGCTGTAATTGTAATTGTAATCGGTTACTTTTTTACAGTGAAGTAATTGTAATTGTAATCCGCTACTTTTTTCAGTAACGTGTACAAGTCTGGTTTTCAGCGAACCTTTTCATTCATTTCATTCTGACAGTCCACCTTGTTGGGAAAAGCGGAAGAAGGTTATTTGGCGTTGATCCGGCTTCTTCCGCCGCCTCGGGGACTGGAGGAATTAAAACAGATGAATAAACTTCTTTGCGTTTCTTCGAAGTCAGAGTGGGGGCTCAGCCCCATCCTGAAAAATCTTGGGGGGCACTGCCCCCCCCCCCGGTTCCGTAGTCTCTGAATACAGCCACTATTTTCAAGATGATATAACTGAATTAATGAGCTGGTTCGCTAATAACTATATTTTTGCTCATTATGATAAGATTAAACTGATGTGCTTTCGAAATCCCCATAAACAGGTTACATCTGATGTCCCTCTATTTCCTCGTGCTCGACATTGTGGTCCGTGTAACTGCAGGAGATTGGAGAATGTTAAAGCAGCATGTTATCTTGGACTGCATTTTGACGAAAATGTTTCCTGGTGTGATCACGTTGATTATAGAAAAACTTCGTGTTGTCTCAGCCTGTGTCTATAGATTTAAAAGTGGTTGCGACATCAACTTGATGCGCGAGGTATACCAATCGTTGGGAGTGTCTCTTATACCATATGGCAGTGGTTCTCAACCATCGGTGTTTCGCGGACCTCGTTCGTGGTGAAGGGATGGGGAAAAGGTAAAGGCTAAAGAAAATAATGATTTCATAAATGAATATACCTAAAGGCTAGTGTGAAGTAGACTTCTCGTATTGACATATACACGAGAAAACTCGCCAGAAAACTGAAACATTTCTTCTCGATCTGAGAAAAAGGCAACTTTTATTGCCAGGCTTTACTGATGAGGTAGGGCTTCGCGGACCCCAAAAGGTCCCCGGACCCCTATTTGAGAACCACTGCGATATGGAATTACTTGATATGGAACATGAAGATATAAACAAAAAATTTATAAAATTATTTATAGATATATTAATAATATAGTATAGGATCAAAATATAAAACTTACGAAAATAATGAGAAAATGAATGCAGTCGGAATAACGTCATTTGAATATATATTTAAACTTGTTGTTTGAAACAGTTGTCATTTTTCCAAGTATTTAAGAGAAGTACCCAGCACACAAAACATCGTCGACACACAGAAACCTATGCTATTCCAAAAATATATGCTAACTATGGAAAAAGGCAACGCCAGTATTATGTTCCCACTATATTTAATAATATACATACAGATCTTGTTAACCTATCGCTAGGGCTCCGTGTTTTCGGAGTTTATTTTTCGTCAAATTCGGGGGTGTTTTTCGCAGTTTATTTTTTGCCGAAGGTTCGGAGTTTATCGGAGTTTATATTTGTTTGATCCCCAATTCTCTAAATTCGGAGTTTAATTTCGCAGTGTTTCCTATTGAAAATAAATATGTAAATAATAACCGGATGTAAACGTATGCCAGATAAAAGATAAAACGCGCTTGTATCGATTAAAATTTCTTCAATTGAATTTGACGTTCGTGCCATTGCCTTAGGCAATATTAATTTGTACCACAACAAAAGTCGCACACAAGTGTTGCTTCGGTAAATGTCGATACCTTAAAATCAATAAACTCCCGGGGGCAGTTGCTACGAAGCTCGTAGTCATCCCATCCTATTCTACCAATCTAGCCCGCGGCCGCGCGAGGTGGAGTGGTTAAGGATGTAATAGAGAGTTTCAACTGTCCCTTTTCTCTATTTAATACAATCTCTATGGCCCGTAGCCTTCACTGTTACAAAAACATACCTTCTCCTTTCTCTAAATCACAAATCGCATGGCTCAAACTGGAAACCAAAAGAGTGGCTTTTGTCGTGACCCGAATGTACAATAACCTGTTGCCCTGAATCAACCTCGACGAGACAAGCGGTAAGACCGCTTTTGACAACGGTCTGAGATTTGAAAGATAATTATGGTGCCAATTTCCCAGGACCATTGACTCCGTCCTGATCAAATTGTAAAAAAAAAAATATATATATATATATATTATTTTTATTTATTTATTTTTTTTTTTTTGCGGGGGGGGGGGGGGGGGGCTGGCATTGGCACATAAACATTCGGAGTTTATCGGATAAATCCGAATTGACCAAAATTCTACCGGCGGGTGTTTTTCGGAGTTTTTCGGATTTATCCGAAAACACGGAGCCCTACCTATCGCCCAAGAAGCAGAGAAGAAAAAAAGATAAAAGAGTGGTGTTTTTCACAACAGATCTAACTAGAGGATCGATGAGTTGAAAGATGAAACTTTGTGTGAACATCTCTATTCCTATTCATTGCCGCTTGTTATTGTACTTATGGTGATCGTTGTCATTACATATTGAAATGCGCTTAACTGAATCTTATTCAAAAGGTTCAACACGAGCTAAGTAAAGCGGAGGAGTTGTGTGCTGTGAGGAAGCTTTTAAAGTTGGTGGGCCGCAACTACGACGACAGTAGAACAGTGAGCCACCACGCCTGTATTCCTGTAAATGAAGCCTGCTCCGTTTTGAAAAACGACAATGCAGCTTTACCCGTTTTGTCTTAACAGCGCCTCCCTAATCTTTGCCTGAGCGTCCGTACCGCCGAGCTCACCCTGCGTCGTGGGGGGATTGCCGTTGAACCCCGAAATAAAATCCTGGCTACGCCACTTCGCGGATTCTATGGTGCGCGCTCGCACCTTTGCCGTTCATTCAGTCTATCTAAAAGCCCATCTGCTCCGAAATGACACCTAGCGGCACCGACGTCACACTTCAATTGTCGCAGTGTTTCACCTTACAGGTTGCTTAAAGGGATACTTCAACGAAATGATCTGAAATATACCCGTCGTGTTCAGAAATAGGCTGATATGAATAAGTCAGCGCTGTGTTTGCCTACCGCCTTCTACTCTGTCCTTGTCCCTGCGCTGTTTGTTTTCCGCTAAT
Organism: Ixodes ricinus; assembly: GCA_037355805.1. NCBI lineage: Eukaryota > Metazoa > Arthropoda > Arachnida > Ixodida > Ixodidae > Ixodes > Ixodes ricinus. The sequence goes on from JAZHYW010001187.1 coordinate 223,569, forward strand.
ATGAATATGATCCACGATATCCGTAAATGACAATCGCACGTTTGTCTTTTGAGCCTGATGGCTGTATTTTTTGTTATAAACGGCCCACTCTGGCAAGCGCTCGGAGAGCAACCAATGGAGAGCACGTAACATCCGGCACAATCGTGACGTAGTCTGTCTCGGGATGAGCAAAGCTGCGGCGAGGCTGACGTCGTCAGGATGCTCTAGCCGTTCCAGTCACCGAAGCGGTCGAAGCACGCCAGCGATCGGGCCACCGCAACTAACCGCAAAGCTACTTTGTGTGAATTTTTGAGCGACGGGTTAATCTTCTATATTCTTGTAGAGTAGCGCAGTCTGGGACACATAAAAGAGAGTCCCGTTGAGTGGGTTAGTGCCTCCTTCCCCTCTTCTACCCCGTGTCCCAAATAGCGGCCAGGCTCTTTAAATCGACCGCAAAAATCGGTTACTTAACAGCGTTCCGATTTTGTAGAGTGTTGGCCACAGGTGTTGCATTTTTTCTATAAAATTCGCAAAGAGCAAACTTACCTAAAGAAAAAGTTAAAAAAAAAAAGGCTCAACTTCTATGAAAACGCAGCGAAGCCACCGGTCTACTGGTTTGAAGACCGGTGGCTTCGCTGAGTTTTCATAGGAGTTAAGCCTTTTCTTGTTTCACTTTTTCCCCAGGTAAGTTCGCTCTTTGCGAACTTTATAGAAAAATGCGCCACCTGTGGTCAACGCTGTACAAAATCGGAACGCGATAGGCTAAGAAACCGATTTTTGCGGTCGATTTAAAGAGTACTTAAAATCGAAAGAATAAAACACGGAGGACAAGCACAGGACAACCGCGTTCTTTCGTTTAGCAACGACGTTTATTTTGGCCAGGAAAATTGCACCCTGAACGAGATCCCAACTAAGATAGGGTGGTAAGGGGAAGGAAATACTGGGGGATGAAAAAGGGGAGGAAGAACCACGAGGCACAGGCAGAACTACAGGGATGGTGTGATTTTTTTACGGGGAGTTGCGATATTTTTCAAGTTCAACTCGCTCGCTTGAACCAGTACCACCAGATTTAAAGAGCCTGGCCATATTTGGGCTGGCCATAGAGATGTCGGGATGACGTCAGGTGCAACGTTACGTTATAGGCAGCGTTTTGAGATTCGCAGTGTCTAGCGTTACGTCCGACGGAACCCGAAATAAAAATTAAAGTTACGTCCGACGTAACTTTACGTCATGGTTTTGAGTTACGTCTGACGTAACCCAATATGAAGATTAAAGTTACGTCCAACGGAACTCCAAATAAAAATTAAAGTTACGTTCGACGTAACTTTACCCTAAGGTTTCGAGTTACGTCCAACGGAAATAAGTTACGCTTTGTGTCCGAAACACGACGTAAACATAAAAAATATATATAATTACTTCTGCATGACGTCCGATGCAGCGTTGATAAATTGGTCAAAATCGCGGCTCTATTCGTACCTCCAGGTTTGTTCAGGGGGTAGCATAGAGTTATTACAATAAACGCTAGAGGCTCAGCTGGCGCTAGTGTCTACGGGACTTCCGGTTGCAAATTGAAGCAGACAGCATGCAGTCTACTTTTCCTGTCTTCCTGTGTATTCCTAAGGGAAAACGCGCGTGAATTTTGTCTCTTCGCCGGAAAATAACATGAATAAATTTTGCTATTTCGGTTGTACCGGATAGTATGTACCTTTATTAATATTGTGAAAGTAATGGCTTTAGTTACAGCATTTTTTCTTTACCGCTGAACGATGTTAAACTTCGCTATATTTCAGGCCCAAACCTCTGTTCCATGGCAGGTATGTAGAAACGAGCGACGATTCTAAGCAAAATAACGATCGAAAGGAATGTAGAGTATGTTCAAAGTCCGCCAGTATTCCGTTAGTGCTTATATATTGCTAACATGCCGGTCCTGTCACTATATGAAAATGACCCCGTCGTGTATCTTTACGAGTGGTTAAAAAAAAAAACACGTTCGAAACGTAAAGAATAAAGTACGTGGGCTACGAAAGGTGTGTTTTCTTATTATTTCCTATGTCGGGCAGTTTTTATCGGGCACCGCCAGGGTTCTCTGCAGGGATTTCTCTAGACCCCCCTAGTTTTCCTGGCGCTAGTGTGCTGTTGCATTTTGAAGCAGACAGCAAGCAGTCAGAAATTGACTTCCGGTAATGCATTTCTATGGGAAAAAGCGAGTGCATTTATCTCTGCGCTCGATTATAAGAGCAATTATCACGAATAATTTGTACGTACTAGGCACATTGGAACATTTCTCAGTCACGCAGACGAAATAATTGGTCAGTTACAGCATTTTTATTTGAAATTCGTGACATGAAAAACGGTGCTAAAACCGCTTCGTACATGTATTTATGTGCACTGTCGGGCACTGTTAGCGCGAACACGGCGTCGACGCTTTCCAGCATGGGGGATATACGTGCCAAACGAACGAAGGACATCTGGAAAACCAAGAGAGACGGCAAGAACTTCGCAGTAACACTGGATAAGTAACTCCTTGTGCACGCAGACGATCAAAATAAATTGAAAGCCACGTAATATAGTCAGATTTGCAATAAATAAGTATTGCTTTATTCTTTCTGATCATGAATATGTGCGAAGATATGCTTGTTCTCGGTTCAAATCATCACCCGCACGCTCCAAATCTTTGCAAATAGGCGGAGCCAGAGAGCAGGTGCCCGATAAAAACTGCCCGACATAGGAAATAATAAAGACACACCATTCGTAGCTCACGTGCTTTATTTTTTTGCGTTCGAATGTTTCTTTAACCGATCGTAAAGATGCACGACGGAGTCATTTTCATCCAATGACAGGACGGGCATATTAGCAATATATAAGCACCACCGAAATGCTAGCAAACCTTGAACACACTCTACATTCCTTTCGATCGTTAGTTTGCTTAGAATCGTCGCTCGTTTTCACATACCTTCCTTGAAACAGAGGTTTGGGCCTGAAATAGAGCGAAGTTTAAAGGGATACTTCAACGAAATTTGAAATATTCCCGTCGTGTTCAAAAATAGCTAGGTTGAATATAATCCACAATATCCGTAAATGACAATCGCACGTTTGTATTTCGATCGTGGTGGCTGTATTTTTCGTTATAAACGGTCCACTCTGGCAAGCGCTCGGAGAAGGCCCAGCTTAGAGCACGTGACATCCAACGCAATCGTGACGTAGGTCGTCTCGAGACGAGCAAAGCTACGGCGAGGCTGACGTCGAGAGGATGGCCTAGTCGTTCCAGCCACCGAAGCGGCTGCTTTTGTACGAATTTTGAGTGAGGGGTTAATCTTCTATAATCTTGTAGGGGGACAATAGCGACTTCTGCGACAAACAAAAGGGATTCTCGGGAAGAGGGGAGTTCCTGCTTCCCCCTTCCCTCGTCGTGGCCGGAGGCGAGACGACCTGGATGGATGGATGTTAATGGCTATACCCTTTGTATCGGGCGGTAGCTTGCGCCACCTAGCCTAAGTCTAAAAAAGACAAAAACGTGATTCCTCCCACCCTTTTAAGACCAATTTTTCTCCCCTAACTATCACCAGGCAGTGTGGGATATCACCAGGATGACCTTCGGGGGATCGGGCAAAAAAACTAAAAACATCACCCCCCTGCCTCTTCCCCCCGACGAGGGAGTCGCCAATTATCCTCTGGTCAAACCTTTTCGGCGTTACCCCAGCACAGGACCCACTGGGAGACAGGGTTGAGACTTTGGGCCGGAGCCACGCGGGAGGGAGTCCCAATTTTCCTCTGTCCCGCCTGTTCCCAGCTGTGCTAGTTAGTTGTCCAACATTCAATTTTCCCTAGATAATTTCCACCAATCTTCTAACCGTCTCTTTGTCACTGTAATCCTTTTCTCCACCGTCCTTCCATCGTCGCCAGTGAAACCCAGGGCCCCAGCCAAATCCGTTACCCATTCAGGGAGGGCAGGACGAAGCCCCGTGCACTTCAAAACCAAGTGCTCTACTGTCTCGCTATCATTATGGCAGGCGGCACATAATGTGTCTGTCTCCTGAAATTTAGCCCTATATGTCCTCGTCCTCAAAACTCCCGTTCTTGCCTCGAACAGCAAAGCACTTCCCAGTGAATTGTCAAAAAGATTTTCCTTTCTTATGTCCTGCTTTCGTGACCTGTAAACTGTTAAAGCTGATTTCTCCTGCATTCTCCCCTCCCACATTTTCCTCTCTGCCTCTTTCACCCCCTTTTTCACTGTAGTCTGTTCAGCCCCATCACCAGTGTGTAGATATTTAAATGTAAGCTTTCGGGTTCGGTTTGTCCATTTTGTGTTTAAACTTTTCATGTATAAATACTTGAATACCTTCCGTGCCCACCGCGTATCATCCATTTCGGTCAACCTTTGTTCGAATTTCAACTTGCTCTCAAAAGACTGACCATCCCATGTCCCCCTGTACTCCCTCATTCGGCGTTTTTCCATGAGCTCCCAGCGCCAATCTGCCTACGCTTCTTTGTCGAATTTCTAACCCTGATTGAACCTCAGATTTCATGCACAGTACTGCATTGCCAAAAGACAATCCTGGTACCATCACTCCTTTCCATATACCCCTGACCACTTCATATCTGTTATAGTTCCAAAGTGCCTTGAGTTTCATAATAGATGAATTTCTTTTCCCTTTTCTAATTATATTCTCCTCGTGTTCCTCTAGATATTTCCTTCCCTCATTGAGCCAGACTCCAAGATATTTGTATATTTTTTCCTAGACGAGCATTACAAACGAGGCGTTAGCGACATCCACCAGGTGCTCTTTGCTAATCGTTTAATTCGTTTTAAAATTCCTTTTCGAGACTTTTTAACAAGATCTTGGTATGTTCCATGTGATACTGCTCTTTTGAACACATATAGACCAAAAAATGAGTGTAAAGATACACTCGTAAAGGTACACGACGGGGTCATTTTCATGTAGTGACAGGACCGGCATGTTAGCAATATATAAGCACTAACGGAATACTGGCGGACTTTGAACATACTCTACATTCCTTTCGATCGTTATTTTGCTTAGAATCGTCGCTCGTTTCTACATACCTGCCATGGAACAGAGGTTTGGGCCTGAAATATAGCGAAGTTTAACATCGTTCAGCGGTAAAGAAAAAATGCTGTAACTAAAGCCATTACTTTCACAATATTAATAAAGGTACATACTATCCGGTACAACCGAAATGCTATTTTCCGGCGAAGAGACAAAATTCACGCGCGTTTTCCCTAGGAATACACAGGAAGACTGGAAAAGTAGGCTGCATGTAAGGATACAGGGGCCTTAGCTGCATGTAAGGGGCCTTTTAGCTGCATGTAGACACTAGCGCCAGCTGAGCCTCTAGCGTTTATTGTAATAGCAGTACCCCCTCTCACTCGCCATGACTCACCTCCCGTCGTTCGACGCGCCGCAGTGTATTTTTCGAAGCGCAGCGTCTTGATGGAGTTCCACCGTCACCGTAAACAAAAATCTAGAGGACGCTTAATTTTAACCTAACCATCTTAATTTTTTATGGCTTCGCCAGCTTCGCTGCTCCAAGCAACTTGGGTTTAAAACACACACACACACACACACTTGCTTGAAAAGTTAATTGTGTATTTTTTTTAATAATACGGTTAGTTGTTTATTTGAATTCCTAATGCACTAATTATAAAATAAATTGCTAACCCGCCCAAGTAATGAAAGCTCCCCACCACGGATGAGGAATTTGGCGCTACTGTATAAGAGTTGACTCCGTTAGCCCGCCCAGTGACAGTCAGCCAAGTAGAAGTTGCCCAGTTCTGGACCAGTCTGGCAAGAGACGGTGATCTTGCAAAATGTGTGTGCGAGTGCTTACACTAACTTTATAGTGCGCGCGATGTCGGTCAGGGGACGAATTTCGAGTGCCCTGGACGTCCTCCTAAGGGTTCCGCCAGTGTTTGTGATGGACGCTGTCTTAAATTCTAGCCTAGGCTTAGGAGGCGAAAATATTGTCACGACGCACTACTCTGCCCGTAAAATAAAAGCCGACAGCGTTGACATTAATGCGACGAGCCCCGAATTTGAGAACGGTCATTTTGCGTATCTGGACGTCCCGACGTTACTTTGGTTCTTGCTATACCTTCAAGGTAAGGCCCGTCGTTTTCATGCTTGTCCAGTTCCTCCATTGCACGCGGCAATTTCGGGGTTGCATTCGATCCTGCAGGGAGCCACGATCACCGGTTTTACACACGTCTGTTGCGTTGCTTCAAATTAAATATTGAGACCCCCTCCCCCCTTAGTCTTATGTAATGAGGGACTGAACACTGATTGCAAATAAAACAAAACTACAAGAAACACTGCCCATAGAAATAGACCATTTGCTATATTACCCAAGCATCAAGGAGAATGCAGGGATTGGTGTTCAACGCGCCGCACGCGCACGCCTTCCCCGTATAAAAGATTCGAAGTAAATACCCAAAATAAAGCGTTGACGAACGCGCGTGCAAGATGCTATTAGTTTTAGGTTTTTGCTTTAGAAAATTTGCCACTGCTGAGGCCAGCACGTGCGGCGCGTGGAACACCAATCCCTGCATTCTCCTTGATGCTTGGGTAATATAGCAATAGGTCTATTGAATCCCGGAGAAAATATCACAGAATAGCTTACTGGAGATAAGCTCACCCAATTATGTGCGGGTCCGAGAAAAGCTCACCAGTCTTTCGACAGACTCGGAAAAAGCTCACTTGGAATTACGTTATTCAAGGTGGTCTTTATTAGTTTACTATTTATTTAATGATGTGAACAAGTTGTGTATTCTAGGGCCGGGGTTGAATGTTTGAGAGCGGTAGTGACAAAATCTGCAGGCATTGTCCCATGTAGTTGGTACACGCATAAAAACAGGACACTTTAGTGCAGCCCTCATTCCGCTTTCATGCCGATCGTTTGTACGTGGGTGTTGCCATATTTAATTAAACAAATAAGAGTTGATATTTAATTTTATCAACTTTCTTTATTTAGCCATTGGAAGAACTTAGAATCTTAAATGTCGAAATGTGAAGTTTTGGAAATGCAGTGTTGGTTACGGGTACTGGACATTTCATAGAATAGAATAAGTTGACATTTCATTGACGCTTTGTAGAATAAGTTGACATTTCATTGAATGCCACTTCATTGAATTTCCTTCACCGAATTTTGGAGCATTGTAGCGCTTTTGAGATGCTTTACTCTCGCTTGATTTGTTTTTATGCTGCTGTTAAAGCTCCAGAAATAGAATTACCACCCTGGTCACTTTTTTTACCAAAGTTTGGCTTTCGAATCATAGAACATAACAAAACGTGAGTGGGTATGCGACTTGTTGTTTTCAGTTAAGGCTGTACTCCACCACATGCCTTGTTCCCTATTGGTTCACACATGAAAGGTGCATTTGGAAAAGAATATTGTTATTCTTTGCTGTGCCTTTTTTATTTTGTATTTATCAGTTTACTTGTTTTCATTCTATATATCTAGGAGGATAGCTTCCTTTCTAAGAACATAGGTTAAAAAGCCGGCAGGCCCACGGCTAAGAACATTGGTTCAAAAGCCGGCAAGCCCACGGCTCTGCCAATTGCGAAAAATAAACAAAAAGGAGAGAAGTCTTTTTTCTGTTTCACGCGACATGGAGACATGTCATTGCTTCAAGGACGGCTTCATACTTGAACAGAATACGTCTCTTCAGAGACGAGGATACACCCTTGAAGGGACATACCGTCATCGCTGCACTTGATGACCACAGGTTTCATGAAATGTCAAGCAGTGTTCTGTTTATTATTGGCCACATTAGTGAAACAGGTCATCACTTATGATTAAAAAAATATGAATGGAAGGTGTAGAGGAGAAAATAAAGTTTCTTATTATTAGTTTCCCTCTCTGTAGGAAAAGAAAGGTCTGCTGTCCTTCCGGCGTTAAAAGAAAACTATTCCCTCTCTGTAGGAAAAGAAAGGTCTGCTGTCCTTCCGGCGTTAAAAGAAAACTATTTCCTAGGTCAAAAATTCCTATTGCTACACTAGGCGGTGTTCAATGAAACGGCGTTCCATGAAATGGCATTCAATGAAATGGCGTTCCATGAAACGTCCGGACCCAATTGGTTACTACATACAACCTACTACATTGGTTATATTTTGCCCCGGCTATCCTTCAGTTACCGTTCTATAGACATGGTTTATTTAATTTTAGTCGTGCAACCCATGATCTGTATATACAGCATGTAATCTAATGCTTCTAAGGCACTTTAGATGGCCTGCGAAAATCTCTTTTCAACGTATCGCGCTGCAATTTCGTACAGAGATGCAAGCAGGTGGTGGTGTTCTGGGCATTCTACCCTTTGCAGGCGATGCACGCGTAGAGACAAGTGCTGCCGACAGATGACGTATGGGGCGTCGAGGAAGCGTTGGCCTATTCAGGTTCTTTTGCGAGATAGTCTGCTATCAACCTGAATGGGCCGGCGTTCTCTCAACATGGCGTACGCCATCTGTCAGAAGCACCTCTCTCTATGCGTTCATGGTCTGCGAAGTGGTGGCATAGATTGCTCAGAACAGGTTTTTGTTTTGTTTCTTTTGAAAGAAGTAAGTACATTCCTTGATTTTTTTCACTGTAAAGTTCCACCACCTGCATGCACCTCTCCATTAAGTTGCAGTGTGATACGCTGAAAAATAGGAATACAAGGTATAGGGAGAAAATAAAGTTTCTTATGATTAGTTCCCCTCTCTGTAGGAAAAGAAAGGTTTTCTATCCTTCCGGTGTACTTAAAAAATAAAGTAGTTGTTAGCAGGGATGCCGCGAACTTTCTGAACCGAAGGTTCGATGATCGAATCAAGCGGTTCGAAAGATTTCGAATTTTCAAACTTAATAGAAAAATTTGACGGAAGTTGAATTTTCAAACTTGTTAAACTAAGAAGTTCGACGCTTTTCGAAATTTCGAACTTTGCATGTTTAGAAATGCAATGTTTTTCAAACCTTCGAACTTATTACGCAACAAAGTTCGATCCTTTTCCAACTTCCGAACAGTAGATGCTCTGCCTCTAATGCAAAGTCATTTTCTTCTGCCCGACTTTGGCTCCGTGCATGGGCGTACCAACCGAAAGGGCAAGAGGGGCGCTTGCCCCCCCCAGCTCTCAGAGTGGGGGCAAGACATGTGTTTCGCCCCTGAAACGGCCGCCACTGGGCAGGGTAAACACTTGCCGGCGGCACCCAAGGGATACCGAGGGCACCGGCCCTGGGGTGGGGCCTGGCCTGCCCCACTCAAAAACAAGTTGGTACGCCACTGGCTCCGTGTGTGCCGATGGTCCTAGCAAAGGCAGAAAGCTTGCGCTCGAGGCAGAGCATCTACTGTGGTCTTAACCTGTCACTGACTGTAGTCAAACACCTGCACAGTATGTCATGGATACTGAGGACACCAAAGCACAAGTAAAAAAATGTCTTGCATTAAAATTTGCAGCAATATTGTTTGCTGCTGCTACATGTACAATGTCCCCGCCAACAACAAAAAAAATTGCAGTACTTTTTTATTTGCAAAAATAAAGACCAATTCATTGAATGCTTAGTTTCTTCCCAAATGTAGCTCTAGCGGTCCAAACCAGAAGCCAGAGTTTCAGAACAAATGGTTGTCTCGTTCAAGTTATAGGCAATTTTTGAACATTTTCAATGGTAAAATGGTGGCCGCAACGCCCAAGAATACATGGGGCTGAATGGCGCAAACTACTGAGATCGCAGCCCCATATTCCCAGTGAAAGTTTAAAAAAGTTGCCTCAACTTTTGAATAACGGTTCGTTCTGAAACTTTGGCATCTGGTTCGGACTGCTAGCGCTGCATTTGGGTGGAGGCTGAGCATTCAGTGATGCATTATTTATTTTTGCAGTAAAAAAGAAGAAAATAAATGCTGTAAATTTTTTGGGGGGACATGCCGTATGTAAAACGTTCCCAGATAAACAAATTTGTGACCCTTTCCATCTTCATGTCCCAGGGCACATTCAAGTAAGAGCCAATAAACAGCAAAAAGAGATCTTCCAACCTGCCCAGTGAAATGCCTCAGTATTAGCGAGAATTCCTGGATAGGAAACTGTGCAAGACACTGACACAGTAAGAATATAAATTTGATGCAATAAATTGAGTTGCCAGGTAATTATTTCGGGACAAACCTTGGCAGACAGGTGGACGGCCTTCTGTCGACTCTGGGATGCTTCCTCCTGGCGATTTATGTGCACCCCCAGAATTTCCTTCACAGAGTGTACAAAGCTATGGCCAGAGCCCATCCCAGAAATTTGAAGTGCCCCCTCAGATTGTCAGTCCTGGAGTTCCTTCACTTCATTTGAGCCAGTATGCTGACCAGACTAGCATCAAACAATTCTAAAGAAAATAGCTTATAGACCAACACGCGGCCCTGACGTCACGCAGATGCGGTGGCGCTGTCGACGGCACTACGCATGCGCAGATGCTTCACTCCTCTCGAATGTGGCTTCTGCGCCCGCGCAGTGCCCACTCCTGGCGTGGGCAAACGCGGGCTTGTTTGTAAACAGCGTGTCGGTCTATAAAAGTGGGTGATGTCAACCAATGTTGTCACCCACATCAATGAGATGCAATGTCCATCGCCCTCAAATATGGCATCCAGTGAATGGGGTATTCACTGGACGCCATATTTGAGGGTGATGTTTAGAGCGCATGCTCAGAACGAGCTCACATTAATAGTCTACTGATGTTTAGAATGCGTGCTCAGAATGAGCTCGCATTAATAGGCTGCTAAGACCGGACATCTTGATGGTGCGGAATGCACATTGCAGAAGAACTGTGGAAGATTGCCGTCAGCATGTGCTCAGCAGTCATGCACACAACTATGGCCACCAGTGCATACTCCCTACACTCGGGGACAACTTTGAGTGGGAATTCAGATGTGAAGACTGCGTGTGCATGGCCTTAATCGGTGCTCGAGGTGGACGTGCACTTAGTGGCAATTGCTTCCCGAGTTATCCCAGAAAGCTGCCTTCGAGCGGAGTCTCGTTTAGTGAAGAGCTTTTGGTCGGTGCCATTCTCAGCGTTTGCACATATGGCACATTTTTACTTTCTTTCCAAAGTGATTAACCAAATGTTTAGGGGTTAAAAGCGCTAAAAATGACGGACGAGTAGGAGAGACACACACCACAGAGCGCCAAAGTGATTAACCAAAGGCTGTGGGGATTGCATGCTTATCTAAATGTTTGTAACCATACATTGACGTGTGGTCGTGTTAGTAAAGGCTAGCCATTATACTTCACTGGCTAAATTACTCAACACGTTAACTGGTGCAGCCATATTTCAAGCGCAGGCTGACCTCACAATGCCTAAAGAGATGCTTTTGCATTTAAAATAATTCCTGTAAGCAATGTTTTTTTTTCTCAACAAAATGTTCAGCGAGTGGATAGAAAAACGAGGGAAATTCACGAAGCATTTGTCATCAAAGCAAGGGGTGCCGATAAGTGTATCAGCAAGCCCTCTGTGGCCCTGTTAGCTAAGGAAATGTTATTTTTAGAGAGAGAGTGGGGTGGGCCAGAAGTGCTGTGGTTTTATTAAAGTATCTAAGTCAGTGTGTTTTCTAATAAACTTTCAGTTGGAGTACGCTCGTTGCCTTCTTCACTTTGTCCCTGTCCTTCTCTATCCAATCAATCTTTTTTTTTTTTCTTTTGTTAACTTAAGTTGCCCATGTGGCCGTATCTAGACATTAGGTTCATTTCCCTCCGTAGGCTGGCAAGATATTGTAAAGCAGCTACGTATCGTTGTTTTGAATTTTGTCAAAGTGCAGATAAGGGTTGACATTAACTTTGTCTAACACGCATCGGACGTAGTCCCCGAGTTCATGTTTAAAGAAAACAATGAATAACCTGCAGCAATTGGCTGGTAAACTTTTGTAGCCAAGTTCAAGTGGTCTCAGTATGCAAACTACTTGAGAACGCTGCCACGACAACCGTCACAATGTGACTTGCACTCGTTACAGTACCATGTAGGAAATGAAACATGACACGTTTTCCAATTTCCATAATAATAACTGACCAACTCTTCAATTCAGACAATTCTTGTAGAGTGAAATCTTGGAATCGTTTGGTAAAATGTGCGCCAATAACCCTGTTTAGTCTCATGCTCACCGAGGGAGCTCCACATCACGGCTCGTGTGAACTTTAGCTAGGCGAGTCAAATTACAAGTAGGAGCAGACATTGACTGTGGTCCCTTCAGTTGTCCCTACTCACTGACACACGAGTGAATGAAGTATTTACCATATGAGCATGTATCTAGTTCATAATCATGCACTGGCTACACAAGCCCTGAACAAGGTAGTGACTAAAGCACCTTCTGCTGTTCCGTCGCCCACCTATTCTAGGTTATGTTGGCATCGGGTGCCATAGGCAATATTGCAAACCCATAATCTAGCTTATTTCCCTATTTCTATGAGACGTTTGGCAGCTAATTTGTGTTTGCACACAAAAAGAGAACAGAAAACATTTGGTTAATAGTTGCACTGTTTGCACACTAGTGCCCGTTCGGAGCCCAGAAAGCAACGAGCTTGTGATTTTAGAAGCTGCTTCCAATGTGTGTCCTTGCACGCTGCATGAACATCTTGTTTGGGCATTGACCTCATGCCAGTAGTCTTTGTACTGCACTACAATAAAATTAAAAAAAAAAAAAGCTTGGAAGAGGGGTGACAGTTTAGTGTAGCAGAAGCTACAGCTGAGCTTCGAGCCTCTGTCAAGCATGCTTGCTCGTGTTGTGCATGCATTGTTTATGGCAACATGCACGTGTTTGTATCCTTGAACTGGCCCCCACATAAAGTGAAAATAAATGTATTAATACAACATACTCGCGATAATTCACTCGGATATTTCATACCTCTGGTTAATTAACACAAATTTCGAAATTTTGGTTGTCCCGCTATGTTTTTAATGTATTCATAAGCCGCTTAATTCGAACGGCGTTTTCGTGTAATTCATACTTTTTGTTCTCGTGACCCCGTTGAGTGCGCTTATTTCCGAGCACCAATGCGTTGCCAAGAGGCAACACGCACGGAGCTTGCTTCCGCGTGTGTTGCTTTTTTGCAGTGCACCGGTGCTCGGTGAGAAGCACACTCAACAGGGCTCAAGCAGGGCACACACGAGCTATAAAAACTAGCACTACGCGGAAATTTCCGTAGTAACTTGCGCGGACGCTGCGACATGGAGGCATGCCAGAAGTCCACGTCAGAGCGTCCGCGCAAGTTGCTGTGAAAGCTGCCGCGCGGTGCCCGTTAGCGTTGCTCATGTGTGCCCTGCCTAATAGTTCACATTAGACGACAACTTGGCCTGAACACACTTAATTTTGTTTTGAGTTTTCATGTGGTCTAAGCAGTCCACAATAAACAACATTCTTGACGGATAAATCAACTTATGTCATACATTTCACAATGTTTCATGTGTGGCATAACTGCTTATGATCAGTAGGCCTATGTAGAGGAAATCATAAAATATCTTGTGTTTAAAGGGATACTACAACGAAATGTCGGCGCTCATTTTTTGGTCTATATGTGTCCAAAGAGCAGTATCATGGAACATACCAATATCTTGTTAAAAAGTCTCGAAAAGGAATTTTAAAACGAATTAAACGATTAGCAAAGAGCACCTGGTGGATGTCGCTAACGCCTCGTTTGTAATGCTCGTCTAGGAACCTTGAGAGCTAGTGACGGAGGTCGTCTCGCCTCCGGCCACGACGAGAGAAGGGTGGAAGGAGGAACTCCCTCTTTCCGAGAATCCCTTTTGTGTGTCGCAGAAGTCGCTGTGTCCCCCTACAAGATTATAGAAGATTAACCCGTCACTCAAAATTCGTACAAAAGCAGCCGCTTCGGTGGCTGGACCGACCTAGGCCATCCTCTCGGACGTCAGCCTCGCCGTAGCTTTGCCTGGCTTTGCTCGTTTGAGACGACTTACGTCACGATTGCGCTGGGCCTTCTCCGAGCGCTTGCCAGAGTGGGCCGTTTATAACGAAAAATACAGCCACCAGGATCAAAATACAAACGGGCGATTGTCATTTACGGATATTGTGGATCATATTCAACCTATTTTTGAACACGACAGGAATATTTCAAATTTCGTTGAAGTATCCCTTTAAGAGGGATGGATTTGGAAAGTATATTGTGGACGAAAACTGAAATAAACTATTCTATTCTATCTGCTTTGTATGTGTAGCCATTCATATGGTAAATCATAATTTTATGGTGCATCATATTTAGATGAATTTCTGATAATTCAAACGAAATCCATGGCCTCCTGGAGTTTGACTTAATGAGTACTGTATTTACAGGCAGGGCAAAGGTGCGCGAGCCTAGATCTGCCAAATGCTTTTGTTTGCACGAGATTTCAGGCATAAACTGCACTTTCCAAGGTCACATGCTCATGGCCGTGCTTTTTTCAGCAGTGGAATTGTTTGCGTAGATGGAATACAGAGCATGCACTGCCTGTAACTGGAAGCAGAAAAAAACACTTCTAGAAAAAGCACATCATAAACTCTTGAATAACAACACCGCAGCAGCGAATTCCTCGCGGCAGAGTAATACTGCACTGCACGAGCTCATTGACCACTGCCACGTGGTGTTTAGCGAGCATGATCACGGGATGACGCCACTGCACAGAGCCCAAAAATGGTGTTTAGCAGACGGATGCTTCATTTTACCGGATCGCAAACTTTCTCAATTAATTTTATAACGACAGTGCATTAAGGAATTATATTAGCGGATATACATTCAAACGTATTTCACGCTGCGACGCAGTACAATTTGTATTTATCCTCTATTTAATGTTTGGGGCGCTTGAAAAAATTTTTTTCTTTCTTTTTTGGAATTTGAGTTTCCATAAATTCTGCATAGCTGTTGAGTTTTTATTACCTTTCAAATATAACCACTGACGTCAAATGTTCAGTAGCTGAGAACAAGGACCAAAAAGTTGCCATAGGAAATGCATAGGCTTTTATTGTGATATCCTCTATAGGGGCAACTGTGACCGTTGAGGATCGGCTTCTTCCGAGAGCAGGTATGACCATTGGACCGCAGCAATTTCTTCCTCTTCTAAGAGGACACAGTCCGTGGTGTATATCAGGGGTCTCCAAGCGTTTTGGCTTAAGGGCCCGATTGGGGATTTGTAGGAGTCTCGAGGGCCGGAAAATAAATAAGAAAATATAAACGAGGAAATAATAAATAAATAAACCCAAATAAGCTTTAAATACAAAAATGTAAACTAGAGCAAACATTTTAAGAAAGTGTAAGGTGGATGTCAACATATACTTTATCTTGAAATATTATGTTGTTAAATACGACATTACAAAATAACTGTGGCCCAAGAAACTCACTTGGCATAAATCAAAGTGCATAGGAACTTTGGCATATTCATACAGGGCAGAACACTAATGAGAATGGTAGATCTGATGATAACAATATGCAATAGTTATGACACAGGGCACCAAGCACGATATACAGGGTCATAGAGATAAATTCGGACGTTTTCCTGATTTCGTCTCTCATCAATGCAGTGAAGCTAACCGACTGTATTGCGCTTCTGTGGCCACGTGATTCAACAGCAGACCATCGCATGATAAACAATTTGCGACTCATCATCTCCAGTTTGACATCCACTCAACATGCCACAAAGCGTCCAGGACAAAGACTATTTGCACATCAGACACCAACAGAACAGAGGAGAAAACCATCATTACAGATCTCAAGAAAAATGGCTTCACTAATGGTTTTATTCAGCGCATCACCCGTCGCTGAGGTCATGCTTTTAACATTCCAACAACTAGCAGGTACAGAGTCCTGACACTGCCAGGTCTGTTAGTGTCCCCTACAAACAAGGTACTAGCGAAGCACTGGCACACCTTCTGGTAAAAGAAGGAATACAGATGACTCACAACCCTGTTTCAGCACTTGGGTGCCATATGCCCTGGCCAAAAGATTACACTCTCAAGAAAAGAGCACAGGGCATCGTCTATGAAATTCCTCGCTATACATACATTGGCAAAACTGAGAACTTTCATGAAAGGATTTGCCAGCACAGAAACAATGTGCACAAACTTGACCACAAGTGCAGCGCTGTTGCCGAGCGCTCCGACGTCAACAATCACCATATTGAGTTGAAGAATGTGTCCGTCCTTGCAACTGAGACTCACTCTTGGGAGAGACTTGGAGTAGAATCTTGGCGTTCAGACACCACCAGGACACACGAACCAGTGCTTTGGCAAATTTATCTTCTGTATAGACACATTGCAGCAGCTGTGCATTGGCATCGCCATAACCGACCTTCAGTTCTGTTTTCTCTTATTACGCTTACTTCACTCCATTACCACAGCAGGGCAGGCTACTGCCATTTTAGATTCTACTGTGCCAACCTCAGCATTGCCCTTTCTGGAGGCTCGTCAATGCCCGCTTCAGTGGCTCTGCATATGGGCAAGACAAAAAAGGTTAGCAAGGGTGGCTGTAATCTAGCACGTGTGCAAAGTGTCTATACACCAATGGACTGTGTCATGTGGCAAAGGCAAAGAAAAAGACATGCTCCTAGGAGAAAAAGAAACTACTGCGGTTCAACGGTCATACCCACTTTCGGAAGAGGAAGCTGCTCCTCAACAGTGGCAGTTGACCCTGAAGAAACCAAAATGGTTTCCAAACGTTCGACCCCCTCACATTTAGGAAATGGTTGGTGGTGATTTGAGTTATCATACGCCCCATGGTTATTTTGAACGTTCCAGACAAGGAAATGATCCTACAGAGCTTAATTGACCATAAAAGCCCGAAGAGACAGGCATTGCCAGCGCTTGTTTGTTTAATGCAGCCTTCTTGGGCGCTCTGGTGGTGGTGCTGTTGCCGACACAGCAGCTCGTGCACGTGTACACCTGGCTGACGACTTTGGGTGCTGTGGCCTGGTCCTACCTGTGCAACCAAGAGTTTGTGGCCTATGCCGAGGCCCTGTCGCGCCAGGGCAGCACCAGCCTGCTCCTCGAGCTGCTGCGCTCGACCGGGGTGCGCTGCTACGCACGGTAGCCAACTACGGCTTGCAGCTGGTGCTGGCCTTGCTGCTTTCGGCGGGGCAGGGGCAGGGCCCTGCAGGCGCCGCCGTGCTTTGCCTCGCCTTCCTGGCCCCGACCCTGGCAAGCCTGTGCCTGCTGCCAGCCAGCCCCTTGGCCGCTGCCGCAGGTGCCCAGCTGCTGCTGGCGCTGCAAGCCCTGGCACGGGGCGGGCCCCTGGGGGCCCTGGCCGGTGCCCTGCGCTCGGGCCGGGCCGCTGTGGCCCAGCTGGGCGTGTACGCGCTGCTCGAGGCCCACTGGGCACGCCTCAGGGTGCCCCAGGTGCTGCGCCTCTTCTGGCTGGCGCGCATGGCAGGGCAGGCGCTGCGCCTGGCTCTGGCCGGCACCGCCCCGGGCCCGGCCGTCTGCGAGCTGGCCGTGCGGGGCTGCGACACGGCCGTGGCGCTCGTCGGCATGGCTAGCGTGGTGGCCGCCCTGGCCCAGGGCCTGGCCTGGGCTGCCCGGCGCACGCTGCTGCTGGAGGGCAGCCCCGAGCGGAGCCTGGGCACCGTGGCAGGGCTGCTCTTCCTTGTGCTGGCCCTCCAGACGGGTCTGACGGGCCTCGAGGCGCCCCGGCGCCTGGCCCGGCTCTACCGCAACCTCTGCCTCCTCTTCACCGCGGTGCTCCACTTCGTCCAGGGCATGCTGGGGCCGCTGCTTGTATCCCTGGGTGCTTCACGCAGCGGTTCGCACCGGCGCCATGCCCGGGCCCTCGCCCTGAGCGCCCTGCTCGTCGCCTTCCCCTGCGGTTTCGTGGCTTACCTGTGGAGGCGCCACGCGGTCAGCCCCTGGCTCCTGGCCGTCACCGCCTTCAGCGCTGAACTGACGGTCAAGGTGGTCGTTTCCCTGCTTGTTTACGGCCTCTTCCTCGTTGACGCTCGGAGAGAGACGCTCTGGGAGCCTCTGGACGACTATGTGTACTATGTGCGGGCTGCAGGCAGCGTGCTTGAATTCTGCTTCGGTGTTTTCCTCTTCTTCAACGGTGCCTGGATATTTGCCTTCGAGTCACGGGGCACCATTCGCGCCTTCATGATGTGTTTCCATGCCTACTTCAACATTTGGCAGCAGGCAAGGGCTGGCTGCAAAGCTCTGGCACGGCGGCGAGCCGCCTTGCACAAACTACATTCCCTCCCAGAGGCGACGCCTCAGCAGTTGCGTGACTTTGACGACGTGTGTGCTATCTGTTTTCAAGAACTGCAGGCAGCACGAGTGACGCGCTGTCGACACTTTTTCCACGGGGCTTGTCTACGCAAGTGGCTCTACGTGCGCGACATGTGTCCCTTGTGCCACTCGACTCTGCACAACCAGTGAACGTCGCAAAACAGCATTCACATTATTTATTGCCCTTCTGATTCATTCCACGATGTCACTTGCGCCGCTTGGCCTTGCGCTCACCCTCGGTGGGTCGCGGTGCTGGCAATCCCATGTAGCCACTGCAGTTGCTGGCCCCACAGGCGCACTTGATCCTCTCGTTGCCCCGGCAGTCGAGGTTGTAGTTGAAGGTGAGCTCTGTGCCTGCAAAAAGAAAAAAAAAGGGCCAACCATTCCACCTGTAAGCCTTACCAGCTCTGTTGACAACACACCACCCACTTATCATTCCTGGCAGTTTCACTGCTTACACGGCCTGCTTGACTAGGCCATGGCTGGCCCAACAGGTCAATTTCACCAGAGCCTTCAAATTCACGATAAATGCACAGTTGTGAAATGACCCAGAGTGCCATTTTGCGGCTCTTGAAAAGTTTAGAGGAATTGTTAATGCTACAGGCACGCATATGCCTGGTCTGTTCGAGTCGCGTCAATCATTCTAAGCAAATGTGCCCTCCTGTGGCTAGTTGGAATGCTGGCTGAGCCATCTGCAATGTCAAAGGCTGATTGCAGTACTTTCACCGTAGAAATTCTGTTCACAGTGAAAGATTTTCAGGAGTTCTAAATGAATACTCACTCCTGTTCTAAGGCATCCCTGCTCATCAATGGTTTGCAAAATAAACTATTTTCTTCCCCAAAAATATTTCAATGTGAAAATTTATAGCATTTACATCCCGTTTATCTGATTATAACTGTCTGCTAGCTACATGGTAGCGCTTGACAATGAGGGGATCTCAAAGCTTTCCCGTAAGGAGGCCTATATTATTTAGTCATCAGGGCAAAAGCTGAAGTCAAGATGGCTACTAGAGCAAATTCCATGCTTTTAACGTGTCTGCTATGCACACTACTTGTGCAGTGCAAGTGTCATTCAAAACAATACATTTGCACTTGTAGCTTCAGCTTCATTCCTTGTCAAGGTCAAAGAAGGTATAGAAAAAATTACTACATAGTGACGAAAGCACTTGTGTGTAAACACAGCAGATGTCATCCTATTGGGAAAACTGCCAGTTAAATGAGTACTTTTCATGCTGCGCATATCTTCATTTTGAGAAAAACTGCGGCAGATATCCATGCATGACAAGCTCTGTTTTCTGTTAATTTGGCCGATCATTTACTTGCGGATTATTCTAAGAGCAAAGTCACCTGGCTTCTTTTCAGCACCTGATAAACCTTAACTGCTTGAGGTGAAATTAGAATGCAGTTACTAGACAGGCTTGTGGAAACGTTGCACTGCTTTGCAAGTTTGGCAATGGCAGGCCAAATGTAGCAGCAACTAATAATGGAGTCTGGTGAAATAACTCTCTTGATGCCCAGCATAGGAATACCCACTGCATACTAATGACAATGACCCAGTGATAGTGGTTACCTTCAAGACAGCCATAGCTGGTGAATTTGATCCATTCATTGCCCACGGCAAATTGAGACTTTGGGACCTAGATAAATCTTGGGCATGCCATAATATCCCAAAGGATTCGCCTCCAGATCAACCTAGAGGTGGCACTACTGTCATGCTATCATGATCATTGTAGTGTGGATAGTAGCACGATTGCCCCATAGCTGTAGAATTTTTCGTTTATTTTGTCGCATGGCATCGTTGGGAAGACAATTTTAGCAGAAAATGGTGCGGTGCTAATCGCTGCTTCAGTGTAAATCGAACCATGTTGCGGCATACGGCTGTAATTTAAAGAACTGCCTCTGTGGATGTGTCGTCTGCTGTGAACCAGAGGTCCACATTTTTGTTCAATTTGCAGCCAATTTAAAAAAAAAAAGAAAAAAAAGTCCATTCTTTCACTTTTAAACTTGAGACTAAAAGAATTAAAAACCCTCACCGTCTCACTCGCATTAAATTCCTCACACATAAATTCAGCAAACTCCTGAACTCTCCCGGCCTCACTCCCATTTATTCCTCTCACAAACTCGCCAAAATCATGAACTCGCCATAACTCATGAACTCGCCAAACTCATGACTTGCAAACCTGTGCCCCTCATTGAACTCACAAACTTACCAACCTCACTCATGCGGAAGCAATTCGTGTCATCACAGTAGTCGCGGCACTAGCGCTTCTGCTGCGCACAAGCTTTTACAGCCCAGTGGTGGTCGCCACAGTCTGCTGCTGCTCCAACACCAGCTGCCACGTCGCCAAAGGAAGAAATGGTTTGTCTTTTTGTTTGGTTCTCTTTGACTCCTTCCACACACTGGCTGAGCACTTGAGAGAGACACTTTGTTGGGATACAAGAGTGCATCATCGCGAGTCTTGTAAAAGAAGTATTCCTTATGGTGTGCAATGTTCTTTTAAAGCATGCGCTGACAACTTTGTGCAAGTATGGAGTGAACATATCCACTATTTTTTTATTTGGGCATAAATTATTATTCAAACATGCCAGGCACGTAGCCAGGATTTTGTTTCGGGCGGGGCCTGCCCATGACAAAATGCTGTATGAGGGGAGGGGAGAGAGGAGGCCCCAGCAAAATGGAAGATTTCAGGGGGGGCCCGGGCCCCATGGGCCTCCCCTGGATACGTGCCTGAAACATGCACCACCCTGGGTGTGTATGTATTTATCTGTATAAAACAAGACTGCGGAGTTCTCCTAAAAGGTAGGACGGTTTGCTCGACAATTAATTGTAGAGTAGAACTATTTTGGAATGGTCTGTCTTTATATTGAACATAATTGCTTTCACAGAAATTATTTAGCCCAGAGCAGGGGTCTCAAGCATGCGGCCTACAACTGCTAAGACGCGGCCCACAGAAAACCGGCTGCAATTCCCAATTCCCATGTCTTGGACGCGACATGAGGTCATTATGATCTCGTGTCGCCGACAGTTATGGGCACATTACTGCTAAAGAGTAACTGTTACAGTTACTCAGGGAAAAATAACCCTGTTATAGTTACAATGATTGAAAGGTTACCTTGTTAGTTACTGCAAAAAAATAATGCCAATACCTTTCAAAAATGATTAAAAACTTTTAAAAGGTACCTCCATTTTATGCCTTTCAAATAGTGTAGATTTTTGATAAAACATGTTCTTCACGATAATGAATTTTGCTTTTGAAGAAACTACGGTTTTTACAATTGTATACATACGTTTGGTCCTTCCTATTTCAATTTTCCATAAATAGAACCCTGAATTATCATAATTTGGAGCAATATTTAGGTAAGCTCACAGCGTGACTAGACATCGGTAAAGAATTTAGTTTTTTCTTAAGGAAAAATTAGCAAACAACTTTAATTCTTCACAATGGAGAGCTAGCAAGCTGGTGCAGCAAACTATGTCTTTCATCTCTATCACTCACATAGAAAAAACTTGAAAATAAGCACAACCACCATAAGGTTTGGATGCGCACCTGGACCTCTATGCTTGGGTACATCCAAACATGGTGTGAGTTAAAGTCAGTCAACCATAACTTAGGATTTCTTCAAAAAAGAATACATCAAACGAAAGAAAAAAAAATCTTGCACATGTGAGGTAAAAAATAATGGAAGTTATACATTGCAGTTAGCTTTGTAGATGGTCTCTTAAGCCACTCGATCCACTTGTTGGTTGAACCATTTTCTACTGCGTGTGCACAATCTTTCATGAAACATGGAGCTTCTCTTGAAACTTGACGATTAATGTAGTCAATACTGCACCCTCAAACACGCTGGACACCATATGGCAGCGGCGTAAAGAAAGCTCTTATCCAGGTACGATCTGGCACTACGTCTAGAAATTCAATCGACTGTTGCGATCTAGCTTGACACAATTTCCTTCAACTAACCAGATCAGGCATGTCTGCACTCTATCCCACCACCGTAACTAGAAGGGACCACTAAGAGAACCCACGACACAGACATCTATAAATCAACGGATGCCAAATGCCCCTGGCCCTGGTTAAGGGAGGACACTACCCAAAGAAGTGAATGTTTGAACCACTTGTCTGATCTAAATGACATTTACAGGGCTTGTTTCTGTTGATGTTGAGAACAGTTGTGCCAAATTTTGTTAACCTGGATGAAGCACAAAAAAAATTGCAAATGTTCAAATATGAAAGTGGGCGTGTCTGTGTAGAAAAACTATTGTTGTGAAATTACTTATAAATTTGTCGTTTTCATGTGTTATATTGCTTTAGGACAGTTCAGAGCAGATAGCTATAAACAGGGGTGGAAGCGCTGCGCCAATTGCGCCACCCTGCGCCAGATTCACTTCCTGCGCCAGCCTGCTCCAAAACGCCAATTTCAGCTTTTTTTTTTTTTGTGTTTTTTAAAATTTAGCGGAAAACGGTCGGCCATCGGCCACCATGTGGTGTGTACTTTTGTTTAGGCGTCGGTGCGGGTGACTCGTACCAACTCGACTGGGGCTCGAGACCACGTGTAACCGCAGGGCGAGGCGTCAATTTTAGTTCCTCGAGAGTGAGATGTCGATTTTGACTACAAGGAGCTTGATATACGAACACATCGGATTGGTTTCGGGCATAGTTGGTTGGCGCGGTTGAAGCGCGTATGCAGTTGCCCGTGGTCCCGATTTGCCGTGATCGTGGGAGTTGGTGTCTCGGCACCGGTGGGCTACCTCGGCCATCAACATGAGCAGAAGTAATTGGTCTTTACTAGCTTTACCTGTTATTTGGTAGCGTACCATATTTTGACGCTTAGCCGTTAAGAAACACGTACTATGTTAGTTACGTTTGTTTTTCTTTGCGAACGCAGTTAAGAAACACGCGCTATGTTAGTTTCGTTTGTTTTTCTTTGCGAGCGCATGCACATGCGTCAACATGAGTAAAAATAAATGGTCTTTACTAGTTTTACCTGTTATTTGGTAGCGTACCATATTTGGTCGCTTAGCCGTGAAGAATCGCGAGCACAGGCACATGCGTTCTATTAGTGGCTGTGATATATTTAAGACAATATATTTTTCCATCTAAAGTAATATAGATATAGCTTTGTATGTTGACTTGGGTGTAGGGATTGCTGTATTTTATGAACAGGGATTAAGAACATTTGTATCTAATGAAAACAGGTCAGCAAGGACTGCTTTATTTTGAAACATGTTGTGGTACCTTCATTTTTTTATGGAGACACGCAATGCACAACATTTTATGGAGTACATAAGGTTGCGTTGCTCTTCTAGTCGATGCTTAAAGCTGCATATGTGCGAGTGACTGCGGTATTCTAAAGATATAAAATACACATTTTATTTTGCATCTGAATTTTTGTCAAATGTCAGTAGCCTCGTATTTTGTTACTAAACTTGATGTAGGGCTTTTAAGCAGTGATTGAACATGTGTATTCTTTATTAAACAAAAACTGTAGTCAGCGAAGGTAGTTTATCTGACACCTTGCAGTGGTTTAGTTTTCTGGATACATGTTTACAATTGGTCTATTAAATAGACGGTTTTTTACTGGCGTGGCTCAAGTTTTGCTTTTATTGTCGGGGCCTCCCATATAAAGTCTATTATGACTCTGCCTGCTGCCGGAATGGTTCTCAAAGCCTTTCCTTTGCATAAATTGCCAATATTCCATATTTCAATGCAATAGAAATAGAAAGGTATGTATGTATGTTGCTTGAAAATTATTCTCGGATGTGCATGCATATATTTTTGCTACATTTTCACATTTAGCAACAACAAATCACTTTTAGACACCTGTTTGACCTCCGTGACCTGCTCCAAAACCTACTTCTACGGCTACAAAACTTACTTTTGCTGCTCCTGAGCTGCTCTGAAGCGAGCCTTTTACTGCTCCAAAACTGCTCCAAAGTGGGACTTTTGCTGCTCCCAGCCCTGCTACAAAAGGCTCTAGCCCGCTTCCACCCCTGCTATAAAGCTATATTTCTAGATTATAAAGTCATGTCTCGTTAATATGGACCCCGTCATATGGATACCCCGCGATATGGACACCATTTACGGGGACAAACGGGGAAAATACATGCATTTTTGTCTCATTAATATGGACAACTCAGATTATGGACGATTTTCTGGGGGAACGGAGGCGTCCATATTAACGAGACATCACTGTACCATTGCTCATGACAAAAAGTTCACATAAACATAAATACAGTTTTTTAGATTTCCATCCTTACAAAAATGAAAATACAAGCTCATAGTTATCTTAGCCTTACAATTTCACCCCAGAAAGGCTAATACAAATGAACCAAAGTTACGTAATAACAAAACGATAGTTTTCCTAGAGTGAAATTTATGCCAAAAAGTGAAATGGAGAAAAATGCGTTCAAAGTGCTCCAAGCCCTACCTTTTCTTTAGCATCGGTGCACCGAAAATAATTTACAAAAAATTAACTATGCAGTGCAAACTAATGGAACTTTCTGGGAATACTCTCTTGATGTTAACGGATGTAAATACAGTTGAACCTTGATTTAACGAAGTCACTGGGACCTGTTAAATATTTCGTTAAATCGGGAACTTCGTAAAATCGAGGAAGGGAGACCTTGTGCATAGGCTGCGTGGGGAATCCGAATTCGTTCGTTAAATCAGGAAATTCGTAAAATCGGGTTTCGTTAAACCGAGGTTTAACTGTACACAACGTTTTTCAAAATCAACTTTTTTTTTTGGCAGAAATTGTTTTTTCTGGGTAGTGATTGGTCTTTCAAGAAAACACACAAAACGTCAGGATGACTCGGATGTTTCAAGCGAATGCTCCTCCTCAAGTGACGGGACTCGGCAAGCAGAGAAATGGGCAACAAGTGGGTGATATATGGGAGAGGAGGCTAGGCCGGTAATTGGCTTGTAAAAACAGGAAAGACAGGTGGGGTGGGGAATAGAGTCGGAAGTCGAGACTCGCAAAAGTGCATCTGGGAGTTGGACGATTCCAATTAGAGGGAAACGTATGCTTAGCGCCAAAAATACAAGGTCTGGAAAATCAGCTGTGCCGTAACTCACGGGCGTTAGGGTGACAATCACAAAAAACTATCCTCGGCGAAAAGCATCCAATCCCTTGGTTGGACGAAGAAAAGAGGAACGCTTTAAAGATGTCGCGTTCTGTTCCATCTATGCGTGCTGTAAGCAATATACCATACAGAAGTGGGGACAAAATCGCTCATCCCCAATGACGTACCGGCCCAGAATAGAAAAAAAATGCTGACTCTTAAGCAAACCATACAGAAGTGGGGCACGCCCATCCCCCAATGATGTGACCAGCCGGTAAGCAGAATAAGAAAAATAGTTGCCTTTTTTTTTTCTTTTTTGCTCCGGGTCGGTTTTGCAGCAGTTTTTTGCAGTGCCCTCTCTCACGAGTTGTGAGACGATTTGGTGGTCATGTTTGGAATAGTTTTGTGCCGAAATCTGAGTTACTTCCAAAAATACTAGCCCTGTTACAGTTACAAGTTATTTCTACTAAACAGTAAATACAGTTACAAGTTACAAAAAAATGTAACTCGTTACCGCCAAAATATTACTAGCGACTAGTTACTGTCCAAGGCTGGTCGCCAATTCATTTCTGCTCGAAACGTAGCTCTGCTCTTGTAACGTGTTCACATAATTTGCACTATTCTGTTTTCTTCTGCCTTGTGTTTGAGTTATTGCTCCCAGCTTAATCATCTGTACAACGATTCCGCTATTAGACTGCAGGTGCGAGCTCTTTGCTCAAGGACACATTTCAGCTGCACAAACTCTCGCTCAGCAGGCACAACTGCCAAAAATAAAGCTATGAACTCGGGCTTCAAGCCCCAGAAATACAAGTATTTTCTCATACTGCTGCTATTAGAATTGACAGGAAAAATAAAAACTGACGTATGAAGAGCTTTTGTTTTGAGACCTCTTGAGCTTGATTAATTCCTGAGTGAATTGACCCACAGGGAACGACAGTGTGCTTGCTCTACTGAAAAATTTCAAGCACGCTGGAGTGGCGGTGCAATTTTAAATTTTGTTATCACATCAGTTTAGGGATGAAAGTAGTCTTACAAACAAATCAAAGCCAAAGATGTTCCTCGAAAAATTATAAGTTGACAAAAATCAAAGTATGAAGTCCCTTCTCTATGAAATTTTTGTGCGTCGCAGAGACTCGGCTGGGTTAAAACGCAAAACACTATCGCCACTTTTTCTTCTTTTGTCACCTGCCTTCCACCTCCTTGTCCTATGATGGCCCTCAACTTTTCTTGACCTTTCTTTAAGGAGGGTGGGCTATCTGGTCCCCGGACACAAACGAGTTTGAGACCCCTGATCTAAAGTAACTGCCTGGTGAATACCTTTTCCACAATAATTGAAGGGGGGTGCATCGATTTTAAGATTAAAAGAATTTGCATTTTGTCATCTTTACATTGTTTATCGTGTCCCGGAGGATAGAGAAAACATCTCCTTAATTAAAAAATGTAGCGATTCCGCTGCATAATCGCAAAGCAAAAGTCAAACTTTTTCCCCCACCTGCAGCCGCGAGTGGCAGCCGAAGGAACTACGGCGAGATGACTATGTGACCTTGCTCTGCTCTAAGCTGCAGCATAACGCCCGCTAATGTCAGCAGAGAGAGGGAGAGGAAGCATCCTTCAAGGGAGCACACGGGAACCTACACGGCACTCTGAATTACGTCACTAGGAGGGGGACCAGGTGTGACCCCGAAGGCTGGGAGTGAGTTGAGGGGTGCCAGAAATGCCAATCTTTATCTTTTTTTCTTTTTTTTTTTATCAACAGCTAGGACACGCAGGCGAAATCGGTTTTCTGTTCTTTACTTCAGAAGTGACACAGGGCAACTTCCACAAATTTTTGACCGAAGTCCGGAAATCACTGCACCCCCCTTAATGTTTGAAGTACTTCATGTTTATCATATTATTGTATATGTTAGCTTTTTTTATCGTGTCTCATTTTCTTATATTTATTAGTTTATATTTATTTTAACATACTGCCAGTCATGAGGCCAAAGCAGGTCGTTAGGCATTTTAAAAGTAAAAGCACCATTAAGCATTAAAAATATCAAGAAAACTACCGTACACACATTTGCATTATTTACAGCATACGTGGATAAAAAGCTTCATTCGTCGATACATTTAACAAAAATAAGGCTTCTAAGAGTCTGTGTTACAGCGATAAGGCACAATAAATTTGTTATTTTTCGTTCGAGTTGCGTTGTCAAAGTTTGCATGTGTAACATTTTGTGAATATCAATGAAGCAAAGACCACTTAGCAAATTAAAAAATTATTTCATCCGATTCAACATCATCCTGGTAGGTATGGGCAGAAGGTTTGCTTAGACTTCAGTAGGGAGACAGTCTGTGGATCGATATACTCTGTTTCACCTTATGTTGTACCGCAGTAAAGGCTAGAAGCGCGAGCTGATAGCATTGGCAGCTGCCCTTAATGCATGAGAGCTTGTGCCGCCGATATGTGCCGCAGACCAAAGAGCTCGCGCTTGCAGCCTTTTCTACGGTACATCATATGGTGAAATAGAGTATAGCAAATGAAAAAAATGGCAGCGACCGTTACCTTTAAAGTTCTTTGATGCATTAAATGCAGTGTTTAAGAAGTAATCAGTTTAATTTGCTTAGAAGACAATATACAGTCTTGTATAGAACAGGTTACGTCACGTCGCGTCACGTGACATCACTTTTCCCGTTAAAGTTAGCGTGAAAACTACATTGTTGTACAGTTCACGTGACGTCAGGTCACGTGACGTCAATTTTCCCGCAAAATTTAGCGGGGAAATTGAATTGTTGCATAGGTCACGCGACGTCAATTTTTCCGCTAAATTAGGCAGAAAAATTTAATTGCTCTGCAGGTTTCGTGACGTCAGGTCACGTGACATCAAATTTCCCACTAAATTTAACGGAGAAACTGAATTTGATGTATAGGCCATGTGACGTCAGGTCACATGATATCAATTTTCCTGCCAAATTTAGAAGGGAAACTGAATTGGTGTATAGGTCATGCACTGATCTCAATGACAATTGCTGGATCGCGTTTGCCCGCTCTGCGAATGCGGTCACTGGCGGCCATCTTTAGGTAGAGTTATATTACCTCTAGCCAAGGTACAGCTCCTGCAGCCACTGTCATCCATCCATGGCAGACAGCGTTTTGGCAGGTGTGGTGGCAGGCTGCCGTCAAAATAGGGTGGGTGATATTTCGTGCTTGATTGAAATTATTTGACGAAACATGTTTTTGAAACCCGGCGTGAACGGTAGCCCGATCTTTGAGGACCCGGTGAAAGTTTCACAAAATCACAGCACCGGGGAAAAGCAGCACAGCACACATCGAAAGTCGCATCGAAAGAAGCATTGAAAGCAGACGCTGCTACGGAGTCTGCTTTCAATGCGAGCTGCGCTGCTTTCCGCCGGTGCTGCGCTTTCGTAGAACTTTTACCGGGCCCCCAAAGATGAGGCTACTGTTCACGCCGGGTTTCAAGAATCTGCTTCGTCGAACAACTTCAATCGAGCACGCAAATATCACCCACGGTACAGTGTACTAGATCCACGGCTTTTTTATGGTAGCCTGCCGCCATTGCACTGTCCGCCATATTACAATGATGGCTAGAGATGATATAACTCTACCTAAAGATGGCCACCAGTGACCGCATTCCGGTCCATAGGCGGAGCTGGCCAAACGCGATCCAGCAAATAGACATAGAGATCAGTGCGGTCATGCGACATAAATTTTTCAAAAGTAAGTGGTCAGCTAGACCAGTGGTTCTCAAATGGGGGTCCGCGGACCTTTTTGGGGTCCGCGAAGCCCTGCCTCAACAGTCAAGCCCGGCAATAAAAGTTGTATTTTTTCAGGTCCACAAGAAATGTTTCAGTTTTAGGGCGAGTTTTCTCGTGTGTATGTCAATAAGGGAGGTCAACTTCACACTAGCCCTCAGTTATATCCATTTATTAAATCATTATTACGTTTAACCTATACCTTTCCCCTCCCTTAACCACGAGCGGGGTCCTCCATCATCTCCGCCGATCCACAAGGGGTCCGCGAAACATCGATGGTTGAGAACTACTGAGCTAGACGATAGGGACAAAACACAGACAGGGAGAAACAGAAACAGAGACATACACACCGCCGCTGTTTCTCCCTGTCTGTGTTTTGTCCCTATCGTCTAGCTGACCACTTACTTTTGAACTATGTACCAACTAGCTCAACTTCAGCCTGTTATAAATTTTTCTGTTAAATTTAGCGGGGAAAATGAATCGGTCTGTAGGTCCCGTGACGTCAGTTCATGTGACATCAGATTTCCCGCTAAATTTAGCGGGGAGATTAAATTTGTGTATAGGTCACGTGACATCAATTTCCCGATAAATTTAGCGGGAAATGCGCGGACGGTTGGTTGGACAAAATTTTGGGATTGGGGGTAGCATTGAAAAGCATTTCATGCTTTTATCTATCGGACAGTGTTACTTCGTATGCATTCTATTTTGTTCATGTTTTGTTGCGTGAATGGCTTCCAAACTGGGCTCGCATATTCAATCGTTGGTGATATCAGTGACCCATATGCTGTTAATTTGAGCTCTGGACTGGCAAATTCTCATTTCCGTAAGTGTTCAAAGTTTTTTAGTGCCTTATTGGAAACATTTTTCTATGGAAACATGTTCTAAACGACAGACAGAACCATACCTCACCTAACCCTTTCTAACGCCGCTCGCCATTTATCGTGGAAAACATTTTCTCCGCAAACTCGATTTGTGAATAAAATTTGCACTAAGATTTGCTCCACAAACTCTGGTAGCGAGATGTAGAGTATACTATTCCGCTCAAATTGATCAAACGACTCCATATACTATATATTCCTGAAAAACAACAACAGTGTTTTACATGTACACATTTGTGTACGTAGCGTTTGAAAGGGCTAAGCACAAGAATGACAGAAGTAGAAGATGACTACCAGAATCTTGCAACCTTGCAGCAAACCTTGAAACCACTCTCGCTGACACCACCCAGACAGCTCAACAGATCTGTGATCTGGGGGTCCGTATAGAAGATGCAGAGAATTGCTCGAAATGCAGCAACTTGATATTTTATGTCCTTCTTGATCCCTCTGCATTTGAAATTTTTGCCCAGTCAGAACAAAGAGTTCTTCGCCACTGTTCTGAACTCTCGAATGGGACCATAGACCCTAAGGAAATGAAGCGTGCCCATCATATCGGCAAGGGTGGAACTCGTGAAATGTATTTGGGAGCAGCCACGGGAGGAGCTGAAACAGCTCTTTTGAAGCAGGTTGGGAGCAGCTAAAACTACATTCTGGAGCAGGCTAGGAGCAGCTCAGATTAGTTTTCATTGCATTTCAGCTTGTGTCTTGGACAAGCATGGGAGCAATTTCAATTCTGCTTAGCAGCACAGATGAACATGAGTGGTTAGGGACCTATGCAGATGTGATAACAGTGTAACTGATGCGAACTTTGTGAGCCTTAAAGAGAACCGAAAAGCAAGTACCATATATTTCTGAAGATAGTGTTCTTGATATCTTCTGAGTGGCTTACAGCTGCTCAAAATGCAAACCAGCACTGCTTATTGCACAACCCACACGTGCTCGACATAGTAATTATATGTGCGAACCATGTGACGTGCGTACGCAACGGACGTGCAGTTGCGCGGAGGAACAGGGCAACAAATTTCGAGTATATCGTATTGTGCAACTCAATATTGAAGCAGCAGACTACGATTAACGGAGTCATCGTATTCAAAGCGATAAGCAGGAGCAAGGTTAAAGTACGCCGAGCAGATCTACTGCTCGCGTGAGAGCTGCTGGCCGGCAAGGTTTCAGATCGGACCGCGTTTCAGTTCTATCAAATCACAATTTATCTTGCGGGAATGCCGTTCAAACTTTCTAATGATGAAGTAGTGAAAGGGATTTTTTGCTCATTTGTTTTCAACTGGCTGACGTCCATTCCGGGCCGCAGAGCCTCAGGCAATCCGACGCTTATGGTTGAAGAATAACAATCCAGTCGTATGTGATGTAGCGCTCAGAATCCGACTCCCGAGTTTTTTCATGCGCTTACGACTCGGGATACACAGGGAGAATAAACAGAACAAAGGATTGCAAGGCCGACCAAGGTAAACACGCTCATTGTTGCCAATCGAGTCGATAGAAACCGAAACCAAGACAAAATACAATTTTTTTGGCACACGTTTTGCGATTCTGTGCATAATGGCGCGAGGTATTGGCTTTGGCGCAGTTTCCGCAACAGGGCGCAGGATGGCACAGACAAATGCGTCTGACGCAAAATGGCGCAATGGCGCTGTTCCACCCCTCTATCGGGCACCACAATGCTGACCGCTGTCGTCCAGTAATTGTAAAGTTGACATTCTTCAAAATGAAAGGGGACATCCTTTCAAATGGCCGCAAGCTAAAGGGCACCGATTATAGCATTGGGGAAGACTTCTCTCGTCCAGTTTAAAACATTAGGAAACGCCCTGTCACTTTTGCTAAAACTAAATCTGCACAATTTTTATATCATCTTCAAACATTGATTATCGGTTCAAAATGCCACATCTTTAATGAGACTTGACAAACTATGAGAAAATTGGAGATAGATAAGATCATGCACGCAAGTTCGGACATATCTTTTTGTTTTTGCTAATTTTTTATATTACTCTTTAACATGTGTACGGAACGTCAGCCAAACAGATTTTGCAAAAAAAAAACATAATATTTGAAGAGAAAATTTTTTTCTCGTGCGCCAGAACAGCATAGATTTCTGAAGTTTTCGTTTGTCATGTTTGGTGATACAGGTCTACTATGCAAACTACAAATATCAAAAATCTCAAATAATTTCCACTTATAATAGATCATGGGAGCTATTTATTTAAATGCGTACAGCATTGCAGAGGTTATATATTTTGTGTCAAACATGAGCAAACATGGCTCCTTTGATCTTTAGTCACTAGATTTCTCAGCCGTTATCTAAAAGGTTAAATAGCTACAATATTTAAACTTATTTATGTCAGATATTCTTATTAAAACTTTATTTTGAATTATATATAAATCATTGCTTTATCTCAAAAATTAAATTTTTTATGTCACTCCAAACTTGTCCTAAAGTGCAAAGTTAAGAAACTTCAAAGGGCAGTTAAAAAACAAAAAACATCTTCGATTTTTCTTAAATTTATAGCGTAGTTAATCAAACTCTTGCATTTGTTCATAAAAAACTTGTTGCATCATTTTGTTTCCTTCAGTTACAGCGCTGCAAAGTGTACAGCTGGTACCATGCCAGCATTTTTTCCCAATGCCACAGACATAATTATCTTTTGATTCCGTGTATTTTATGACTAGTTTTTTTTTTTTTTTGCTGTATTAATGTATTGGGCTTAGGTTTAAGTATTCTACTAATTAAAACAATACCTGCGTTGCACTCCCTTTTTATTAATTTAACCAATAAGTCTGTCTTGCCCTTTAAAATTACAAGTTCTAGGAGCTTTAGCTGAACATTTTTCACAAAAGTGAGACGAAAACGATTGTAATTGCTACCACATTTTTTTTTTATAGAAAGCAGTAGAAAAGTAAGTACAGCAGTGCAAATGGTATGTGAATATTTATACATATATTCGCAATGAAGTGAGAATGTTTGAGCCCAAGTTTGTTACACTGCTAGTCATGACAGTTGTATGTACGGCTAACCAAGGTAAACCTGCGACTTCATTGGCAGACTTTCAGTAAGACGTCTGTGAAGATTAAAAATATTTGTAATTATTGATTCCAATAAAAGGAAACAAAAAATAATGAGTAAAGATATAGAGCGCACTAGTTGCTCGTGTTGGCAGAAGGGCGTCTTGAGAAGTTCATCTTTTGTCTCTCTTCCTACCAGACTGACGAATTGCAATAATTCTAACGAGTGCTAAAAAATCTGTCAACTCCGAATGTGGCTAGAAAAAGGGAATGCATGAACGGGACGATTTTGCCCGATCCTCTTCGGAGAATCGACATCCAGATCTTACTGCGAAAATTTCTCTGCTTTGCTATCTTCTTTTTGTGTTTACTAATATAGTCACTACAGAATACACTACAGACACTGTAAGTCGTTGCCATGGCTGAAGACGTTCTGCCAAGACGCAACTATACGGGACTGGCAACCACTTTGTTTGCTTATGAAAGCAGTGCGCGTCTTGCCTTGTCTCACGATCACAAGACTATGTGACCTACCAAAAGCATGACAGAAGAGAGAAAGAAGGAAATATAATGCATTATTAGCTTTTCTATGAAGCAACGTACAGAGTAAGTGTAAGCATATGGCAATCAGTTCCTTCGAAAAGGAAAGTGCACAAGGAGAAAACAGGCGATAATTGCGAGTGCTCTGCGGTCCATGCAGTCTCGGGTTCCCTAAAGCCCCTCTTTAGGTTCACAAGGGGCCACCGCCGCCTTGTGGGGTTTGCATCTGTCTAAGCCGCCGCCTTCCTGTATTAAAGCGCTGATTAGGTCGGTGCCACTAGTATTGCGCGTGCTGCTTTTAGGGCTTGCAGCATGTCGCTTTTGACGCTGGCGTTCGCTCCCGTGGACGATAGTATATTGAAAAAACTGTTGCTTAGCACCCGTGCCACTAGCGAGTCAAAGCGATAGTACGTCCCTCTGCAAATCGCATGCACGTGGAGACAGGGTTACAACGGATGCCCTTCAAATCTTGTGACTCCGAAATTGGTTTCATGGGTGGTCGTGTGGGTCTTTAGGCTTAGCGGCTTTGCTTTGCTTTCCAATCTGTCACGCTGAACGATGCAAGGCGACAAAACAACTTCCGCATCGGTAGAACGCCATCCTTTAACTACACCACCAACATGATTATCAACTGTATTGCCCAGATAAATTCAGGCCTAGTTTTCTTTGCAGTTTCAAGAAGAGCTTGCTGCCACATACCTAAACTAAGGTAATCAGAGAGCCAGAGTTTGGCTTACTCCACAAGGCTTTCAAATTTTCCTCCCGGAACGCTGGTCCTGTGAGACAGCGTTAATCAGTTTGTGCATTCCCTATTTGCCACATTCGGAATTGACAAATTTTCTCGCACTTGTTAGAATTATTGCAACACATCCGAGTGCTTAGAGGACTTTGTCACTCTGGTTTAAATAGGTACAAAAAACGGACTTCTCAAGGCACCCTCCTGCCAACGCGGGTAGCTAGTGCGCTCAATATCTTTATTCATATATATATGTTTACTTTTTAAATTTTACTAGACTAAATAATTACAAATATTTTTTTAGATCTTAACGGACATCATAGTGAAAGTCTGCCAGTGAAGTTACAGGTTTACCGTGGCCAGCCGGACATACAACCGTCCTGAATAGCAGTTTAACTAGCTTGGTGGCTCAAACTTTCCCACTTCATCGCGAATATAGATACAGTGCAATCCACTTATAACGATAAAACCCTAAATTTCAATCGTTATAATTTACAGATTATCGTTATATCTGGACTAGAATCTGATTGTTTCTAGACTAGAAACTCTAGAAACTGATCGTTATAAGCAATACATCGTTATATGTAGTATCGTTACAAGTGGATCGCACTGTATACATATTTGCATATAATTTGCATCACTCTTTTAACTTTTCTACTAATTTCTGTAAAAAAAATAATAGTAGTAGCGATTATAAGTGCAAAATATCTGGCTAAAGCTCCTAGAACTTGTAACTTTAACGGGCAAAATAAGCTTACTGGTTAAATAAATGCAAAGGACGAGCAATGCGGGTATTGTTTTAATTAGTAGAATACTTCAACTTGAGCCCAATACTCGAAAACGGCACAAAACTATATCTACCGTAGTCATAAAATACAGGGAATCAAAAGATTATCCCGTCTTTGGCATTGGGCAAAAATGCCGGCATGGAAGGTACACTTTGCAGCACTGTAATTTTGAAGGAAACTAAATGATGCAACATGTTTTTTTTTTTTTTATGAAAAAACACAACAGTATGATGGAGAACTCTCATTATAAATTTCAGGAAAATCAAACTTTTTTTTTTTTTTGTAATTGCCTTTTGGAGTTTTTTTTTTAACTTTGTACTTTAGAAAAAGTTTGGAGAGACATAAAAATTTAAATTTTTGAGATAATGAAATGATTTATACATTATTAGAAAGAATGTCTTAATAAGAATATTTGACATAATTTTACATGCTGTAGCTATTCAATTTTTTAGACAGTGGCTCATAAATCTACCTGTAGAATACCGCTCATCCGCCCCTTCCACATTAAGCGCCCATTCCCAAATCTGTAAGATCTGAGAAAAATACACAGTACATTTATATGTAAAATTGATAACCGGAAAAGCGCCCATCCCCCATTTTTTTGCGATTATCTCCAAAGTTTGAGTGGGCGCTTGCCCGGTATTTTACGGTAGTTACAAAATGTCAAAGGATCCATGTTTGCACATTTTTGACGCAAATATATATACCTTTCACAATGCTGTACACATCTACATCAATAGTTCCCATAAGTGGAAAATATTTGAGATTTCTGATATTTGTAGTTTGCGTGGCAGGTATCACCAAACTTGACATAAACGAAAACTTCAAAAATTGAATACGCCGTTCTGGCACATTCAAGATTTTTTTTCTCTTCAAGTATTTTGTTTTTTTGCAAAATCTTTTTTGATTATGTTTTCTACACATGTTGAGGAGTGAGTGACATATAAAAAAAAATATATGTCCGGACTCGCGTGCATGGTCTTATTTGAACAGAGCGCATAGTAATTTCCCCGTCATCAAGTGACAAATTACCGCGACCCTCCTCCCCACTGCAAAAATCTTTCCCTCTCAGCAATATATGCAGCTGTCTCCCAAAGCGTCCAATCGTGTCAAGTCCCGTGTTGTCATTCAGAAGCAACTTACTGATACTAACCAAAACGACTAACGACCTCACCGATGCTGGTCTTGAAAGAAAATTTCTGCCTTTTTCGTAGCAACCATCCGTTTTTTTAGCTACCCAAAGAAATTGTATTTTCTGACTACCCGGACTTTAGTCTTCACGGAGTGCTATTTATTTCCTCAAAATTCGAAATAGCAATTGAGAAAACCGTAAATGAAGATGATGCCGAAATCAGCATTCAAATTTCAAACCGCTCTCCAGTGGTGTGAAGTCACAAATGGTACATACTTTCAGGTCGTGCAGGTAGTCTTAAACAGAGTATGTAGAGGTTTTTTTCCGCGTTTTTGAGTGAATCAGCTATTAAACATTCTTTTCCAACCATCGAACGTCTTGCCCCTTTGTACCATTTCTGTCGTCACACTTCAATGTTGCCAGTAGGGGCTCCTGGTTTGAGAAACACGCTGAAAACGAAATTCGAAAATTCAATAACTTCACGAAAAGTTTTTCTTTTCACACATTACTTGGGGAACTGGTAGAGCCGTGTCGATCAGTGTGTTGAGCCAATTTTGAGGCAAATCAGCAACCATGAAAAAATCGCGGAGTACCCCTTTAAGGCACGCAAGGGGTTCTCATTGCCGTCAGTCAGCAACTGTTGTGCTCTCTTATCAACCTTATGTCAAACCTTAAAATATATCTGTCGTGCTGCCCCCCAATCAGTACTACCGAGCATCTGCTATAGAACCCCGCATAATTTTCCAATAAGCTTAATGACATCCTAAATCAACTGGCAGAACACCCCAAAACACACATTCTTCCTTTTGGGGAGTTGAATTTTCTGAATATTGATTGGACTAACCTAACACCTTTCATTGTAAGCAACACAGAAACAAGGTAAGACATCAAGGTTTGTCTTAATTTTAACTTTACTCAAACGATTTCGGAACCAACGTGCGTAGCTTGAGATTCTGCAAACGTCTCAGATCTAACATTAACCAGCTATCCTGACAAGACTGTTGTCCATTACTTACCTCTGAGAAATCAGCGACCAATAAGTTATGCACAAGAAAATGATCCGCTTGTATGACAAATTCAATTATGGAGCGGTAAACACCGAGTTAAAAGCCTTGTTTCCACCTTTCGAAACAAGTTTTCATAACAAATCTATTCACGAAAACTAGTTGATATTCCAGACAAAATTGACAAACTAATAAATTAATACATCACGAAAATCAGTCCTGGCACCAATCACCAAAAGTCGCAATTCACTAGGCTGAAAAAAAAAACAAAAAAACTAGAGAATAAAAAATGGCGACTTTTCTGCACAGCAAAGCTAAAAACAAGCCCTTGTATGTGGGAAAAATACTATGCAGACTGCAATCCGAAATGCCAAACAATCCTTTCTTCATGCTCAACTTCAGCTCAAAATGCGAGGAAGTTCTGGTAAGAAATAAACCTACAGCATATGCACGCAGGTTAACCTCAATAGTGATTAGGGCAAAGTTTTCAGTTGTCATGTTTAAGGAAGGATACGGCCCCGAAATTCCATTTTTTTTTCCAGAAAAAATGCATTTTCAAAAAATATTATATTTGGGCTTATCACTAGATTCTGACGCGTAGTTTCAGAAAGTTCCATTTATAAATGCGCAGTATTTATTTTGCAAAAAATTATTTTCAGCAAGCTCGCGGCCGCGCGCGGCAACCCGCTGAGCGAGCAGACGGCGAAGTTCGGCATTTTCAAATTAAGCCTACTCCGCGCTCGTTCGACGCAGCCGAGATATCTTACCCTCGTTGGAAGCGCCGTTTCTTCTAGTTTCTGCCCATAGAAGCTTGCTACGTTTGAGGCTATCTCTGGCCCAGGAGAACCCCATACATACAAGCAGGAAAAACGTGAGAACTATGACACCAGCAATCCCATTGGCTGCGACCCGAAACAGGGCTCACGATTGGCCGCCTTCGGCGATGTAGCTCCTTGTTCGCCTCATGCGCGCGCTATCGGCAGCTTCTTTCGCTTCTGATTGTATCGCTAGTTCGCTGCTGTTTAGATTCGTTTTCCCTCTTTGTTCCCGGTAGTTTTTCTGCCGAGGAATGCCTGCTTCCAAAGTTAGCACTCGCAGTAGCTTTGGCCGGCGTTCTCGACGGCGAAAACGAAGGGCCGGCGGAGACGGGGACTAGTCTCCGCCAGCACCATTGACGCCGTCTCCGCCGGCGTCGTCACGATCTTCAAGCTCAACTGGTGCTTGGCGGACATCGGAGCCTACGGCTTTATCTCCGAATCTGATGTGCTGACCACGTTCGAGAGGAAGCTCAGCCTTCTCGATTTCGACGCGGGGACTACGGACCACCCGGAGCCGACAGACGCCCCGTTGAAAAGCCCCTGGACGGCTCCTCAATGTGTCCGCCGTGCAAACACTTGTTGCGATTTTACTCTGCCCCAAGTGCCACGGAAAACTACTGAGCTTGCGAGAAGAAGGAATTGGCATCAACCTTCAGTTTTTTGTTAGCTGCTCGACTTGCGGAGACATCGTCGCGACACCGCACTCACCATCGATCGGCAAGTTTCGAGAGAACGAACTCGCAGTGCATCTAGGCGTCGTTGGAAGAGACTGTGGCATCAGTTTCACAAAGCTCACGAATCTTTTTGGGGGCCTCAACGCACTGCCCCCCCATGCTCATGTAGATGAAGGTGCCACCAATGACTCGGGTGGATTTCGAATTTCTGGCATCGTCCGAAAATTAAAAAACAAAACAAGTTGAAACTTCAAACACATTTTTCTCAGTTTCACTTTTTGGCAGGCATTCTTGTTTTAGGAAAGCTATCGTTTGATATTCTGAATACAGAGAAACATCATTCAAGGTTTTCTGGGACTGAAATTTTCTGGAAGAACAAGATACTACTTCACAAATAAAAAAATCTACTCCTTCATAAAAAAAAAAAATTTTTTAACAAAAATTTTAAATTTTTTTTTTAATTTTGGGATGTTGTTATTTTTGTTATAATTGAACATTTTGCAATTTATTTTTAATCTAGGTTGCACTGTGGGTATTGTTCTTCACATTAAAGCAAGAAGTTTGCCACCAGCTAATATTAGCTTTTCTACGATAGACTTCTTAGTGAAGTGTCTTTTTTGTGAAGTGCAAGAACCGTAGCATACTGTAAAGTTGACCGATAATGCTAAAACTTTGCAGATTATCCTTCCTCATACTGCCGAAATAACCCTCAAAATTTGAACCAAATTGGGTGAAGGGTTCACAAGTTCACCCTCCCAGGCCATATCCCCCCTTAATGATGCATCTTAACCATTTTCACCAGTCTATTCTATGTGGGCAGTGCAGCGCAGCAACAATGCGGACGTCTGTGAACCCGTTCCTATTTTTAATACAGGTGCTTGCCTGGAGTGTCGACCCGGTGTCGCAACGCTGCCCTCGGCCTGAGCCAGCGCCTACCAGCATTACCTGTTCAGCGCAACATCTTTGGTCACCAACTCAGCTTCAACCACCGAGCCGTCTCCGTTCTGGTCTACAACGGCAGACTCACCCAGCTTCTAACCACTTTCGAGCCCGTCTTTGAGTTCCTGGTGCATGACCACAACGGCAGACTTTGTTCCTTCGAGCAGAACGGGATGCTCCACCATCATCGACATCAACTACATCATGGATCCGCCCCCCAAGGCCTGTTATCGTCAGAGGGCAGTGCAGCGCAGCAACGATGGGAACGTCCATGAACCCGTTCCTATTTTTAAATACAGGTTGGTAAACCTATTCTGGTATCCACGCTCAAGAGCAATTACCTGTGTCTTGCTGTGCTGACCTGCCCGAAAACAGTGTGCGAGAGTCTTACTGGTTCCTTTGATTCTCTGCGTATGTTGATAATGATCCTAAGTGGCGATGTGGAACTCAACCCTGGGCCTACTGTGGAGGAACAACTTGCGGCAATTTTAGCCAACCAGCAAAGTTTATCGGCTGACGTAAGGTCAATGCAAACAAAACTCGAGCTACACATGTCTGGCACTAACAAACGCCTAACAGCAATAGAGTCAACAATTAAAGAATTATCAAAGGCTCCCCACAAGGTAGAGCGGTGTGAGCAAAACCTAAAGCGCCTATCCGACAAAGTAACATTTTTAACCGAGAAAGTAGACGACCTAGAAAACAGAGGAAGGTGTAATAATTTAATTATTCACGGAATAAAAGAGGTAAAAGATGAAAGTACAACGGAGTTAAAAGAACTGGTGCTTCAAAGTATTTTCGATGAGAAGCTAGGTGTTACCGTTGCCAGTGTTGAGAGGATAAATAGACTGGGGCGTTTGATGGAAGGTAAACCGAGGACCGTAATTCTGCGCCTGTACGATTTCAATGAAAAGCTAGATATCCTTCGTAACGCTCGTAAACTGAAGGGGTCGCAAGTGTTTATATCTGAAGACTTCTCACATAGGGTCCAGCTAGTACGGAAAGAACTCTGGAATAGCATAAAACATACTCGAAAGCCAGAAGACAAAGTATCTTTCCGTTACGATAAATTAATAGTCAACAGCGAGGTATATACCTGGGACGAGTCAACGCACCAACGAATGAAATTATCAAGCTCAGTTCCCACCCAACAGAGTGAATCATAGCTACTACCACGGAAGCATGTGGTGTCACCAACATCTGCGTCGAAACTTGAGGCACTACTTATTAAAGGGGGTGCAATGATTTCCGGACTTCGGTCACAAATTTGTGCAAGTTGCCCTCTGACACTTCTGAAGTAATAAACAGAAAACCAATTTCGCCTGCGTGTCCTAGTTGTTGTAAAAAAAAAAAAAGATAAAGATTGGCATTTCTGGCACCCTCAACTCACTCCCAGCGTTCAGAGTCACACCTGGTCGCACTCCCAGTGACGTCATTCGGAGTGCCGTGTAGGTTCCCGTGTGCTATCTCGGAGGACGCTCCTCTCCCTCTCTCCGCTCACATTAGCGGGCGTTAGGCTGCAGCTTAGAGCCGACTGAGGTCACGTAACCTTTTCGCCGTAGTTCCTCGGCTGCCACTTGGGGCTGCAGGTGGGGGAAAACGCTCGACTTTTGCTTTGCCATTACGAAGCGAAATCGCGACATTTTTGAATGAATGATATGTTTTCTCTGTCCTCCGGGACACGATAAACAACGTAAAAATGACGAGATGGAAATTCTTTTAATCTTAAAATTGTTGCACGCCCGCTTTAACTGTCGCAGCATAAAAAATAAAATTGATGACTTTGCTGAACTTGTCGCTACGACGCAACCTAGCATTGTAATAAGTACAGAATCTTGGCTAACCGAAGAGATAGCTGACGAAGAAATTTTCCCTTCCAATTATTCTGCCTATCGAAAGGACAGAACTACGCATGGTGGTGGCGTTTTTTTACTAATCGCAAACGACCTTCAGAGTTCGCAAATAAATGTTCCTTGTTCATCGTGTGAATCGGTTTGGTGTAAGATTTATCTAAATTCCGGGAAAACCCTAGCTATCGGATCATACTATCGGCCTCCCAGCGCAACCCATGAATCACTGTTATACCTATCTGACGAGCTGTCTTCCATTTCAAGTGATTATCTTGTACTTGGGGGTGACTTTAACCTGCCTGACATAACATGGCATGATAAGCAAATGTTAACTACCGGCTCTTCGATATTATACACAACATTTTCTCACTTTGTTTCAAGCTTTGGGTTATCCCAATACGTCACTGAACCAACCAGAGTGGACTTCAATAGAGCAAGTACACTAGACCTCCTTCTTTGCGATTCCAGAACAGCTATTTCTGCAGTCACACACCTTCCGGGGATTTGCGATCACGACATAGTTACAGCAAGTATACAGTGTAAA
This sequence comes from Ixodes ricinus, assembly GCA_037355805.1. NCBI lineage: Eukaryota > Metazoa > Arthropoda > Arachnida > Ixodida > Ixodidae > Ixodes > Ixodes ricinus. The sequence goes on from JAZHYW010001187.1 coordinate 265,490, forward strand.
CGTCCGCTATTGGCTCGGCAGTCCCCGCGCAGGCTTTATTTTTACGATCAGGGCAATTACGCTAGCCTTGCTGACGAACTTGTAACGTCTTTTGCCATTTTTGAAATGCACAGCTATGAGATGGACGTTGAAACCCTGTGGAACATTTTTAAAACTAAGCTTACTGCCTTAATTGACACTTACATCCCACACAAGCTAATCTCTCCAAGAAAGCAAAAAACAAACCTTGGATAAATAAAGAGTTACGGCAAATTTTGAGGAAAAAGAAGCGTGCATACTTAACTTTCCGCACGAGTTCTATTGCCGCGTCCCTTACTCGGTTACGCGACCTAAGTAAACTCTACAAAAGGAAACTCAAATTAGCTAAAAATGTTTTTCAGGGCACTTTAAGTGATAGTCTTAAAAGGAGCCCTAAAGAATTCTGGAAACTGGTAAAAGCAACAAGAAGGACCAGGTTGGCATACCATCGATTGAGGAACTTGAACAGACCATACACGATGACCAAGCAAAAGCTACTGTGCTTTAGTAGATACTTCCAATCAGTTTTTTCTCCCCCGATAACTGCGGTACACTTGGCTCTGCCTAACGCAGTAAATCAGTTGCGTGACATGCCGGAAATTGAATTCCACTCTGACGGACTGGTTAAACTTCTGGGGTCACTTAAACCTGATAAGTCTCCAGGTCCTGATGGCATTCCTAACAAGATTTTTAAGGAATGTGAAGGTATACTTGCTATGTTCTTGCACGTCCTGTTTACCAGATCTCTATCACATACCGTATTTACTCGCAGAATGAACGCATTTTTTTCCCCCGAAAAATCGAGGCAAAGAGGGGGGTGCGTTTATTACGCGAGGTAAAATTTTTTGCGCCCGCCCGTATTTACTTGCATAATGAACAGACCTTTTATCCTGCAAAAATCGACCTAACTTCTTATCTCTTGCGCGCAACGGGGCGACTCCAAAACTAAACTGCGATGCGGCAAAAAAAAAAAAAAATGCTCCTCTCCATGTTTTTTTTTTCTTCCGTGTTTTTTATGTTTTTTTTCCCCCCGCCTTTCGCAAGTTGTTTTGTTTGGCCCACGCTGTCCATGCTTTCGCGACCTCGCTGCACCAGGATAGAAAAGTGCGTTCATTTCGAGGGCTTCTCGCTTCTCTTTCCAAAGTGCGAGGAGGAGGCGAGGGGCAGGATCTTCATTATGTGCGCTTTGCTTGGGCGAGGGCTTCTCTGCTTTTCTTTCTTATCTCCTTGCGCGCGGCGCGCGACCGTGGAACCAAACTGCGTCGTGCGAAAAAAGAAAAAAAAAAAAGCTCCTCTTTATGTTTTCTTCTTTTCTCTTAATTCCGTCGATATATTTTTTTTTTGCCGTCTTTCGCAAGCTGTTTTGCTTTGCTTAGGCGAGGGCTTCATCGCTTCTCTTTCCTATCTTCTTGCGCGCGGCGCGCGACCAAACTGCCAATATCAGTAAAAAAAAGCAAAAATAAAAGCTCCTCTTTTTTTTTCTTGATTCCGTGGATTTTTTTTTGCCGCCTTTTGCAAGCTGTTTTCTTTCGCTTTGCTTAGGCGAGGGCTTCTCCGCTTCTCTTTCTTAACTCCTTGCGCGCGGAGTGCAACCCAAAATCCAAATTGCACTGTGCAAAAAAAAAAAAAAATCTTTTTTTTGTTGTTTCCGTTGGATCTTTTTTTATTTTTTTAACACCTTTCACAAGGCGTTTCGTTCACTCACGCTGTACATGCATTTGCGACCTCGCTGCACCAGGATAGAAAAGTGCGTTCATTTTGCGCGCGTGGAGGGAGGGGGTCAAAATTTTGACCTCCCAGTTGGGGGTGCGCTTATTACGCGAGTGAAAAAAAAGTCGAAATTTGAGAGCCGACTTGGGGGGTGCGCTTATTACGCGAGTGCGTTCATTGTGCGAGTAAATACGGTAGTAGTTTGCCTTCTGACTGGAAGAAAGCTCATGTTGTGCCTGTGCATAAAAGCGGCCCCAAAAACAAAGTTGAAAATTACAGGCCCATATCGTTGCTAAGCACGTCTTCTAAACTTATGGAACATGTGATCTACACAAGTATTGCTCAACATTTACAGTCAAATAATTTTTTCACTCCATCCCAGCATGGGTTTCGCCCAGGCTTGTCATGCACAACTCAGCTAGTGGAATTTTATCATGACCTAGCATACGCATACGATAAAGGCCTTCAAACAGATTGTATTTTTCTTGATTTCCGGAAAGCTTTTGATCTCGTGCCACATAAATTTATTCTGCATAAAATGAAGTCCCTAAAAATAGATGGTAAAGTTCTTGGATGGTTAGCAGATTACCTAAGTGGCAGGACTCAAGCAGTGTTAATTAATGGCAAGTCATCTGATTTTATTTCCGTCACTTCTGGTGTACCCCAGGGCTCGGTGTTGGGGCCGCTTTTATTTTTAATATTTATCAATGATCTTGTTGTAGACGTTTTTTCTAGTATACGCCTGTATGCTGACGATTGTATAATTTATCGAGCAGTAAGTTCTTTCAACGATTGTATCACTCTGCAGGCCGACCTTGACCGCATAGCAAACTGGTGTAGCACTTGGGGAATGGATTTGAACGTTAGCAAATGTCACTTTGTCCGTGTAACTAAAAAGCGTAACCCTATCACCAACATGTACCAGATTAACGACATTCCCATCAACATGTCACTACAAGTAAAATATTTAGGTGTTTACTTTTCCCATGATTTGTCATGGCGCTTTCACATTGAGTACATGACTGCTAAAGCTAATCGGATGCTAGGCTTCATCAAACGTAATTTCAAAAATTCTCCTCAAGAGGTCAAAAACACTCTGTATCCCACAAATATTCGGCCCATTCTAGAGTACGCTTCAGAAGTTTGGGATCCCTACCAGAAGAACCTGATAAATAATATAGAACTGATACAAAACAGAGCCGCCAGATTTGTCCTTCATGCATACTCGCGTGGTCAAAGTGTAACTGCCATGAAACGTGAACTTAACTGGCAGCCTCTATTGAATCGTCGTAAATGCTTCCGCCTGAAACTCCTTCACAGCATATATTACGATCAGTGTGGAATTGACAAAACGCAATATTTACTTCCACCTCACTTCATCTCTCGGCACCTGGATCATAGCAGAAAAATTAGGCCTTTTACCAGCAAAACAGACATTTACAAATACTCATTTTTTCCTTGCACAATACTCAACTGGAACCAGTTACCTGAAGAGATTGTCTCAACAAACGTAAGCTCTCAATTTTATCACGCATTGTCAGATTCTTAAAACTTGTTATTTCTACAAACTTCAGCTTTGTCCGTATATATTCACGAGTGCAGTGTCTAGCTTTACGCTGGTTTGGGTTTTCGTTTGTTTTTATTTTCATGTTAATTGCTCCGGGTAAGTCACTTTTTGAGTTTTGACTGTTTAAGCAATTAAGTGTTCTTTGGCGTCATGTGCATTTTGTATTTGCCCCTCCCCCACTATAATGCCCTCACGGGCGCTGTGGGGTTATTTCAATAAATAATAATAATAATAAATAAATAAATATTATTATACAGGGTGTTTGTTCTAGGCTTTACAGATTTGCTTAAAAAAAGCCATGAAAGCTACACTAATCTGGTCTGTGCAGGCAAAGAGTGCCATCTGCTGCACGGAAAGGCAACTAGCACCCACCGCCATCTTGAAGGATACCGCGTCGCTCGTGCCAGTCTGCGACCGTTTCAATGTTGTGATACTAATCACAATACGTTCGCAATTTGTAGTGTAACGCAAGATGGAGAGTGGTTTGGTTGCCCGAATTAGTGAAGAAACTGTTTTTGTCACCCTAAACAGAAGGACATTGAGGCACCCTAAGCACTTTTCTGAGAAGGCACTTTTCCCGTAGGCACTTTTCTGAGAAGACCTACTATATGTGTGTGCGCTGTTCTGCAGGCTCTACGAGTTCGCCTTGCTTTTCTCCCTACAGAAGTGGTCACATGACCTGAAAATCCCTCTTGTCCCCTCGTTACTGAAATTCAGCAAATCTCTTTGCACGAGACGTTCAAAAAGCGTAGGCCTCTGTTGCTTGCCACTCGGTTACCTTTAGAAATGTTTAATGACTCTCGTGAGGTATGAAGTCCCTCTCGACGCCACAATAATAGCACAAAAATCCCAATGATTCCCATAGAAAGAGCCAAGATGTCTGCTAGCATTGCCTACAAGTTGCCCCCGGTGAGTTTGCATACACCTCTTATTGGTAAACGTCCAATGGCTCATTATACCGCCACTCTCGTGCCCCAACGGCTGCTGTGGCCAATAACGTTATCCCCAAAAATTCATTTAATACTTAGAGTGCCCTCTATTCTAAGAATATTTTCATCCTCAAAACAAACATACCACATGCCCTAACATTAGCCGAATGAAGCAATCTGCATTCTGATGATGTGTACTGCAATATGCAAGGATAGGAGAGCACAGAATTCCAAGCCCATTCCACTTTCCGCACGCACATAAAGAATACACATTTTCTCGAATATTCTCCAAAGGCGCAGTGAAAGCAATACTAATGGCGCATTCACACTGAAAGCGGATCCGCGTTCGTGAAGCGGTTGCGGATGCGGTTCGCAAGCGACCCCGTTCAGACACACCCAGACGCGGCTGGCGGCTTGTCGGCGATCATGCGTGATCTTTTGAGACTAGCGTTTGGCAACCGTGTTTTGCAATCCAAAATCCACTTTAATCCACGACCCAAGCCCAAAATTTAGCTATTTTGGCACTCTGAAGATTTTTCTTCGGGATGTTCGCACGCATCACGAGTTCAGGCAGCGAAAAAGAGAAAACATGATTGCGCTTCCTCGAAAAAAGAGACATGGCCCCGTGAAACTTGCCTGCGATTCCCTCGACTTCGCCCACAAGCAAAGCCCAGCTAGGCGCGCCTTGCTGACTCACAAGAGGATGTCCCCGACCTTTTCTTCAAAGTGGACCCTTCCCGCATGAGTAGGCTGACCTTGTTTTCGGGACAGAGGGCCAGTTTTCCCCCTCGCTGTTCGCTCTTATCATTTTCGAAGATAAGAGTGGTGGGATGGACCGTGGTGCGGGGGAATGTGTTCGGTGCTAGCCGGTCGTGGCTTCGTTGGTGGCGGACTCTCCTCTCGTCACTCGCACGTCGATCGAGTCTACTGTTTGTTGTGACATTAAGCTCAAATAAACGCCGTATGGATTACCTCTGCATTGTCTGGTACATACACTTTATTTTTTTAGTATGTTCCCTTTATTTCTTTTGTTAATACTAAACGTTACAGGTCGAGCTAGCGCAGGTACCCTGCCCGCTCCACGGTAATGCGTTGACTACGCAATCAGGCTCATGACGTCTCTATCGGCCTTCGTGGTGATCATGCACGGTGTCGAAAGCTTTCAATAGTTCACGCGACTATTTTAGTGGGTACAAAAAGCTGACGTTTCAGTCGATCAGGGCGGGTTCCGACATTCTACGGGCAGAGACTAACAAGACAGCGAGCTTCAGGCTGTGGCACCCGGAATAATAAACAAACTCTTACCCGAACCAAATCACCGGTGCGAAGCCCGTTAAGATTACAAGTCAATTCTTTTCGCGGCAGATTCAAGTGACGGACATGAACATCACGTTTACCCGTTAATTTGTCTGCTGCAACACTAGGACTACAGCGCCTTGGACGCCTCATCAGCAACAGGTGCCATCTTGCTTCGAAAGTCACTGACGTCACGTCAGCGTCGCATTGTGATTGGTTGCCGCTTTGCGGTTCGTGAAAGCGGTTGGGAGAAATTGGTCCCGAAGCAGTTGGCAAAAACGCGCTCCAACCGCTCGATCCTGGCCGCTTTGCGGTTGAGAAAGCGCGGATCCGCTTCCAGTGTGAACGCACCATAAGAGAAGGATGAAGGGCCCCCCTCACCTGGTGCGATGTCTCGGATGGCAAAGATGCCGACACGGGTGTCCCCGTTGACAGTCCACTTCTGGGTCTCGCAGTTGGGATCGCAGGAGTGGTTCATGAAGCGCGACAGGTTTCCCCGTGGCCCCGCGTCGATGATGCGGTCCCTGTCCAGGGTGAGGAAGTAGAAGTTGCTGCTGTGCTCCAGGTGAAGCCGAGACAGGCGGCGCTCGCATTCCTGCTCGTTGATGATCTCCCCGACGTACTCCATGACGAAGTCGCCCGCAGTCAGGGCCTGGTCGGTGCGCAGGCCCCAGCCCCTCCCCTCGGCCCGTATCACCGTCACCTGGGCGTACTCGCGCCGCAAAAGTGCTGGTTTTTGCAGTGCTCGCCGGCGGGGCACAGGTCCGGGCGGCACTCGTACAGCAGCAGGCGGTTAAGGCAGTCTGCCCGGCACGGATCCTCGGCGGTGCAGACACAAACCGACACCGTGCGCAGGTCCAGTGCCGGCACCGTCACCTGCCCCACAGGCCGGTTGACCCGGATCATGCGGAACGGCGCCGGCTTGGCCGACTGGTCCCTGGCCCGGCGCTGCTGCTCCCACGCCTCTGTCGCCTCCTCCAGGGCCATCTCAAACAACCGCGCCAGGCTCTTGCTGCTCGACACCAGGCTGCCGCGATCGCCCTCCTCAAAGAGGAACACGTGCCCACGGTTGGTCCAGTAGTAGTCGTGCGAGCCGTAGAAGCGCACCGCAAACTCCCCGACCGGTCGGTGCTTGAGCTCAGCGATATTGACCGGCACCTCTGCAGGGCTGCACACCTGGGCAGGCCACCAGCGGTAGCAGCCCAGCTTGACCCAGATGATGTGGCCATACTTAGGGTGCTTGAGCGCTCTGCAGTCACTGCACAAGAAGGGCCCTTTGGGGGCTGCTTTGAGGCCCAGGCAGCTCTGGTGGAAGGCGGCCGGACAGCCCTCGCAGCAGAGGAGGTGGCCCCCGTTGAGCAGACGAAGCACCAGTTGACATTGATGCTGGGCCCAAGCTCGGTACCATGCTGGGGGCACACCACGGCCGTCGGCCCCAGGCGGTATGAGCCTGCCGCCAGGCAGCCCACATGGAAGGCCGACGGGCACCGCACGCAGCGCAGCAGGCGCCCTGACAATAGAGTGCTGCTTTGCATTCCCAGCCCCACTTTGACCAGCAACAGATGTCAACTTGGTATATTCTGCTCCCAAAATTCATGAGCTTGACAATCCTCATTTCCTTGGGCTCCACGGAAGGATGGTAGCCAAGTAAAATCCGCTAGGTTTATGGGGTTCAGGAAATCACTCCAGATCCTCACCAAGAAACCCTGAACTACCTGAGGGTGTCACGGATGTTTTGTGCTGCTTAGTGATCCTGCAAGATATCTGCATGGCTTTCACAAAATGCTGCTCTTAACTTTACCATTTTTCCACAATTCTGAACAAGCATAAGAGATATAAGCAACCCATCAAACTCAAAGGCATATCTCTCTCAACAAATTGATTGGATACAACTATTCCTTCACATTTGCTGGGAAAAGAGTGTTGCCCTCGCAAAATTACTTTATTAACCCCTCAACCGTCTTTAGTTTTGGAGAGTTTCTGACCCTCAAATGCGTAATTGTTTTCTTAGAATTACATTTGTTGCCTTCAAAATCAAATTTCTAGCCACAAACAGAATGGGAGCAAAATTTAAAAAAAATTCAGTGCTGCCAGTTGTTGGCAGAACCAAAAAGTAAGCCACGAACGAGCTGGTTCGTCCAAGACGATTGAGTGCGTGAATCGGGGAAAAGAGACAAGCTATACTCGTCCTGAACGGTTTGGGGACGGCTCCACATCGGCAAACTAGGCTCATCCAAAACGGTTAAGGGGTTAATGCTTGTACCATTTGGCCCCGACTTAAAGGGCCCATGAAACAAATTTTTGTCTGGGATAAACGAATTTACATTGGCATTTTACTAATAGCATATCATTTAGTGGGCCAAAAGAAAGAAGGAAGAATGTCAAAAGCCTGATTTTCAGTATGAAAATTTTAAAACACAACAGACTATTTCGCACCTCCTTCCCTTTGTCAACTCTCTGACTTTTCACTGTGATACATCCACGATACCCAAAGCGCGTCACCAAGCCCAAACACACGTCACACGACACCGGACCTCCCTTGATCCCTTCACCCCTAAGCTGACAGTACGGTGGAAGCTATGCGCTTGCTGGACCAACCAGCTGCCTCCCTTCCATCACCTGACCTCATTCTCTGCGCGTGGGTATGCGCGAGGGAGCATGATCACATGGCAAAAGTGTGGCTGGCCCAACGAGCACGTAGCCTCCACAGCACTGTCAGCTTAGGGGTGAACGGGGTGGGGAAAGCAACTTTTGTTCCAGTTTTGAGCGACGGGCTAGTCTTCTAGAGAAGAATGGTGATGTCCGGGTACACAAACGATGGTCCGAGCAAGAGGGGACTCCCTCCGTCCCGTTTTCTTCAACTGTTTGGTACAGTGCGCAATTTGTGAGTTGAGGAGGAAAGCTAAGAAGGAAAAGTTGAAAAATCGTTTCATGAGCCCTTTAAGTTCTAAGCAATATCTTCCATCAGCTCCAGGTGCATTAGCTGGTTCCTATTTGTCAATGTGTTGTCCATGCATACTTCATGCAATACCTATATTTCGACTCTGCTCTTGTAGCAGGAAAAATCAACACTGGGACTCATCAGCAGCTGCTTTATGACAACAAATGAGTACTCTGTGTTCCAGAGCATGTGCATATACAGGGTGTCTAGCAATTTATTATTTTGAAATTCCCTCACTTTTCCAGGTTTTCCCTAAAAATTTCAGGTGAAATTCCCTGACCACTGAAGAGGCGGTTAAATACTGTAAACAACTAAATTTTCGCGAATCTCACGAATCGCCTACAAACGCGAATAATACGTCCTGCGAACAATTCGGGCAATATGTGAATGTACAGAAGCTACACTCGATTCGCGAAAATTAGAACCCGTGAATAATTTCAAATTTTCAGCTTTGGCCCGATTCGCGAAAATTTGAGCCCGCGAAAATTAAGTCGTTTATAGTATATAATACCATTACCATACAAGGCATTGAGCATTGAGCACTGTGAGCATCATTTTGCACGGGCTTTATCCAACTTGCATATACCGAAATATTTAGGTTCGTGCAGTCCGGATTAAACAAGCACTTTCTTGCTGCCGACATCATCGGTAAAGAGGCCACTTCCGGAAACACAATGAAAACACAATGCTCAATCCAGGCACGTAGCCAGGATTTTGCTTCAAGGGGGGGGGGGGGGCATGACAAAATGCCGTATGAGGGGGAGGGGGAGAGGAGGTCCCAGCAAAATGAAAGATTTCGGGGGGGGGGGGGGGCCTCCCTTCTGAAATGTTCCTGACTCAACCACACACGTCAAGAACCGAATGGCAGCATGGGGCATGGCCGCCAGATGCACACTTTCGGATACTTTCGGCTTAATGCTTGAATTGGATTGGGGTCTGCGGCTTTCTCACTTGTTACTAAATCTAGAAGCTCTAACTGGATCAAGCTAGAGCCACTAAATGAGCTGCGGTTAGAGTATCGATACTCCGTTCCCCGACATTTTTGTGGGCGCCGCCATTTTGGTGCTTGTGCAGAGCAGACGTAACTGCCGATCGTCATGATTAAAAAATGCGACTTCCTCAGCATCAATTTTTGTGTTAGGAAGGTCAATATTGCTTTGCTCTCTCGAGTTATGTTTAAACATTTGTGGAGAGTGGAAAAGCATTTCCTCAGATTTCAGATAAAGCTTCAGATAACTGGCAACCATGATTTTAAGACACAATATGGCCAAGTGTCGTTACTCTGAAGCTTAGCTTATTTAGTGGCACTAGATCAAGCCGAGTGTTGTGCCCTCGATCCAATCCAATCCAAGGCTTGGACTGGATTTGTCGGCTGTTTCCTTTGCATCGGGTAGCACACTCTACATCGGGTGAGCAGAGCCCGCACTCCACTCTAAGCAGAATCTATTGCCCTTTTTTCTGCCCCCAAGTCCTCAAGTCTTTGCTCAAGGCACTCGATTGCATTTCCAGCTCATATTCCCTGACTGGGCTCGCTTTTTGACAATATCCCTGACAATTCCACGATTTCTTCTGGTAATTAAAATTTCCCTGACAATTCCTGGTTTTCCCGGTCGCTAGACACCCTGATATATAACCTGAAGCCATAAACATGTATTTTGAGGTCACTGGTTTTAAATTTTCTACTAAAATCATAAGGAAAGGTAGCAGACGCAGTGCAATGTGACAGATTTAGAAACAAAAAAAGGAATGTTTTTCTGATGTGTTAAGTGTGAGCTAGCGACAGCATGGAAGGAGGTAATGGAACAAGAGCAATCCACCTTTGGCATTGAGAGTGGTCGGCTTCTCCTGGAAGCAGCCAAGGCAAAAGTGCCTTGGGCAGACGAAGGGGTCCTGCTTGAGCGGCAGGGGCAGCGTTGCCAGGCACTTCTTGTGGTAGAAGCAGCCGCAGCTCTCCAACGAACACTTCTCCGTCTGTCCCAGGTCTTTGCACACGAGGCATAGGTGCTCGCCTGCACCATGGACAGGACGTTACATGCTTCAAGTACACATTCGTGGCATCATTGAACGGTAGCTCCGACCAAAAAGGTAAGCATTCCCTCCGATTCCCCAAAACTCCACCCCATCAAGTTTCAGCCCTATATCTAAGAAAAATGCTACTTCACTAGCACCACAAATGGAAACAGCCTCTGTGAAGTCTCCGGACCTCTGAATGATACATATATCCTTGCAGAGTAGGGGGCACAAAAGCTGAAGTACACAAAAATTGGGTTGCTGCTTTTTGTCCCGCACTGTTTACTGAAGCCTCAAATACCCAAAAGGAGGGTGTGGCCCAATGAAGAACAAAGCCGTTCCTACTCCTGCTCTATCCCACCACAAGCTTCATAGCATTTAGTTTTTTTTTTGTTTATATATTATTATATATATATATATATATATACCGTAAAGTTCCGAGAGAACGCCCGCGCCCCGAGAGGTCGCCCATTCCGTTTTTCTGGCTAAATATCTGTAACAGAAAAATTCCGAAACATCGCCCACCTCCCGATTTCCGTGGGACAACACGCAATGTCCGACGGGAATCGCATCAACCGCGCAATTTGCTGTACCGGCACGTCAGACGAGCAAGTTTATAGCGGATTCCCGCGTTTTTGTCCGCGATCTGCATGTGCGATCTCCATTCCACGCGAGTTGGTCCCGCGTGTACTATGTTGCATCGTGAAATATGATTTTGCTGTGTTCGCGATCTGCAGCATTTGTTCCCGTAACATTCAAGTTTGTAGCAGATTCCTGCCTTTTTGTCCGCGATCTGCGCGTGCGATATCGGTTCCTGTGACAGGCAAGTTTGTAGCGGGTTCCCGCGTGTTTATTGCATCGTGAAACGCGAATTTGCGGTGTCCGCGATCTGCGGTATCAGTTTCTGCGTCACATTAGTTTGTAGCCGGTTTTTGATAAAGTTTTGGGTGGGCGTTCTTTCGGAACTTTACGGCATATACATATATATGGAGGAGTAGGTTTAGGCTACTAGAGAATACATTTCGGTCCAGAAAAGCATCATGTCGCATATGAAAATTGCCTTGTCCAGGTCAGCTCCACTGGCTTCCCTCTTTCCTCACGCTTGGGAACAAAAGACAGAGTATGCAAAATTCCATCCAATAACTGAAATAATAATCTTTATTTGCAGAGTTCAAGCGTTATCCTAGAGGGCGTGCAACAAAGCAGAAGCACGTACGCGACCCTACTTCCAGTTGTCGTTGTCCCTTCTTTTGTGTCTTCCTTTTCTTTCCTGTGTCTCAGGTTAAGTTATTTCATCCAATACTTTGCTTGACATTTAGATATTCTTTGTTGCATTCAAGAATAACCCATGTTTATTATGTTTAAAAATGTATAATTATTGTCCAAACCGTAACACCCCTTCACTATCAGCTCTCAAAAAAATAACTTCTCGTCTCAACAATGGCTGCGCCATCAAACATATTTCCGGTTCTATAAATGTTTTACCCGATCATTCCTTCCACAAGCCATCAATGGCTGGAATAGTCTCCTCATCCTCCACTGTAGACCTGTGCAGGTTTTCACTCCTATAGAGTATACCACCTTTTTCTTGTCAGAAATATTTCATTTTCATTTTATTTTTTAACAATTTGCTGATTTGTTCTGAATGTATTTCTTTCATGTCCATATTTTTTGTATAGTATAAAGCCCCAAATATGCTCACTCGGGCAGCATTTGAGCTTTTAGAAGTTAGACTGCAATCAAAGGAAGCAAAACTCAGTCTAACTGAATGTGAAGCAACTGCACATGAAGTTCTCTTAAATAGCAAATCAACCCAGGTGTGCACATACTTCCAAAATCTGTCCTCAGCAAATTGTGGGATTTACTCTTTCAGAAACTTGTGACGATGCAATGGAGAGGTTCTTGTTTCACACCTTACAATGCACTTGGTGCATACCTAAATTGACACGAGGCCTAACAATCAAGAGACCAACTCAGGGCCTTCACCTTTCTTTCTTCAGTCACATGCAAACGAAAAAGCGCGGGATGCCTAGGGCACATCTTTCTTAATAAAAATAAAATAAAAATAAAACTATAACCACAAAATTGAAAACAAAAAGAAGCCCTTCTAACGTTAATCACTTATTAGCTAGGCTATCTCAGAAGTAATTTTTTCCTTGCCCCTATTTCACTTAAACTTCTCTATAAAACTTTAATGTGCACCAAACTTGAATATGCAGGCTCTATCTGGAACCCTGGTGTCACCGTAGCATCATTCATTGAATCCATTTAAAATCGCTCCGCAAGTTTCATACTTTCTAACTATCGTTGTACAGCCAGCGTCACCTCCATAAAGGGGTCTCTATATTTGCCCAACCTCTCCTTTTGTAGAAAAATATCTCGCCTCTGCTTGTTTCACAAGATTTATCGTTTGAACCCAGCACTTCGAGCCTCATTATTTTCAGAACCACCATACATAACGCCGCATACCGATCATCTACTAAAAGTAGGAATCCCCTACTGCATCACCTCCACCTTCTATGCCTCCTTCCTACTCCTGACCTCCGTCGACTGGAATTGCCTTCCCGCATCCGCAGTCTCACTGACGCTGCTGATTTTAAAACCGCCATCACTGATGTTCTGAATAATGTTCCATAGCAATTCTGTACCTGTTTTGTTTTTTTTCCTCCCGATTTGTTTTTACTGTTTATTTCGTATTGATGTATAATTCCATTCCTCTCTGTAATGCCTTCGGGCCCTGAGAGTATAATAAATGAAATGAAACTGAAACATGCAAATGCGGGAACTAAAACAACCCCAGGGACTCCTGGACATCCCATTACACAGTGCTGCTCATCTGGTTTTTGTTTGATTTTGTTTTTGTCAAAAAATATGAGACACAAAAGAGAACAATTAATTGAATGGCACGTATATGATATTCTTTACTCGGTTTCACAACTAGGCAAAGAGAAAATCTATGACCCCCTCAAGTCAATCAGAGCGACGGAGCGAAGCCTGTCACAGCTCTCTGTAGGAGGAAAGCCCTCGAACGATATGTTGTCATGCACCTCACTCCGATGCGACAATTGGCTCACTGGAAAGGTAGCCTTCACAGTTTGCCAAGTTATGGCAGAGCACACCAATGCGCACAAAATAATTAATTACTTTGGGGGCGGGGGGCATCAGAGGCTCTTTACCACTTTCCTGACCGCGCCCATAGGCCATCGATCACAGGTGATCGATGGTTTCCAAGCATCGTGAAGAAATTAAAATTAATGAAGAGAATTATGTTCCACAATCTTGTGGATAGCCAAAGAACTGTAGTTTAAATTTCAACTAAGGTTTGAGCTTTGTTGCAAGATGGTGGGCTGTCAAAAATTGTCTTTGGGAACGGTGGTTGCACTTGTCTAACATGGATAACAGCTTGCATCAGTCTTCGTAACAAAGATGGCATTGTTTACATAATTCAACAGTATTGTGGCATATTTTTAGACCCCAAAAGCTCTGGGGACACTTTAAATGATGTTATAGGCGTCGCTTAACAGATGGTTGTCGGTAAGCATCACTATAATTTAAAACCGGCGTGAACATTTTTTGTTCCCAACAAGGCGGACAAAAATGCTAAATATGAAGGCACTGCAATCAAGGCTATGACAAGACGAAGGCAGAACAGAAAGAAAGCATTCTGCTGGGGATTTGAGGTGTACTATCTGTGTTTCACCAATATAAGCATTCCTTCGTTGAAAAGCGCACATGTTACAGAGGCTAACTCTCAGATGAAACTAAAAATAAACGTCAGTTAGAGTAGTGCAATTTTTATAAATAATAGCCGTGGGTGTGGGGCACATTTTGTATATTCTGAATTATTTTTATTTGTCAATTCATTTGGATAGTTGTAGAAGTGTAAACATTTATACGCCGTCTGCATGTACATTGTATTTTCAAACAATAAAATTTTAAAATCTTTTTTCCACATTATACCAACCTGGTACTTTTCAAAGAACAACTAATTAGCCACATTTTGATGTGTCACACTGCTGCGTACCCAAATCAGTAAGGTAAATAAAAGTGTTTGCACAGATACTTTGAAAATTGCTACTCATCCCATGGTCAGGAAGGAGTTAAATCTGGTCCAATCAAAATGCTTTACGAAACTGCCTTTCATGTCAACAGACAGCTGCAATGGTATAATCATCCACTCTTTCCACTTCGGTGAACTGAGTCTACTCCACTCTGCCTTTTGCACAAAGCTTCTCTTACCCTTTTATGATGCAGGATGTAATCTGGAAAATGGAACAAGTTACGTCAAACACACTATATCATCTAAATGGATAAAGGATGGGCACACAGCGTCAGGAAGGAATTCGGACAGCCCTGTGGCTCAACTACACACTCTATATCAAATCACTGAAACGACCAAGGTCGAGTTTACTGAAACACTCCCCAAGGTATACATGTTACACAAGTGACAGAGAACCAAATATTCACAATGTTCACGTGACCTGTGCATGCCTAGTTTTTGTTTAGCTTTTGTGTTTTTAAGAATAGATAGCTGCATTTTCGTTCGGTTTTATCGCTTTGTTTCATACATTGTGTTCACCTTGCTTAAGTGTTCCCTATTCATTAAATTCAGAGTGGGGGTCAGAGCCATGTAAAGCTGCAACACCACAGCTTTTTTCCTAGGCTCCCATTCACTGCAGTTATATACTAGTGGTGAAAAAAATTTAACTTTGTATGGTACTGCTATTTTTGGTGTGGCCTGCTGCAAAAACAAATTACAGCAATGTAAAAGAAACGGGGGTTCACTTACTAGTTGAAATGGAACTGCTGAATAAAGACAGACAAATATGGTTAAAAATGTCTGTGGACTTTTGTTATGTAATCTAATCCTTGAGAAAGCAGAGGTCAGCTCATTTTGGATAGAAATTTTGATTTTAGCCAGTCAGCAGAGCTGTTCTGGCAATCTTATTTAACATAACCACAATTGCAAGGACTAAGAAGTAGTGTGAAACCACAATCCTAAGGTGGAGGCTGAAAACCTGTCAACAAAATTCCTTGAAAAAAAAAAATCTATGGTGAAGCAACGTTTTTTAAACCTTCGTTATTTGCCTCATGAAAACAAAGACAGTGCCAAGGGCCATACAGAAAATAGGTCAGATATGTGTGTGTGTGCAAACTACAGGAGTTTAACTATCATCATCATTATTTCTGACATAGCAGGCAAAAGAGAGCATACAGGTGGCGCAGACTCCTTGGCTTGTGAGCTCACTAAAGCACCCGATAATAGTGCTTTCCCGAATAAACACCCAACAACAGGGTGTAATTTTTATGATAGTCTGGATGACAGGAAACTGGGGAAGGAATGGCTGAAGTTGAAAATGGGCAACCCAGACTCGAGGACCTCTCATGTGTGTACTAAACACCTCAATGAAAACGACTTTGTGTACCCTGTTGGTTCTATTGTGCTCTGTGAGTGCTGGTCTCAATTGTTACTTTCAAGCTGATTCTTTTTTGCATTCTGCAAACCAGTAAACAAATGGTTCTCTGGTACAACTGTTAACAGTTGTATTAACTGTTACGAGGGCCCAGTTAAAGAAAATTAAGGGAGGCCCCTTTATTTTGTAACTCCTTATATTTTTGCATTGATTTTAGCTAAAGCAAATTTCCAATCGTTCTTGGTATTAAATTTCTACATATATTTTAGTACCCAAAAGGTGATGTTAAATTTCTGTAAAGCCTACACTCTAACCGCTTATTCACACTGGAAGCGGATCCGCGTCGCAAAGCGGTTGCGAACGCGGTTGTATAAAGATTCAGTATAATTGCACGCGCACTTGATGTCATCGAGTGCGCGTGCAGGATGTTTATACAACCGCGTTCGCCACCGCTTTGCGAACGCGGATCTGCTTCCAGTGTGAATGAGCGGTAAAAAGGACTGAATTCACTTTTCTGCAGAACACGGAGACAGCCAATCACGGTGAACAACAGAATGTTCCCAGGTAATGACCAAGCTCAGAATACGAGTAGATTTGAAAAATGCGATGTGCACAGGGACAGTGGGCGAGGGAAAGGTCATGCTCACTGTGCCTGTGCACATCGGACTGTTTTGGTCTAATTGCCATTTGCTGGGATCCTTCTCATTTTCGCCGAGATTGGCTGTTTCATGTTCTGCAGGAAAGTGAACAAATTCAAACCACAATTTTAGAGTGTATAAACTTTTTTCTGAGCCAAATCAACATCACAAATATACCAGAAGCTTTTATTACTTCTCACCTTTAAAATGAGAAGCAAAAACTCTCCAAAGCAATATCAGGAGAAGCTAGGCTCCTGCATATGTCGCACATATATCTAACTTCATTAGCATTTTCCTTTAGAGAAATGTGCAATGTATTTATTTACATTTTCTGCAAAAGTTAGTGTTTCTCCATTTTCAATAAAATACCGGTAATTCTTTTTACCTCTTATCTGGGAAAAAAAAACAATTCTTCGCAACCTATATACTGCCTTTCAGTTATATGCCAGTAAAATTAACGCTAGTACATTGAAAGGTAAAATTTTTGTTCGATGTCCTGTGTGTCAAGTGAGAACTATTACTAATATCAGACATATTAGAAACAAATAGGCAAAGAAATGAGACTAAATATTACAAATATCCTACTTAAATATCCTGCAAGAAACTCTGCAAAGAGCCATTAGTGCAGATTAGCATATTCACTTTGAACAAAAACTTCGGAAAGCAAATTAGGCTACTAGAATTCAATTGTATGTGTTCAATCCAACTGCCCGGAAGTTAAACAGCAATTGGGTAGTGTCGTAAATCATGGCTTAAAATAGCCTAATACTGTTCAATTATTTTATTGCTACATCACTCCTCAATAAATCCTAAAAATTAGGCATTTATCAATTAGTTCAGGGTTGGCAGCCTTTTTCTACAGCGGGCGGAATCGCCGCAAAGTGGAGACGGAGTGGGCCGGATGGAAAACCGAAGAAGGGGGGGGGGGGGGTCTACTAACCCATGCAACTAAAAAATAAAACAACTGTCACAAGATTTATGTGCAAAAAATATGTTTACTTAATTTTGGCACGCGTAATCTGGTTGCTCAAGCCTCAGTAAGATTTTTGGTATTTAATATTATTGCCAAGATGTGAACATTCCGATCAAGGCTACTTTGTTAGATATGCTCATGTCATTTGCAAATGCATGTTTGACCTGACGGTCTTTCACTTCAAAAATTATGTATGCAGATATACATGCTGTAGCAAACACTGCGATAAGAGGCTGCAAGCTTTCATAGGTTTAAAAACTTTGATTCAGGGAAGCTGCCGCAAAACTTAACGAAGTCGTTAACTGCAAATGCATACTTCAACTTGTTGTCTGTTCAGTGATCAGTGAGATCCTTCTGATAAATATCTTGAACATGGCGGCAGTCTACCTTAAATAAATTCTTGGAAATGTGGATGCCATATGAAAATGTAGATATAATTCAATTCACCAGACCCTTAAAGGGACATCATCTCCCTTGAAAAATTTTAATTTTTTGGTTACGCTTATTATGGTGTCGGAGGACTACCCAATTAATATTTTGCAACAGAGTAGCGTATTTTTTAATAAAGCCAAAAACGCAACTGCGCGTAAACCGAAACCGAAACGGAGAAGTGGAGAGGATAGCGGAGTGGCGGAAGTCACGTGGCTACACCTGACCGTGCGCTTTTTTTTTCTTTTTTTTTCCCTCGCGTAGCAGACGACATGCGGCGTTAGCGGGCACTGTTTGCGATTCTTTGCAGTTATGTTTGTTCCGCTCGCTGTTCTGTACTCCAAGATGAGTTGTTTTGTACATTGAGGAGTTGGAGATGAGTAGTGAGTGCCCGTGGTTAATTTTCATGATCGGCTCCGAAAAGAATACACCCAAGATGTTGCGTGAAGAGTTGGTCTACACGTCCTGCGTCCGAAAAAAGTGGCATTGTGCGACAGAGTTTCCGAAATATCAACGGGATCGGACCAATGGCTGGCTGCAATTCCTGTAGAACATTTACGGGCACCTCGGAAAGCGGACGCTACCTGATTTATATGCTCCTTGCATTTTGTGGAAAGTGATTACATTGAGTTCTGCAGGTGTCAAAAGAAATCCCATCCCCATTTAATTCAGCGACGTTTCGTCCACAACATTTGTTTGTTAATTTTTGTTTGTTTCTTCAGTGATAATTGTAAAAAAGAAAGAAATGTAAACATCAAAAAATGTCTGAAAAAAAAAAAAGTGCCATCACCGGGGATCGAACCCGGTCCTGCCGCATGTGAAGCGGACGTCGTTCCCACTGAGCTACGGGGGGATCACGTGATAGGGGGACTCTTCCTAGTAATACTTCAGCCGTAAATTGTAAGTTGGAAAGTTTGCTGCCGATTTTCCTCCAGCAAAAGCACTCCGGTCGAAGTCGGGAAGCACCACGTATTGGCGACATTCGCACCTAGTAAAGAAATCGTACGCGTGCATATTCAACTCGAAGTAGACGCGTCGCTTGAAGTTTGCGCGAGCGATGTCTTCAGCCACGAGAAGGAGCGACGGCTCGGCGACGTCTTCGTGCAAGTCGGCTTGGTGGTCGGGCGTGTCGTACGGGATGAATACCAATTCTTTTGATCAGTCCCAAATTTCTCTTTAAAGGCAGACAGAATTCGCCGGTACCGCGAACGACAGTTCTGAAGTAGAGGTCCCGCCCCTTCGTCCGCTGCCATCGCCGTCCCCGCGAGTCCCACGATACGCGAAACGACGCACGCACAGAATGCTTCCGGCTCTCTGTGGAACTTTTTTTTCAATCAACGTATTTGCAGCTTTTTAGAAGCCACAAAAAATGGGTTTCATATTTTTTTCTATTTTTAATATTGAGTGTGTGCCTTCAGTGACCAACGACTTTCATTAAATTTGGTGGTCGCATCGATACCTTCGAAAACGGCCCGTGACCACGGAAAAGAGAGTGAGCGAGACTCGAACCGGCCAGTTCTTGATCGGCGGTTTTCGGGCGGAAAGAAACCGAATTTCGAGTCGCAAATTGTGTTTTGGGTAGTTGGGCTCTCATATGTCATGTACAACTAAAAACCTCGGCGAGCATAAACACCCTGTCAGTGTCCCTTTAACTCCCTGTTCAGATTGCATACTATATTGCAGAGACTCCCTCTGTGGAACAATATCCTCATTTCTTCTATATGTTCCCTAAAAAGGAAAATTATAGAGATTTCTTGTTAATGAAAATTCCTAGTGCTGAATGAGCCTCGAGCTTCAGCTCGAAACTTGCGCGTCTGAAAGCATCCCCGCCACAAGTTTTCTTTTTTTTTTTTTTTTGTAGTCTTACGTTCAGTTTATTAAAGTGGTGTGAAATATCATCAAGTAAGGCCAGGTTGCACACCCAATCAGAATCGGGAAGATCCTGTAAAGACTTCCTTCCACACCCAAAAAATGCATCCTCTTCACCCAGCTAAAAAAGTCGCAAAATGATTACGTTCCTTATTTATCGAACCGCCGCAGGCTATTGGAAATCCCCATAGTGAGCCTCTGTGTGAAACAAAAGCTGTTCAAATTCACTTTGGTGCACGCCGTGATTCAGAACAAAACTTATGCTAGCTACGACGACCTTAGTTATTAATTCCAAATGCATCAACTGGGTGCACAACCATTGTTGGCGAATAATACAATGAACGTGAAATAGGAAACTATCCCCCAGGTGTGCCGTTTCAAAGTTAAAGGGGCCATGAAATGATTTTTCAACTTCTTCCTCCTCAACTCACAAATAACAAAAAAAGAAAAAAAAGGAGAAACTCCCTGCTTGCTCGGACCTTCCTTTGTGTACACACAAGTTGTCAGTGTCCCCCTAAAAGTTTAGTCCAGCGGTTCTCAAATGGGGCTCCGCGGACCCTTTGGGGTCTGTTAAGGCATTCTAGGGGTCCGCGAAGCTCCAGCCTCATCAGTCAAGCACGGCAATAAAAGTTGTCTTTTCTTAGATTAAGAAGAAACGTTCCAATGTTCGAGTGAGTTTTCTCGTGTATGTCAATAAGAGACACTATAAAACTTAGTTATAACCCTTTATTAAATCACTATCATAATTAACTCCATACTCTTTCCTTCCCCTCCCCACAAAGGGGGTCCTCCATCATCTCTGCCGATCCGCAAGGGGTCCATGAAACATCAATGGCTGAGAACCACTGGTTTAGTCTATCACTCAAAATTTGGATAAAAATTGCTTTCCACCCTCCCGCCTGTGGCTTCCGCAATACTGCACGCAACTATCCTTTGTCAACCCTTCAAGCTGACAGTGCTCTGGAAGCTACATGCTCGTTGGGCCAGCCACACTTCTATCTTTTGCCACTTGATCACGCTTCTTCGTGCAGAGAATGGGGTTGGGTCTTGAAAGAGAGGCAGCTGATTGGTCTGGCAAGTGCGAAGTTCCCACCGCACTGTTGGCTTAGGGGTGAACGAATTATAGTGAGATAGTATAGCGACGCAGTGCCGGGGCTCGGCGACGTGCTCTGGGTACCGCGGATGTATCACAGTGAAAAGGCGGAGAACTTTTGAGGGAGGTACAAAACAGTCGACTATGTTTTAAACTTTTCATACCAAAAAGCAGGCTTTTGACTTTCTACCCCCTTCTTTTGGCCCACTGAATGATATGCAATTAGTAAAATCCCAATCTAAATTCATTTATCCTAGCTAAAAATTTATTTCATGGCCCCTTTGATGCAACTGACTTACCCTAATTTGCAAAAAAACAAGAAAAAAAAACATTTATTACGCTTTAAGTTTTGGAAAGAAATCATGTTTGTGTCTGGTTGGGGGGTCAAGGGGGGGGCTTTATTTGGTAGCGCCGCCTAATATTCCCTTGTTGCCCACTCTCTGGCTGGCAAGCCACCGGTCAGAGTGTCGAACCGAAATTTTTATCGGTTCGGTTCCGGTTCGGGTTCACGGCTTTCGGTTCGGTTCCGGTTCAGTTCCGGGGAGCAAAAATAACGGTTCAAACCGGTTCGAACCGGTTCGAACCGGTTTGAACCGCTAAATTGAGAATACATTTTCCGCGTTGTTCTGGCAATATACACTATTTACGCCGTGAAACGATCTAACTATACAGTTTCTTCGATCGTCCGTGCAATTTACTTTTGTTTTTTAGGTACCAGAAATATGAAATTCAGTTATTTAATTTCGACGCAAGAGTAGAAGAAAATCTACATCAACGTATGTTACGTCGTGTTTATACGACTCAACATCCCTTTGTTTACCAGTAACATATATTTTACCTGAATCAAAATGTTTAAGTACAAGAGTAAAGAGTTGAGCTTGTTGGTACATACATGTAAATAAGTCAGCTTGAAATTTAGAACTATACTGTATTTTCTTGTCCTTTCTTCGTGTTTAAGTAAAATTCTAAAATTCAAGCTGATCTATTTACACGGTATAAAATGTCGTCGCGAAGTGTGGTAGGTCGCCTAAAATACCCGTGATTAGTACAGCTTTGTGTCGCAGTATTAAAAGTGAAATCGTGATTGTGTCCTTGAACTAAGGAATTAATTACATAACACAAAATTATGAAATGAGCACCTCGTGGCCATATATATCATGAAATATGGTTTACGAAATACGCTTCACAATATATATGTATATGATGACGACACAACTGAGCTAAAAGCAATGAAACGTTCAAAATGTCACAAAAGTTTTAGGATAATTCCTTTCAGTCTATTTTTTATAGAAACACCGAGCGGAAATCAAAATGCTTGTTGTTCTAACCAAACATTGTCTGCACTCAGCACCGCATGCATGCGACTAATCATGCATCAAGGAGTAATCGCAATTGTTCACTCTAATCTATACGCACCTTCGCACTCAGATCGAATCTGGCCCAAAATAGCGCTTGCCCAAGTGAACATTTTCTTATACAGGACTAAGCTGGCATAGCCTGGCTGTGGAGGTTTGTTCTTGACAAGATGCCGGTCAATTTAATTTGCAAATGAGCATCACCCTTGCTAATTGATGATTTTAACGCCATAGCGTTAAGGAGCTCATGTCGCAGAAAAGCCGATGTCGGTGGCGTGACTGGAAAATCCTGATTGGTCGATAGGGTCATGACGTCAGAGCTACATGCCCTCGCGCAAGAATTTCAAACAACCCACAATGCTCACGTGAAACGTGACATCACGCGTGGAATGATAGTGATTAAAACATGACATGTAATGCGAATTAAAGGTCGCCGTACGTCTCAAATGATTTCACTTTTTAAAGTAATTCCTTTGCCTTAAAGAAAAAAAAATTAAGAATTTTAGGCGGGATTCGAACTTACGACCCTTCGGTTGCGAGTCAGGCACTTTTGACTGGGCCACGCGAGGCACGCTTACGCGGCAAAAGCGAATGCGATGCAAACGAGGCCCGTTAACGCTATCGCGTTCCACTTTTAAAGGCGAAGCTTAAGCGTCCTCCAAGATTCTTTTTTGTTAAGTAAAACGAAGTAGTATTTCACGTTCTACTCGACATGGCAGCTACTTAATTGGACACTTTCTGACGGTTTGCGTGCGTAATCGTCATAGTCCCGCCGCGCGCCCCTGTTTACTTTGTTTTTGTCCAGCCCACAGACACATAAAAGTAATGTTCACCACGTAAAAGAGGCAATAACAGACTTCTATATGTTTGAGAAGTTATATGTGTGAGGAACACATAGTTATTTAAATTAGCTTCAAAATCAGAAATGTGTGTAAGGCGCCGTCCTGTATCACTTACAACGTGCCTGTCGAGGATAAAAACGCCGGAAAAGATTTGCAGAGAACCTTTCAGATAATTTGGGGGGCATTGCTTTAGGGTGGTCGAACCTTTATTTATGTTGTCGAATATTCAGTTAGTAATCAAATATATTTTTATAATGATCAATAAATTTTACTTTATAAAGTTCACATAACCGCTTGAGACCGACGCGGAAGGACGATACTCAAAACTACGCTAGCTGTGGAGTCTGCGTAAAAGTGTTTTTCTGTTTGCTGATTGGCAGTGTGAAACATCGGCTTGCAGGGTATGCCAAAAAGGACTCTGTGCTCACATAATAGATTGGAAGTCAAATGCACAAAATGTTCAAAAAGAGAGAGATAATTAATGTTATTTTTCTAAATAATCCCTTACAGAACGCCTTACTGCAAAAGAGATGCGTAAAGATGCCCGCAATGAAATTCATAATTTTAGATAAATAGCGCAAAGGAGAGACGAATATTCCTAAAATCATAGTATAAATCACATTTCATCAGCTTGCATGAGCTCGAAACTTCGCTAAATACTGCCTCGGGAGGCTAATGTTATATTCGGTTTTACCTGCACTTGTTTTTGGGCTCTCACTTTACAACACTATGCTTGAATAGTCATGCGCTTTAACATTTCTCTATGCTGCCATATATCATTGCGAGACTGCTACAAAGACTGCAGAACTTTACAACTAGGACATCTATTGCTAGTGTTGCGAACATCACATTTCACCAGAAAGCTTAACTGTTTACCATGGTATGCGACGTCATCACTATAGGCTAATAGTCATTGTATTTCTTCTGCTGCGAAAATCGAATTTGATGGTGCAAATTGCATGCTGCAGGAGGTTCAAGCTCAGTGAAAACCAAGTATTTGAAAGGCACATATTATTATTCTTAGTCCATCGTCGTGAGGAACGGCGCGAACGTCTTGCACGACAAAAACATGTGTTTTTTTTGGCAAGAGCGTTTTTGCAAACAAAGTAGTTTCCGGGGTAACGCTTTTTGGTCTGCGCCAAAGATGTGGGGAAGAGGAGCCTTTACAACACAGTATGTTTTTAAAACTCACCCCCCCCCCCACCCACACACACATGCACGCACACACGCACGCACACACACACACACACACACACTTCTTTTTACAGCGGAGCTGTTAACGGCTAGTTTCCCCTGTATCGTGTCCGTCAGCAAACAAATGATGACACTACACTTTGGACAGCTACCGCCATCTCTAAGTGACGACGACAACCAGACAAACGGCTGGTTGGTTGTCTGGTTGCCGCCGTCGTGCATAGATGGCGACAACCTCTCCAGCCTTTCCACTCTGGCTTGCCGACTTGTGGCCGGCCGTTACTTCATTCCCACCATAGTACAGCTTCGCTAGTCTTCCTTCTTCACCAGAGTGGAAAGGCTGAACGTATTCCTAAGGAATTGCCTCCTCCTTTTGTGTGTGCTAATTCAACAATTTTATTTGTCACTTTTTAACAGCAACCCTTCATTGCTTTTATTTCGCACCCCGTGAAGTTTAAAGGGGTCACAAAACGATATCGGGTTGGAATGTTCATGACTTTTCCGATGCGTTCTGGTCCTAGTCTGGCCCAAGTATACTCGCACAGGCCGCCACTGATTCAGACGCTTCTTTGTCGCGGTGAAATTGCGAGGATAAAATTAGACTATTTCTTTTAGTCTTTCCTTCGCAAAGATTGATGTCGTAATTGTGGGATCAAAACCACCCGCCTGACGACAGTCGAGCGCGGCTCATGGATGGGACACGAGAACTGCGTGAGCACTCGACTTCGGCTCGTAACAAACAATGCCTCTGTGGACACTTGGGTAGCGGCTCGTGTCCAACTACTGCTGTGATGAGATTAGCCGAATTCTTTTAACATTAATTGGCGGCATAAGATAGCCACCAGGCCACGTGGCCGCTACTGGCTCCGAGTTGAGGGGATGAACGATGCTCATATTTTTCTAATTTTTTGGCGACTGCCATTGCCTAGAAAAACAAGCAAAGCCAAGTTCAATCAGTTATGAATATTAAGGAGTGATCGTGAGTAGTATTTAGTGGTGTATAGAAATCTTTTTATAGCTCCTTTGAGCAAAATACAGAGGGGGTCGAAATTTGGGCAATAACTTGAGAACGACGCTCGTGTGCGACTTACAGCGACTGCCAACGTTCGGCTGTCCCTCTAAAACCACTAGGATCTCCTTTTTTGTTCAATTAATCCTTTTTGTACGCTCATGTAGTTATATGTAACGTCCTATTAATAAGTCGCATTTAGTCATTTCAATACTTCTATTGTCGGGGACATCTTTCGGATGCAGTTCAGCAACAACGAAAACATTTTTGGATGCCTCAATGATGTAAAATTGGTCTTGAAACATATTTTTGTACTTTCAATAAATACTGTTTAGATGTAACCCCTGACGTTGATAGCTTGCACAAACATCCATTAGTTTCCACCTCCGCGCAATAACAGATGCAGGAAAAAAAAGAGGAAAGAGACAGCTGTCGATCGCCTCGTCAACTTGCCATTTGAACAAGCGGCCACGTGATCTGACGCTAATTATATACCGTCAGTGTTCATCATAGTCATGCCCTAGGCGGCTAGGGTTTGGAAATCAAAAGCTGGGGCTGAGCTTCAGATATTGTTAGAATTGGACTATTATCATATTTAATTGACATGAGCCGTAATCCGAATGTTTGGCGATGCTGATTGTCATGAACCCGAGCACTCGACTAAGGGTTTTGAAAATCGCTTACGTCACGGTATCACGTCACTCTCGGTACAAAATCGTGATGTCATGTTACGTCACGCTATCAACAAGGTTAATACATCTAGTGACTTCCTCAAATGAAATCGAGTTGACGCGGTGAGTCACGTGACGTCACGAGGTCATGCGACATTACTTGACAACATGTTTTGACACCATGACGTCACGTGACAACGTGACATATGGTTAATCATAGTGTCAATACAAAAGCGCCGCGAAAACCCACAATTTATCATACATTGCAATTCTGTACATGACGATTTGATCAATATATAGAAATACAGCCGCCAATTTTTTATTTTCATATGTTCATTTTCTGATACAAAAAAAAAAAAAAATTACCTTGAACCGTTTTGAACCGGTTACCGTTATATTTTTTTTTCAGTTCGGTTCCGGTTCAGTTCCAAGATGGCGGCGAAGATTTCGGTTCGGTTCCGTTCCGGTTCGGCTAAAAATAACGGTTGTGTTCCGGTTTTCGGTTCGGTTCGGTTCCGGTTCGACACCCTGCCACCGGTTGCCAACCCTTAATTAGCTTTCTAAATGTTTTTTTAATAATGATTTATAATACAACCTTGATGTTTATAATAGAACACAGTGCATATTAGAGTTTGTTTCAAAGCACTGTTTCGGGCAAGATTGCAAAAGAACTGAGCCATTAAGTGTGGCCGAAACGATTAGACCCGTGTCAAATATGACGCGAAGCGCGCATGAGGATCACACAACTTAGCCACTTTTCTAACTAGGCTGCATTAAACAAATATACAACCCTGGTTTTGAGCTAGCTCTCACTTGTAATCCGTGACACAAGGACACATGACAACTATGTAAAACCTCCCCACAAAAATGGTGGCCTGCCTGAACTTCAAGATTTTCCGCAACAGACTATAATGCAAGAAGAAAAAGTGTCGATGTGCCATGTGTTTGGGGGCACACAGGAGGTACAGCCCTGCAAGGAGGGATTCAATTTATGATTTATACTTCCTTTTCAGTGCAGAATGCTTGCTGCAATAAGTTTGTAAATTTACCATGACATCGGCCATGTTCAAATCCGCTCACTTAGAATACTTAAGCCTCCGCGTCTCCTTGATTTTGCAGAGGTGGCAGATGAAAAAGCCCCAAAGCTTGCTGAAAGGTTGCATGCCCTTCTAACCTGGAACTAATCGGTAAAACTTCAAACCCTTCATTAAGATCGGATACCTTGTTTAACTGTCATATTGAGAACTAGAAAGCAAAAACAATCCACCTGCCTCAGTCATTACATAACATGTGTGTCTAACAAATGACGCCGGCTCTCAGCGCCGTATGCTCGTTCATTGGCGGCAGTAGACGTCGCGACCGCTTGCGCCATCTCGTCTCCCGTGCGAAACGGCACCATATTGTTTAAAGACAGGTGGCTTCACTGCGTTTCCATAGGAGTTAAGCCGTTTTCTTTCTTTACTTTTTCCTCAGGCAAGTTCGTTCTTTGCAAATTTTGCCAAAAAGAATGCACCATCTGTGGGCAACGCTGCACAAAATCGTAGCGCGATAGGTTAAGAAACTGAATTTTGCGGCCGATTTAAAGAGCCTGGCCGCTATTTGGAACACCCAATATACTCGATTTCTTCTAAAAAAAAAAAAGACGGATGATTTGCACATTGCTTTTGGCGTTTGAAATGTATGTGTCTTGATAAGGTAACATATCTAGTCTAAAATGCACCTACGTATATTTTAGTTCTCCACATAAAGGCTGAAATCAGTAATGCTCCGCGAGTAGTCGGACTTTTTTTACTATGGTTCTTGGGGAGAAAACAAGTATAGTTCAAAACTTTCTGGCTGAATTAAACAGACCTTTGCAAATGCTTAGTGCGTTGTCTGCTCGAAGCACATTCACAATGTCGCATGGGAGCGACCGCAAGGTCGCACCACCGAAACACCTTGCTGCCAATACTCAGTCTCACCTAAGGTGCCAATTCACAAGGAACGCTTTCTGCCTGGCAGAAACTCTTTCCCCAGCATCCTCCTCTCCATTCCTTATCACCCCAAATAAGTGAGTTTGGGTATTTTTCTTCGAGCACCTCGGAGCAAATTCTTACAGAAGAAATAACTGGACGATTTCTCTTTTCTTTTTGTTTGTCAGGGTTTCATATGCACTGCAGCAAAGCCTGTAAGGCCGAGCTTCTTGATTTTTTTATTACACCTCAGCTGCAAGAATGGCTGTGCTGCGGGAGCAGCAGCCAAGGCTACCCGCTCACGCTTGAAGCCTTCACAAGTCCACGTTAAGGTGAGACGAAGTTACAAGCGGCTAACTGCCACTTCACATTAATGACCTAGTGGCATGTGGGCCCAGTGATCAAGCCATTGCCAACACATTGTCCATACTAAAACCCTGGAGACAAGGGGACACCGAAATCAGGGACAAACAAAGCCCCGTCTCCGGTTGTGTTTGTCGCCTTTTCTTTGTCCACTCGTCTCCGAGGTTTTTCAGTAAGGTTGTCCACCAGTTTGCCTGCACAGTCACCCTTATTTAAACAAACTGTGTTTAGTTCTAGACTCAATAAAATGGGCATGATAATTGGATGGATGGATGTTAATGGCTATACCCATTGTAACAGGCGGTAGCAACTAATTGTTTCCCCCTAACTATCACCAGGCAGTGTGGGACATCACCAGGATGACCTTCGGGGATCGGGCAAAACAAACAACTAAAAACATCACCCCCTGCCTCTTCCCCTGGCGAGGGAGTCGCCAATTTTCCTCAAGTCAAACCTTGTCGGTGTTACCCCAGCACCGGACTCACTAAGAGACAGGGTTGAGACTTTGGACTGGAGCCATGCGGGAGGGAGTCCCAATTTTCCTCTGTCCCGCCTGTCCCCAGCTGTGCTAGTAAGTTGCCCAACATTTAATTTTCTCTAGATAATTTCCACCAATCTTCTAATCCTCTCTTTGTCACTGTAATCCTTTTCTCTTCTGTCCTTCCATCGTCGCCAGTAAAAACCAGGGCCCCGGCCAGATCTGTTACCCCTTCAGAGAGGGCAGGGCGAAGACCCGTGCACTTCAAAACCAAGTGCTCTAGTGTAGAGATGGGCAAAATGGCTCACTTCAGTGAGCGGCTCGGAACGGCTCAGCTCACTGAAATGAACCGGCACATTTGAACGGCTCACCGGCTCACTTCGGTGACTGGGTCACAGCGAGCCGGATCATTTTAAGCCCCTCCTTTAAAGAACGAGTGAGCCGTGGTTCTTTTGGAGAGAGAAAGCGGCAAAATAAGAATTTGAAACCATCGATAGTGGGCTATCGATGGGAATAGGCGCGGGCAGGAAAGAGTTAAACGAAGTGCTTGAAGACATTTGTTGGCGTTTCTTTCGAAGCGGCAGGCATAACAGCATGTGAGCGAGCTCGATGTGAAGGCGAGCCGTGAACCAATGAGGGGTTAATCTCCGGATGGCTACCATAGGCTCCGCAGAGGCTCCGTCGATGCTAGCGCCAAAGCCCCAGTCAGTTACGGCCCAAGCAGGAAGGTGTCACCTTTGTCAACAAAAAGGCTGTTTTCGTCGTCATGGCAGCAGGAACGGAATAGAGTTGCTTTCCCGCACTACCAATAGATGGCGTGCAAATCACACCCGGCAAAAGACCCGGCCAATGCCCAGCCCTGACTCGGCACGGCTGACTGAACGAGAGAGAACCGGCTCCCAAAAGAACCGCCGCTCACTTTTACTGAGCCACGGCTCACTCGTTCTTTAAAAAGAGCGGCTCAGAAGATCCGGCTCGCTCCTGAGCGACCCATCTCTACTCTAGTGTCTCGCTATCATTATGGCAGGCAACACATCATGTGTCTGTCTCCTGAAATTTAGCCCTATACGTCCTCGTCCTCAAAACTCCCGTTGTGGCTATTAAACGCATGTGATGTTGCCATCTTGCTAGATTAGGAGGCAGGAGTCCATACGACAACTGAAGCCTTTCCATTAAAGACCGACGACCAGTTCGCGCTTTCCACTTTTCCCTCGCTTCCTCCTCTCTCCCCTTCTACCCTGTCCACCGTTGCCTGTTTCCTCCTCCCCACGGTGAGGAGGATCTTCTGCCCTGCAGAATCTCGAGGCTGGTCGTCAGCCTTTAAAGGAGGACGAAAAACAATACCCCTCGTCTTCCACAGTCTCAAGCCAGTTCCGACTATCATGCCTAGCTTTACAAACCAAGCGAGCTTCTCTTCAACCTTGGAAAACCTCATAAAGGTCCCAAGCAGCCAAAGCACCTGATTATGCCACCTTAGCTTGATGCTAAGTACGGTAAGGAAAGGGCAGACAAAGGAAGTGTTTCGGAGCCGAGGATTGGAATGTCACCTCTGCTTTGGGGAGGGGAGTGAAAGATTGTGAGAGGTAGGGGTGTGCCTGCCCATCTTTTTACAAGCAAGCTTCGAAACAAGGCTTGTGACGGAACAACTCGTGCCAGCCCCGAGGGATCCGGACGGCGGATCTAAGGCGCGCAACTCACCCGTGGTGCACTCGTCGCAGACGAAGGCGCGAGGCACGTGCGAGACGCCCAGGCAATCGGCGTGGAAGGCGAGCTTGCAAGGCCCCGTGCAAAAGAGCGTTGCTCCCATCTTCTCGCAGACCGTGCATACCTCTTCCTTGGTGGGGGCTTCTCAACGGCGCTGTTCTCCTGCAACGGTCCCACCTCGGAAGTCTTGCTCTTGGCGCCCTTCCTCCGCGGGTCGTAGTACTCGAACGTGAGCTTGTGTTTGCGCTCAGAGCGTGTCAACTCCAGGGCGACCGTAGCCTCTTGGACGGCCACGCGCCAAGCGTCCCGCTTCCGATCGGGAACGTTGTACGGAGCGCGCTCGAGGTTGCCCATGGCCACGAACTTGGCCAGGCCCTCGTAGGGCATGATCCGACCGGGTTGGGTCCACCCGTGCTGCGCGTCGTCTCCGAAGTACTGGACGTGATACAGGCGGTGCTGCTGGCGCACTGTCTTCGTGTAGATACCGGACAAGGGGTCGAAGGAGACCATACACGGCCAAAACGGGTGACCGCCTACCTTGGACCAGAGCAAGTCGCCCACCAGATAACAGGGCGCAGCTGCGAGTGGCTTGGCAGCTGCGAGTGGCTTGGCCGCTGCGAGTGGCTTGGCCTTTGTTTTCCGGACCTTGTTCAAGGAGTGGGCGGACGAACCCGAACCAGAGGTGTAAACTCCATGTCAGTCACTTGATTAGGCTTGCGCAGTCGACCAAAGCGACTTCGTCCCATCCCGTTGGACGAAACTATCCCATTTACGTGCACCTCGTCACCTGGATTGCTAAGTTTGGTTGGGCAATCGCCGTCGCTATCCGGCATGTCCCCGAAGTCTAGAAGACCATTCACTGACATTTTGCGCCACGATTACCGGTCGTAACCACTCTAAGAGGACAGCACCGTTAGCGACGCATTCAACCGACCTGACACCTTCGGTTGGCGCGCTGAGGCCACCCAACGCTTTTAAAGACTTTGAGACGGCTGATTGGAGGCTACTCGTACAACGATTTCATCCTATAATACGAACGGTACGAACACGAAGACACCGGCACCCAGCAGCAGCAGCACCTTCCCAACGAAATCGCGCGAAAAACGACGCTTTTCATTGGTGGAAAAGGGCTAGGCATTCGGCTAGGATCCTGTCCCGTGTTGTCTTATGGCTATAATTAAATGTATGCACGAAAATGTGAAATTTTTAAAACAAGACGTAAAGCGAGAATTAGAAAAAGGTACACCTAAGAATAAAATTATATACTTCTGCAATAAAGTGTTTCCCCTAAAGGCTGAACTCGAGAGAGCCAATGACGTCACGGACGTCAAAATCGTCTGTGACTATCATTTCGATTTTAAACACGTTTCATTTGCGATGGCGCCATGCCGCCACTGATCTCTAAATAGAGATCAGAGATGGATGCGGCCGATGCGGCCGAGTGCATTTTGAGACGTTGGGACGTTGGTCGGTCGCGGCGTGTGTGTGGTGGTGGGGTCGTGGGGTGTGGGGTGCTCGGCGGTGTCCGCGCTGGTGTGTGTTGTCGCCGTGCCGTCTGTGCTCGTCGCGTTCTGTAGCGTATGAATTGCCGACATCCAGGAACATCCTCGCGATTTTAGCATACGCGGTTCGACTTTCATTTTACAGTGTCGTGCGTTACCTTGCCTGGTAATGATCTCGTCGACCATAGGCCAAAGACGGTAAGAGTGCAGTCGAGCTGGTGGTAGCTAATCATGTTGTATTACACCTGAGACAGCGGTGGATGAAATCGGAAGAACTTTGAGACGTTCTCTGTGTCTGTTCCTTCTACTGAAACGTTGGGCAACTGTGTCTGTTCCTTCTACTGAAAGTTCTTCCGATTTCATCCACCGCAGTCTCGGGTGTAATACAACATGATTGACCATAGGCCACTGGCTGTTTGGTTTCAGCGTCTCTGGCTGGTTTCTTCGGCCATTCGTCGCGTTCGACCGGCGGCTCGTTCGCTTTGCGTCTCCCAGAGCCGACTGGTGTGTTTAGCGTCATATGCTGTCCATACAACGGGGGATCGGAGCACGTGGAGCGAAAGCTCGCGCTACAGAACCCAGGGATCCTGGGTTCAATCCCCACCCCTGCCCCTTTCGACCTGGATGAGCATCGTACCGGCGTGCGGTCGTTGATCACTACTGCATGGTGCACGTTAAGACCCCCAGGCTAGTGGTGCTCATCGACAGCGAGTGACTCGTCGCAACTTTGGAATGCCTGGCCAACTACACGCTGCATAAATAATCCACACAGCCCCAATTATTTTTGCCTCTACATCAAAAGTGGTCGTGGCAACAAGTGACGTCACAGAAGCCGAAGTGTCATGCATACCTGCCAACCTAGCAACATAAAAATTCGGGAGACAGCCGCGCAAAAGGGAAAAAAAAAAAAAGTTAAAACATTTTTTTTTTTTTAATGTTTGACAAGATACCTTATAAGAGGCACTCTGCGCGAATCACACTGTCTTCGCAGTTGTTTTGGAGTAAACTGCCGGTGGTGCCCTGCCCTTCTACGGCACGAGCATAGCTCTGATGCTTTCGTGAAGCGATGTGTATCTTGATGTTAAACTTGCCGCCGTGCGAAACGCTCGCACTTCACAGGCGCACATGGTACAGAATCCATACTTGTCAGCTTCTCG
The DNA here is from genome assembly GCA_037355805.1 of Ixodes ricinus. NCBI lineage: Eukaryota > Metazoa > Arthropoda > Arachnida > Ixodida > Ixodidae > Ixodes > Ixodes ricinus. The sequence continues at coordinate 298,604 of JAZHYW010001187.1, forward strand.
CGAAGCGACAAAGCACGGAAACTCAGTTGCATATGATCTTAGAAATTCTTGCAAGTACTTCTTCTTGGCTTTTGAAAGTGCCATCGATCGTTCCAACAGATCAGTGGTTCCAACTAAACTCGGGAAACACCAAGAGTAGTTCGGCGTTCCGCACCTCGCTCGACGACCTGAGTCCTGACAAAGCCAACTGAAGCCTAGCGCACCCATGGTCATATAAGTCGTGTTCCAAAATGCGCTCTAACTTCAGGAGTAGAGGTTTCGTACTTTGGCGTTTGAAAATCTACCCTCGTTTTACACTAGTGCTCCGAGTCGTCACGTGGTAACCCGCCGGAGTAACCTAAACCTACTCTCGAGTAACTCGTAATGACACACGCGCAATGATTATAACAATATAGGCGTCATAAAAAAAATTAAAAAAAACGGCGGATACTTTTTGGGAGATTTGAGGTCGCGTCCGCACAATCGGGAGATGTGGTCAAATTCGGGAGGCTCCCGGACAATTCGGGAGTTGGCAGGTATGGTCACGCATGCTGTTGGATGTCGCGATCCTGGCGGTTGGTCATAGAAATGCTGGCGAAAAGCACAAGCGAACGCGAGTGTCGCTGTCGTCACGGCGTCCCAACTTCTGGCTGCCGAAACTTCCGTGCACTGTCATACTGGAGAGCGATTTGCAGCAGAACAGGCGTCTGCCACATATACCGCAGCTATTGGGACGCCGCCAGGATCGCGAACGGCTCCAGCATGGCACATCTATGACGTCATCAGGCGGAAATGGATGGACCACTTGCTTTAACGCGATACACACGCCAGTCGAAGGCGCGTGTCCACGCCCACAACCAGCGGCGTAGACTTTCCATTTTCCCGGAGGGGGCAGGCTGAGGGAGAAGTTCTCCGAAAAGGGGGGGGGGGGTTTGCTGCGCGTTCTCTTTTCGCCAGAACTGGAGATTGAAGCTAACGAAAGCACGCTGGGATTCCATTTCCCAAGTATTTTGTCAATAAAGGCAACGTGGGCGTTATTTTGTTTACATGCCACTACTAGAAGCTCGTTACATGGCACGTAAACAGCGTCTCGGTAAGGATCATGGCCCGGGCCCGGGGGGGGGGCTCTGCCCCCCCCCCCGGATCTCACCAGGGGGGCACGAGCCCCGTTGCCCCCCGAAGTCTACGCCTATGCCCACAACTAACCCCACCGTGCAAAATTCGTCCCTTTTTCGCTCCATGAAGTCATGTCTACTGTACAAGCCACTGATATCTATTGTAGTAGGCTGGATCGCGGATCGAGGCTTGTCTTGCTAGGGTGGAGTGGCACTATACTCTGTTTCACCTTATGATGTACCGCAGGAAAGGCCACAAGCGCGAGCTCCTTGCTCTGGGGCACATCTCGGTGGCACAAGCTCTCGTGACTTAAGAGCGGCTGCCAACGCTATGAGCTCGTGCTTCTAGCCTTCGCTGCGGTACAACATAAGGTGAAACGAAGTATAGGAATGTCGCAAACTTTTGTTGAACCGGATTTTTAGGTCTAACTTTTGGGGACGACTGGTTCGACCAGCCTTCAAACTTTTAACCAGATTCGACCGGTTCGACCACTGATCTCTGTGACAATTGCTGGATCGTACTTCACCGCTTGTTTGCTGCAGCGCGATTGAAGCCACAGGACGGCCATCTTGCTTGTAGTCGATTCGCGGTTTTGCCAGCGTTGCAGAGGCTGGCGGCAGCGCTCTGTATACACGTTTTGTACCCGTTGGTCGTCATTCGCCGAAGTTTTTCTAAAACCCTGTGTAACCGTTGAGACTTGCCGTTGTGAACACGTAAAAATTTTTACGAAAGCACAGTGCCGCAGGAAAAAGGCACAACTCGTCGAAAGCAAGTTTCGCCGGCCTCACGGCGGGATCAAAGCTTCCTTGGCACACCGAAATGCTGCGTCTCTGTGCCTTTGCACGCTTGGATACCGATCCAGAATCAACGCTCTGTGGATGTGTTTTGCGAGTGCAATGTGCATGAGGCCGTATGTAAAGGCACAACTCGTCGAAAGCAAGTGTCGTCGGTCTCGCGGCCTGATCAAAGCTTCCTTGGCACGCTGAAGTGCTGCGTCTCTGTGCCTTCGCACGCTTGGATACCGATCAAGATTCGTTTCGGCGCCGTGTGGATGTGTTTTGCGAGTGCTATTTGCTTGAAGTTGTATGTACCCCTGGAGCAGCGTTTTACTTTCACCCTGACTGCTGTATTTGTAACTTGCGGCACTCGTCCAGAAACAAGCTTGATCCAGTGTCCAGTGGCTACGGAAGGGGGGGGGGGGGAAGGGCGGCATCAACGGCGCATTTTTTTGTTTCGTTTACTAGACACTTATGGCATTCAAATTGGTAGTACAAAATCTTACAGAGACGCAGTACTTCGGCGTGCCAAGGAAGCTTTGATCACGCTGCGAGACCAGCAAAACTTGCTTTCGACGAGTTGTGGCGTTTTCCTGCTGCACTGCGCTTTCGTAAAAATTTCCACGTGTTCTCAACGGCAAGTCTCAACCTTACACAGGGTCTTAAAATATTCTTCGACGAATGGCGACGAACGAGTAGAAAACGTGTTTTCTGAACGCTGCCAACAGCCTCTGTAACATTAGCAAAACCGCACATCGTCTACGAGCAAGATGGCCGTCCGGTGGCTTCACTCGCGGGAGCGGGAAGCACGATCCAGCAAATGTCATCGAGATCAGTCGGTTCGACTTTGTGGACAGTGTGGCCAGACCTTGATACAAGCATGTCTAGGTTTGAAGAATTTTTTTTATGCAAAGGGTTATTTTTATTTTATGAACAGTTGCAATTAACAGAAACTAATTCTAATCACTGAAGACGTTAGTCTTAATTTTCTTGTACTCTATCAACTGAAATAACCAATCAGTGCTGCCATTAAAAAAAACACTGAACCTAAAAAGAAATATTTTTTTGGTACCTAATTAGGACAGGCATGTCTCAAAACTAATGTTCTTCGAAAGAAAAAATTTTTTGCCCATTATTTATCCTACAATGCGAATTTTTCAATTTGCGGGCAAAACCGAAATTGTACCCATCTGGGGCCAGTGGGATGATGATGATAGCTTTTGTACCCCGGGAGTGTGCTTTCCGAAAAAGGGGGATTGGCCAGCTAACTCGGACCGCTCACTTGAGGGGTACAAAAGCTATCATCATCATCCCATAGGGGTACAATTTCGGTTTCGCCTGCACATCGAAAAATTCGCATTACATACAAATATTGGGCAAAAATTATTTTTCTTTCGACGAACATGAGTTTTGAGACATGCCTATAGTAACTTAATGAAACTTTTCATTTTCTCGAATTTAGCTTTATTTTAAAAGTTCTAGGCAAATTAAAATTACAGAAACACGCAAGCAAGTTTTGCTGGTCTCGCAGCGTGATCAAAGCTTCCTTGGCACGCCGAAGTACTGCGTCTCTAAGATTTTGTACTACCAATTTGAATGCCATAAGTGTCTAGTAAACGAAACAAAAAAATTACAGAAACACGCAAATAATAACCTCCTTCACGGCATCCTTGATCGCTTGAGTGGCCGTGAACAAGAGGAGGGGTAGTGAGCTCAGCGAGCGCTCACGGCTGCCGCACTTCGTGTTGACGGCTCGAGAGGGCGCCACTAAAGCATGTTCTGGATAGGCTGCATGAAGCAGGCAGCAGGGCGGCTCGCATTGCATTTGCTGCGCGATTAAACACTAATTCGGCATGACACCTCATTGGCCACAAATGACAGCAAACACAGGGTAAAGATCAGTTCAGAACGGCATCTACTTCGCGCTGCCATACCGCCAAACCGCAAGCCAAACCTCGCCGAAGACCTTCGGAACGCTCGGAACCGGTCGGATCCTCGAGTCCGTATACAACTGCACCGCCGCCGCGTACATCTGGGACTTTTCTACGCTCTCCGCTCGTCGGAGCCTGATCCCACTACACCTTTCTAGTATGCGCCGCCTTTCCACCGCTTGGTGGTGGGTATGTCGACGGGTCATTTCTTGTTTCCATACTTTTGTAGACCGTTCCACTAGGAAGAGCAGAGAGCAAAAAAATGCCCTCCCCTCTCACCCAGCGCGTCGTCTGCTCCGCCTTGTGGGCTGTACCTGACATCCGTCCGACGTTCGAACTCTGTTTAAAATCGCGTCACCTTGGAAATTTCATGCGCAGATTTGTAGTTATCGTGTAATGCTATGCTCGATATAAACACTAATTGGGTCCAACTGCGCCGTTACCTGCGTGCAAATAATAAAACAAAAAAGAAATGGGAAAGGTGTCACAGTGGCCGGTCTCTCCAGCAAAAAGTAAATCCGGTTGCTGTAGCTTTTTTAATATAAAACGTTCGTACTGGTGTAGGCCTTTAGCGACAATGAGTGGAAGTCTGGAATAATAAATAAAAACGTGCTCTCCTGACGCAATAGACATAGTGGTTGAGGGTAGTACTGCCGGCTGACTCCACTGCTATTGAAGTAACGGAACAAAGATACGCTAGTTGATTATTTGCTGAAATAAAACGACAGAGCGCTATAGGTTGATTTTGGAGTAGCCATGAATATTCTAAGAACGCGAAACACTTCACAACTGCAGCCACGAGCGAGAGTTCAATGTTAGGTCCGCCACCACAGCCCAAAGGTGGAGAACGGCAACCTCCCGGTTTGCCGTCTGCTAGCAGAGCCGGGCGCGTGCCCTCTCTCTTGCTTTACCCCTCTAGCTTCCCGGATGTGTGGAGAGGGCGCTGCAGTCAAACAAAATGGCGCCACCCTGAGAGCGCTAAGTGGAATGGTCTATAAACTGCATTTGTTTCTTTTCTGATCTAAAATACTGAACGAAAACTACTTTCATAAACCATTGAAATGGTTTGTGCCACTCATATTTTGTATTTAGACCTAAAAGAAGCTTTTAGCGGCTCTGACCAGTAGTAAGCCCAGGACCAAAGACTTCACATTTCGTGCGCTTTCGGCAGCGTGGGGCGTTCCGTAGGTGGAGGAGGTTTCTGCGTCGTCCAGTGAAAATATGACGCACTGATATTTAGTTGCTCTCTTCGTGCCCGCTAGTTTGCCTGAACCCCAAGAGACGTGGAAACCGCAAAAAGGTAGACGCTTAAATATGATTGCAGGGCCCCTTTAATCCATCCCTTAGCCATCACCATCCAATCCGAAGCCAACTGGCCAGCCTGTCGCGCATGCGCATAGCAGTCGAATCTTCGTCAAACTTTTCACAAGGTCAAAAAAGTCTAACTTGGTCGAACTCCAACCTCAACCGGTTCGCGACATCCATAAGTGGCACCACCAGAAGCCATCACTTGACACCAGCCAAGAATATCCAAGCGTGCGAAGGCACAGAGACTCAGCCACGCAGCGCTTCGGCGTGCCAAGAAAGCTTTGATCACGCCGCCAGGCTGGCGAAACTTGCATTCGACGAGTTGTGCCTTTTTCTTGCAGCAATGCACTTCCGTAAAAATTTCCACGTGTTCTCAATGGCAAGTCTCACGGCTTACAGAGGGTTTTAAAGAACTTCTTCGGCGAATGACGACGAACGAGTAGAAAACGCGTCTTCAACACGCTGCCGCCAGCCTCCGCAACGTCCCAAAATCACGATTTTTCGAGATGCAAGATGGCCGTCCAGAGTTCTGGATCGTCCAGCTGTTCCGGCGAGTTACTATCAATCCTATCAATCAAGGGGGGAATACAATCTGTACGGTTGCTCTTATGCACTATTAACCATGACTATGTTCCAAAGCTACTCCAATGGATCAGGCCGTCCAGTTTGAGGATCACCTCTAGTGGACTCCTTACCCCACTCAACTTTTCTAGAAAATTTTACACTGTAGGATGATGGGGCAGTCTCCATAAATTGTAGCCATGTACTCATAAATCTCCTTTAGCTTTTTTTTTTTTCTTTTTGCGACAAAATATTTTTGTTGCGTTTTGTTCCAAATTTAGCACCTTTAACTTATTCACACGAGGATGCTTTCTCTCTCGGAATGTTACACTTCCACCGAGCCGCAACTGAGAACGAGGAACTTTGAGACGTCACAACATGCGCATTACACTTGCTACTTTTCGCACTCTGGTAGATGGATTATTGAACCTCTCTCTTAACTTGCGATTTTTCTGGGTATGACCAAAGTGCTGCTGCAAATTTTTCATTTAAGTACCACAAATTGAAAAGTATGTGAAACTTGAAATGGAGAAGTATGAATTTGTGGCACTCATGTTGGAAAGGCTGGATGAAAGTTGGGGCACAGAACAAAAAAGTACAAATAATTAGGTAATAGGAAGCGAGCTTGAAATATAGAGATAATCAAAAGGCAACAGCCCATCTGCAAACAAGTCTCACTTTAGGAGTCCCAAGTCAAGAGAAGGCAGGTAAAACCCACATAGAGACGTTTGCAATGAATTATACCAGGCAGAGAAGCATGTGCAACTATAGTCGCAGGCGGGACGAACATGGCAGGGCATCTCTTTCCGACGCCCCACTTCCAGCATGTGCTCGTTGCCTTCAGAAGTGCTTTGGCTGTATATGTTGAGCGGCCATCACTTATCCGAAACACGCAAACACTGTCCAATGTTATGGGAGTGCTATCCTGGTGATGGCCAAGAACTGCTCCACAAGGTAGCGCTCAATGGAAGTCTGAGCAGGAGAGTCCGCTCGCTAGACCGTCAACGCTACGGCAATTTTGCCGGCTGGTGAATCTATACTTACCTCCACCTTTTCGCGTGTAGATGCATAGGGGACTGTTGAAACAGTCTGCGATTCAATGATTCAGTAAGCATGCACCCAATGCTTCCACTGAATGAGACGAAAAGCATAGACTGCCTTGCAGGCAAACTCGCTACGTTGATCTCCCTGTCCAGCAGCGATTTCGGCCTTGAACGAGCGGCCTCCCCTATACCGACTGTTCCATTGAGGGTTAAGTCACAGAGCAGTTCTTGGGTTGCCACCAGGATAGCGCTCCCATAAGACAAGACGCCATTTGTGCGTTTCCGCCAAGTTTGGTGAGCATGGGCATACCAACCGAAGGGAAGGTGGGCAAGGGGGCACTTGTCCCCCCCGTTCTTAGAGTGGGGGGGGCAAGGCATGTATTTTGCCCCCACTGAAACAGCCGCCACTGGGCAGGGCAAACACTGGCCGGCGGCACCCAAAGGATACCAAGGGCATTGGCCCGGGGGGGGGGGAAGGTCTGGCTTGCCCCCCCCCCCACACTCAAAAACAAGTTGGTACGCCACTGTTGGTGAGCACTGTACACTCAACTCTTGAGATGCCGAAGCATTATCGAAGTGTTGGGATGCTCACGCTGGAGGCGGGACAACTGAAACTCATTCCTGCCATTCTAACCCTGTCAGTGGCTATGAGAAGTCAAAGATCCCATAGGGACAAACCCAGCAAAGCACCAATTAGACTGCAGGGTATTTGAGGTACCCAGTTCAGCAATTGTTTTTAAAGCACGAAACAGTTCAATATTGCCTGTCAACATCAGAGCTGGAGATCCAGAGATCTCATATCTCATTCCCTCGAGAGATGTATATTCGATACTTCCCTAGTACGGTTATCAACGTCTATTCGACATACCTAAGAACTACCAAAACACTTCTAGGGGAGTACCAGAGCCAAAGGGAGGGAACAAGTGCAGAGTGAAGGATAACCAGGAGACTGCAGCAACCTCTGCAAAGTGAGGTGGTATGTTGAATGGAGCAACAAGCAGGTACTGCCAGTGACCAAGAGATGACAGTTTATTTGGAGGAGTCACAAAACAGTCAAGTTTACCATGGTTGACATTATTTACAAAAATGTAAATGGCACAATCACAACTGCACTGAAACACACACTTACAAAGGGAGGGCTTGCCATGAGGTTGACTTGCAAACGTGCCTGCAATTACGAAGGAACCCAAATGCAAGGTTGGCATTTTTGCTTGTTAGGATGACACGGGTGTCAATGGTGCCAGGTGACTCCACAACATGGTCGGTCAAATAAATAGGAGTAGTCCGCCCACTAGGAATGCCATGACTAGCGTTGCACAAACAATTCACCAAACGAGGGTCCCTGAAAGGTTTGGGCTCCGAGCGGGTGCAACAATTATGCCTGGAATACTGCCACATGGTCTGCATAGTCGGGGGAGTGCTCAGCTTGTGTCCGCCTCCCTGGGAGGCGCCACGGCCCGAGCTCGGGGCTTCCTGCGGAAGGGGAAGCAGCCCCGCCGGTCCTCCGACGGAGGCAGCTCCCAGCACAGGTCCGGGGGCCGGCTCTGGCTGGGCCCAAACACGTTCAGCTCCTTGAAGCACTCCGTCTCGATCATCTGCGAGCAAGGGGCATGAAGAGACCGCCATGCCTGCGCCTTGGGGGCCCACCTCGGTCTGCCAGGGGATGGACACAGAGCCCATGTTGAACTGGCTGTAGAAGGAGTCGTCGCTGGCGTCCAGGTTCACTCCCTTGACCGTCGAGAACTGCTCGATGTCCAGCACGTCCTTGGCGTACACAGCGTGGGGCTGCAAGGGGACCCGCCTGTCAGAGCCCCGCCCCAGGCTGCCCCGCACACCTCGACTCACGTCCGGCACGAAGGGCGGCTCCAGCATGCCGGCCTCGAGCCGCTTCCAGTTGAGACTCTTGAAGAAGGGGTGGGTCTTGACCTGGCCGGCCCCTGCCCGGCCCTCCTGGCAGCCCAGCCGGGTGCTGGGGCTCTTGGCCAGCAGCTGCTGGCAGCAGTCCTTGGCCTCCTCGCTGAACTTGGCTGAGTATTTCTCGCGCTCCTCCTTGACCCGTCGCTCCACCTCCTCCCGCTTCACCTTCTCCTTGCGAGCCCGGAACGGGGCCTGGCCCTCCAGCATCTCGTAGAGCAGGCAGCCCAGGCTGAACCAGTCCGGGCTGAAGGTGTAGCGCTCATTGTCGATCACCTCGGGTGCCATGTAGCCCACTGTGCCGACACGGCCCCGCACCCCATCCTGTTCGTCGGGCACCTCAACGGCCAGGCCCAGGTCCGAGATGCGCACGTGGCCGTGGTCGTCTAGCAGGATGTTCTCGGGCTTCAGGTCCCGGTAGACGATGCCCTTGGCGTGCAGGTGCTCCAGGCCCTGCGTCACCTCCGCTGCATAGAAGCGGGCCCGCTGCGGCTCGAACCCAGGCTCCCCACCCATCGAGTACATGTGGAACTTGAGGTCGCCGCCATTCATGATGGTCAGCACCAGGCACAGGGCGTCCTTCGTCTCGTAGGCATACGCTAGGCTCACCTGCAAAGGGACCCCATCAGCCCGGCTGGGGCCCGCCAGGCTGGGGCTCACTCACCACAAAGCGCGAGTTGACCTTTTGCAGGATCTGCTTCTCTATCAGCACCATCGTTTCTCCCCGGCGCTTCTTGATGCGCTTCTTTTCCAGCTTCTTACAGGCGTACATCTTGCCCGTCGCACGCACCTGACAGGCACAAACCTCCCCAAAGCCACCTTTGCCTAGCACGCGGTACATGCGGAACGTCTTGGCCGTCACAGGCTGGCTCTCCAGCCACTTCCACTGCAGGTACCGGTCAAAGTACAAGCTGCCCTCAAACTCGTGGAAGGGACCGCCCGTGAGGAAGTCCTTGACAACCCTGCAAAAAGGGAGCTGTCGGGCACGGCCCAGCAAGCGCCACTACCCGCTCCTACTTGGCACACTCGGCAAACAGGTCCTTGGAGGCTTCCGCCAGGCCCTGCTTGCATCTCTCCAAGAGCTCTTCATTGACCACGTCCACAAATTCAGTCGACTGCACAGATTGAGCAGCGGGTGAACAACAGTCAACAGGTCGTGCATGTTGCTCACCTGTTCACTGAGATACTTGTTGAAGACATCCTGTGCTGCCAAAGCACGGTCCTCATCTAGTTGCAATTCATACACATCCTGCAAGTAGCGGGCACGGATTAGGAATGAGCATTGCCATTTAAACCCACCACTCTCTCCCTAAAGTTGGCTAGTTTATGATGCGATTCAAGCTGCAACAGCCCGTAGAACTGTGGCACCAGCACCAGAACCAAAACTGAGGGAACTATGCGCAAGACCACGGCACATCATAACTGAAGAACAGACATTATGCTACAAAAAGTGAGGCAAATACAACTGCTGGTGGCTTTTTAAGCTACTGGGTATATGTGCATTGCACACCTGCCAATTAGACCTGGAGGGAGATTCAAGAGATCTCGACACTCCAAGCCAAGAAACTGATATAGCGTAAACAACTAAATTTTCGCAAAAACCCAATTTTCGCGAATTTCGCGAAAAATACGACCCGCGAACAATTATGGAAGCTACACTCGATTTGCGAAAATTAGAACCCGCGAATAATTTCAAATTTTCAGCTTTGGCCCGATTCGCGAAAATTTGAGCCCGCAAAAATTAGGTCGTTTATAGTATTTGGGGATTGTACAAGAACAGACCATCCATACACTGTTTATTACATTGTTACACATTCAAAAGATTTCAGACCAACAGCCACTTATAAAGATTGTGTCCCATTGCTGTTTCTTTCACAACCTTCATATCATTTTCTAGGAAGGAAGAGTCCACGGCACTGAAAACTTCACAAAATTTTGATAGCAAATCAACGTACCACAGCATCGAGAAAGCCATTGCACTTGCAGTAGTGGGGCTTTGTCTGGCAGAATTGCCGGAACAGGAGCCGACCAATGGGCTGCTGCTCCACTATATACCCGTATGAGATGTCTGCAAAAATAACACATACTGGGTTGTAGTTGCCCTTTTTGGTTTGGCAACAAATTCAGTGGCATCATTCATCGAGTAGCTCTGGCACACTTCCGGTCCGTGTATATTTCCAATTTTTTGCACACCATTCTTTCACCACAAGATAGTGCATAGATTTGATTTGGCAAATTCTGCGAAACTCGCCATCTAGTTAGGACCAAGTGTCCAAGGGCTATTTCCACACTGGTGCCACCAACTTTCAACTTGCCCAAGAAAAAGTGAATCGTGCTGAAATCAACGAAAAAGTGAAGAACACTCTTCCAACTGCCTAAGATTGGCAGAATCACACAACTACAAATTGCACAAAGCCCCTTTCTTACAGAGAAATTTATGGGGTTTTGCATATGACAGAAAAGTACTCAACCTTTGTTCTACTGGCCTCCATGGATTCACCAATATCAGAATTATTTTGCTCCATAATGAGCAGATTATACAAAAAAAATCACATTTTAAAACAGCGTTACAATTTCCCCGGGGTAGCGGCACCCCCAGAAGCCGTCACGTCGTCTGCTGGTAGCGCATGTATGTTGCAGCCCAGGATGCCCAAGTTTGCCACTTATAGCAAAGCACACACTACATCAACTAGTGCGCTTGAAATAATACTGGCCAGTTAGGCCAGGGTAATGGCCCTTTCATCCATTTCTTTGTTTTTGTTTGCAATTTGCAATATTTCCAGTACATACAATTTGTGTAGTTGGATTCACCAGACCAAAATACATTCAAATTCATCCAAAAATCTCTTATTTGAGACATCGAAATTGCAAAATCAAAGTTCCAAATTACAGAACTGCAAAGTTCAGCACTACAACTTCTTGGATAAAAAATCGATGCATTAATTCTAAACACAGCATTCAATCAATGCATTTCAGGCCACATCTAAAATTTCAAAAGAAACTCAATAGCCGTGCATGAAAGATAATGTTCTTGACACCATTCCACAAAAGGGTCCCTGTAGCTGTCATTTCGGATGTTGGTGCTTTTTTCGGTTAACAAGGCAAAGGAAACAGCCTCTCGTGACGCTGGACCGTTATATTTGTGCCATGGGCTGTTACTTTTCATAAACAATGGAGTGGTTTATACTATGTGAATTAATGATATGCAACATAAATCAATGCAAACAATATGACTCTCGCAAGGAAGTTCACCTACAATCAGTGGCGTCACGAGGGTCAGTGGCACCTGGGGCGGCAGCCCGCCGCGACACCCCCCCCCGCGCTCTCGCTTGGCCCGCCGCGACCCCCCCCCCCCCCCCACTGTCGCGTGGCCCGTCGCGACTTCACCCCCCCCCGCTCTCGTGGCCCGCCGCGACACCCCTCTGAGCGCTGCACCCGGGGCGGTCCGCCCCCCGCCCCCCTTGTGACGCCACTGCCTACAATACAATTATGAGAAACTCCAGAATAGTTAACAATAAAATACGCATTTACTTTGTAGAAACTGGCAGAAATATTGCAAAATGTTTCCCAACAAGTGGAAATGTAAAAGTGTGAAAATCATAAGGAAGTTATTGAACAATATGATGGAAGAATTCATGCAAGCCAAGATTTTGCTGAATTTCAACAAATAACCTAGGAAAAAAAACCTTTCATTTTTCAGCTCCGAAGCATCCAACTTTATAGATTCGAAAACATACTGGAAATTCTGTGATGAGTAAGTGTCTGTCAGAGAAGTGAACAATACATTGGCTCTTTTCTCAAATCCTTTTATAACATAGTTAATATAGACATTGCTAATATGAATACCCCACTATATTGACACCATTTTTAGGGATGAACTGGGTAAATACATAAATTTTTGTCTCGTTATAGACAACTCATATTATGAACAATTTTTGGGGAATATAGGAGTCCTTATTGATAAGACATGACTGCAGTTATATAAGGTGGAAATTCCCTGGACTAAATCACTATACCTAAACAAACTTGATTGTAATCTTGACAGAGGGACACAACAATGTTGCAAACAAAGGTTAAAGATACTTTACATAAACAATTTGCAAATGATCTGCATCCTATATTTATTAGTGGAAAAGTTACAAACTTCCCTTTTCCAAGTTAAATAATCAGATTGGATCAATAGTCTACATTCAAACTTCAAAGCCAAATTTTTGAACACTAAAAATAAAATGAAATATATACGTTACCCCTTAGGGTAGGCAAAGACCTTCCCATTAAGCAAAAGCTGCCAAATAGAAATGCTCAAAAATATATTAATTTTCTGGGAAGAATTGGCAGTTGAGTTTTGGTGGAGATGTGTTCTAAGACTGCTTTGTTTACAGTACCCTTCAAAATATGAACTTGTAAGTTACAAACCTGAGATGTAAGGTCAAGTTCGTCCCCTACAACTGCCAACATTCTCGCATGACATAAAGTATGAGGTATCGAGATAAATTAACCTTCTTGCAGGTCTGGTGGTCAATGACATGTGGCATCCAACCTCACTAAAACAAAAAATAATGTTTGTGCAATCAAATGAAAATGAATACAAAATATCAGATGTTCTGAGACATATTTTGTTGTTACGTTTAAAGCCACTGACCGAGTCCTCCTTTTTTATAATGTTGAGGAATGTTATGTGTGTAGCATTTACGCGACATTCCTTGGGAACGAAAGCGTACAACTGAAGTAGCTGGTGAGACAGAGATGCTGTCTCTGCCATTTACTCAAAAATGTGTGCAACTGACTGGTTTTGGGCAGAAGTGAGCAATACCAGTCAGTTGCACACACTACATATCACACCAAAACGATTGCACTTAAGGGAAACTGAAAACAAAATTTAAATATACATGTTTTGTATATTTATTTTGTATATATATATATACAAAATAAATCCATGAGGCTCAACTTATTTATGAACGTGAGGTTCATAAATAAGTTGAGCCTCATGGACAATATCTGCTAACGAGAATCACACTAGAATGGACGACTATATTTTCATCCTAAATGTCAGATTCTGACAAGCGCTTGAAGAGCAGCCATCAGATCCAGCGCCTTCATGTCATTTGTCCCAGCAAGTCTACGGCGAGGCTGGCGTGATAATGAGCTTGGACACTTGGTGGCGTCAACGCAATAAAACCCAGCCGTTCAAGATGCCCAAAGGCTGGTTAGGCGACCTGAGCACTGAGCGGGGGTGAAGGGACTCACCTGCGCCCAAAAACTACACCAACCTCTCCCTCCCTTGGTGTCACCCCTCTCACTTTCTATTCCCCAGCTGTAGGAACTGAATAGGTGCAACAGAGAAGGGAAATCCGGTTCGGCCAAGTTTGACAGGCTACGCCTGCTCGGAGCCTGGCGCCATACTTTCGCGGAGCGGCGCTGCTTTTAGGGGACAGCCGATATAACAACATCACAAGTAGCTTTGTGAACATCCACCAGGTGCAATTTGGTAATCACTTCATTTGTTTGAGACAAAGTTTTGGGGCCTTTTCGATCAAAATGTTGGTGTCGCTACAAAATAGTTGACATTTAGACACTAAATAGGTGCTAGAATTTCATTTCAGTCTCCCTTTAAATTGCCGGTCAGCCACTGTGTACTGGCAACTGGCTTCGTGTCGCTGCTGCCCTCGGCGCTTTTGTTTTGCAGCCATGTCCCTTGCCCCTCCCCTTTCTGTGCCTGCCATTGTCGGGTGCAACAAAGGCCACAAGGGCGTTGATAGGACATATAGTCAGCTTTGCTGCCGCTTCAAGAGCAATCACCGATTTCATATGGACCGTGCAATCAGCAGCCGCACCCTGAATCGAAGCTACATCCCGGACACATAGGCGCCGAGAGCTGGCCCTATAAATGCACTTAAAAAACATCTATTTGGAACCGCATAGAGGGATAGGAAGAGTGTGCCGGTGACATTATGGCCTGGGCACAAGGTATTAAGGAAGGGGACTAAATGTTGACCTCTAAGTCTGCCTCACAGACATAGTCCAGGAGCTTGCTTGTCAGGAGGGTCACGAAGGTCAGGGAACCACCAGTCTTCAGTGTGGTCAAGCTGTTCTTGTGGTGTTTCTTTCACAGATAACTTTAAAGTAGAGGAGCACCTATTCACAGCAAACAAATAAAAGAAGCAAACAGCAGTCATGGTGCGTTTGTTTCTTCTTCCTCATTGTCTCTCAAGTGCCGTACAGCAAGCAGTGCAAGAATAAGGGCCCAGTGAGTCAACACGAGGACCGGAGTGAGACACATAAAAATGTACCACAGGAAAAAATACATGTAGGGCGCCGTCACCTGCCCCGTTTCGATGTTCCTACTGGCTCACATGGGAGCCCATAGCTTTAGGCAGTTGCCACATTTACATTAAAACTCACTACTAGCTTGGCTGTGGCTAGGGACCTCTGGTGAAGGTAACACATGTCAGCTTCGGCAACTTCGAGGCTTCAATCGTAAGCAAATAAAATTGCGGCCTCACATATGACTTTAAGCACAAACAGACAGTGTCGACCTTGTTTCGAAGTCAGACCAACGGAGCTAATACAAAAGAATGTCTGGCCGCTGTGGCCCAAGCTCGGTGGGTACGTTCCAACATTTTTAGTGCAAATGCAAAGCAATTCTGGAGGTGAGAAAAGTCTGCATGTTGTTGGTGCCGAATGAATACAAATATGGACGTTTGGCTTTATAATTGAGTGCTTACATTTTTTATGGTATGTGACCTTTCATGCTTCAAAACATTTAAATTATACTTCTTAGACTAACAATAGCGAAATAAAGGAAGACACCCCTAGAAAGATGGTTTACAAGAGCTGTTGCACACCAAGAAGTAAAGGATTTTTTTTTTTTTTGTCATGAAAGACGGCGTTTTTTTTAGTTTTACATTGTGTGTGCAATCCCTCGTGGCCCAGAGGGTATTTGAAATAAAAAAAAGAAAGACATTTAAAATAAGTAGTAAGTTCCAAAAGAAAAACGAAAAAGAAAACCATTGCAAATAATGTCTGTCAGTAGTTGTGAACACATTCTCAAATTACTGTAACTGTGAGTCGCCCCAATTCATTACACATCGCTGACTCAATGTTTGATATAGGGCTGCGTGGTACCATTTCTTAGAAAACAAATATCAAGTCTCCAGTAAAACAAATTCTTGAGAGGGAAGGTAGTCTAGAGATAGAATAACGTGATTTTGATACCAAACAGCATTATAACATTGTTTTCAGCATTCTTTTCGAACCGGAAAACATTGATTATGAGGAACGCTCAACTGGTAGCCGAAATATAAAAAACAAACGGCAACATACCGAAACGGAACCGATTTGATAAATATACGGTCACCAAAAAATTAGTTTCGCTGCGAGTCCCTGAAATTAACATATACACTAGTATATGTTAATATATGGACCGTGCTCAGGTCCATATATTAACAGTGCTCAGGTCTGACAAAAGCTGGACTTCTCAATCGTCAACTATCATGCATACAGGGCCTCGAGTTGGACTCTTCCAGAGAATGACAGACCTCTTGCCTTTACTATATTGCAGCTTCAAGCCTGTGCTTGCAGTTGCCTGAGAAGGCCCAAGGGCTTGAGCAAACACAGATGTCGGCTCACCATGCTTTCGTCGCCACACAACGCTGAATTTGGCTTTCCCACAAATATTGTTTTCAAAGAAAGCCGCATCAAAATGGATAAAAGTTGACCTTTCCTCTAGACATGCCATAGACAAAGAGCACCAACTCTTTTTCCGACTGCCGTCTTTGCATTCTATTGCTCAACCATGGCCAGAGAAGTGCCCCAAAAGTGTCCTTACACTTTCGGTGCATCATTGTGGAGGACACAAGCTATGTGAGCAGCACAGTGCCTTGGATGCATACTTGTGCCTTTTTCAGTTGTTGGTGAGAAATTGTCATGAGATAAAAAAGGGAAAAGTATCAAAACATATGAACATAGACTCAATTATGGTGTCTGAATCAAATGGTCACATTGCAAATACAATATAGGGTACTAGGGATAAGGATTAAATTGAAGAATGTAAACATCAACATAATTAAAACCATTATTTTGAGAAACCCACCACTTGAAGGTAGAAGCTGTTGCATGTTTTGAAATAAAATTTTACTTGCAAGAGACAATCTACAATTCACTGTGTAGAGCTGGGTATTATTAACTTGCATGCCAGACTTCATTAATAAAGTTGGCATGCCCAACAAGCTATGATGTTCAATGAAAGACCAGAATTCCTAATGCAGAGAAGATTTCCGAAGTTCAAGAAAAACGTGCAAATATGGCTATCCTGTGTGCAATTATAAAGAGGGTTCCGTGTTTTCGCAGTGATGGAAGTGGCACTTGACCCTTTGGAGCAGCTTCTGTAGCAGGCAAAACATTGGTTTGGAGCAGCCACTGACGCTTTCGGAGTAGATGCCAAAATCTGTTATCACATCACTTGAAAAAAGAAAAAAAAATTGTATTGCAACATTAAATGAGTTTACCTTTGTTAATGACTGAGGGCTCCTCTCTGATATTGGAGCACATTACTTATAACCCTTTGTAGTAAGAGTAGAAAAAACGCAAAGGAACACGAGCTTGACAAAAAAAAAAAAAAAACCAAGACTGCGGGTACAAACAAAACATATTCACTAAAGTTTATTTTAGCGCACCATAAAATACCGTGCATCCGCTCATTCCACACTAAGCGCCCACCCCCAAAATTTGAAACATCTGAAAAAATATGCACAGTACATATATATGAAAAATCGATGACCTCACATGCACCCCTCCCCCATTTTTTCACAATTATCTTCAAATTTTAGGTGGGCGCTTGCTCGGTATTTTACGGTGTGCCATTTATTTCCTTCCCTTTGGTGTAGCGTCGTTTTTACCTGCAGTCCCGGGGTATTTGTCATGCTTAAATTCACCAGCTCATTTGCGTCCTTACGTCCAGTTTATTAACACAGAGCTTTATTTTTAGACATAAGGACCTCGCCAAAGTAGGTTCCATGTACAATGAATTTTTGAAAGAACGGCTGAAAAATTAATCACAGACCAACACTCCAGCTGGGATAACGCCTCACTCCTCTCTCCCTTTTACACTGGATGGTTTATTTAGCCCGTAAATATAACTTCTGTAAAATTCCATCAAAAACAAGCATATCCACTATTTCTTGACACAGCCTTTCAATATTAGAGGTCAACTTGCAATCAAAACCAAGAAAGGTAGACCTGGAATAGTACTCGGCGTAATTCACAAGCCTATCGCGCTAGCCCAGGCGCTTCCCCATGTTAGCCGCTGCTCCTCGCACACTGGTCCAAAGTGGTGAAGCTCGGCACGCGCTCTGATGAGAGGCGGTGAAGGGAGATGCAAACGGCGCAAGTGCCACGGTACTCTGTAGCTATGGCACGGAGGCATGTGGGAGACAGGCTAATCAAATGATCTCATAAGGAGCAGTGGCGTAGCCAGGGAAGGCTCGTGCAACTCCCTTCCCTCCCCTCCCTCCCTCCCTCCCTCCCTCCCCCCTCTGCAGCCCAATTCATAAGCATCCCTGCCACCTCATCCAATACCCCCCCCTTCCCAAAAAAATACTGGCTACACCAGTGATTAGGAGTACAATACTCTGGTTCTGTCTTATCACAGTATCCGCCATCCTACTATTTTGCAAAGTTTTCTCGTGTTTTCTAGCTCCCTACAGCACCTGGAAAAATAGACGATGTTGGCGATCAACTGGGCAGCGCATCATCCGGTTCGCGGGATTGATGAGAAATCTGCGTTCCACATTCAATCAAAGCACATTCGATGCTACAAGGCAGTGGGACCAATCAATCAGTGTCAAATAACGACATCATGGCATTCATCTTTCTATACATGTTGTATCATCAGCTAGACCAATCAAGTGCAGCAAATGTCCTGTGACTTGCACTTTTAGTGTGTGTGTTCGGGGTTATACGATTTCGAACCTTCAACTGTGCTCTGACTTATGAGACAAATTATACGGTCAGTAGAGATGCTGTGAAATATGCACTACCATTTTCTTTCTGCCCACTTCTTTGAATATAAGGGTCAACCAATAATTAAATATCTTTTTTTTTTCTTTGTTGAAGCCTCCTTGGTGCAGGTGTGGCACAATTCTTAACAAAAAAGCCATTTTGGAGTAAGATATAGCGTACTTTTGTTCGTGGAGCAATTTAAAGCAAATGGCACAGCACTTCCTTCACTGTTTTTGGTATATACAGATAAACCCGAAAATGAACCCCGGGGCAGTTTTCTCTGAATAGGCGAAAATCAAAAAACCCAAAATTTTAACTGTCCTTAAAGAAAAAACAAAACAAAAAAATGCCAGTTTAAAAAAAAAAAATCTTCTACCCTAATTTTTTTTTTTTCTTTGTTGATTTGGAACCTAGCTACACTGAATTGTCGTGGGAATGCTTCTTTCTATTGAAAGCAGATTTCTAGCCCCGTTCCCTTCTCTCTTATCTTTGCCAGCACAACGGGAGAAAATATTATCATTTATAACTTATAATATTTTTTCCAGTAATTATACAATGGATTTAGAACACAAGTCCGATAAACATTTCTTTCCGGCATTGAAATTAAGACAAAAAAACGCCGATTCAAAGGGAAAAAAATAAACACCAATAAAAGATCCCCGAATGTGAAAAAAAATAACAGAACCCTAATTATAAGCAACAAGCATGTCTCAATTTGCAAGCAAAGCCAGTTTTCAGAACCAGGTAAAATTTACATCCGGTACTTGACACAAAACTAATGGTATATTTCAGATGCCCACATAATTAAATATCAGGCATACTCTTAGTAAGACTTAATGCTTTGGGAAAACTACTGTTGCAATGAATGTGGCACTGCCGTGTTACCGGAAAGAGCCGGCACCTGCGTCCAAGTCATCTTTTAGGAAATGTCTGAGCTATGACAAAGCATGACAGGAAGTGTGGCAAGCAAAAAAACATACTGATCACTTTTGTGTCAAACTGTCAAACTGCAGAATGCATATTCTCCAAATAAACATTTTCGATTTACTTTACATCATGACACTTTTGACTGCACAGTTCCACAAACCATAGTGGCAATTTGTCTGAGACCATTTTAACTTCCTTGAGCACTGTAAATGTGCAGTTTACTTCAATGCATTACGAAGAGAGACATTCCACTTGTAATAAACACTGATGTAAGCAGACCCTTCGTGGACTTTCTATGTACATGACAACCTCACGGCAGTAAAGCCTCTTCCACAGTCCACCGCACGACCCACGAAATCTCTGCGACAGGAAGTATACCACCTGGCATAATCCAAGTTTCAATTACACCCTGGTTGACCAGAGGAGCTACGTTCAGGCATTACAAGCCGCTTAAAACAAAAAGTGAGAGACAAAGCTACAAAGAGGTTTGCATGCCCTTTACCAGACAAAAGCTAGTGTTTGAAAATAGAAAAACAATATGTTTACTGAGCACAGCAATACGACAAATGTGCCACCCACACGTTACAAGAAAATTGTCAGATTACTTGCCTAATGCCTTTTTTAATTTAGAAAAACATTTCTTAACTACAAACCAAGATAAGGAAGCTGTGTTATGCTCATGCTGATCTCATATTACTGCTGCTAAGTGGGGATTCACCAGCCTCCAAAAAGGGCACTACCAGCATTGGAATGCACTGGCAACTCCTAAAAGCCGGTTGAATGCAATCTGACATTTTTACAAAATTCAAACTCCAACAAAAGCAACAACATAGTGCACAAATGTCACAGGAGAGAACAAGAATGGAGACAAGGTGACATATTGCATAAGGAAATGCAGCTTCGCGATTGTGCGACTAACCTCGAAAATGTTTTTGTTCGAAACCCAGAGATTGCAAAACAGGCAACTGTTTCTGTTCACAATACACCTGCCTGGACTCTCAAAAGAAACCAGGCAACCAGAGCAAGGAATGGAGACAACCCTTGACAATGGCATGAGCAGGACTTCACTTTGTCTTTCAAGAATTGTGTACAGTGTAGTGAAAGGCAAGTGGCTTTAGACGGTACTCCCGTCGCACAAGTTCTCATGGAAACAAAACATTGAGTAGCGCTTTACACAATTTGTGAAACAAAGTTCATATATGCGGTGCAAGTTAAAAAATAAATTATTACCCCCAAACTTGTTCAATTGTATTAAGCATGCAAGGTTTGTGTTGCTACCTCCTTTTTCTTTCATTTGGTCTACAACTTCCTGCTTTTACCAAAAGAAAAACAAAAAAACAGACATATGCCAAATATTACTATGATCCATAGGTGGGAAGAAAAAGGCATAGGGATAAAATAGGCCCACAATCTTTAACCGAATGCTGGCATCAATTTTAATATTTTACCCCTAGCAACGATGCCTCTCGGGAAAGCGCAAGCAAAAAAGACCAAGGAATGAGGTTAGAATGTTCCCTGCACTATATTCCAATAAGAACCCTTTTCCTTCAGCACATGATTAGTATGTAGTGGAGATCTCCCAGCTTTGGCCGAGCATCTTCATTCAATGTCTACTACCAACGGTAGTGAGTCGGAAACCAAAGCACTTCCATATTTGATGAGCATGTACTGCTCTACCTCGGCCCAATGAGCACAGGTTATTTTGGGAACTGCATTCACCAGGTCCCACAAACCCAAATGGAACCCAGGTAAGTCGTGGCATGAACAAGAGCCTCACCAACTTTGTCCCTGAGGTATATGCACTGTGAAATGTGGGGGAACTGCAGGATCTTCTTCCATTTCTTGCTCTTTCCTTTGTTTGAGTCTGCTCCGCCTGTGGGGTTAGAACACGCATCAGTTCTTCACGGGTCGGTAGTCGGGATCACTTTTGGGATACACAAGCCGCTTCAAACACTCCCAACCGCGCGGAAAATGCAATCAGATGCAAGCAAAAATACTACCACGATCCAGGGACGGTTTAGAAGCAGTCTCCCTGAGACTCTGTGAAGGAAAGCATTGTCAAAGCAAGCTAACGCACGAGCGGAGTGGCACATCAAGTTTCAAGCGCTCGCGCGCCCCAGGCTCGGCCGGCTTTCTTTCAGACAGTCTTAGCTGAGACGCTGTTTCTCGCAAGCAGGCCCAGGCTTATCTCGAATGGTCTCTACCAGCCACAAAATACATGTGGTCCATGACTCCTGCCAAGCACGTTCTTCGACGCATAGTACACCCGATCACATTCAGCGGGTCAATTTCGGGGATCACCAGGCTTCTCAACCTCTATCATTGGTTGAATATTCGGTACTTTGAAGGGATTTTCGGATCTTGGCGATTGAAGAAAGCGCCTCCCGAGTAATCTATCCGCCGTGTTCACGCAAAGCTCACCGTGCATCGGCGCAACATTTTTTTTTTTTTTCGCACCAGCTTCGGCGAGAGCAATTGAAGCGCGCTCGGTTTAGGAATGAATCGCATGCGCGGTCCTGTCGACATCTGGTTGCTGCGCGTTCACGGTAGCACGAGCTAAACCGATCCTAAATGCATGTGTACTGCAGTGGCAGCCCCGGGCAAACCGGGTGACCAAAAGATGGGATTCGGGTACGGTCTTTGTTTCGGACCAGAGTGACCATCACGAGCGCTCGATCACGCGGCATAAACCTTTGCTTTAGCGGTGGGGTCCGGTCGGCAAGGCACCAGCGAGAAACCGGCGAGGCAGGCGGTTCGCCGGGCAACGCGCGTCCGCGCCGAAAAGAACCGGCGTAGTGAAGGGAGGCCGTGGCGCACGCAACTTGTCCGCAATGAAGACGAAAGCACCAACCTTCCCTGGCCTTGAGGTAAACCGTGTTGGCGACAATATTCTCCAGTTCCATCAGTTCCAGCTTGAACGCAGTTTGGTCCAAAGGCGGGTTCTTTTACCGAACCCACCCCGTTTTTCCTTCAGCCCTTGGTCGATGAGCAATTGTCGACGATCTCGTACAATAAACACATGCCCAAAAGTTTGTCAATTTGCCTTTCACCTCCTCGAAAACAACTCAAATGTTCCGTTAAACTTCATCTTACGGCTGCAGTTGCCTCCACTCCCTACCAAACCATCCTAGACGAGGCCGAAATATAAATATCTACGAATAAATACCAGATATAAATAAAACAATAAAACAGCAGTCCCCCGATCAGCCTTGGGTGGGGTAAAATGGCGGCTAGGAGAGATGCGCCGGGCAGAAAGGCTGGCCATTGGTCAAAATTTTGCGCATTGTTTATTTGCTTTGGAATATAACCGAGGACAATAGAAAATTTTAGTGTGTCGTTTTTTGTGCACACGTTTCTCAAATCATGAAAGGTGCAACTGCTCCATTCCGTGGAAGTATATCTGAAATTTAACGTGTTTTCGTGAATCGTAAAACGCAAAAACGGCGCAACAAGCGCGCCGTGTAAACAATGATGATGATGGATGGATGAATGAATGGAGCTATAAACTTTTAATCAAACGGCGGCTTTCGACATCTACCCAAAGCTTAAAAAAAAAGGAAAAGGGAGCTTCGATAATTTTTATACAAAACACTTTATTTAATTTTTACATACAAAGAAAACCGAAACTAACTGACCAATTTACTGGTCCGCCATCTTGTTTTGACGGCAGCACATGGACAGCTTGAACGTGGCTTGTGCATGAAATCTGAGGTTCAATCAGGTTAAGAATTCGACAGAGAAGCGTAGGCAGATTGGCGCTGGGAGCACATGGAAAAACACCAAATGAGGGAGTACAGGGGGACATGGGATGGTCGTCTTTTGAGAGCAGGGAGGGCAATTAGTAAGTTGAAATTCGAACAAAGGTTGACCGAAATGGATGATACGCGGTGGGCACGGAAGGTATTCAAGTATTTATACATGAAGAAGTTTAAACACAAGATGGACAAACCGAACCCAAGCTTACATCTAAATATCTACACACTGGTGATGGGGCTGAACAGACTACAGTGAAAAAGGGGGTGAAAGAGGCAGAGAGGAAAATGTGGGAGGGGAGAATGCAGGAGAAATCAGCTTTAACAGTGTACAGGTCACGAAAGCAGGACATAAGAAAGGAAAATCTTTTTGACAATTCACTGGGAAGTGCTTTGCTCTTCGAGGCAAGAACGGGAGTTTTGAGGACGAGGACGTATAGGGCTAAATTTCAGGAGACAGACACATTATGTGCCGCCTGCCATAATGATAGCGAGACAGTAGAGCACTTGGTTTTGAAGTGCACGGGGCTTCGTCCTGCCCTCCCTGAAGGGGTAACGGATTTGGCTGGGGCCCTGGGTTTCACTGGCGACGATGGAGGGACGGTAGAGAAAAGGATTACAGTGACAAAGAGACGATTAGAAGATTGGTGGAAATTATCTAGGGAAAATTGAATGTTGGACAACTAACTAGCACAGCTGGGAACAGGCGGGACAGAGGAAAATTGGGACTCCCTCCCGCGTGGCTCCGGCCCAAAGTCTCAACCCTGTCTCCCAGTGGGTCCGGTGCTGGGGTAACGCCGAAAGGTTTGACCAGAGGAAAATTGGCGACTCCCTCGCCGGGGGAAGAGGCAGGGGGTGATGTTTTTAGTTTTTTTTGCCCGATCCCCGAAGGTCATCCTGGTGATACCCACACTGCCTGGTGATAGTTAGGGGAGAAAAATTGGTCTTAAAAGGGTGGGAGAAATCACGTTTTTGTCTTTTTAGACTTAGGCTAGGTGGCGCAAGCTACCGCCCGGTACAGCGCCACCTAGCCTAACCCGTTACAGAACGGGTTTCGGAAACAAAGAAGGTTGGAGGACAATATATTTTCTCTAACACAGTGTATAGAAATAGCGCAAAAAGAAAACAGACAGCTCTGGCTGGCGTTTCTGGATATCAAGGGTGCCTATGACAATGTGAACCAAAGGAATCTGTGGGACATAGTGGAGAGCTTAAACCTAGATGAAGGACTAACAGCAATATTGAGGAACATTTACAAAGATAATAAGGTGATTATAACATGGGAAGGAAAGGCAACAGGGGAAATAGAGATAGGACGAGGCCTTAGGCAGGGGTGCCCGTTATCGCCTTTGCTGTTTATGTTGTATCTGAGAGGATTGGAGGATAGACTAGAGAAGAGTGGGCTTGGATTCGACCTTTCGTACAGTAAGCTAGGCCAAAAAATTCAGCAATCCTTACCGGGATTGATGTATGCAGATGATATCGTACTAATGGCTAACAACAGGTTAGATTTACAGGAATTAATGAGCATCTGTGGTAGGGAAGGGGAGGAATTAGGTTTAGAATTCAGTAGTGAAAAATCAGCAGTCATGGTTTTTAACGATGATGAAGTTGAGAGGCTGAAGATACAGAATATTACAGTGGAGAGAGCTAGTAAATACAAGTATCTAGGAGTATGGATATGTGATGGTGCAGCATATCTCAGTGAGCATGAAAAGTATATAATAGGTAAGGGCAACAGAAATGCAGCTGTAATGAAAAATAGAGCACTTTGGAATTACAACAGGTATGAGGTGGTGAGAGAGATTTGGAAAGGGGTCATGGTGCCTGGTTTAACTTTTGGAAACGCAGTGCTATGCATGAAATCCGAAGTGCATGCAAGACTAGAAATAAAACAGCGCGGAGTAGGTAGGCTGGCTTTGGGGGCACATTGCAAAACGCCAAACCAGGGAGTGCAAGGAGACATGGGATGGGCGTCATTTGAGGGCAGGGAAGCTGCGAGCAAGATAGAATTTGAGGATCGGTTGAGGCAAATGGATGGGGAGCAATGGGCACGAAAGGTTTTTAGCTTTTTATACATGAGGAGTATAGACACAAAGTGGAGACAGCGCACTAGGAAATTAAGAGGAAAGTTTTTAGGCTATAGTGGGGTTACGGAAGAGCAGGTCTCCGTTAAGAAGAAAGTTAAGGCCACAGAAAGAGATCGGTGGCTAGAGGGAATGCAGACAAAGAGGGCTCTGGAAAGCTATAGATTAAACAAAACAGTTATTGCCAAAGAAAGCATTTATGATAATTCTAGGGAAGCTCATTGTTGTTTGAGGCAAGGACAGGTGTTTTGCGAACCAGAACATACAGAGCGAAGTACCAGGAAATGGATACAGTGTGCGCTGCTTGTGGAGAGGTGGACGAGACGGCTGAGCACTTGATACTCTACTGTAAAGGGCTTCACCCTATGCCTACCGAAGACAACATAGATTTAATAAAGTCATTGGGTTTTAGAGACAGCGAAGGAAAAGTGGATTACAAGACAGTAGAGATTACCAAGCAAAGATTAAGTGAATGGTGGCAGAAAGCACGAGAAAACTAGATATTTTCTTATTAACTGATGACAAGGGAGTTGTATAGCCTCACTTTCTGTTCAGTGTGGAGTGTATATAGTTTTCACATTTAAATATTCTAAGCTTAAATGGTAAGACAAATTGGCTAGGTGGCGTAAGCTACCGCCCGATCCAAAGGGCTCAGCCGTATTCATCCATCCATCCATACAAAGGGTATAGCCATTAACATCCATCCATCCATGTACTGTACAGTACCTGTTTCGCCCACTGGTTTTTCACAGCGTCCGAAGCAGTCACAGGGCCGTCAGACATGATGTACTGCGATTCAACAATAGCCCGAGTCAAGCAATGACCATCACAAGGCACGAGATTTCAGACGACTCGCCGTTCGCATTTGATCTGCCGGCATCGCCTCCGAGGAGACCACCCGACCACCCGTGGTGGCTGCATTCGAGATCCGCCGACATGTGGACCCAGATGCCACTTCAGAAGCAGAATGGCGTGAAACGTTTTGTTCGCTAGCACAGTGCGAATCTAGCACGACGCGAACGCTGGGAGCTAGCGTTGATGTACTGCTCGGACCCACTTTCGTCGCAGAGAATTCTCAGTCGGAAACCGTTGAGATATCACTGCTGCTGCATTTCTTCGGGGTGGTATTGCACCCCAAACCACATCAACAATTTCTTCCACCCTCGATCGCATGCTGCAAAACCACAGGCGCTCGCTACCACTACAACGAAGAACGCCGTAGAGGAGTGAGCGTCTGCTCTCGGATACATACGATACCTTTGTCAGCGCTTTCTTGAGGCAGTCTCTGCTGAGACGCTGCACGCTGCTTCGAGCGAGCCGCTCGACTTACATTACGAAGCCTCCTAGAGATTTAACAACGACGTAGGTGCACCTCGAAGAAGTGCTTTGGTTCTGAAATTCCACAGTTCATGCTCCTTTGATGTCCAAAAATGCTACCCATAATGGATTTTGGCTTGTCATTGCTATCTCTATGCACTGAGTGATTATGAATAAGTTATCATCTAGTCGTCTATCCATCCTGAAACCGTTTTGAAGCTCCCCAGAATCTGCTTTTTCTCTGCCCATTCTTCCATTCTTCTTTTTACGATTTGCACAGCTAGTCTGTATAGTACTGAAGTTACTGTGATTGGCCGGTATGATTTGATACTGTCTTTGTCTCCCCTGCCCTTATATAACAATCTCATCCTGCTCAATTTCCAGTCACTGGGTTTCTCCCCTCCCATAAGTATCTGGTCAATCACCTGCCTTAGTTTCAATGTGCTTGTTTGGCCTAGAACTTTTATCAGTCTCATTGGTATGCCGTCTGGACCTGTCGCAGTTCCAGCCGAAACCCTGCCCTCTGCTTTCTCCCGTTCCCCTATGGTCATTTCCTCTCCTTCACTATGATCCTCCTCTTGTGTTGTGTAGATGCTATTATTCCCTATGGCCTGATCTGGTTCTAACTCCGAAAATGCTGCTTCAATTGTATGTCTAATGTATTCCCTTGCCTCTTCACCCTCTACCTTTGTCCCTTTTTGTGTGATTAGTGTCTGCTGGTACCCATCGGTCTTTTTTCCCTGTGCACTGATGTGTTCCCAGAACCTTTTGCCGCATTCCTATCCTTTTGATTTATCTCTATCATCCACTGGACCCCTGCCCTCCCAATTTTGGCCTGTATTAATGCTGATGCCTCCCGCTTTCTTTCCTGAAATTCCTCCCATTTTGATGCGACTTCGGCTAGTGTGGCCCCTTTTTCTTTGCCCATCTGTGTTCTTTAGATGTTGCTTGGCGTCTCGATATTGCTGCCTTAACCTCTTTATCCCACCAGCTTTTGGGCTTGCGTTTTAATTTTCTTCCTCCTTGTCTGGTTCGATACTTCTCTAATCCTCTTTTGAAAACACTAACTAAGTCTTCATATGTCCATTCTCTTTCCGGTTGCTTGGATACTATGTTCTCGATTCGCTTAGATACCTCCTGTAATTGTTCATCATTTAAGTTATTTCTACCCTCTTGTTTTTGATTTTGCTTTTCTGGTTTTACTGTGCCAAATCTGATCTTGATTCTCTTATGGTCGCTCCCCAGACTTTTTGTGCTTTCCTCATCTATTTCCATACCTCCTAATCTGTTGTATAACTTCCGCGACATTAAACAGTAGTCGATAGACGAGTTCTTTCTCTCCCATGTTATTTTTCCATCACATTTTACCTGGGCGTTAACCAATACCAGATCAAGAGCTTCGCAGAACTCCTCTAACATCCTCCCTGCTGTATCCGTATGTCCATCAAAGTCTTCCAAATGTGCATTCATGTCCCCCAAGATAATTATTTCCTTGTTAGTGCCGATTTCCCTAATGTCTCCTGATATACATGTTAAGTGTTCTGCAGTTTCCTCCCTGCATCACTCCCTGTTTTTAGATACACAAAACCCAGGATTGCGTCTAAACCTCCAATATTGCCTTTGATCCACATGTGTTCTCTGCAGCCCTCTCACTCCCTTTCCCATTCCTGACCCTTCACTAAAACCCCTAATCCGCCTCCCTTGCGTTCCCCATTGGCCCGATTGCATCCCATCCAATGATATCCCGGTATGTATGGTGGTTCTTCCAAATCCCTCAGATGTGTTTCTGCCAATCCATATACTGCAAAGTTTTCGCTTTCTAATTGCTCCCTCGATCTCCTCCCACTTTATTCTGTTCCTGCCCCCTGCATATTTATGAAAGCTATGTTAAGTAGCTTTTTTCTCCTGTTTCTGCGTGGCTTCCTCCCACCCTCCCTGGGTACCTCCCCCAAACCCACATCACCGCTCTCCTCCACCCCTTTGCCTTCCGGTGTCCCTCTGATGTGCCCACCCCACCTCCCCTCTCCTACAGGCGTTTCGCCTCGCTCCTGACAGGATTCTTCTTCCTGAGAGCTTTGGGGCCTCCTAAAAAAGCCACCGCCCTCCCTGCCAACCGCCACCCAACGGCCCTCCCCACGTAGGGGCTGAAATGGATCTCTGTTGTTGCTCACCTCCCAATTCATGTCAATTACCCCGAAACCCATCTCCCTTCCCAGTCTCCAGATGTCCTGGTTTGCGGCTATCACGGCTCTCTCAATGTGAACGCCCTGCCCCCTCACCTCTGGCACTGTGCAAACATGGATCTGTACATTGTCCGATGTCGCCCTCAAGTCCCTCACCCCCCTGCGCAACTGGATCCCCACTCCTCCCCCATTCCCTCGTAGTACATCGTTCAGTCCCCCCGCTATCATCACGAGGTTTTGGCCTTCTTTTGTCTCCCATAGTTTCCCTTTCACCTCCTCAATCACCGCCCTCATTGTCTGTCCAGCCATCACCCCAATCTGGACCCTGGCGTCACCCTTCACCCTCTCAGCTATTGCCCTCCTGCACCGTTCCATGTTTGAGTCCCCTGCTATGATGACATTGCCCTCCATGTCCTGTCCACTAACGCAGGGGCTTTGCCCTTTGACTTTTCCCGTCTCTTCTCCCGGCATCAGTGCACCTTTGTACGTCCTCCCCCATCCCTTTCTACGACCGTGTCGTTAGCTGTGATGTCCGATGGCAAAAGGACCACCCCCCGATCTGCCAACGTCTCGTCCACTGTCTGTCTCTCACTTCTTTCCCTCTCCAGTTCTGCCTCTAGCTTCACAATCCGTGCCATCAGCTCTGTATTCTCTGCTTCCAGCCTGTCCTGTCGTGCATTTAGGACGCACATCCTACACATGAATTCTGCCATCCCTGCCTCCTCTACGCTCTCGAACCTCGTGTCATCTATGTCCACTGACTTTTTGCAGTCACCACACTGTACGTGTGTTCCCTTCCTCTGCCCGCCAAGTTCTCCCCCGTCCACCCCTTTGTTTTCGCCCTTCTCGTTCCTGAGCCCCTCCCTAGCCTCCTTCATGTCCACCTCCATTCTCTCTCGAGCCTCCCGCTCCTTCCCGAGTTCCCCCTCATCATCTCCAACATCCCCTTCATCTCCACAGCATTCACGCAGATCCGGCATTGGTATTCCTTGTCCGCTGCCTCCTCCACGCTCCCGAACGGGGTTTCCATGAGGAAGCACCATCGCTCACAGTTACCGCATGCCACGTTGGGCACATCCGGTTTGGCCTTGTCTGGCTTGGCCTTGTCCGGTTTCTTTGCCATTTGCGCTCCTGTCCTCCCCAATCTCTCTAAATCCAGCTGAGGAGAAGGAATAGTGTCCCTAGATAACCTCAAATTGACCGACCGAGAGACAAAGCGCCCGCCAAAAATTTGTACACGTGTCCGGACACGTGACCCTACACTACCGCTACAATCGCTTCCCTCTACTCCTACATTCTTACTTCACCTCCCTGACCCTACTGCTCCATTGAATTTTTATGCTAAGCCATAAGAAATACACTAAAAACAAAAAATTTCACTTAGCTTTGAGCTCCGGAATACGCGTCCGATGCGTGCCAGACCGCCAGCAGCGGAAAAGCAACAGTTCCCATTCTATTCCCCTCAACGTTGCCGCCATTCCATTCCCATTCGATTCCGGGGTCGCGAAAATGCGGAATGATTCCGGAATCATTCTAACTCCGGAGTGGCAACTCCGCAACACTGCTCCGTAAATATAAGGCAAAAGAACGGCAAGCAGATGCTACAAATCCGACACCCACTGCCTCTGCGCCCACTGCCTACTACGGCTCACCATAAGAGCGATAATAGCGCCTCTACAGGCGCATTCACACAGCGGAAAGACGCGCGTCGTGGGGTGAATTTTTTGATTAGACAGTTTTAGTATTGGGCAGGAGATCGAACTATAGGGGGCGCTTTAACCCGTTTTTTCTCATTGGGTTTTAGAGACAGCAAAGGAAAAGTGGATTACAAGACAGTAGAGATTACCAAGCAAAGATTAAGTGAATGGTGGTAGAAAGCATGAGAAAACTAGGTATTTTCTTATTAACTGATGGCAAGGGGGTCTTATAGCCTCACTTTCTGTTCAGTGCAGAGTGTATATAGTTTTCACATTTAAATATTCTAAGCTTAAATGGCAAGACAAATTGGCTAGGTGGCGTAAGCTACCGCCCGATCCAAAGGGCTCAGCCGTATTCATCCATCCATCCATGTCCCCATACTCAGTATTTACTCAACACAAGGCCTGTGCACATGACCAGAGGCCTTACGGGCATGCCCATGCCATCTTCTACAATAGAGCGCGGGTCACAGCTTAATGTAAAAAATACTAACAATCAAAGAAGCGACGTTAAGTGCCGGATCCACCCTCAGAGAATACGAGCTTGACCCACTTCGGCTTTTGTGCTGAGCTGGGACTGTGCATGCTGCATTGTTCATGCAGGCCCGATTGGAAACAAAAGAGCCCCTCCTCCCCTCACCGGAGAACACGAACTCCAGCCGAACGCTGACGCTGCGTTCGGTTATGTCGGCCGAGCTCAGAGTCATTGTATTTGTTGTCCCCATCCGTGTAGTTCTAAAGTTAACCGCTTGGGGCGTCACGGTCGCCCCTCCTCCCCAATAGCGTACGCTAAAAATTACTTGCTCGGACCGAATTTAGTTGTGCGTTACGTTTTCGAGTGAAAACCGCGCATGATCTTGGTTAAATTTGCTAGAGCCGTAGAATTCCGCGTGTTTATAGCGCAACCATGCTCCTGGAAAGAAATACTGAAAATGAAAACGTGTCCAATCATTTTATTTCAAATTAAACCAAGCCGCAGCTGCCTCGTCAAGCGCGCTTTTCTGCGGGGTACAGAGGCTACGAGTTACGAGTGCGTAGCCAACTCGATCACGGAGCCTCCGTCAGTCGTCCCGTGGAAATGGCAGCTTTTATCAATGCTATCGCGGAATTAAATTCATGAACTACTGATGTCCAGTGCATAGCGAGAACTTCGGCGATTTCTTTCAGAGTCGTTCGTCCGTAGGCGATGAACTGTGCGAATAGGCTTAGCGTTGAGCAGATCGCAGCGTTGACGCACATTCCGAGCGGCAAACATTTTCACTGTGCACTCCTTCAGCTGCACGGCGATCTGATTCGACCGCCGTAGGTCCCGGAAAGAATTGCCGAGCTGAACGCCACGCAATTTCACGTAACACAGAACTTCGAAAACACCACGTCGCCCTTGCTGCGCCAGTCGAGGTAACCGCCATCTTGAAACTGGCGCTCTCGTTGGGTCCAGGGTTGCCAGATACCTCCTAGCTGCTATAGCCAAATCGCTAGTCAGTGTAGCCTAAAAGTAGCCAAAAGCCAAATATTTGCATAGCCCAAAAGTAGCCAAAATTTCGATATTGCGTTTACAAGCTGAAGGCGAAAGCTCTGCTTCTGTATATGTTTAGGTGAGAGATAGTATAGAAAATCAAAGTATTACAATATCCAGAAAACAGTTTTATTCCAAATCATAAAACAAAAGCTCATGTGGACACATTTCGACAGTTCGAAAGCATTTGTTTCACCCGTACTAGCTCCGTACAGTACCTTAGAGTTAAACCGAGCGAAACATTCGTTCACGGAAGAAAAGTATCCAGGACGTTCTCCGCTTGAACCTCAATGTCGTGAACATTCAAAAAGCGTAAGACCGAGCAGTCGCTGATTCGAATTAGACTCTCTCAGGCATGCTTTCAACCGTCGTAGTGAAGAGAACGATCGCTCAGCTTCCGCCGTTGTTACGGGCAGAATCGCTATGATCTTGAGGAGACTATGGACGTTCTGAAATAGGGCCTCCGGACAGAGGGCGACCGCCTGTAGCGCAGACCTGACAGGCATTGGACGCCTAAAATTTCCCTATTTTTGGTGAAGTCTCCCTCACTTTGTGAAATTTTCCTCCATCGAGTCGCTTACGGATGCAATGAAGGTCCGTCTTGCTTTTTTTGCATGTCGAGGTGGCATCCGATGCAATTCGTTATTAGATCAATCTTTTCATAGCACGGAACATCAGAAACTCCCAAGAGCCTTCATATTCTCACTACGCATAGGCGCATGGGTAGTCAAGTTCATTCCCACGTTCGGCGTGTGTTTTGCGTGTTTGTGTGTGGCGTGTCATTCATTTCTCCGAATGATGGAAAGACGAGTTCGGACTGATGACTTCTCATGACCCCGAGGATATGCTGCTGCTGTCTTTGGACCACGCTGCGAGATAAAGCAACCTCGCAAAGATAAGACTTTCTTTCCTTCGGCATCTGATTCTGTAGCACGAATTTGCTAAACCTTTAATAGATAATAGATTTTGATTTTTGCTCCAACTTTACAGCGTCAAGAATTTTTTTTTTTTTGCTGCTTTATTTTTTGTGACAGTATAGTTATCTTAGTGTTTTGTCTGGCCTTCACGTGTTGGTAATGCAGTGGTACCTCAAAAAGCGGGGGAGTTGTGTGCTGTGAGGAAGCTTTTAAAGTTGGTGGGCCGCAACTACGATGACAGTAAAACAATGAGTCACCACGCCCCTATTCCTGTAAATGAAGCCTGCTCAGTTTTGAAAAATGACAATGCAGCTTTACCCGTTTGATCCTAAAGGGCCCTTGAGAAGTAAAAAAAGCTTTTTTTAACAGTTTGGTTGGGACACGAGTGTCAAAAAAATTAAATTTGTTATTTTTTTAGTTTTTTTAGAGCGATATTGACGGCGCGAGACGCGATTCAGTTGGTAGTCACCTCCTTTCCACTTGTTTTCTCTCTCGGCATTTCGGGAGCGTGGAGGAGAGGTGATCATGATGTAGAATACCCGAGACTGTGGTGAAAGCTGGTAAACCTGGTCGAAAAAAAAAGACAGGGGAAAAGAACGTCTTTTATTGAGATGTTCTTTTCCCCTTTCTTTTCTCTTCGACCAAGTTTCCCAGTTTTTACCACAGTCTCGGGTATTCTACATCATGATCAACTTCCACCAGCTCACCTGCCTGCGCACTCACACTCACTGTTTTCTCAGGAGAAGTGAATCAGCTTCACCTTCACCTTAAGGTGGAAAAAGCGGAAGACCATCTCGTTGAGGTCGAAAGAGCGAATGACCATTCCGTGACGTCATGGACTTTGCGCGCAGAATTTCAAATAAATCTCTTGCCGTAAATATGGCTCCTAAATTTTTTTTTCGGGTAAATTTTATTTTTTGACACATGTGTCCCTATTAGACGGTTTAAAAGCATATTTTCTTTTTATTCCGTTTAACAGCGCCTCCCTAATCGTCCGTACCGCCGAGCTCACCCTGCGTCATTGGGGGGGGGGGGGGAGAGAGAGAGAATGCTGTTGAACCCCTCCCGAAAACAAATCCTGGCTACGCCACTGGCTGAAAGACAACAATATAACACTGTGGAAGCTCAAACTCTCGAACTTTATTTGTGAGGAACACCAGTAAAGAAGTCTGATGACACAAAAATTCACAATGAAGATATATACAAATGCCTTACACAATACAAAAATAAGCACATATTGAGCAACAATCCACAGGATCCAGCAAACCAAGCAAAAGAATGGACCAGTTAATACAAAAGACATCCATATCTGGCGTACATGACAACATGACACCTGCGGTCCGAGAATTCAGACATACAGAGCCAGGCAACACAGAAACAACTGCCGGGAACAAGAATACAGAGCAACGAAATATTGTGATCACCTAAACACATGAGTGATATCTCAAAGCAGGTGTCGTATAAATAGATGATTACGAAGATGACAGTGCAGATAGCTTTGACTGCATTATCAAAAAGTTGTCCCCGAATATAGCAAAGTTCAAGTCGGGAGCACAAACCACTGCAGTGAGCACTCAAAAATTGGTTCCCGACCGAGTTAATTGCTGAAATGGTTTGATTACCGCATATCTGATGCAATTCTGAAAAAAGGCTTTGGGGCACAGCTTTCACTTAAACGGCCAATCACCAGTGTTATATTGTCTTCTGAGATGAGAATCCTGAGCAAGGGCTTGGGGGCACAGCTAGCACTTAAATGGCTTTTCACCACTGTGTGTTCGATAATGGCGGATCAGATTGCCATTCCGGGAAAAAGCTTGGGGGCACAGCTTGCACTTCAATGGCTTTTCACCACTGTGTGATCGATTATGGCTGATCAGATTAGAAATGTCAGAAAAGGCTCGGAAGCACAGCTTGCACTTAAATGGCTTTTCACCCGTGTGTTCGATTATGGCGGATCAGATTGCCATTCCGGGAAAAAGCTTGGGGGCACAGCTTGCACTTAAATGGCTTTTCACCACTGTGATCGATTATGGCTGATCAGATTATGTCTGTCAGAAAAGGCTCGGGGGCACAGCTTGCACTTAAATGGCTTTTCATCCCTGTGTGTTCGATTATGGCAGATCAAACTGGCATTCACGGAAAAGGCTTGGGGGCACAACTTGCACTTAAATGGCTTTTCACCACTGTGTGTCCGATTATGGCAGATCAGATTGCCATTCAGGGAAAAGGCTTGGGGGCACAGCTTGCACTTAAATGGCTTTTCACCCCTGTGCATTCGATTATGGGGAATCAGACTGGACTTATCAGAAAAGGCTTGGGGGCACAGCTCACACTTAAATGGCTTTTCACCACTGTGTCTTCGATTATGGCAGATCAGATGGCCATTACAGGAAAAGGCTTGGGGGCACAGTTTGCATTTGAAAAGCTTATCATTTTTGTGCTTTTGAGAGTTGCTGAGCACTTTGGACCCAGAGGGAGGGAGGGAGGCAGGGAGGGAGGAAGGATGCTGGTACTTGAACTGCTCATCACCATGGGCAACCAGATGGGTCACGATCCCACGCTGATCTCTGGTGACATAGATGTCTTCGGTAGGTTTCAGTGAGTAGCTGGCCTCACCCAAAAGTGCAGCTCCCTCTCCTACAAGGCCTCATGTGTATTAGGACACACTAGGAAAGCAATTCAAAAATAGCAAAATGTTTTAGAAGTAAGCAGTCATTATTGTAGTTCTGCTTCAGCTGAGTGGTTTAATTTTTTTGTACCTTTTATTGCAGGTCAAAGAAGCAATGAAATAGAATTGGCTCTGTTAACTGTTTTGGTAGCGTGAACCAGATAAACTACTTTAAGAACTTATTTTGTTTCATATATGCTGCTAGTGATAGCTTTGTATGGACATGCTCATGTTGCTCTAACTGCATGACGTTTCAATGTTACATGACACAACAGTGACAAGTGACATCAGGGTCATGTAACATTGATTTTCCCACAAAACTGCTGCAAAATTTATGTCATGTTACCATTTCAATGACTGCAAGGTATGACCTAAATTTAATGAAAAAAAAACAGATGTCATATGATTATGTCACATCACAGCATCATGCTAGTTTCAGCGGGTAATTGGTGACATGACACCACGACTTGAAACCGAGACATCAATTTACCTGCCAAATTTAGCATAAAAATTTATGGGATGTATTATGTCATGTGACCGCAGGTAACATTATATCAGTCTCATGGGACACGACTTGGCACTGTGAAGTCAATTTTCTTGGAAGATTTGGGAGAATTGATATCATGTGACACCATGACATCACTGTGCCAATTGCTGGGAAATGCAAACAATATCCTCTTCACATCCTGAAACTGTTTAATAATATCTAAACAAATCTAAATGATCATTCCTTAAAGGGGTCCTGCAACAGCGTTTTGACTGATTTTTAATTTGCACCGAACCTAAGCGCACTGAGCGTAGTAACTTAATGAAACTTTTCTTTTCGCAAAATTCGCTTTATTTTAAAAGTTATAGGAAAATTAGAATTACAAAAACAAGCAAAAAATAACCGCTTTCATGACGTCGTAGGTCCTGGCTTGAGTGGCCGTGAACTAGAGGAGGTATAGTGAGCTCATCGAGCGCTCACGGCTGCCGCACTTCGTGTCGACGGCTCGAGAGGGCGCCACTAAACCGTGTGTTGGATAGGCTGTATGAAGCGGGCGGCCAGGGCGACTCGCATTGCATTTGCTGCGCAATTAAAGACTATTTTGGCATAACACTTCATTGGCCACAAACGACAGCAAACACGGGGTAAAGACCAGTACAGGACGGGAGCCACTTCGCGCTGCCATACCGCCAAATGGCCTTTGTACGCTCCGGGACCTTTCTACGCTCGCCATTCATCCCACTAGCCCTTTCTAATATGCGCCGCTTTTTCCGCTGCTTGGTGGCGGGCATGTCGACGGGTCATTTCTTGTTTCCGTACTTTATAAACTGCATTTGTTTCTTTTCTGATCTAAAATACTGAACAAAACTACTTTCATACATATTTGAAACGGTTCGCGACACTTATATTTTGTATCTCGACTAAAAAAAAGCTTTTAGCGGCTCTGACCAGTTGTAAGCCCAGGACCTAAGACGTCACATTTTGCGCGCTTTCGGTACCGCGGGTCGCTCTCGTCGGTGGAGGAGGTTTCCGCGTCGTCCGGTTAAAATATGACGCACTGATGTTTAGTGACTCTCTCCGTGCCCGCTGGCTTGCCCGAACCCCAAGGGACGTGGAAACCGCAAAAAAGGTAGACGCTTAAATATGATTGCAGGGCCCCTTTAAATACTACTACATTCCATGCATTATGGGACTTTGAGATAAACATCGCTGCCAACCGCTCAACTAAGCATATGCACTTATTGTCAGCATTGTTTACAACGTGTTGTCTATGAAAAATATGTTTCAATATATTTGCTAACATGATCATCTCTACATAACCCAAGAACATTAAATAAAAAGAAACTGAATTTCCTTGACACTGATTGATATATCTAGGAAACTTTATTCTAAGTAAAAACTAAAACCAGAAGAACACCCTCTGGTTTCACCACAAAATAAACTTTGAAAAGCAGAATCCCACTTAGGTCCCACATTTAGTGCCAGCGGGTAAAAATAAACTTTGATACTCCAAGCCCTTCTATGTCATTGTTGGGTGCACATGGTGATGCCTTTAAGTGCCACTCATGGGTAACATGGCACACTTGCCCCACCTTAAGCGCAACAATGCACGCGAATAAACTTGCAACCATTTCGGCCCACTTCACCTCAAGAGGTGGTCAGCTCTTCCTTTCTTAAAGGACACGCCCAAAGGAAAAATACATTTTTCAAAACAGCCTGGACGGGAAAATGCCATAAAATAAATTTACAAGTAACAAAAAAAGTTCTTAAATATATTTACAGTGTGAAACAAATTTTTAGTTGGTGCCAACGGCAGCCACCACTGGTCACGCGCTAAACCTTGCGCCGCTGCAAGTTGCGCCAGAGCCATTCAGCACCGCCGCTGAAATGCCCAGAACCCCCATGCTGCCGCCGAAAGCTAAAGGTCCTGTCACGCTAAGGCAACAGTTGGACAACTCTACCAGGCAACACGAAGAAATCGTGTTGCCAGTGACCGTCACATCACGGCAACATGTTGCTGGTGCCCAGCAAGTGTTAGCTGATTCGCTGTTCGACCACCGTCACACCGCGCTGACGACGGTACAAGGGGAACACTCTGCCATCTTGATTGTTTATCTTCATTCGTGTGCGTGCACGGCTGCGCTGGAAATGTGCACTCTACAAAGTGCTAGTGCGTACGAAGGACCGCAAATTACCACGGGACATCAACCAGTGACTGTGATTAAAAAGCTTGACACGGAGTATTTTCTGCCTTTTTTTATCAAAATGTTCTTCATTCGCTGACAAAGCAGATAGCCCTAACCAAGGAAAGTGATGTCGCTGATATATGTTCGGGATTTACGCCACCGTATGAAGTGTTTCTGTCCAGTTCGTTCTTTCATGCAATTCCTGTTTCTGCTGTAAAATTGAGTTACCACCGGCAGTACCCCTCAGCGTCTTTTATAGCGTGGTGTTGAGCTAAACTGACAGTGCTTAAAACTGCGACACCGACACGATCGGCCTTCTTAAGGGAGGAAGTGGCTTCTAAACTTTTTTTTTATTTATTGGCCTATCTCCTTGATATTTGGCATGGTTATGTGGTTTGTTCTGCTGATTTCAGAAATGCAATCAGATTTCCGATATCTGTCTTTGGTAAAAAGTTACAGACATAATTAAAATACTAATTAGCCCATTTCT
Organism: Ixodes ricinus; assembly: GCA_037355805.1. NCBI lineage: Eukaryota > Metazoa > Arthropoda > Arachnida > Ixodida > Ixodidae > Ixodes > Ixodes ricinus. Next base: position 337,458 of record JAZHYW010001187.1, read on the forward strand.
TACGGGGTTTTAAAACACTTTCTGATCAAAATATTTTTTAAAATTGGTGTCAGTTGGTTCCCAAAGATATGCCATGCAAGCTAAAGCTATTTTTATTTGTAAGACCAAATAATCTGCAGAAAAAACACAAAACTAATTGGAGGCCATAAAATGAAGGCTGTAACAATGCCCAATTATGGAATATTAGTGTTATCATAACAAAAATAACATAATAAAAATAGCTTTAGCTTGCAGTTTAGTTATTCCTAAAGAGAATAATACCAAGTTCATAAGAATCGGCTGAGTAGAAGTTTATAAAAAACCCCGTAAGGCCGGAGCATATGGTGAAAAAATGAAGCTGAGAAAATCGACTTTGAAGTTTGAACATGCATAAGTCTGGGTGTTTTGACCTCAGACAGACAGAATCTGTCTAGTTTGAACTGTGGACAAGGGGGAGACACGTGCCCAAGAAGCAGCCCGATAAGCAAAGGATTTTTAGCCCTGAGGAGGGCTTTTTTGGGGGGTGGCGTCAAAAACGCTGGCTCAGGTGAGGCTGGCTGGTCCTCAAAGAAGCCCGGGACTGTAGTCTTGCGCTGTGTCTGCCCTGTGCCTTGTGGAGAGCTGCTTCTTCATGCTGTCGCTGTCCAAGAACACCTTGTTGGCCTTGTGGAGTCTCCTGTCATCCTTTTCGATGCTCCTCCTGATGAGAGCGCTGCCAGCGGTGTAGCCCAGGCTTGCCACCACACTCTCGTTGGTCTTCTTCTGACCCTGATTGAAGACGCTCACAGCTTCGGCAACAGCCCTCTGTACACTGAACAGTGATGCGTGGGTGTTTTTTGAAGTCTGCGCCCAGATGACGGCGTGCAGACTTTCACTTGGGTTCTGAGTTTTGCCGTCGCTGCACCGTTCAAGCAAGTCTTTGTCACCGAGCCTGGCGAACACCGGTTCCAGTGCTTCTCGAACGAAGTCCGGGAGGGCGTTCTTGTGGCCACGTGGCTGCTCTCCGTTGGCCAGAGCTCTGTTGTAGGAGCACCATGAGTTTGCACCCTCGGGACAGAAGCTGTGATCAGGAGACTCATCTGTGGATGACATGTGTCGAAGGGTGGCCTGCACTGCCCTCTGCATTGCCGGAACGTCGTGGCTGTGACTGCGCAGGGCATAACCATAGTAATTGGTTATCCTCTTGATCCTGTCTTGAGTCAGCCTTCCCTTGCCGCCCAGTGCTTCGCCTTGGGCTTTCTTCTTGTCGACAAGTGTGCGCAAAGCCGACCCCATGCGCTTGTGGACGTGATTGAGGCAGTCCTTCTTCTCAATCTCCACGAACCCGTACACTGCATCCTCTGTCAAGGCATGATAGGTCCTGCTGTCTCCATCAGAAAGGACCGTTGTGTAGCGTAGGCCGTGCTTCTCGAAGGACCTCCTAAACATTATCAACGCTGCCTCCACCTCCATTCGCCCAGAGTTACAGTCAATGTTCTTCTTGCACTCTGGCTTGTGCTCTGAAAACCATGCACTGTACCCTTCATCCTCAGGCTTTGGGCCAAGAGAACAGACCAGGCAGAGGTTGCACAAAACGACGTGGTCGATCACAAGTCCAGTGTAGACCTCCACAATGCAGCCAACTCCGATGTGGGATGTGCGACCCCGCTTCTTCCAGGTGCCGTCATACATCACGTCGATGTTGTTGGCCGGGTTGAGGAAGTCCGCATAGAGCTCCCTCACAACTGCCACACTCTCTGCTTCACAGGCGGCTGCTGCCAGCTCACAGGCTTGCATCACTGTTGGCAGATGGCGTTGAAAAGTCTTGTGATGGAGGCCTCTATGCGAGATGTTCAAGGCTGCACAAAAGTCAGTGAGGGCTGTTGACCCCTTGCCGATAGACTGGATGCCTTTCACGGCTCTCATGTTCACTTCAAACGGCGTAATTCTTGCCCCTCCTTCAGTTCTGGGCGACGAGAAATGCTCCTCCCTGAAGTCGCACGCAGGACACGTCAACTCCAACTTCACAGCCAGGCCATACTGCTGCCCCTTGGATTTCTTCAGCGCCGGCGCGGCCGATCCGCACTGCCCACATTTCGTGGACGCGAAAAACGTGTTCAGCACCTTCAGGTCCACGATGATGAACTGAGTACCGGAATCAACCTCTTCATTTTCGCGGGTGACGTTGAGAAGGTCAAACTTCCGTTTTGTCGCGGACTTTGCTGCCAACTCTTGCTTGCGCTTGTCCACCCGCGCCGCGCGCTCTGCGCTTTCGTTTGGCGAAAAAATGCGTGTCGACTCGTAGCGTACTACCGCCGACGGTGCTGTCCACTCCAGTGTCGGGCCCGGGAGCTGGCGAAAACGACGCAGCCGCTGGTAGCAAAACTTCCTGGGAGACCGCCGCGGGCAACGTGACTGTCGATGCGGTCGAGCTCTTGTTCCACGCGCGTCGTTTCCGCTTTCCGTACGCACGCTGCGTAGACCCCTTCAGACGAGGGTCGCTACGCATCGCAAACAATCGCGATGGCTCCGGAAAGACGCAAAGCTAAACCAAGCAGGCGAACGCCGAAAAGCGTGCTTGTTGACAGAAGTCAAAACGCAACAACGCGGCCGCGGCTGGCGCAGTAGCAGACGACCCACGCCATGCGCGGGAGAAAAGGAGAGAAAGAAGGCGCTTGCTCCGGGTGCTCCGACCAATAGGAACAGTCCTCTCCGCGGCCCGCGCTCGGTAACCAATCAGGACCGCGGTATCTTCCCCGGGGAAAACCGCGGTATCTCCGCTTCCCTAGGGCCGACGCCATTTTAGATGGTGCCGAAACGTAGACAAAGAAAGCAGCTTTCTAACGAGTTCAAGATGGCGGCAATCGGCCGCGCGATGGTGGAACGCGAAGCGCGCGAGTTTTGACGTTCGTTTTCTCTTTCGGGCTGTTTCTTGGTGCGTTTCTCGCGTGGAAATGATCGCGTTTTTTATATTTTGAGATTGAATTACGCCGTGAGATTTTGCACAGAGGTGCTCAGATGTATGGGGCACCCAAATAACGGGTTTTTGAAAAATGAACTTTTTCGCGATTTTTCGCGACTTTAAGCGCCGCGTCCCCCTTAAAGGGATACTACAATGAAATTTCGGCACTTATTTTATGGTCTATGTGTGTTCAAAGGAGCAGTATCACACCGAACACACCAATATCTTGTTAAAAAAGTCACGAAAAGGAATTTTAAAACAAATTAAACGATTAGCAAAGAGCACCTGGTGGATGTCGCTAATGCCTCGTTTGTAATGCCTGTCTAGGAACCTTGACAGCTAGTGACGGTGAGTGTCTCGCCTCTGGCCACGACGAGAGAAGAGGGGAAGGAGGAACTCCTGTCTTCCCGAGAATCCCTTATGTGTGTCCCAGAAGTAGCTATTGTCCCCCTACAAGATTATAAAAGATTAACCCGTCACTCAAAATTCGTACAAAAGCAGCCGCTTCGGTGGCTGGAACGACCAGGCCATCCCCTCGACGTCAGCCTCGCGGTAGCATAGCTCATCCCGAGACGACCTACGTCACGATTGCGTCGGATGTCACGTGCTCTAAGCTGGGCCTTCTCCGAGCACTTGCTAGAGTGGGCTGTTTATAACGAAAAATACAGCCACCAGGCTCAAAATACAAACGTGCGATTGTCATTTACAGATATTGTGGATCATATTCAACCTATTTTTGAACACGACGGATATATTTCAAATTTCGTTGAAGTATCGATCCCTTTAACAATCGGTGGAATAAATATTTTAAACGCAGTGTGTATTTGCCTACCGCCTGCTATGTGATCACTTCAATTCCCAAAACGTTCTGGGGATTTTCAAAACAAATCAGGTGCCTGGTATCGGCTATTTCCAAGTTCCAAGTATCAACAATCATGATCAAAGCGGTCGTTTTAATGTGATTTTTTAATCTTGCTTTCCTGGATTATTTTATTATACTTTATCAGCGGGTGAGTAGGCATGCCCTTTTATTTCACTAGCAGTAACATGAGCTGGTCTCTGGGCAGTTCTAATTTCAACAGCAGTCTGAACGTTAACGACCGTAGCTGTGACCATTTCGAAAATCGCTTTTCAGTAATTATGCAATAAAAACATTCATCAAATTATTTTAGCTGCACGCCAGCCTTAATTATTGTTAAACAACGTTTTCCCAGACTTTATTTGAGTAAGATGTTATTGATAGGGAAGTAGCCCTGTGATTGACGCTATCTGCGTTGTCCTGTTGCCGGCCCAAAATTCGCTCAGCTAGCGATCAGAGTAACACACGTTGTCCAACACAAGTTGCTGCTGGTTTTGTTGCCGAAAGCTGTCACACGAGGCAACATTTTCGTTGTCGTCCGTGTTGTGCTGGTGCTGCCGCGATGTGACAGGGTTTTCGGTCAAAACGGGAGCGAGCAACAAGTTGCTTGACTGTTGGACATGTGTTGCTGTAGCCGTCGTGCTGCCTCAGTGTGATAGGGCATTAAGCATGACGCGCAGCCGGTAGAATGCGTTTCTCTACCGCCGCCGGAAATTTCTGACCGGAGCACAGGTCTATCACGTGGTGCTTGTGCCCTTCGGGAGCTTCCTATGGGCTGTAAAAGTTACTTATAAATCTTAATTTTTTTTATTCACTTCAGACGAAAATTAATAAGTAACCTTTAGACACCATAGGAAGCTCCCGAAAGAGTGCAAGTACCACGTGATTATAGCGGCCAGTCACGTGACCATAGCAGCCACTTTTCCGCAGGCTCAACTAAAAATTCGTTTCGCAACCGTAAATGTAGCCCTACATTTTTTTTCGTTGTAAATTTTGTTTTATGACATTATTTTTCAATTTAGGCTGTTTAAAGGGACCATGAAACGATTTTGAAATCGAATTTCATCCACCGATCATCGTAAAAGGTGTGAAAAGAAACACAAAAATAGGGAGCCAAAAAAAATTCTTCGCTATACACCTTTCCAAGAAACACTCGACCCCAGGGGCAGCATACCGTTTTCGAGCCCATTCACTGGATTTGAGGCTAGACTTTCACCGGCGTCCCTGCTAACCCTAACCGAGTGGACTGTGATTTCGATAGGCGCCGCCAGCGTAGGCGCAGTTTCCAACACTGCTGGCGGCTAAATTCTCGTCTTTTCCCGCTGTATTTTGTGTTTCACGGTGCATGTATTTTCCCGAGGTCATTAAGAAAGCATTCTACCACATCTGAAAAAAAAAAAAAGCAATAAAAAAAACCTATCAACTATTTTTGTTGGGGACACGTGTGACAGAACGAATGTGACTGGAATATATAGTTCTAGTTTTTTTTTTACGATAAGTTTTGACGGCGTCGCGCGATTCGCCGCATGTCAAACGACAAAGCGCTTAGCTGTCCAAAATAATTTACAACAGAAGATAGCCGAAAGGCATGCATTTTTCACGCTCACAAATAACGTGTTTACCGATGGACAGGACACGGACATACAAATTAGCAAGTGTTAACATTCAAACAATGTATTGTACTTACCACACGATGCAGCATTATCTAAAAATAATTTATTTGACAAAGATCTCAAATAACAGTCACAGTCGACGACAGTCACATCTTGACGATCGGACGGAATCCAGGATGACTTCGTTTTGGGGCACGTTTTGGGGAGAGCTTCCTTTTTTCACAACAGCACCAAGGCAAAGGAACGAACGCGACTGACCCGTTTCCCACCCCAACCAGGACAACTATTTTTGGGGATGACTGAGGATTCTACTCTGGGAGGGGGAGAACAATGTTCGCAAAATCGCGTCGAGGGCCGTTCGACGTCCTTCAACTCCTTCGTTTCCCGTGAATGTCGAGCAGAAAAGCTTGAATGGCAGGCAGTTACCAGCCATATTTCTCACAATGGAAGATAACACAAAAAGGGTACGCAGCATGCATAAAAAAAATTAAGTGGAAACTTTCAAGAAAGGTTAGAAAACTTTTAATGCAAAACTGCAAAAACGTAGGTAGAGAACCACGCTGAGCGGGTTTTCACAGTCCAAGAGAGTGGCAGAAAATGTCTAGCTGATAGAGGGCACGCTAGTCGCACCAGCCGCATCAGCATCAGCAACATGGCGGCGGCCTAGGAGCGTTTTTTGGAAAGGTGTATAGAACTTTTAAAAAAAACCAGACTCTTTTGCGCCTTCTTTCCTTCGATACTCTCTGCCTTTTCACTGCGATGTATCCGCGGAACCGCAGCACGTCAGCCGAATCCACGTCGCCTATTGGGTAAGAGCCTATATCACCAGCACCACGATCATAAACAATAAATAGCCGGCGAATGTTTCCTAAAAGTTTTCTTAAAGAATATTCAGATCCACATTTTGTAGCATAATTAGAGATGCAACGAAAATTGCCAAATTTGATAATGCTCAGAGCCAAGCGCAATCTATCGTGTGGTAAATGAAGCAAGAGAAAGACCCTACTGCGCTTGTGCAGTCAACCAACGAGCGTCGTCTGCTGAACGGGCTTGCTCCTGCTTCGCATAGCACTTTCGTTTGCTCGCTGCTCGAGTAGTGTTTACATTGTTTGTGATCGATCGCTCATTTGCTATCCCGAAAGGCAGCAGTGTACCGAAGTGCCCGCATTACAGTTTCTGGAGTCCGGTGGTTAAAAAGAAACAGTTGCAGTTTCACCGCTTGCCACTCGATGAACCACGTCGAAGCACTTGGTGCAGGCTCATCGGTTCGAGGGACCCCGGGTCTACGGTCATTCGTGTATGCTCGGAACATTTTAACACCGAGCGTGATTACAGCCACATTCACAGTGTTCTCCGCGAATGCAGCCGTTGTTTTGAATTGAGCCTCGGCAGCGCACTCTCGGCAGCAGAAACTCTCGAGCGGTAGGCACTACTATGCACCACTTGCAAATGCACCTTCAAAGAAACAAAACATTTTATATCTCTGTCACTTCCGTACATCTGAATATACGGCCGAAACATAACCTACCACTCCGTACTTTGAAGCCGCCCCACTCCTCATCGTCCGATTCCGATGAAAAACTGGAGTCTTCGCCGGAAGACTCGCCGCACTTCCCAGCAGGCATACTGGCGTATGGGACTAGTCCCATGCTGTCGCTGTAGCGCAACATGTCTAATTGAATTTCGCTCAGCTGCGATATGCCCATGGCTATCGCGGCGATGAGAGACGCCGAATCAGAAAATACATCGGTGACATCAGCGCCATGAGCGCAATGAAACCTACCGGCTCACCCTAACTCGCCTCCGCTAATGCTCCAATTCTCCTACTGCCAAGAGAACTTCCGGTTCCTGTGCCAGAGTACGTCACGACCGTCAAAATTACGCCGCAACTTGTTTTGCGGTCAGTTGGTGAGAAAGAAAAAGTCAACATTTCATTAATTTTTCGTGCAGAAGTTAATAAACCGAGACGAAAACGAATGCCTGTTCGGCATTCAATGAACATTGAAGGTTTAATGTAAAAGTTATCTGGCAAAAGTAAAAAGGTCATTTCATGGTCGCTTTAAAAAAGTTTTTTTTTTCTTTGCGTGTCCTTTAAACTTCAATCCTAGTGCTTGCTTCCCCGCCTCGAAGCATAATCCATATCACTATGCAGATTTTCATCCGAGCTCGGGGTTCCACCGAGGACAAATCCCTGGTGGAGGATCTCCGAATCCGCACGGACCCATAGGAATCTGCGGACAGCTGTACAAGAAGCACTGGACTATCTCCACCTGTAGTCCAGACACTGCCACAGTCCTGTCGTCTTTATGAACGAGCTTGAAATGAAAAACTTACCACAACTTGAGGACTGGATTGATTCCATACCAACTGGAAGAATGAAAGGTACCACTTGAGATGACTAGGAGCAAATGCAATGAGCAATGACCGTAATTAAGAAAAAACAAAGAAAGCACACCCTCCAAGGACATCAAGTTAAGCAGACAACTATGAGGATAACACACAAGAGACACTCCCCACAATTTTGCCATTTTGAGATAACAATGACAAATGGCTCAGAAAATGGCATGCTGTGTGCCTGGCAATCGGTGGTCACTTGCATATAGGTTCAAAGGTTTTCGTTAGCTAAAACTTCCGTAAGGCCGAGAGCCTGAGGCAATCAAAAGGCTGAAGCCCGTGCAGGATATGCTGATTGGCTCCTCGGCTATACGTTAACAGGTGAAATGAGAAAAGAGGAAAAGAAATGTATACAGGGTTGACATATCTACAAATACAATGAAAGGTTAGGCTACTGGTGATTCCGCACCAGGTCTTTGAATTTGTCAACACTAGGGGCCTGGCGAGCAGCATCTGGAAATTGATTAATTAAGCCAGATGCTAATACAATCCCTTTTCTTGTTTCCTGCCAGATTGCCATTTCAGTAAAATGTATATCAGTTAAAGGGGAGACTTGCAAAAGATAAAATCAGATAACTTTGCCGCCATGTTCCTCTTTCCAAAAAATGTTAGAGTGTTGCTTAATACTCAGCATTAGGAGCATTCGCACACTGCAGTTTCAAAATTCTCTCAAATAGGGTGGTTGAAAAAAAAAAAAGGAATTCTTTTCGGGAACTATCTAATTAAAACACCCATGTAGTTTTTTTGTTTTTTTTTTAGCAAAAAAAATTTTTAGAGCCAAGAAAAGTTTTTTAGAGCAATATTGACAGTGCGAGATTTATTCTAAATTCTGCGCACAAAGTCCATGATGTCACGGAATGGTCATACACCCTTTCCACTTCAAAAAGATGGTCATACACTCTCTCCACCTCAACGTGATGGCCAAGCCGATCCAGATCTCCTCCACGCGCCCGAAATGTAGAGAGAAAACAAGTGGAAAGGAGGTAACTACCGACTAAATCGCGTCTCGCAACGTCAATATTGCTATAAAAATTTTTTTAATATCAAATTTTTTGGCACACGTGTCCTAACCAGATTGTTTAAAGAAAACTTTTTTCCCTTTTCAGTGGCCCTTTAAAGGGGCCGTGCAACCATATTCGTTTGGAATGTTTTTTCCTTTACACGAGCTTACTGGCACTAGTGGGACTGAATACACTCACACGCAACGCCACTGGAAGGCACGTAGCCAGGGGGAGGCATGGGGCCCAGGCCCCCGAAATCTTTCGTTTTGCTGGGGCCTCCACTCCCTCCTCTCCCTCATACAGCATTTTGTCATGGGTTAAAAACAAGTAAAAAAAAAACATGTTGCACGATTTTTTAGTTTATGAATATTCCTATCTAAAGTCCTTGGATTTGGCATGCCAGTTCTGAAAATTGTTTTATTTATATACTGATTTGCCTGTGGCTTTTGTTTAGCAGTATATAAATAAATGTATGATCATGAGTACGTGAGAATGTATGTCATAATTATCTCGCTTGTAACTCAAATTGTGAATGGTAGACCACTGTTTAAGGTACTGGCTAATCTGATCTTTTTGCGGGAAAAGATAACTCGTCACAAAGAAGAAATAAAGTCGTAGTATAAGGGCTCTGTGTGACGAGTATTCCAGCATGATGAGAATTCCTCGTATGAGATGCCCCGTGACAAGTTAGAGTACCGGACGAGTTCAGCTATGACAAGTTGGCCTGCGACGACTGGGCTTGTGACGAGTTCTTTTAGATCTGCTTTCCACGCGGTGTCGTGCCGCTATTCGGTCCCGTGACAAACGGAAATCCAGTGCTGTGCAAGAAAGTCGCCACTACGGCTGCTCTGCAGCTCCGTTCTGCACTAGTCGCTAACTAGCCACTAGCTAACGGTGCTCGTGTCCTTTGCTTTTGCATGAGGTCATAGAGTTTTTCTGAAGTTTGTCAACGTATAGATGAAAAAAATATCTGCAATAAAGACCCCAGAGCACTTCTGCCTGCAGCGCCTGATGTAGCTAATGTATGAACACAAAAATGGGGAAAACAATGTCACATAAAGAAAGCGCTCACATAAACTGGCTTGCTTTTCACTTCCGGTGCATTTAAATCATAGAAGCATGCCTAGTATCCCATCTAATTTAATACATAAAGTCTGTTTTCTTTGGACTAGTGGGAAAGCTCCTTTCTAAGCATTTATTATTGAGCTGATCGGATCCAGACCTCCGTTTTGGGGGGCGGGGGGGGAGGGGAGGAGGGGGGGCGGAAATTTTGTAAGGATACTATTCTCCCATCCTTTCGTGTGCACTGGGTGGTCCACCCATGTCGAATTGCCCTCCGAGAAGGGGGAGGTGGGGAGGTCGACTTTGTTTGGGGGGGGCAGCCGCCCTCCTTGGATTTGCCCTTGCTTTAAAGGAGTAAACTAGGCAATCAGTTATTTTTCTCAAGCACTGGATTACTGGCACTTAACTCTTTCTTTTAAGATGACCAGTAACACGCTTACATATATTCATATCGCAACTAAAACGAAATTGCAAATTAGCTAGCATTCAATGTACTCAATGTTGCACCCCGACATATGACGCCTGCAGGGTTAATTGGCATGCATACTGTGATAAAAACTGTGATAATTAATTGGCATCGACAGAGCTCAAAACCAACGATGCACGAGCGTGCTTTTTAATGAAACTAAATTCGTCGCCAAAAAGTATACCAACTTGAACGGTACTTCGCATGTCATGTTGCCAGGCTCATTTTCTAAATAGTACCTCGACGAAATATTTCCTGAGGGTATAGAATAAAGTGCGGTGTGGACGTCAAAACGATAACGGAAAGAAGGAGCTCAAAGCGCCGGCCGCAATCGTCAAAGCACGGCTGTTGCACGCATGAAGAGCAGCTTTCCAGCATAACTTTGAATTTCAAGATGGATGAATGCAGGACTCTGCTCCCATGGGAGCTTGTATACAGGAACTCAAGCTCGCACGTGACATAGTCGCAACCTGACTGTGATCTACCCCACTTGTTTTTGCCGAAAAAAACAAATATGGTCGTGTGAAATTAATAGTGCGGAAGGAACATACTCAGCAGCGAGGCCGCCACGATGGCAGCTGACGTGATATCAATGCAAGCCATGTACAGGGTGCTTCCGAGCACTGTTCGGACATAAAACAAAGTTGTATAAAGAATCCATTGAACTGACTGCAAATAAAGTTTTCACAAAGGTGTCTTTAGGTGGAACTTCTATTATATTCAAATTTCATGGGTCTAGATGTTTGCTAAGCTAAAAAATCATTTCTTTGCCAAAATACAAAGTGGAAAACGGTTAGAGCCACCTGGTTGGAACTGCCACTCAATGATGGTACCACACACTCGGATCTGCTGTATTTGCTTTTGGGTATTCATCTCAGATAAACTTTCAATGTCTATGCTGTATGTTGTGCTATCTGTGAAGAAGAGTCAACTGGATGGTTTTCACTCAGTGCATAAGAATGTTTCAGCTTAAATTTGTTTACTAAAACCTAGTCAAAAAATTTGAGCGTGATAAAGGTGCCATCAAAAGACATTGTAAAAAGCTTAATTGCCCTCAGCTCATAATTTTTTATGCCCGACTACACCTCAGAGAATACTGTATATATTTGCATAAAATTTTTTAAAAAAGCCTTGCGTGGTGGTGTGCAGATTTTAAGTATATTGTTGACACACTGCCCTTGCTTGCATTCAGAAAGGCATCTGAAAGGATCAGGGAAAGAGCCCACGAGTTCCAGACAAGTGAGGCAACAGCAGCCTTGATTTCAAGCAAGATGACCACAGAAGACAGTTAACAAGCAGGCGGGCTGGTTTTTTGTTACGATTCTAAACCGGATACGAACGGACGACAAGGAGACAAACACACGTCTCAATCAAACTGAAATTGCGAGGCATGTGGAAGAGAACAATAATTGTTCTTCGGTGCAGGAAAACACTGTTGTGTAAACAAAAAAATTAAAAAAAATGTAAAAAAAAGGGTTTTAGAAGAGACAATTAGGATTGGCTCTGTAGGAAATTGTATTGTCAACCTTCTATCGTACTTGATGCTGGGATGCGGAGGTTTTTACTTTTGTAAGGGGCAGGGGAAAGAAAAGCATTGTAGTAAATATTGTGGTTTTACTTGACCTTGACACAGCTTTTGCTAGAGAAGTCCGAGTTTTGTACCATTGGCTACGTTTTGAGGGCGTGACGCTAGCCGTGTGCTGGGCAAGATCAAGAGTTACAGAGGCCTGGTTCAAGAAAATTAAGGGTGGCCCCATTTAATTTGTAACTCGACACTTTTTTGCACTTATTTCAGTGAAAAAAGTATGAATCATTCGTAAGGTGATGGTGATGCCGGGGCAGTCTTACACGCAAAACCGAAACGACGTGGCCCCTCACGTCGCTCACAAAAGTCCACTGTGCGTTCTCTTCGACCTTACACTGTTTCAAAAAATTTGAGATCGCTGAAAGGGCCCTAAAATAACTTCAAACTCGAAAGTGAAGGTTTGTGTGCTCACAGCGACAGGCGGCACGCACAGAGCAGGGCGGCTGATTGAAGGAAAACACGAGACTTCGGGACGGTTCGGAGGCGTCAGAGAAACTCGAGTTGCAGGACCACTCAATCTTTGACGTCACTGCACTGGCGCGAATCGCGCGGAAACTTCATAATTTGGCTTTAGGAAATTGTTTTTTTACTTCACAAATACTGAGTTCCCAAGTTTCAAATTTTGAGCTAATGTCCATGCACCATTTTCAATCGTTTTAGATAATTAAAAAAAATCATTTTGACCTGTCGGTTAAGATGTGCTCCAATAAGAAACCAAAACCTAGATATGCGCCCAAATTAAGGTTTTTTTTTTTTTTGGAACGCCGTAAAATGGTGCCCCCTGCCATATATATTTCTAAAAAGTGTTGATTTAGTGGTTTCTGATGATGCTTAGCAAGTTTCACAGTGGAACCATATGTTGATTTCACTAATCAATAAAATATGTATATTTTTGTTAGTGATATGGCTAATTAGTATCCTTTTGCAAACCTTCACGTCCACCAAGGATGGCAGTTTGTTCCTGCAAAGAGTTTCGTTTTATCTCAAAAACAACATCTCCAGTTTTTTTTTTTTTTTTGTCTTTAGCAGAGATACCCTGCGTATGCGTTGTGTGTTTGGGGTACACAAATGAAACAACCCCTCCGGCAGGTTTAATTTATAATTAAAACTTTCTTTTCGGGGCACAATATTTCCCGCAAGAAGTCCTTGTCAATTTACTATTATAACGGCCATGTTCAAGTTCGCTCAATTAAAACATGTGGGCCTCCACTCTCAATTAGGCAGAGGTGGCGGATGAAAAAGTGCCGAAGCTAGCTGAAATGCTGCACGCCCCTTTAACGTGGAGATAACTGTGAAAACTTTGAACCAACCATTAAGATCTGCCACTTGATAGAACTCTTCCCCAAGATTGTGGAGACTAGAGCTAAAAAATGCACCCGGCTGAGTCCTTACATAATACGTATGCCTAACAAAATTCTGTTTGTAAGCCGTTTACAACTGTTACTGATGGTTTTGCCTGTTTTCCCATACCTGAATTGTATTCAGTCATTTGTTTTCAAACAGTGACTTTATAGCATAGAAAGAGCAGACAGCACATTGAGGGGCCTCTTTTGTAGCCTGCCTTATTTGTTGGAATAAACACTTTAAACACACCTTCTACCCTTTTGCTATTAATAAACTCGGGAGCCATTCCTGAAAGCTTCACCACAGAAATTTCACAAAAAAGAACAACACTAGTGGAGCCAAGAAATATCCATACCTTCTTTTTTCCGGGAACTTGACACTTCTTCCCAGGCTGGAAAAAAAAAGAGGCATCAAAAGTTGCCAGTTTTGCAAATGGGTGGTGGTATCTCTGGTTTGTTTTACCTTTCGACCAGAACCACAACTTCGGTGCAACAGTAAAATTCTGACCCGCCTGCCTTTTTCGAGTTTTGTTTTGCATTGCTCATGGTTCAGGACCTGTGTTAAAGTAATCGCTCGTGCAATTGTCCATCCCATGGTCTTGAAAAAAAAATGTTTAGCAACGTGCTGAAAGCAATAATGAGAGACATACTATATACGAGACAGCCATTAATTCAACTGATCATGTTTCTTGCTTCCCATCATAGTTTATATCTGGCTGAAATTTAGCTAAGTGTGTTTCGCAAACAAAATTACCATAGACAACATTTTTTTTTTTTTTTTAGCAAGTCGGGGATGGGGGTTTTCTTTGACATTGTTCATTTGTTCACATTCACTTGTTCACATTGGTCATTTCAACCCTTTGAACCCTGTAAAATATTGCCCTGGCTGCGTGAAGACTGCGAACTTGGTGGAGGTAGTGTGACAGGCTGGCATATAAAAGATAATGTGGGCATAAAATCTATTCAGCCGAGTTCGAGACGCGTGTTTGTCCCCTTGTTCGTTCGTCTCCGGTTTAGAATCATCCGTAAGACCGCAGGCAAGGCATTTTAGGTTGTAGAGATTAAATCGCGATGCCGTGCCACGTAGCTGATTACCAAGCCGAAATCACTAGACACTGAAAGTCGGTGGCAAACATTTGCAACCGATGTCTTGAGTACCTCGACTTTTGCTAATAGAAATTATTATTAGTCACTGGATAGATATGAATGGCATTGCGTCTCTTACAGATGCCCAGCCCTTAGCAGCACTGGTTGCCTTTTGCCGTGTTTCACCTGTGCTCACATGCTTGAGGCACCAGAGTGTGATCGAAGGTAGGCAGCTAGCGCTGGAGGCAGGCTCATTGAAGGCCTCCCATGCCATCATCATCCTGACAGCAACTACAGTTATGTCTTTGTTTACCAGCGAGTCTTTTTTTATATTTTCACTGAACCGTTTACTGCTCAAAACAAAGTCAGGCAAGCATGCCCGGTTCTTACAGCTTCAGCTGACACTATACAGGGTGTGCAGAGGTAAACAAAAACAAGCATGGCCAAACATCCGGGGAGAGTAGGTGGCTTCCAGTTGGCTATTGTTTTTGCTTCTTTTGAGAATGTGCAGGAAGTAGCGCATACTTTAAAAGTCTCACTGCCGAGGACCAACTGCGTTACCACCTGAAATTTACTTATACAAGATAGGCACGCCTTTCTGATTCGTTGGATGAAAAGGAAGAGCACTCGTTCCTCAAAGAAATGGCAAATCCGCAAAAGGTATTGTGGGCACATCTTCGGGACTACCTATTCGAGCCACCCAATCTATAAACCGGAGAACGACTGAAAACCTACAAATCCCTAGACGGCTTCAACTACTTTGTGAACGGTAATTGCATTCGCAATGGGCACCTACTTCCCCAGGCACCGAGCCTCCCCGCAAAGGTCACCAAGCTGGGTCTTGGTTTTAGCTGATGATCTTTTTTAGCCGACAAAGTTTTCATTACACTCCCATCAGC
This sequence comes from Ixodes ricinus, assembly GCA_037355805.1. Classification (NCBI taxonomy): domain Eukaryota; kingdom Metazoa; phylum Arthropoda; class Arachnida; order Ixodida; family Ixodidae; genus Ixodes; species Ixodes ricinus. Next base: position 352,686 of record JAZHYW010001187.1, read on the forward strand.
AGGACGAGTCTCTGTAATGCAAATCTTTTTAAATGTTTTGACTAGCTCGCCTTAGTATCGTAGCTTTCTTTCCTAGAATACCGTATCACCTAGCATTTATGTGCCGTAATAGCCCGGTCGGAACCTATCCTTCTACAAAGATGGTCGGCCGAGGCGCCGATCACCCAGGATCGGCGGTGGTGGTGGCGTCTCGCATCTCGATAACCGAAAGCACTTCACTTGTAACACGCTCTTCCTGCCGGTGCGGAAAGGCCACTCAAAACCACGACACAGGGACATTTCTAGAGCCCAGCTCTCATGCAACTGCTCGCTAGGGAACGAAGAGTCTTCGTGCACCCACCCAAACACAAGGTAAACATCGGAGAACACAAAGAATTACTCTACCCCTGTCATGGTGGCCGAAAGTGGTGCAAACACCCCGTCAGAACGTTTTTTAAGGGTCAACCCCCCCCCCCCCTGGGTCCCGCTCGCTCCCCTGCTCATGCAGTCGGTTTTGCACGAGGCAGGAGCAAAGGGGGAGCACGGACTATCTCCGACTCGTGGAAACGCTCGATTTGCCCTGACGGGCTTTTTAGAAGAATCCCGCTCTGGGTAGAAGACGCGCTGTCCTGTCCCTCTCATTCTTAGTGTAGTTCGCTTATTTCAACGAAGCGCTGAGCCTTGCCACCGTACACAGCTGGCCTGTTTTTTTTTTTTTTTCTTTTTTTCTTCTTGTTTTTTTTTTTGAGTAGTTAAATGTTTACTACGACACCACTTACATTGGTGAGACGTGTAGACGAAGAAGCACCCTTCTCAAGGTACACAGAAGACATGTTGCCAATTCAAAACACGCCTGGTCCTGGTCAATCATTTCTTGACGGGTCATGCTTTGGATTTCAACTATGCATCGACCTTGCCACGGGAGCAGAGGAGGGGGCCACGGAAGTTCGTAGAAACGTGGTATATCCTCCACGAGTCAACAGCGTGCAATGTCAACTGCGGCACCTTACCGTATGTTTACGGGGCTTTATGGGATGGGTAGACTGGTTAGCCCTCTCCATCATGGTCAGTGCATACTGAAGAAAGAAGCCATCCGCGTAAGTTGCGAAACGTCCGAGTTTTTGTAATCTGTTTCGTTACGTTAAGCTGGAGTAAACTTTCCTTAAATATAGAAAAAAGGTTCTTGATCGCAAGAGATCGGACACTCCCAAAATGAATTCATTCACTGAATCTTTAAGTTGTCGTCCCTAGTTTGAGTTGTTTCTGTTTTCCTGTATGACGGGAGAATGCAGGCAATAGAAACCACTGCTTCCTTTTTAGACTCAATGATTTACGCTATCGTATGGATATGACAGGAGATGACAGCTCCGTCAGAAATTCGGTCATGTACTGAGAGCGATATGCATAGTACGAACGAGCGATCCCAGGCACTTTTATTGTCGTTTTTTGTGTAACTTATTATATGCTTTCGGGAAAGGTGTTTGAGGGGTAGAAAATGGTCAGCTTTGCTGCTTAATTTCTTGCGACAGTATGCACGAACTCAACTCTGTTACGTCACGCCGTGGTGATGGCGCGTCGGGCGCACTTCCGGTCTGGGGCAGTGGGCGGAAGTCACCGTGCGAGACATGCATTCCTGTGTTCTTTTCGAAGACACCAGAAAAAAACCTGCCTTCTTGTCAAAACGCCGCGACGGGGGCTGTACCAAAGAGTTGGAAAAGGTTTGAAGGTCAGTTTTCACGTGTTTTATGCCTCCTCCGTTTGTCCGAGAATATGGATATAGCCGTGAAAAGGGCAAACCAGACGCCGTTGAACTACGATCGCTTGTGCAGGGAACACTTCGGGTTGGATTCACAGATACTTAAGGTCGTCAGATTTATTTGTTTTGTTACAATGTGAACGCGGGTAAACCGCCAAGTTGACCGGACCACCCGCGGGTTCAGTGCGCCTTCAAGATCAAACGGCCGCCTGATCGTTCGAACTGTCGTCTGCTCTTTCAAAAACTGTGTGCTTTTTGTCGTCTGCTCGTTCAAACAAAACCGGCCCGTAGACTAAACTTTTACCCGGTGATTGCGACAAGAAAAAATTGCGGGCCTCAAAAGACTTTTAAGTATGCTCGGTGTAAACAGCGGATACAAGATGTTGATCATTGGTACCAATGGCCATCACCGACTTGTTACGCCCGATTCACTTGGTCTGTTTCCGCTTCCGACTTTCAGTATCAACGTCGATCATCACTGCTACAGTCTACACTTTTGCAGTACAAGCGATGCGCAACTGAAAATAGCAAAAAGAATCTGATCATTGTTTTGGTGTCCATTCTGCGGCGCTCACACATGAATCGCCGTCCCTGTTGGTAAACCTGTGGTACCTCAAAAAGCGGAGGGAGTTGTGCGCTGTGAGGAAGCTTTTACATTCGGTGGGCCACAACTACAACGGCAATAGAACAGTGAGCCACCATGCCCATTTTCCTCTGAATGAAACCTGCTCCGTTATGAAAAATGACAATGCAGCTTCCCCTGTTTTATCGTAACAGCATCTCCCTAATCTCTTTGGTACCGCTGAGCTCACCCTGCTCAACACCTCCTAGAAATAAGGCCGTAGCGCTCGGAGTGGTTAAGTCACTATGTCGGAGAAGGAAGGCCATATGGCACAACTATGTGAGAAAATATCTGGTATTGGCGTGAAAAAAATGTTTCTTGTCGAGCGGCGGGGTGGTGTTGGTGCGCGTTTATACGACATTAATATACATTTTAAAAGCGCAGTCTTGTAGAATTTATATATATATATATATAATATAAACGTAATATACAATGCGTTACCAAAGTTGAAAGTACTAAATTTATATTTATGATTATCCCCATAACCGCGGGACTACATGCAGTCCCGCAGCTCCCCACACTTTTCGAACGAACCGGCTCTGATGCGACATCTTCTTTTCTCATACGGGCTCCGATTCTGGTAAACTTATATTGTGTGTGAGCTGCTGACTGTCTGAAAAGGAACGCTGAGACATTTCAGAAGGGAAGGGAACCGAAAGAAAATCAAATCATCGCCGCAGGGAGCGCACACGAGCAAGAGATGGGTCGACAACGTTAAGTCTTTCGTCCTGCTGCCGGTGCTCTCGTGTGTAGTTCTTTTGAGACATGTTTCCTTCTTCCCATTGTTTTTCTGTCGCCGCCGCAGTCTCGGGTAGTTTTTTTGTGTTCGCTTGATACTACGGCATTTACGCAGATTCGCGGATCAAGTCCTGCTACGGTTTGACTGACGTGTGGCACCTAGTCAACGATGACACTGGTCGATTATCGATACACCCCTCTCTTGACAAAGAGACTTCTTGGAGTTCTTGTTCAAGTGTTTCGTGGCGGATAGTGCGAGACGTATGGATACGATCGACAGGCGAGAAACAACTTATTTACGGGCTTTCTTGGTCATGTAATACGCAAGTAAAATGCTGCAGTTGATTTTTTTTTAAATCTTGTGATAGAATGGAATTTTGTTCATCATCGTTATCTGTGTGCTATTGCGTCGACATTTGTAAATATCGTGGTAATATTCTAGTTTTTACTGGAAGGTGAATAACAAGTTTGTGTGATTATTCAAAGTGCATTGTTTGTGCTTATGTGTTTATTTACACTGATGTTATTTTATTGCCTCTGCTGCATTTATAGTAGAATCTTAACTGCATTAAAGGGGGGGGGTGCAACGATTTCCGGACTTTGGTCAAAAATTTGTGGAAGTTGCCCTCCGACACTTCTGGAGTAAAGAACAGAAAACTGATTTTGCCTGCGTGTCCTACTGTTGTGTAAAAAAAAAAAAGAGAAATATTGTTATTTTTGGCACCCTTCAACTAACTCCCAGTCTACAGGGTCACACCTGGTCCCTACCCTAGTGACGTAATTCGGGGTGCCGGGTAGGTTCCCGTGTGTCTCTCGGAGGACACTTCCTCTCCCCTCTCTGTTGACATTAGCGGGCACTATGCTGCAGCTTAGAGCCGAGCGAGGTCGCGTAAGCTTCTCACCCTAGTTCCTTTGGCTGCCACTCGCGGCTGCAGGTGGGGGAAAAGCTAGACTTTTGCTTTGCGATTATGCAGCGGAATCGCGACATTTTTTTAATGAAGGCGATGTTTTCTCTATCCTTCGGGACACGATAAACAACGTAAAAATGACGAGATGCAGACAATTTTAATCTTAAAATCGTTGCACCCCCCCATTAAGGTAATAGTATTATCAGCCGAATGCAGCTAACGAAGTTCCCAGTGGGGCCGATAGCAGGCGCCACGTCGCTGGCTTCTCTCTCGTACGTCCGTCCAAAGAGCAGATTCGTTGGTCTACCCGACCGACTCCCACCAGACTGTTATGCTTAAATTCGCCGCTATGATTTTGCACGCTGGCTATGTGTATATGATTTTCGCTACCGAAACTGCAGCACTCTGGGTTCTTCCGACCAATCCTTGGTAAGGGCAAGAGCAAACAACCGTTTTTGTCTTTTTTTGTTTGCACTTGTCACTCCAAGCTTTCAAACCGTTCCGCGCGTGTTGAAATCGAAAGTGCAGATTTTACGGCAGTATGGAGTATGGAGCTGCGCGTATATAATAATTAGAGACGTCTCTAATTTGACAGAGATTCTGCCGAGTGTGTTGTGTGCCACGGCGTATTACGGAATCTACAGAGGGCGAAGTGGTGTAACAATTCTTTAAAAGAACTCGGAGTGCTCATTCTTCCCGTTTCCAACAAAAGACAGGTGAACCTCTATATCAAACTTTTTGTCAGCGTTCGAAACTGGAAGCATTGAAATATATCATCTTTCTCAACCTTCCCATTAGAGCATCGAAATGGATTGCATATGCAAATCGCCAGGACTTTGGAAGCCTCCCCGGCCTGCCGACAAGCAAGCTGCGCTAGCGTCGTTTGTGAAGCAAGCACTTCGGCGCTACCGCGTTTGCAAGCTGTACAAAGATTCGTTTGCGGAAAAACGCGTGCCCCACCGTTCTTGTTACGAATCCGTTGCTGCAAGGACTGGTTCAATCCAGGTGAGTTGCTGTCAAAACAAACTTCAGTTAATTTGACAGCTTCACTGTTTATATCTTAGGATAGAGTACCGAAAAGCACACAGTCAAAAAACATAGTCACTCCAAAACATTTCGTTTTTCTTCATTGCGTTGCCAATTAGCGAGTTTGTTTATGGTTTATTCATTGTTTATTTGTATGCAGCTCACCTGCAAGCCTTTTGCTTTATTTCGGTGTTGATCTGTTTGTTTGGGTATTCAGAATTTTTGTTTGTGGGAGTTGCTTATAGAGTTATTTAGATAATTCGATAAAAGTGATGTTTTGTGAGGTTATTTAATTTCGTCTTACATATCTGGACAACGTTTACTGCATTTACTGCCTACTACAGTTCTCGGTTTTCCTTGGAGGGTGGGGGACTGCCAACGGAGTTTGTAAATACGTGTTTGAAATACCGCAACTCATTGGAATGGTCTCCAATAAAAAATTAATTTCAATGAACGTGCTGTTTGTTTTATTGCACTGGTAATATCACGCGAAGCGCAGTTGTTGTGAAGTATATCGCGCGCGGTCGTCTGCTAGACCGGTGCAGTGCTGGCCCCTCGCAGCGGCCAGCGCGACACCAGTCTAGCAAACAAACCGGGGGAAAAAAAAAGGGGGAAGGGGGAGGAGGCGAGGAGGGTGCACGGCGCATGCCAACGACAGTGGTGGTGCCATCTGGCAGTCTTTCGAGACACATTTTCGTCTCCCACCGTAGTATGTATGTTCGCCTTTCTGCCACTAGCGCCTTGTGGCGCTCGTTTCTCCATACCACGCTGGAGGCTGGAGTTACACTCGGCTGGTATTATTGTATACAAAATAAGTTACATTTTGTTCTAAGACAGCACTGCCACACCTAAAAGTTAATATATTTTCATTAAATAAAATGGGATGTAATCCGCTCGCGGTCTTGAGTGATTATACAAGCGTCGCAAGCTGATTTGTCAACCCCATGTCATTCGATCAAAATTACATTAATTTTGCCATGTGGCTGGGGTATAATGAAAGAATATGGTGACTGCACGTGATAACATCGCTTACATGATTGTGACACTTGTCTAGCCGAGTCCACGTTGACCAAGTCTATCCGATTTTAAACTGGTCTGTTTTGCTGTGTCCAATAACTGCGTGTCTTGCTATTTTGTCGAAGTATTTCTGTATAAAATATGCATTCCTACAGCAATTATTGCGTGACTCAATGTTTTCGACTTAAAACAGCCACATTTTTCTATAGACCACCACGCGGCTCAGCTCTGTTTACCAACACGGTCGGAAGGCCACGCATACGTAGCATGCAGCTATGTGGCAAAAGCGGCCCGGCTCTCCATGTTTTCGCCATTGCGTTCTATGGCGTGCGCTCATTGTTGACGTTGTAGAGACGCCTCTAGCTTTATTTGTGCGTCGTATTTTCTGCCAACGTATGTCGTATATATATATGTTATTCCCGACAATTTGAGCTCGCTACCCGAGCCTGAATGGCAGCGGTATCGAGACAAACTGCGTGGATGGCGTTGCCTTCGACGATCCGTACGCCGTAAACAAGACCTGGTGCAGTTCTGACGCGAAGTTGCTGCCACCGAAGTCGACGGCTCACGTCGTCGCTTATTTAGTTTTTTCGCCAAGCCAGTTGACGGCCGACATGGTGCAGGCGTACAAGTCTCTCGGGGCCTACGATTACTTTGAGCCGGTTTCCGCACTGCCGGCGGGATCAGCACCTTGGGTCTGCTAAAGTGTATTTATTAATTGATTGAATGCACATAGCGTCTTCGAGTCAAGGTACAATATTTTTCCTACCCTCATGACCACAAGGCATGACAAGCAGTAACGCTGTGTCCGTTCTGCAGTTTTGGCGGTAACATGTTACAAGTAATGGCGTTACCGGTAACGCATTGCTTTTTCAGTAACATACTCGTTACTTTTTAAAACAGTAACGGGGTAACATATTTACGTTACTATTTTAAGTCACGGTTAACATATTTACGTTACTCGTTGCTTCTTCTTCCCAAGTCTGAAAGGAATTACACTTCCAATTTTTTTCCGTGCTTTTAGGCGTCAAGCTGTGCAAATTTCTGAGTTTTCTGCGTTTTTCTTTGCATTTTTTCTCGCGAGTATTTAGGTGAAACTGTATAAAGAGATAAAGTAAGTATGTTCAGTTTCTGCATGAACATAATGTTTCTTGAAATATGATTTTATGCATACTGTATCGTCAAAACAGTAAAACGAGTTAAATCGTAATTAAAAAGTAACGCGAAAGTATTGTGCATTACTTTATCGGCAACGGTAACACATTCCTTTTATTTTGAGGTAATGTAAGTCAATAACGCGTTCCTTTAATTTGCAAGTAACAAGTAAAGTGTATCGTTACTTTTTTTCGGTAATGCCTACAACACTGCCGTTCTGTCACCGATCTCCTTCTGCCTGATAGAGCAGGCGTAGCGAGCCACCAACGAGCGCTTGGCCGGTGCTTTGTGCTCAAACACCATGGGAACAAAATCCCGGTGGTCTCGATCAGACGACGGTTTTCCTGCACATAAGCAAGCCTCGGGGCAGAGATTGAAATGGAAGCCACACTTGCCTTCAAGAAAGTGTTTGCCGCATGAACAGTTGTCCGCGCGAGGCGACCCTTATGTTCGATCCACGGATATTATCCACTTTCTGCGCCTTTCAGTCAGCCGGGAACTTGTGGAAATTCACTCCGCTACTTTTGCTGTACCTTTCGGTGCAATTAACGGCTACACAGCTTTGCGGCATGCCGAAATGCTATGACGGCCATGCAAAACGTGCGCCCTTTTGCCTAAACCACCCGGCTCTGGCGCGATCGCAGCGCCGCCGCAGCTCCGTGACGTCAAACCCGCGTGTCGGTCTATAAACGTCTTATACGCATACCTTGTACCATTTCGTACCGATTATTTAGCGGTGTAATATTTTGCCCGTGGAATAAAATATTTTCGAGACCCGTTGCTATGTGCAGCTTTCATTTTAGCTAATAAGCCACACGTATGTGACTAAAAGCGCTTACGACAGTCGATCCACGCGCGTTGCTTTCTCTTCGACGCGCGCCCCCGACGTCACGAGAAGAGTGCAACGGCCTTTTTTCTAGGAGCTGTTGGGCTACGCCACTGCTTGAAGCTGTCAGTCACACGAAGAGACGGCCGTAAGCAGGGCCTTGTGAAGCTCATTTCGAAGCTACACGCCGAGAAAGTGAGGAAACGCAAGCGTGCAGGGTCCTTACAACGCCGAGCTATAATTGGAATGACAAGGCAGACCCCGCGTGGGTAGACCTGAAGATGCTATCTTCCTGGTCTTGGTTCAGATCGGAAGGTTGAAAGATACTCGCATTGGTACACAGGCTAAGGTTCCGTTCACGGACGCCACACAGGCGTTCGAGTTCCACACGTGCGCGTGCACACACAGTGCTCCGGCCTCACGAGGTCATCGTCGTCTTTTTAGGGGGTCGCTTACTTGTGGGAAAAGTCTATACTATACTTTGTTTCATCTTATGATGTACCGCAGGAAAAGCTACAAGCGCGAGCTCCTTGCTCTAGGGCAGATCTCGGCGGCACAAGCTCTAGTGCGTTAAGAGCAGCTCCCAACGCCATGAGCTCGCGCTTCTAGCCTTCCCTGCGGTACAACATAAGGTGAAACGGAGTATAGCAGCCTTTGTCTGCATTGCCGTCGTCGAACCCGCGAACGCGGAACGCTGGCTTCCAGCGTTTGACTTTCGCATTCGAATGCGTTTGACGAGTGCAGTGCAGACAAAGGCAGCCTGTGTCTCCACTGCACTCTTCGAACGCGTTCAAAAGCGGAACGCAGCCGTCCGGCGTTTTGCTCTTGCATTCGACGAGTGGGGAGACAAAGCAGCTAGCTTTAGGTATCCGAATCGGAGCTCGGCGTTTTGACGTCCTCACGCGCTCTCGTCTCCTCCTCTACCGGCGTTTCTCGGCGCATTCTAACGATTCACTCATGAGGACAGTACCTGCAAAGTATTTGGTACCTGTTTCTTGAATGGGCCCAGAAGTCTCGCACCGAGACCGGCGACACTCCCTCCACTTTCGAATATGGTCGCGCGTCGCGCAGACCGATGGCGTATTTTCAATAGCCGCGCCGGAGCCGAAGAAAAACAACAGCAAACAAAACAAAAGCGCGCCGGCGCTCTATTGGTCCACTTGACTGTGACGTCATTCGCTGTTTCCTTTAGCGGCTGACACCCTGACACCCTATGCCGACACTCCTTTTTATTTTTGTTTTGTTTTACAGCGAGTTCGTTTCACGGCACTCGTGCACACAGCTCGTGCCCACGCGTGCGTACTCGCACTGTGGAGCGCGTTCGTTTCGGCCGGCACTCCACGAGTGGTTGCACTCTCCGAGTTCGTTTCAGGGTTTCAGCGCCGTCATACCACGGGCACATGCACTCGCTGGCGCTGCACCGAGAAAATCGAGCGCATCGAGCAAGGATCCTCCTTGGCATCGAGCGATACCGAGCCTCCCGCTCCCGCTCCCATGTGGGAGCGGGAGCAGAGGACGAACCTGACGAACCACCGAAGCGTGAAATACATCCTGATAACGCAGAGCACCGCTTGAGCAACCGTTCTGACGACGGAGAACGACAGGTGTAGTCTCCTTGCAAAGTGTTTGCGCGGCGGTCGCGCTTGATTGTGTGGACGAATGGACCTTTTTCACATACCGACGGCACCAGGCGGTGGCTGCACGAACTAAAAATCGAGGAAGGGACCTACCTGCGGTACCAATCGATAATGGGAGCTACGCTACCAGTTTCTTCGTTCTCTGAGCAGCGGGGCGTGCCCAACGCGCCGTCCAAGTGGGGCATCCGTGGCGTCCACTTAAATGTCGTGTTATTCTTTCCGTCCGCTTTCTTTTTTTGCGTAAAACAATTATATGTATGCTGCAATTACGTTTGCTACTCGCTGATATACAGCCTTCTTCCGAATTTCCTCGATTTTTGGTTTTAACTTCCGCCGCTTGGCATCGGGCGCTCGCGCGTGCGCAGAACGCTTCTCGGAAAAGGTCCATTGTGTGCTGGAGTTTCCTTACCGCGATGGGATTGTGAATCGGTCGAAGAAGTCGCCCACTGGTGTTTCGTTTCATCGGTGAGTGCGTTCACCCTTTGCTGATGAAACGCTTCATTGGCAAAGACATCTTTAGTTCACTAAATGACCACATTCTTGAGAATGAACTTATGGAGAACCACGCCTATTATCTCATGCGGTCTTTTGCTCAGAAGTACCTGGACATCAGACAGCGAAGCATAAGCACGGTGTCCACAGGTGAACTACACCAACAGAAAGTAAGGCGAGGGCACACCGAACTCGCACAGTTTAAACAGATTACCACGTCTTCTGTCAACCTTGTAATTATTTTGTCCGTCTGAACGGGGTACCGTAACTTTTATAAGTCAATGTTGTTTTGCAAATCTATTGCTATGCGGTAAATAAGTGCTGTATATATTGTAATTAATTTTCGAAGTGATTCTAATGTAAATAAAATACGCGAATTAAGACATTTCGAGACAAGTGGAGCTAGGCTTTACTCGCGGTGACAAAGTGAAGCTGCCTCAGCAAGGTAAGTTGATATCCCACGAGCACAGCAGGAGGGGTATAGAGTTCACCCATGATTCGTTTTCATTACTGTGCTGGATCTTCCGAATTTTCGGGCGGACGCCTCGCATCGCTAAATCATTTCTCGTTGCCGAAAACATCGCGATGACAACGTCTGCTCTTGTTCGTTTTTGCAAAAAAAAAAAGATATATATTTTTTTTTTTTAGCAGTTTGAAAGAGAAAGCTAAAGCGCACGGAAGGACAGCTGCCCAGGACCGGCTTGCTCGAATACAGCGTCTCAGCTGAGACGGACTTAAAAAAAAAAAACACTCAAGGTTGGAGCGCGTGAGACGCGATTTAATGGTGAATTCGGGTGGTCGCCTCTCTCCTCTGACCTTGATTCAGCAGAGCGCCCCCTCCTCGCCGCCAGAGCTACTCGGGATCCTCTTCAGCCGATCACAACTGCTGCGTTGAGACAACACCTTTGGTTGAGAGCGCTCTGACATTCCCAGAACAGTCACCGAAGTAAAACTTCTTGACATGATGGGCGTACGGAAACAAAAAATGAAATATTCAAATTTCGTTCAGAAATGAGTCAAGTATGACAGATAATAACCGTAAGTGATAATCGCACGTTTGTATTTTGAACGACTGGCAATATGTTTCGTTCCAAACGGTGCACTCGAGCAAGCGCTCGAAGAGAAGCGATAGGGAGAGCGCGATGCGTCATGGGTAGGGGTTCCGCGTTTTCGGTTTTTATTTTTTCGAAATTCGGCGTACTTTTTTCGGTGTTTATTTTAAAATTCCATTTTCGGTTTTTTTCGGTGTATATTTATTCCCCAAAAAGTTTACCTGTTTTTTTCGGTGAATATGAAGGAAACACCATCGGACTCCGGATCAGATGATCCTTGTAGCTGTGATATTTGTGATCACTCAAAGAATAACGACATATATACATGTTTGTCTTCGCTACAACTTCCGTCAGGACACACTTCGAAATCGCGGAATTCGCTGGCGCAATCTTCGGTGCGCTTCTGTTTCCTTCCCATTTTGACGATGTGACCGTCTGAGGTGTTGAATGTACAAAAACCAGCGGAATGGCAAAAAGAAATCTGTTGTATTTATGTTTTTATTTACAGGGAAGTTTGAGAGAGGGTGTCAAGAAAGGTATTAACGGCTTTCATCAATGTCCTCTGAGGTGCATGAAGCAAAAAACCCTTACACTATACTTCGTTTCAGCTTGGGTCGAGACGCAGCCGATGCTACGAGCGCGAGCGTGTGGCCCTGAACAGTGCTTGCATTGCACGAGCGCGCGTGCTTGGCAGGGACGCTGAAAGCCTGGAGCTCGCGCTTGTAGCATCGCCTGCGTCTGGACCCAAGCTGAAACGAAGTATAGCCCACATCCGAACTCTTTTTAGGACCGGGAACTTGACACACCAAGCCCGATCACAGAAAGGACACAGATGTCCCGCGAAGGCCAATCCAAGACCTCTTTTGTTGCATGTTGAATCTTCGAAGAGTGCAATCACGAAGACGTCACACAATGTCGAACCTTGCAAAGCCCTCTCTCTCTCTTCCTTCTTCCCTCCCCCACCCTACTCGACGCGGCCGTTAAAAACTGACCTTTTTTTGGTTAAAAATGAATTTTAGAAAACGGATTACTCATATTTTTTATCGGTTTAAACCGAAAACGCCGAACCTACAAACTGACGTATTTCGGTTAAAACCGAATTTCCGAAAATAGATTCGGCTTACTTTTATCGGCTTTTATCGGTTTAAACCGAAAACTCCGAACCCTAGATGGGATATCCGGCGCAAACAAAAACAGAAAGAAAAGATTCCCCGCATTCGTGACGTAGCAGGGCTGGCGTGATTATGAGCTTTGCCCTTGGTGGCGTTGTCAGCGTTGTAACACGTAGCTTCCACAATACTGTTAGCTTAAGGCTGAACAGGGTGGGGAAAGCAACTTTTGTTCGAGTTTTGAGCGACAGGCTAATCTTCTAGAGCAGTGGTTTCAAACTCATTTCAGAGTGGGGGCCAGACAGCCAACACTGAAAAGGCCGAGGGCCAACGTTAAACCGGAAGAGGGGGTTAAAACATTTAAAAAGGAAGATACCTCGTGTTCTATGCTTTTTTGTAAAACAGTTTTGCCAGTCTCGTTTTTAGATTTGATTTGTTTATATGACTACTTTGGGCCGTGACCTGATGTGATAACAATAATTGAAATGACACCGCCGCGCCAACGTGCTCCAGTTTAAATAGAATAAGAGAGCAAGTACAATGTCGTTTTCGTTGCTCAATTCACTCAGGAATTAAAAAAGCTCAGCATGTTTCTAAAAACATCAGTTATTTGACAGTTCTTGCTTTCCTGACGATTTCTATTACAACACCCATACTTGTCTTTTAATCGTGCCGAAGTTGTTGCTTTATCTTCGGCAGTTGCTCCTGCCGATCGAGATTTCGCGGAGCCGAGATGCATCCTTCAACAAATAGCTCGCGCTTGCAGCCTATGAACGGAATTGTTGTACATTACAAAAAGCTGGGAAGCGAAAGATAAAGCAAAACAAAGTGCAAATAAACACAGATAAGTAAAAACTATGTGAATACGTTAAAAAATCGGAGCGACTTTTCGATCGAAATTAAATCGGCGAGATGAGATCACGATGGCGCATGCGATTTCTTGCGCTAAAAACATGGGAACCGGGACTCGTAGCCTGTTGCCTGCGGTCCGCGTCTCAGGGACTCCTCGGAGAAGCTCCTAAAAGGTAGGAGAAGTTGTAGGAGCTTCTCCTACCTTGTACGAGCTTCTCCAAGGTAGGAGAAGCTCCTACAAGTTAAGAAGGTAGGAGCTTCTCCTACCTTCTTAACTTGTAACCGACTATAGGTTGTTTGCACATGACGTCAATCCGCCATTTTGTTGTTAGTTTGTTTTTTCAGACAAATTTACTACGTTGAAGGATTACATCGTAACCGCTTGAGATGATGTCAGCAGTGCTCTACGCATTTGAGGGGGTATGTAAATCCTTGGAATGCTCGAGTTTGGCACACGCCAGACAGCTCACAACAACAAAATGGTGGACGAAATTACGTCAGTGAAAACACCCTATAATCGGTTACAAGTTAAGAAGGTAGAAGTTCCTCCCATAAGCGTGATGCGCCGGTTTCAAATCCCTCCGCAGTCGAAAGAAGAGTTCCACTGGAGACGCTCCTTGTTCCGCTTCAATAGATAGATAATGGCCACAGAGTGGTGCCAACTTGTCTTCGACCCCCACTTTTTAAGAAAGCGACCTTTGTATTCATCGGAGGGGAAGCGAGCCCCTGAAAGCAGCCTTTGTATCCATCGAAGGGGGAAGCTAATCCCCGAAAGTCGTCTTTGTTTCGATCGGAGGTAGCGGAGGGATATATGATTTCTTTTGAGGGGCATTTGCCGCTACCTTCTTGACTTGTAACCTACTATAGGAGGACAGCTAAAAAGGAAAATGTTGAAATTCCAAAGGGCGGCGCTGCTCCGAAGGAATCTGCTACGTCACGACAACGTAGCAAGTTCCCCAACGTTGCTAGATTACCTCCCAAATAGGCTCCGCATGCATCCACCAGGTGCACATTGAAAGATCGTTTATTTAGCTTTAAAATTAGTTTTCTTGCGCCTTTCAACGGAAGACTGGTGTTTTTGAGGTTAGGGTGCAACATGCAACACATTCAAGCTAGAAAATGAGCGCTTGCATTAAAAATATACAGCATACGGTGGATGATTGAGCAGAATTTACGTTCGCAACCTAATGAAATAACGGTTGAGACATAAATTGTTTTACGCATCGGCATGTAAACAAAAACAAAAAAAAGAAGAAAACAGCAGTATGCAAATTCATTTTGCAGAACGGAACGAAAGCCAATGCTTGGAAAGAGTTGTCAACTCATCGCATTTTCGACAGTGAACGCGCTGCGACAGTGGATCAGGCGTACGGCAGACCAGGCAAATACAAAATGATTATTAAACCGCATTTTTCTCACGGCGAAATATCGTGCAAGCAGGATATAGCACATATCGCCATGTGACACAAATCACAGTGCATTATATTCGGCTTTCCCTTTATTTTAAAACAGAAACCTTTGAAAGCACTTTTACCAAACCTGAAAATTTCTTGAAGCGACCACAAAACACGGTAAAACAGTGGCGAGCTCTGCGAGCTGTTTCTTCGTCGGTTAGGCTTAACGGAATCACCACCAGGGGGCTATGTTCGACAAATGTTTCGTTTCTCCTAAAAAAAAACGGAAGTGACGGAAGTGACGATATCACGTCTGTTTGGTTAGAGGCTCAAATGACGAAAGAGGGAACTTTTGTCATATGAGCCGCTAACCAATCAGACGCGATATCGTCACTTTCGTCACTTCCGTTTCTTTTTAGGCGAAACGAAACATTTGTCGAACATAGCCCCTCTGGAGATGAACTATCTCGTGGAAGCGCTGGGGATACTTCACACGTCGACTTTTCCTGTTGCGGTCACAAACGAATGTCGTCCCGTCCGTCGTAATCCTCGCACCGTCGAATTCACAAGCACTTTGTAAAACCACATATAAATCGCCGTCATGCCGGACCCCGCACACCACAACAGACAACTGCCGGCCATCGTCAACAAAACCACGTGATCCCCGCCCAAGTATACCACGTGACGCCTGAGCCGCTCCGCACTCCGACGGCTACCGACGGAGTGCTAGGGAGTGCTTTTGAGAGGGGAGGCGTCCTAGTAATGAACCAGCCGATCAGGCCAGAGCACTCTCTTTCAACCACGCAATCTCGCGCGCTCTGGAAAGAGCGCTCGAGAGCGCGCAGAAAGAACCACGCGAATTCGCCAGTACACTGATCTCATGGATATATTTGACCGATTTGACCTCAACAGACCTCACGAGTGATCCCATGGATGCATAAATATTAACGGCTGTACTCTTTATATTGAGCGGTAGCTTGCGCCACCTAGCCCAAAGACAAAAAACGAAGCCGCGCGGGACATGGCCTCCGAAATCCCGAAGCGCACGCGAACGCTTCGCGCGCGCTTCGGGATCTCGGAGGCCATGCGCGGGACATGACCTCCGACATCGCGAAGCGCGCGAGGGATGCCGCGAACCTCCCAAAGGTCGGGGTCGAAAGGGTCGAAAATTTCGAACCTCGTTAAAGTTCGGATTTAAAAAGTTCGCAGCGTTAGAACCCTGCTGAGATTCGAAACCGAATAAATTCGAAAATGTCGAGGTTTCTGAAAGTTAGAGGTCGAAGATTTTGAACCTTTTGACAGATCGTTCGAAAAATTCGGACATTTCGAATTTGTTCATGATTTAAGGTCGAAAAATTCGAACATTTCGAAATTTTTCTAGGCAGAGGTTCGCAAGGTTCGGAAGTTTCCATTTTAAGTTCGAAGTCTGAATTTCACGGGCAGAGAGCAAATTCCGCAGTTTCAAACTAAGTTTTCATGAATTCTTCTAAAAAAATTATCGCAAAATGTACTACAAAGTTTACTCCCTACTTATTTCTACTTACTTCCTTTTCACTTCCTACTTATCCCTGCTTTCCTACTTACAAACTAGTAGCAATCCGATCAAACGCCGCCTAAATGCAATGCTGGCGCATTAGACAACTAAATATACAGGACAACACATGCACGTAAAGGCATCTAGGCTTCCCGAAAATATTTAGTTGCTCTGGGCGTTTATTTTCGGCGGGATGAACCGTGGGATGGGGAAGTCACGACATGTTGTTATCGGGCTAACCATATTACCGCTGCCTGGAACTTCTTCGATGAATGGAAATATTGACAATGGCAGTTTCTAAAATGCAGCCGGCTACTAATGATAATGAAGTAAGCGCCGATTTAGCGTTCAAGAAACCTGAAGGAAAGGCGTCGCGCTCCGCGCGCGCCTTTTCTTGACTCGAGGACAACAACAACTAATTCTATGAAGGACATTCCCAGCGAAGCGCCTTAGTTGAATTTCAAGCCTGCAGATCAAGGGTCTGCAGGCCCACAGGTTACCTTGGGGAGTTGCACGCGGAAGATGCTCTGTGCGGAAGTCGAAAGAAAAAGGTGTGAGGTCGAGGCCACACCAAAGCAATCATTCAGCGCTTTACAAGGGAGTCGTTTATGGCACCATCAGCTAAGTAAGACTTTAGTGCAATTTGAAATCCACTTCACACATTGACATCTCGTGTTATTTATATTTGTTGCCTTGAACCGCTTGAACCCAAGGGGGTGGACTTGGGTCGAACTTCGTCGAACTTTTGTTCAGAAGTTCGAAGGTCGTTTTTGAAAGTTTGATAATCGTCGAATTTCTTAGCGTGGTATCTTCGAAAATTTCGAATTTTACAGCGCGAAAATTGGAAGCTCGAAAACAATCCAATTTCTCAGCGCCAAAATTTCAGAGGTTCGAAGAGTGTCGAATTTCTTATGTAATAAGCTCGACGTTTCGAAACTTTGCGAACCTTTCGAACTCTTGGTTCGATCATCGGATTTCAGGTTCGCAAAAGGTTCGCTGCATCTATAGCGTGAACGCTTCTCCGTGCGGAGAGAACGTAATCGGAAAAGAGAAGGAGGTGGCGTCTCTCCGCGGGGAGGCGCTCTCAATCCAGGCATCGACAGCAAGGTGTTGCTACGTCGAGTCACTGCAACTTCTACTTACAGATTTTTGTGTATTATGGTAGAACGGTGAAACAAGTAGAATTTTAAATATAATTGAACAGTTAAAAATATCCTGCTCCGCAGGAGTCGACGAAATTAATTCTAAATTTTTACTAAGCACAAAAGAGTATTCTTCTATAATACAATCTAAATTATTTGAACAATCTGTTACTCTAGGCTGTTTACCTAACAATTGGAAGGTGGGTAAAGTGGTGCCTGTACGTAAAATTCTTGAGCACATTATTTTTCTCACCTCGTTCAACACCTAGAAACTCAATCATTCTTTGCTCCTGCTCAAAATGGCTTCCGTAAATCATTTTCGTGTGAAACCCAGCTACTTACCTTCACTCATGACCTTCACCTTATTCTTGATCGTGGTTCTCAGCCGGATTGCATTTTCCTTGATTTCGCTAAAGCTTTCGATAATAATCTACTGCTCCATAAGCTCAGCGAACTTAACATTGATCAGGATGTACTTTTATGGATTCGTGCTTTCCTTAATAACCGATTTCAATTTGTGTCCGTGAATAATACTTCTTCAAGTATTATTGAATCCGTGACGTCAGGTGTCCCTCAAGGCTCGGTTTTAGGTCCCCTGCTCTTCCTTTCTTTTATGAACGACTTCGTCCTCTATTAGCTTATTTGCAGATGATTGCGTGACTAACATCTCTGATATTGCTATTCTTCAGTCTGACCTTGATTGTGTTTCTAATTTGTGTAACAAATGAAATATGCAGCTTAACATCAACAAATGTAAAGTAATGACTGTTTCTCGACTTATCTCGCACCCTTCTTCCTATTATCTTAACAGTGTTTTGTTGCTGCGTGCATCATCGTATAAGTGGAATCCATATTTCATAGAACTTATCTTGGGAGCCTCATAATCGCTACACAACTAGCAATGCTAACCGCATGCTTGGGTTCCTCAAACGTAATTTTCCATCTGTCCGTGTGTCTCTCAATTAAGCTATTACTCTATAAAACCCTTGTCCGCTCTAAATCTGAATGCGCCTCTTCTATTAGGGATCCAGGCGCTGACTTACTTATGACAGCAGTCGAAAGTATTAAAAATAGATCTGTTCGCTATACTCTTACAAATTATCACCGTACTGCAAGCGTAACATCTATGAAATCTCTCTTAAACCTACCTAACCGTGAGCTATCCCGTCTCTGTCTGTTTCATAAAATTTATTATCACAATCCTTCCTTGCGTCATAAATTACTAACTCCTTCCTCATATGTCTCGCCAAGCGTCGATCATCAACAGAAAATTGGTCTACCTGTCTGTAAAACCTCTACTTTTAATGCGAATATTAATGCGAATAGCATTCTTTTTAATGCGAATATTAATGCGAATAGCATTCTTTGGATACTTCACGCACTTTTCGTCTATGTATCTATCTATCTATCTATACTATCTATCTGGCTATCTAACCTCTTACGCCGCGGGTCGATAAATAAATAAAAAAGACCGGCGCCGGCGGGATTCGAACCGTTGACCCTTTGATCAGCAGGCAGACGCGCTAACCACAGAGCTATGAAGGCAGTCATTCAACGCACTCTAAACACTTGTTTATATCTTTACCATCGCGCGCGTTCCATGCACGAGGGCTCATTCCGCTCTCGTGAGGCTTAGCACGGCCCCTAGCTCACCCTCTCCCGCGCTCGGGAGAGGGTGATGTAGCGGCCGTGCTCACCCTCACGAGAGCGGAATGAGCTCTCGTGCATGGAACGCGCGCGCACCGGTAGCTGTGACAGCGCGTCCTATGGTAAAGATATAAACAACCGTTTAGAGTACCGTTCGTTGAGACTAGCTGAGACGCCAGAAAGTCTGGTCGGTACCATTTTGAGTGTTTGTGCGTATGGCGCGTGCTTTGCTCGCCTTCCTAAGTGACACAAACGCACGTGCTGGGCTGCGGAGATCGTGCGCAGGGCTGTGAAAGAGTCAACAAATTTAGAATCGCCTCAAGAGTGGGCTGGCGTATCTAGAGTGTGCCGGCCACCTGACGAACGTGCATAACTCCGCACCGTTTGATGCTATTCGCATTAACGTAGATAATCATTTTTTATAATTCGTTCATCCCCAAAAGAACAATTGGAACCACCTTCCATCGTCAGTTGTGTGTGTAACAGATGCCATCATGTTTAAGCGCTATTTATCCAATTTTCGAAGTTGATGGTTACTACGTTCGGGTTTCGATTTTCTTAAGTCGTCATTTTGTTTTTTAAGTGTGATTTTCCTTTTGTAACCCACTGCCCTTTGTAATGCCCTCGGGCCCTGAGGGTACAATAAATAAATAAATAAATAAATAAATAAATAAATAAATAAATAAATAAACAGCTGCTCTGAGAAGTAGATAGACAAGTTGTGATGCTTATTTAATATAGTATATTCATCTGGACATGCGGCGGCTAGCGCTACATGCGCGCCTTTTGATATATTTGACTGCGATCTGTAGTGCATTTAAAAAAAACAAAAAACAACAACAGCAACAACAACATATTAGCTTTGTAAATAAACAAATTTGGATTTCCCTAAATAAAAATAATTATGCTGCACTTCTTTTTGTTTTGTTTATCTCCGCACGTTGTTTGACGTAGCTTTTTGAGCCTGTGCACGAGGTTTGATACTATATAGTGCAGTCCGTGTTGTCCTTCTTTTAATATTTTAAATATTTATCAAGCAATTTTTACGGGTAAAGGCAATAAAATAACATTAGTATAAGTAAACACATAAGCACAAACAACGCACTTTCAATAATCACACAAACTTGTTATTCACCTTCCAGTAAAAACCAGAATATTATTACGGATATTACAAATTTCGACGCAATTGCACACGGTTAACGACGAAAAACAAGATTTCATTCTATCGCAAAATTAAAAAACAAAAAAAAATCGACTGCAGCATTTTTTTGCGTATGACCAAGAAAGCCCGTAAATAAGTTGTTTCTCACCTGTCGATCGTATCCATGCGTCCCGCAATATTTGCCACGAAAACATGAACTCCAGGAAGTCTCTTTGTCGAGAGAGGGGTTTACCAACTCGCCCAGCTTACTACTTACTACGGGATGCGAGTGTTTGAGGCTTGTTTCCTCTCCTGTCGTTTTTCTGTTTCACCGCAGTCTCGGGTTATTCTACACAGTGCCGTACCAACTTGTTTTTGAGTAGGGGGCAAACCATACCCGACCTCCCCTCCCCCCCCCCAAAAAAAAAAAAAGCCGGGGGGCGGTGTTTCTTGGTATTCCTTAGGCGCCGTCGGCCAGTGTTTGCCCTGCCTAGTGGCGGCTGTTTCTTCTAGACAAAACACATACTTTATGCTTGTCGTTTACTTGTACTTGGTACACTCACCAGTTCGTATTCTTTAGACGGCAGGCATCTTCAGCCTAGAGAGTATCCGATGATTCAAAGACCTCGGTGTCTGAACCTTCAGCAATGCGATCGGGCGTGTCGTATGCTAGAAATCCTAATTTCGTTCTAAACTTTTTTTTATCAAAACTTGATAGCTTGTTTTGTGCCCAGTATAGCTCTGTATCATCGGACTGACGGCATGCACTCGTACACTGGCTTATATTCGCAACGCTTTCATCATTGACCTCCATCTCGTCGATCCACTGACTCTTCGTCCTCAACTTTTACAGCACGCAAACTAACCAACGGTGCAGCGATAAAGAGCTAGTGGAAGTGAAACTTCGTTTTCTACGATCGCTCGTACGAAGAGGAGAATAAAAATAAAATGAAAAAAGTCTTAGGCACGGTCGTGGAGAGCACGAGGAGTGAAACTCACGTGACTTCCGGCGAACCCATTTTTAGTGACGTAGGTCGATGCCTCCCTTCTGACCGCCCCGACACCTTGCGGTACACTGTTACGTCACAGTGCACTGGCGGGAACTTTGAATTGGACCCAGTATTTCTATTTTTTATAACAAAACTACGCAACTCTATAGTGAAACAATTTGTTTTGTAATGTCCTGATATGCCATTTCAACGCCTAGCATGAAAACAAAATTTGTTTTTTCGTGTCAGAGGCTTTTTAAGAATAGATTCGTGTAGTTGGGTGGTCATTTAAAGGTTAAATTCGCTTCGTGAAAACCTTTTACATAATTAAACTTCGTTACTCTGGCCTTGCACCCCAAAATCGCTGTTGTTACCACTGGAGACTATCTCTGGCCCCGACAATATACAAAGAAGCCTTTTTGCCGCTGCACTCGGCCGGCACAAGGAGGAAAAAGATAAAGAACGTGTCTCTAAAGCCCTCTGAAACCAATTAAAAAACAATCCCTAGATTTGAACACATTTCCCTTTGCCCCTAAACGACGACGGAAATTCATAGATCTAGGGAACAAATCCTAAGGTTGGCAGCACTGAGCGCAGCGGGAATTCCGGCGGCGCACCGCCTGGGAGGAGAGTGGGGAAACGGTTTCTATCTCGGTTGGTACCGCCAACCGCGCGATACCAGTGGCTCTGCAGAACAACTGAAACCAGCCGGTTCCGCCTGGATCTGAAATAAGGGCACCAGTTTGTATCCCGTCTGGTACTGCGCGGTTCTAGGCGGGATACAAACTGGTGCCCCAATTTCAGATCCAGGTGGAACCAGCATTTTTCATTCCGGCCTGTATCAGAAATTTTCTTACGGAAAGTGTTTCTACAAGGACGCATCTCATCACCTTCATCGCACGTAACGAAAACTTTCGATCTTGTTTTGTTGTTCGTTTTCTTTGAGTCTTCTGTGTAAAATATTGTGGACTTTCTTCTGTATTTTCTACTGCCTGTTGAATAAAAATAAACGCAAAAGAAGAAGCATTGCATATTTTTTGTATGTGTCACTCTTGTTGCTTTGCTATGTGTCTGCTGCTTTGCTGCTGGTCTCGCGCTTCAGTGCTGGCTTGTGTGCATTTCAACGCACATCAGCCAGCATTCAAGCGGGAATTGCTAAGCACGACAGAACAATTTTGCGACGTATGTGGGGCCGCTACTTAGGAACTGTCGTTCATGGTACCAGCCAATTGAACTTCAATCGCAGAACATGGAGTGGAAGGGATATAAGTGTGAAACAATCGCACGACAAGCAGTTCACGCAAGTTTGTCGCCGTCGTCTGCTTCAGAGGCCAAAGAAGCGGAGAAAAAATATGTGGTCGCGTGTAGCCACGTTACTTCCGGTGTCTCTCTCCTCTTCTACATTTCTCCCTCCTCCTCGGTACACATCGTTCACATGTTTCAGCCATGAGCTTCCGCGCTCATGTTTCGGTTTCGAGGAGTTGAGTTTTTTTAGCTTTATGAAAAATATACGTGACTCTGTAGCAAAATATTGATTGCAGTGGTGGAACTGACAAATGGTGATTTGGAGCAGCTCGTGCAGCAAGGAGGAACGGGTTTTGAAGCAGACAAATTTGAGCTTTCATGTCAGAAAAGTTTATACGATATCTTTGAAAGTTAGTCTGTGGAAAAGACTACAGTTGTTGGAGTGTTGGGAGACTATTTAAAGTGTCATACCTGCAGGGGACCTGGCCGCTACAGATATTTATTTATTTATTGAACAATCATACGTGGGCGCCTATTTTGCAGATGTCTCAATTAAACTATTAGGAGTACCGATGGCGTCCGCGGTCTGTGTTGGACGCAAAAAGATGTTTTTGGCTACTTTGTAAGGTTTGTATCACGGTGACGTAATTGTCGTGAGTTCCATAACAAATGGACACTTTTGTGTTGAATCTGTTTCACGCTGCTTTCTGCTTTGTAGTACTATTAGGCATGTGCAAATAATGGCTTTTGGGTTCGAAGCAAATTCAAAGTTTATAGTGGTTTTGGCCGAATAGTTTTCATCGAATATTGGATAGTTACTGTACCTTTTTCTACACCTTTCACTACTGTTACACCATGCTTAAGGAGTGCTGAACCGAAATCTGGTTTCCACAAAGCACGGCGGCAAAAGCCATGCAACGGGATGCTACAAACATCAAAACATCACTCATACAAAGAGATATATCGAACGGATGACTGTATTTTTCAAAAAAAGGAGGCGCATTTGACAGATATGTTTACGTCTTGTTTTTTCGAGAAGGAGAGGGAACGGCCTCGCGTCTTCTCCGCCTCACCGCCTTGAGGGGCGAAACGAAGAGAGGAGGAAACAAAATATCTTGATGTCATGCGCCTCGTCGGCCTCGTTCAAGCTCGACCTTTTTTTCCGAAAATATGGCCGTCGATTCGAGATATCACCTTACGAGTAGTGTCGTAGGGATTGTAGCGTCCCGCCTACAGCTCCTGCATTGTTTTCTGAAATCCAAATTTCGGTTCACCATCCCTTTAAGCCAAAATTCAGCTGAACTCGCGAAGGTTATTCCCGAGCTTCTAATTGCTCACTTATGAGATCTGTTAAATTTAATCTAGCTATATTATAGACTGTGACCTTTGAAAGTCCAATACTAACATTGGGATGGCAAGTGAACGACATATCTGACATAAAATAAATATATAAAGGATCGCAGCCATACGTTATTGAGGGATTTATAAATATTTTTTTTCGAAGCGGCTACTCTTGCAACATCCAGCTGGTAGAATTTTATCATCATATATCCAGATCACTAGACAACAGAAAATTTGTCGACTGCGTGTTCTTAGACTTTCGAAAGGCATTTGACGCGGTCCCACATCAGTTATTATTGTATAAATTGTCTTTGCTAAACATAGATCCCAACGTCCTGAACTGGATACGAAATTATTTAGAAGGTCGAGAGCAGCGTGTAGTTCTAAACGGTACAATATCAACATCAACTCGGGTTACGTCGGTTGTGCCACAAGGGAGTGTCTTAGGGCCTTTACTTTTTCTCATATACATCAATGACATCACCGAAAATATACAGTCACATATTAAACTGTTCGCCGATGACTGCGTATTATGCAGGGAAATAAACACGTCAGACGACCTTACCATATTACAAATCGACATAAATATTTTATCTTCTTGGTGCAATCAATGGAAAATGAGCCGAAATTTAAGTAAATGCGAACATATTCGTTTCTTGAGAAGTAAGCTGCATGATTCTCAAAGCTACCTTATCAACGGGACCGTTTTATGTACTGTATTCGAGTATGTTTACCTTAGGAGTGCTATTTGCGGATTCCCTAAAATAGAATAGCCATATAGAACGTACAGTCGGAAAGAGCTAGTAAAATGTTTCATTTTATCCGCCGAAATTTTAGATCTGCGTCACGAAACGTTAAAGAAGCACTTTATTTTCTTTGGTAAGAACGATCCTTGATTACGCGTGCGCTTTGTGGGACCCGTATTACGACTTCCTTATCAATAAACTAGAGAAAATTCAAAATCAGGCCGCGCGTTTTGTACTGAACAACTATGGCCCTTATGCTCAAGAATTCTGAAATTGCGATTAGCGAGGATTTTTCCGAAAATGTGCGTTACGAACCAAGGCAGGCTTACTATCGGTGACCCTACCTTTTTCTATGACCACAACAAACAGTCTGTTAGAGCTCAATCATAACAATCCCGTAATCGGCATCGTCAACCCGTATCTCCAGTGAGTGATCTTCTTGTTCTGCTTTTGAACTGTCGCAGCATAAAAAATAAGGTCGATGACTTCTCCTCTCTTCTTGCATCAATAAAACCTAGCCTAGTCATTGGCACTGAATCCTGGTTGGATGCTTCTATTACTAACGCCGAGGTTTTTCCATCTGATTTTTGTGTCTATCGCAAAGACAGAAACACGCATGGCGGTGGGGTCTTTATCTTGGTTCATCACAGTTTGCAGAGCACTGGAATCAATACTAATAACAGTGCTGAGTCAGTATGGTGTAGGGTAGCACTTCAAAACGGTGCATTTTTGACGGTTGGTTCTTTTTACAGACCTCCGGGTTCTAGTAGTCAGTCGCTGCTAGAAATATCAGACACGCTGCTATCTGTTTGCCCTGAATATTTGATACTAGGAGGTGATTTCAACTTTCCCGATGTGCAATGGAAATCTGGTCTTCCTCGAACGACTAACACGTCTTCCCTTTATTCTTCATTCATCAATTTTATTTCAAGTTGCAATCTTTATCAAAACGTATTATCGCCAACAAGAGCAGGTGTCCAACGGGCCAGTGTGCTAGATCTCCTTTTTACGAATCAAAAAGCTCTTATGTCTTCTGTATCGGTTCTGCCAGGAATCAGCGACCACAACGTCGTTATTGGTAATTTGAAATGCCCTCAAGCTAAAACTTCTAAATGCGTTCCCAGAAGGGTTTACTTCTATGACCAGGGTGCTTACTCTAGCCTGACGGAAGAGCTATTTTCCTTTCTTTTGGAGTTTGAGGAACTCAGTTTATCTTTAAATATGGACGATCTTTGGAATACGTTCTCGTGTAAATTAAAGCATTTAATTGATATTTATGTACCATCAAAAATACTGCGGTCAAGGCAGCGCAAAGATAAGCCCTGGATAAACGGAGAGCTGCGGTCCATCATAAAGAAAAAAGGCGTGCTTATTTACGGTATCGTAAAAACCAAACCACTGAGAGTCTTAGGCAACTAGAACAAATAAATATTGTCTACAAACAGCAGCTAAAAACGGCGAAACAAAGCTTCCATAATTCTCTGGAACAACGTTTAAAAACAAATCCCAAAGCTGTATGGAAATATATTGGGAGTAACAGAAAAGAGGATACTGGAATACCGCCAATTGACAGTAATGGTACATTGGTATCTGATGATTGTGAGAAAGCATTATGCTTCAATAATTACTTCCAATCCATTTTTTCCCAACCAGTCACTGACGTGCCCGATCACTTTCTAGCTGAGTCACTCTCCCCAATGTCGAACTTAGAAATAAATGCTGACGGAATTCGGAGCCTCCTCCTAAACTTGAACATAAATAAGGCCACTGGCCCTGACGAAATCCCAAATCGCGTTTTGAAGGAATGTGCTGACGTGGTTTCCTCTTATCTCTCTATTCTCTTCACAAAATCCTTGTCATCCTCAAAGCTGCCGGCAAAGTGGAAGGTAGCCAGCGTTGTGCCCGTGCATAAAGGTGGATCTAAGAGTAAAGTAGATAACTACCGGCCTATATCTCTTCTACCCGCATGCTCGAAACAGCTTGAGCACATCATATTTAGCACTTTAGTCAATCATCTAAACTCGAACAACTATTTTTCTCCCTTCCAGCATGGGTTTAGAAGCGGCTTCTCGTGCGAAACGCAGTTACTCGAATTTTTTCATGATGTGGCGTCTTCGTATGATAGAGGTTCTCAGATGGATTGTGTTTTTCTTGATTTTAAAAAAGCGTTCGACTCTGTTTCACACGAATTAATCTTACTTAAATTATCCTCATTAAATATTCCAGTTAATGTGTTATTGTGGCTAAGAGATTACTTTACTGAGCGAAAGCAGTGCGTTAGTAGTAAACAGTAAAAAATCTACATATGTGGACGTCACTTCGGGGTCCCGCAGGGATCCGTTCTAGGTCCCCTTTTATTTCTCATTTTCATTAATGACATTACCATGGGCATAGAGTCAAGTATTCGTCTTTATGCCGACGACTGCGTTATATATCGATCAGTTCAGAACTCTGTTGATAGCACTGCTTTGCAACGGGATATAGACCGCATTTCAGACTGGTGTGAAAGTTGGCATATGAATCTAAACATCGATAAATGTCATCATGTGCGCTTCACAAAAAAAAAAAAAACAACAACTAAACCGCTGCTTTTCTCATACAGCTTGAATGGCACTACACTGACCGTAACTCCAGAGGTAAAATATCTTGGGATAACCTTTACAGAGCGGTTATCTTGGCAGTCCCATATTAACAAAATAACCGCTAAAGCGACTGGTATGTTGTATTTTTTTTGGACGCAACTTTAGAAACTGCCCTCCCAAAGTTAAGGAGACATTGTATTTGACAAATATAAGGCCCATTCTTGAGTATGCTTGTGTACTTTGGGACCCCCAGATACAGTATCTGTGTGACGACCTTGAAAGGGTTCAGAACAGAGCAGCGAGATTTGTGACCGGAAATTATGATTATACTGTAAGGTCGAGTCTCCTAAAAGACTGTCTTGGTTGGCAGCCGCTAAAATGCCGAAGATTCGCTTTACGTTTAAAACTCTTTCATAACATTTATAATAACAAAACGGGCATCAACAGGGGATCGTTTCTTCAGCTGCCTCACTTCATATCACGCAGGGTAGATCATCAGAATAAGGTTCGCGAATATTCGTGCCGCACTAATATCTTTAAACACTCTTTTTTCCTCTTACCACTCATCAATGGAACTGTCTACCCGAGTCGCTTGTCATGGTATCATCCAACAATGTGTTTTTTTCCAGACTTATTGAAGAGTGCTTGTACCTTATCTCCTGATATGTCAAATGTATTAATAATTGTATAAAGCTTACTATTCTTCTTGTTCTTTCCACTAGCAAACTTTATGTCACAAACCTAGAGTTCGTTTATTGTTTTCCTCTGGCTGTATATCCCCCCCCTCTTCTGTAATGCCTCTGGGCGCTGAAGGGTATATTGAATAAATAAATAAATAAATAAATGCGAGTGTTACAGATCATAAAAGCTATGCTGGGATGGGAAACACCTCGAATGTAGAAGAAAAGAACTAAGACTAAAATTCTTCCACCGTGTCTTTCACAACAAAACAGGAATCGATAAAGCCACCTGTCTAATGGAGCCATCCTATGTCTCTTCCCGCTGGTGATCATTTTAAAAAGGTTGCTGTTCCCGCTTACAGGACTGACAGTTTTGCTAATTCATTCTTTGTCACAACCGCGAGAGTGGAACGACCTCCGGAAAATATTGTGTCCATTGATGACAATGACGTTTTCTTTTTCCACTTGTCCTGATGTTTTCTCAGACCCCCTACAATAATGCCCACAGGGCGATGTAGGTACAACGTAAATAAAATAAAATGTGCAAATATTTTCTTGAATCCTGAATTAAAAAACAAGCGCAAATAATGAACACAGGTTGTCAAAACATCGGTGCCTAACATATACCGTTGCACAGTACCGACAATAAAATTTTGAAGATTTTACTGCAATGTAACTTAACAATCACAATGTTTCCTTCTTTACACCAGGTGCGTGTGTGCACCATACCCCTTTGAATGTGTGTTTTTCGCCTAAGCGCGCGGCTGCGTTGCAGTGAAGCGAATTGTGGTGTCAGGTCCGCGGGTATTGCGTTTCCGCAGTGCACCGGAGCATCAGGAGAAGCGCACTCAAGCGGCCAACCCGCCGTGAATGCTAAGTGCCAGACAGCCTTCGTAGCAGCATGTAGCAGGTTATTCGCTCTGGCACAGTTTGGCGCGAATGGTGCAGCAGTTCCACCACTGCGATTGGGTAGACTCCTGACACCATTATAAATCACCTAGCCCCCCCAAAAAAAGACCGCATCTCCACGTGGTGAATGATGTTGATTGGGGCGAAGCTCTGGTGGTGCTGATGATACTGATTTTATTGTTCATAGGTAGTGCTGATGGTGCTGATTTTTTTATTATTGCTCATGGGTAGTGCTGAGTTCCGGGTTGCGTTTCGACTTCATTATTACTGCTTTATGGTTGGTGAAATGCAGAGCCAGTGGTTCTTCTAGCGGATCAGCTTGGATCCGCTAGAAGCCGTGGGAACGCATCTCCACCGCTTAAGTCAACGGTCCATGTCAGAAAGAGAATGTGTGGTATGGAACGTGGTTATATACGCATTTGAGCATTTGACCGCAGCGCCCTCTCGTGTATAAACGTTGAACCAATGCATGCAAAGTTTAACGCGATTATATACGCATTTGACCGCAGCGCCCGCTCCTGTATAGACGTTGAGCGGCTACATGCAACGTTTCATCCATGACAGAAACCCCAGCTCTTGAGTTACTACCACATCTCAGAGCCCCTACTCGTCCCGCAGTCGTGGCCGAGTGGTTAAGGTGTTGGACTAGAAATCCATTGGGGTCTCCCCGCACAGGTTCGAATCCTGTCGACTGCGCAAACATTTGTTCTTTTTATGTGAGCACGGACGGACGGACGGACGGACGGACGGACGGACGGACAAGGCTAGATCCTAAGGAGCTTCGCCCCTAAAAGAGAGTGCGAGGAGGGGAGTGGGGGCGTATAGTGTCCGTGTAAACGTACACTGACAGAGTATTTATGCTCGCCAAGGTTTTTGTTTGTACGTGACATATGACTATGAGAGCAAAACTAGCCAAAACACAATTTGCGGCTCGAAGTTTGTTTTCTTTCCGCCCGAAAACCTCCGATCGAGAACTGGCCGGTTTTAGTCTTCTCCGTAGTCACGTGCCGTTTTCTAAGGTTTAGACACTACCCCCAAAAAATATGATACCCATTTCTGTGGCTTCTAAAAAGCTGAAAATACGTTGATTGAAAGAAAAAAGAAAGTTGCACAGTCACATGACTTCCGGTAACTATCTCCTCCTTTATATTTCTTCTTCCTTCCCAGTTCAGTTTTTGTTTCAGTTTCGAACAGTTGCGTTTTTTTTACTTTATTAAAAATATACGTAACGCTGTAGGAAACTATTGATTGGGTAGTCTCCTGACACCATAATGGATCGACTGGCAAAAAATAAATTCCATATTTTGTGGTGTTGTCAGTGTCCCTTTAACTACAATTTCTGTAAACTTCCCGACGTTTTGGGACCAACTCGGCTCCCCGGTAGTGGGTGGTGACTAAAAAAGCGATATGGTGGCAGCTTATCTTCGTTTCTCTTTCTTTTTCCTTTTGAGTTTTTTTTTTCTAGAGGAGGCACATTATTAGAACCTTGGCATTTGCAACAGACAAGGAACAGCCTGAAGAGATTCATAGGAGCCAGGTACACAAGCCCCTGAGGCTTACACCAGCTCGTTATTGTACTTTTTGAAAATGGATGTGTTGCAAATAAAGGTTCTATTCTGATCTATTCTATGAATTCTCTCAAGCAGCTACTTCCACGGGCTGCGGTTGTAAAAGCAAAACAAATATAAACCGTAACCATTTGGGCCTTTTAGCCACCTGTGACCAAGGAACGAGTCAATCCCGAAATGTTTGGAAGTTCACAGCAATTGTGGTTAAATGTTTCTTAATTTTGTATCATATATTTGATTCTGGTCTGTAGACAAGGTTGTGGGATAAACACACCCAAGCATGACTGATGCTATAAGGTAAAAAGTTGGAAAATATGATCCAAGGAAAAACAGAGGATTACAGCATCTTGACTGGCGGTCTTCTTCAGACTGGCTGAAGGATGGGATGTTTGAAAACGAAGAAAATGCTCATCAAAAGTGGCGTCTTGTGAATGTTTGCTTCTGGCAGATGTCAAGACGAGCATGTTTTAAAGGCAACTAAATAACGGTGTCAGTAGTCAATACGTTTTTAATTTATTAACGAGCTTACCTAGGTGAGTTCTATCTGTAGCAGCAAGCAGATGATACGGCTCATTGTGCCATGCATGCTTTTGAAGGTACTAGTACATACTGTCACGAAGGACAAATGATGAGGCGGCGAAAACCTGAAGAAACTAAACGTTTAATGGTGCGAACTTTTGCCCAAAACAAAAAAGAGAAAGGCTAGCGTCGCAGGCGTCGATGTCGGCGAAACAGCAGGATCGAGCGCTGGGGCGAGACTGACTCCGGCTCGCCACATGGAGCACCTTTTGTAACCGCGTGTGTCTCTGCAACATTCAGCCCAGAACATTCGGTGCGTACAACATTCGGAACTCGATCAGACGAGAATGTTCTCGAACTTACGAGAACGTCAAGTTCAAATAATAAATGAAAGGGCAGTCCGCTAACTGGGATCGAACCTAGACCTTCCGCGCGACAGTCAAGCACGGTAACCATTCGGCCACGCACGCGCTCGCTCAGCGACGTGCGTGGCATTACCCCCCTTTTAAAAGCGCATCGTGTTGATGCGACGTGCTGGGAAGCAGAACAAACAAAAATAATGGCAAACTACGTAGACTTGTACAACACAGTCCTATCGAGCGAATTACAAAACACAGTTCACAGTTCTATCAATCGTAGTACGGCTTGAGGCGTACGACGTGGACGACTTCCGGTCTTGAAGGGCGGCGTGATGAAGTCCGTGTTCCGGCGGGCATCACCTCATAGTTGAGATCCCCGATCGACCAATTACTTTGTAGGGTCCAAAGTAGCGCTTGAGGAGTTTCTCGCTGAGACCACGGCGGCGAATCGGTGTCCACACCCACACCCTGTCTCCGGGGTGGAAGTGGACGTCCCGACGACGAAGGTTGTAGCGGCCAGTGTCGACACGTTGTTGGGCTTTAATCCGAAGTCTTGCGAGCTGACGGATGCCTTCTGCCCGTTGGGCAACCACCTGGGCGTCGTCGCTTCCGTCGACAGCTGGTTCGTGGGGTAACATCGCGTCGAGCATGATCGTTACTTTTCTGCCATGCACCAGCTGAAACGGGGTTACTCCTGTGGTTTGCACCGCCGTGTTTTAAGCAATCGTGACGTAGGGTAACAACCTCGTCCCAAGTCTAGTGCTCTACGTCGACATACATGGAGATCATGTCGGCGATAGTTTTGTTTAGCCGTTCGGTTAGTCCATTTGTCAGCGGATGGTACGCAGTGGTTTGACGGTGGTGGCCGGTGCCACGAAGACGGAGGATTTCTTGCGTCAGCTGGGCCATGAACGATGATCCAGCGTCTGTAATAAGGACTTCGGGGGCGCTGTGCCGGAGGACAATGGACTCGATGAAAAACTTGGTGACTTCAACAGCCGTACGTCTCGGCGTACCGTGCGAGATAATCTGTGGCGACTAACATCCAGCGGTTTCCCGACGTTGACGGCGGGAAAAGGCCAAGTAAATCCATTGCGATCTGCTGGAACGGCTTTCTGCAAAACTGTGTGAGGGAGGGACGTTATCCTCGGAATGGACTTTCTCTGCGAGTATGGCGCCGTCATCGACCTCGGGGCAAACCAATTGACACTGCCAAAGGGAGTAATGCCACGCGCGTCGCTGAGCGAGCGCGTGCGTGGCCGAATGGTTACCGTGCTTGACTATCGCGCGGAAGGTCTAGGTTCGATTCCAGTTAATGGACTGTCCTTTTATTATTTCTTCTGTTTCTCGGAGAAGAGACCAAGTTCGGGAAACTGACCTCTAATACGACGGCTTGTTCGGGCTTCGGTGTCTTCGGCGAAGGGTAGCCTTAGGGGTAGCCTTCCGGGGCTGAGCACGTCGCTTGGCCGGGGTGCCTTCGGAGGGGTACGCTTTACGGGCATATAATGCACTACCCAGCGACTCCACCAAAATGTCACGAAGGACAAAGGATGAGGCGGCGAATAACTGAAGAAACTAAACGTTTAATGGGGCGAACTTGTGCCCAAAACAAAATAGAGAAAGGCTAGGCGTCGCAGGCGTCTGATGTCGGCGAAACAGCAGGATCGAGCGCTGGGGCGAGACTGACTCCGGCTCGCCACGCGGAGCACCTTTTGTACCCGCGTGTGTCTCTGGAACATTCAGCCTTAGAACATTCGGCGCGTTACAACATTCGGAACTCGATCAGACGAAAACATTCTCGAACTTACGAGACCGCCAAGTTGAAAGAATAAATAAAAGGGCAGTCCGCTAACTGGAATCGAACCTAGACCTTCCGCGCGACAGTCAAGCACGGTAACCATTCGGCCACGCATACGCTCGCTCAGCGACGCGCGTGGCAATATTTTCTCTCTTGCTGTAATTTGTTCGTGCTAATTTTCTTTTAACAGAAATAGCTGAAGTCTAGCTATTGTCGTGATAGCTAGGTATTGATTTTCACTACTGATGTTGAAGGTTTGCTTGTATTGAGATTGTCCCAAGCAAAATCCACACAAAGAAGCCAAGGCCACAAAAGCACTAGTTAGATTCCCCAAAACAACACGCCTGGACTTCTGCCTATAGAAGATGACCATTGTTAGTGAATAGCGCCGTTAGTGTTCAAACTTTGTAGTTCTTACTTCTTTTTTAAAATCTTTCTGTTCTTCCTTCTCTCTTTTAATCCTCTCACCCCTCTCCCCCAAAACAAAGTAGCAAACCGGGACAAAATACCCCAGGTTAACGTCTTTGTCTTCCTTTCTGCCCTTTCTTCCTTCCTTGTATTGAGAGCAATTTTTACCTCTGTATTTTTGGGGCTGCTACATTATCAAAATAAATTCGATTTCATGAACCCTTTTTGATACATGTCTTTCTTCATGATCAGTAATATAGGACATTTGAACATTTGGTCAGTCTACTTGGTGGTATTTTAATACTGTAAAATCACTATTTAACACCAGAATAACCTTTGAAAAGCATGTAATTAAAATATATAAGAAAATGTATCCTTTAAAATGATTTACTGCAATGGCCGGCAGGATGTGAAATTTATTCCGAATTCTTTTTCAAGATTGGACACCCCACACTCATGGGGGTTCATCGGTGCAGGATGCCGCGTGGTACTGAAACAGTGTTCGCTCAATACTCTGGCTCAACAATGCAGAATGGCAGGAAGGAAGGGGAAGCTACAAGTGGCCGTTGCAGTAGCATGTTACACTATATTAGTAGGGATATGAAGTATATTAGTAGGGATACACTAACAGTGCCCGGCAGAATCCACATTTTCAGTTACACTATATACTTACTTGTATAAAGAAATTTTCTTAACAATATTTTGAAAAACAGTCCTATATACATTTGAAAATAGTCTGAATATGCAACTGCTTGGGTTAGATGCTAGCTTTAGAGCTGAAGTTCAGTAAGATATTTATTGCTTGTCATTTTTCATACCTACTTCATTTTTCAGCCTAACATTTCATGATGGAATTTTCTGCATTAGCATTAATCTTTCAGGCGCTGATATACTGTTGCCATCATACATTAATAAGGGGTGCTCAACAGCAGTGGCGTCACGAGGGTCAGCGGCACCCAAGGCGGCAGCCCGCCGCGACACCCCCCCTCCCCCCCCCCGCTCTCGCGTGGCCCGCCGCGACCCCCCCCCCCCCCGCTCTCGTGGCCCGCCGCGGCACCCCCCTCAGCGCTGCACCCGGGGCGCTCCGCCCCCGCCCCCCCCCCACCTTGTGACGCCACTGCTCAACAGTTACATCATCAACTTGAGTATCAAGACAACTGGAGACAAGTAACATTGGACAGCTTCCTCATGTTAAGTGTTCTCTACAGAGACTTAATTGCAAAATCGACATGCTTTGCATGTACATAAGGTTTGGCGCCTTTAGCCACTCGGCCACTTTTGAAAGTTCCTAGTGTGTTAAACCGTTGAAGTCTGATGACCTACATTAACAAGTCGTTTCTGAGGACAGACATAGGCCACCCAAACTTTAGCCGTTTAGCAGATGTTCAAAAGCCTTCAAAAGTGACTGAATTTGCACATTGCAGCGACAAATTACGTGCAAAGCATGTTTGATTTTGCATGTCTGTAGATGGCGCATAACATCAATACCTTTCCAGAAAACGTTGACATGATGTCTAGGCAATATTAATTAAAGGTGCACTAAAGACGTCTCTGAGATTGTCTGTTCTTGGTGATAACTCTTTCTACGGGATGTTAGCATCCCAGAAATAGAAAAAGAATACTCATGCGACGTCTATTTCCCTACTAAAATGTGATTGAAGTTCGTGCCACTCCCCTTTCTGAGCAGAAAAACTTGGAGCACAGAATTCAGCGGAGGTGCCAGCGGCGTGACGACGGGCGCGCGTCTGCCAATTGCAAGTGTGCTCCAGATTTTTCCGCTCAGAAAGGGGTGTGGCACGAACTTCGATCACATTTTTAGTAGGAAATTAGACGTCAGCACGAGCATAATTTTTCGATTTCTGGGATGCTAAGATTCTATAGAATGAGTTATCACCAAGAACAGACGATCTCAAAAACGTCTTTAGTGCAGCTTTAAGCATGTTACACTAACATTGAAGAAACAACATCTGGCAAATGTTTCCTGTGACGGTAGTGCAATGTTTCATGCTAACATTCCAGTAATATGACATTTTTGGACATTCGCCACACGTATGCAATATACCTTAATCACGTTGCAGTAACATTGAAGAAATAACATATGGCAAACATTTGCTACTGACGTTAGTGCAATGTTTTCAGGCAACGTTCTAGCAATATGTAATTTTTGGACATTAGCCACATATATGTAAAATTAGCAGGTCTCATTCCAGAAACGTTGCAGCAACATTCTGTGCTACTAGGGCTACTAGCAGGTACAACATGCCTGGAGAGAACTCTGTGCTACACAGATACATTTTGTTTTGAGCGGCTTATATTTCGTGACGAGTTTAACGTTCACAACTATAAAACAACCACGAAAAGGTTATCCCGATAGTTTACTCAAATAAGTGGTTTTGTTTCGCGGCACCAGTCCTGGGTTTCGCGAATGTAAAACTATCGCGAAAAAATATAACACGCATATACATCACCCTCACACGGGGCCCAACGAGCAATCTGCATCCGACTCCGAAAGTTCGCTTCCCCGACATATTTCAAAAGCAGCGTTCTGGCAAATTTGCTAAATATTAATCCCGCGAACAAAACGTCGTTTACAGTATTCCGGTGCCAAGATTCGGCCGTGAGTATTCGTCAAAATAGTGACAAGTACGATTTCATTAAGTAATAAGCGTAATGTAATTACTGTGTGTTTAGTTTTGGTTAGCTTCTGCTCCGAAGACGCCGTATTCCATTAGCGCTCAATTGCTGGACGGCAAGAAATGCGAATAAGGAAAAAAAAAAAAAAAGGGGGGGGGGAAGGGGAAGGAAAACGGTTACTTACACGAGAAATGAAACCCCACAACTTTTCGACCTTTTCTTTCCATATGAGAAGCATGAGGTAGGCATCAAGTCGTATCTCGAAAACTTTCTAAACGTGGTCGCTTGCTTACTTTCTCTTGCACCTCGTTATCAGATTCATTCAAGCGCAAGCGCACAGGCGCGTGATTGCTCACGTGGATCACGGACTACAATAGAGATCAGTGGTTGCGCCGCGATCCCTCCCCCACCCACTCCCCCTGCTCTGCGCTCCTCCAAGGTGGATTCGTAATGAGAAGTTGGCTAAAGCCAAGACGAGCAGAGTTAAAAAAATGGCGGCTCCCAGAAACACAGCTGCGGCCGATTTGGCGTCGTCGTGAGCGCAACGTGAGCGACATCCTCGCGACTGCGATTTTCAACGCAGGACGACATTGCACTCGGTTTGGAAAACCCAGTAAGGTGGGCAACGATCGCGGGCTGCTTGATGCTTGCGACGCCCGAACATTTCTCGGCTAAGGTACTGTGTGCGAAGGTTAGTACACGAGACCTCTCTTGCCGAGGCAACGCAGGCAAACACGACCGGTCGACCGCTCGCGTCGCATTCTCATGTTGAAACAAATCTGCTGCTTCCAGGGGGAGGGGGGGGGAGGCGTATGAGATGCTTCAACCTTTCGGCCCTGGTGTCCTATAAAAAGGACGTGAAGAAAGCTAAATATTAAATGAAATCTAAACAGCCTAGAAACCGAAACAGGAACTGAGCCTGTGGCGAAAACATCCCCAATGGCATGGACATCATTTGCTTCTTCCTTCTCCTCCTCGAAGCTCCAGTAGTAAACAAACAAAATGGCGGATGGTGAAAACGGCGGCAACGAAGGTGAGCGCATGTTTGTTATTTTTTTACTCAATAGCTGCTCGAGTGTTAACGATGAGAATTTCGTGCATTGTTCCTAATATATTCAAGGCTGTAGTGGTAGCACAAGGGTTCTTCTGGAGTGAATAGTATGTCCGCGGCTTGTCACGTTGTATGTGTCCTATAAATAGGACGCCAGGGCTCAACGGGTAACAGAGTTCTGTGGGAGGTTTTGCAACTGTGTGCTTGTTGTTTTCTTTTATAGGAGCCGTAATTTTTATTTTTGCCCAAATTATTTTTTCCTCAGGTGGGACAATACCTCCTGGAGTATTCTACTCGGCCAGAAGATCACTACGCCCAAGAAGGCCGCGTCTCGAAGATCCTGATATAATGTTTGCCGCGCTGGGAAATGGCGACATATCCGACGCTGATGATGAAGAAGACGAGACAGATGAAGCCAGCGCAGTTGTCGATGTGGCGGATGACGACTGGGCCAACCCGCAGGAACTGTCCGACTCTTCTGATGAGGATGACCAGCATGAAAC
Organism: Ixodes ricinus; assembly: GCA_037355805.1. Taxonomy (NCBI): domain Eukaryota; kingdom Metazoa; phylum Arthropoda; class Arachnida; order Ixodida; family Ixodidae; genus Ixodes; species Ixodes ricinus. The sequence continues at coordinate 390,045 of JAZHYW010001187.1, forward strand.
GAGAGCCCGAGACCCCAAGCCGTGGTGCAGGAAAGTTTTTGAAAAGCCATGTACTCAATTTCAGCCAGTTTCTGACGAGAACGATGGCTATCTTGGACCTCCTCTCACGCCATATGAGTACTTCTCGAGGTATGTGCCCAAAAGCGTGTTCACTGAGCTAGCCGATAAGACAAACATGTACTCAATTTGCCATGATGGAAAATCAGTGCTGACAGATGAAGAAGAAATCAGAAGGCTCATTGCACTTCACTTGGCAATGGGTGTGATACGCTATCCTCGGTTGCGCTTGTATTGGAAGCCTTCATTCAAGACCGAACTTTTGTCCTCTGTAAGCATGTCAAGAAACCGCTTTGAGAAGCTCAGAAATTGCCTTCATATTGTCGATGTGAATGGCGACCACAACGGCAATGACCGTCTCTGGAAAGTGAGGCCACTTCTGAATTCGTTCCAAGAAAGGTGCCGTCAGCTTCCCTTGGAGGAACACCTTTGCGTGGATGAACAAATAATTCCATTCAAAGGAAAGCTTGATGTCAAGCAGTACGTCAAAGGCAAACCAAACCCTTGGGGCGTGAAGGTATTCATGTTGTGTGGCGCGTCGGGAGTCGTTTATGATTTCCTCGTTTATCAGGGCTCCACAACAGAACTGAGTTCTGAAAACAAACAAACGTTTGGTGTGACAGGTGCGTTTGTTTTGCACTTAGCAGCAAGGATACCTGATGGCATCGGGCACAAGTTGTTTTTCGATAACTACTTTACCTCCCTGCCGGTACTCCGTGTTCTTCTGGAGAAAAGAATTTATGCTGCTGGTACTATTCAAAAAAGCAGAACGGAAAAGTGCCCTTTGAAGACAGAAAAGCAGCTGAAAAAGGAAGGAAGAGGGTCGTCTGACTACCTAGTGAGCAGTGATGGCAAAATCGTAATCACAAGGTGGATGGACAATCGAGCCGTAAACCTGGCGTCGAATTGTGTTGGCGTTGACGACGAAGATGTTGTGAGCAGGTGGAGCAAAGCAGACCGCGACTACATAAGTGTCAAACGCCCTGCAGTTGTAAAGAAGTACAACGAAAGCATGGGAGGGGTAGACAAGACAGATTTTTTGGTGTCCCTCTACCGGACCTCGATTCGTTCCAGAAAATGGACGCTCCGTGTAATCGTGCACTTTTTCCATCTGTGTGTGACCAACTCCTGGCTCGAGTACAGGCATCATGCCCAGCTCCGAGGCATCAGCACGAAGGAGCAGATGGACTTACTAGAGTTCACCCTGGCTGTAGTTGAGAGCTTGGCAAAAGCTTGTTCCCTGAACTTGCCACGGAAGCGCGGGCGACCATCTACCTCTCCGCTTCAACCGCTCAAGAGGCCCAACGCCACCACACTGAGACCAGTCTACGACGTAAGGTACGACCAGATTGGACACTGGCCTTCCGTAGAGAGAGAGCAGCAGCGATGCAAACTGGAAGGGTGTACAGGAAAGCCAAAGATAAAATGCCAAAAGTGCAACGTTCACCTCTGCTTGTCCAGTGGAAAGAACTGTTTTCTGGCTTTCCACACACGATAGCTTCAACCTTGGCAAGCAACTGTGCAGGAAAGCGCAAGAGTGCAATGTGAACCTTCTTCTTATGCGCCGTAAAGAACTGTTTTCTGTCTTTCCATATAAGATGGCAAGCAATTGTGCTCAGACCGAGCAATTTTCGCCAAAATAAAGTTCACCTTTCGACTTTGCGTTTGTACATTTTGTTAACCTCCAAGCCCTGACGTCCTATATATAGGACATGACGCAATCTCGAATGACAATGAGTACCAAAGGAATCTTTTTGTTGCAAAGGCCTTTAAACAATGTATTTAAGAAAGTTCAGGCAAGAAAAAAATATCTGCACTGTAAAAAAAAAAATCAGGGCCGAAAGGGTTAAACCCCTCTCCCCTTTTCCCCCGCCCTCAAATCTTAAGGGGGGGGGGGGTAAGGACGTCCGGACCCCCTCTGAATCCGCCTCTGGTCCAGCCATACTTGCCCACCTAAATTTTTATAGTTCCGATATTTTGTGCAATATGTAATGGCAGTTCAAAGCTGCAATGACCAAATTCACGTGCTTTGCAAAAAGTTATATTCTCTAGTAGAAATATTTGACTCGTCTGACGTCGCTTGACACTTCCGGTAAGCAGTCTCAAAGTTTAGAATCCTATAGCCCCCCTTTAGCTCTGAATTTTTCACTGACTTATGCCATCTGGCAGACTTGGAAAAGAGATTCATACCTTCGCGCACAAACCAGTTCAAAGCATGTTTCAGTGTTTGCCACCGTATTAAGAAAACATAACGACCTGATGACTCGAACTTACCACACAAATTAAGCTTTTTACGATTGATAAATGCAAACTGGAGAATATCTTAAACTGCCAGAAAAAAAACGTTACCATGCCGTCCTGCCAACTGGAAAACGGCAATTTCTCCCGCTAGAGAACTCAGAAAACTGCTAAATTTAACGGGAACACGGCTAAATTTGCATCATTCAAGCATACTCATCTCACTCTTACCGCGCTTCATATATTTGTATATTTATATTCTTTATTTTACCTATATATGAGAGCCGAACAGTCACAAAAGACCAATATGAAAGTACTAAAAGCACTGAGCGGATAACAGTTTCGACAGCCATCTATACGAGCCGCATCCGCAGTGTTTGTAGCTGAGCGAGCAACTAAGATTTTACTTGCACGTTAGAGATCCCAAAGTGGTCGATATATTTCCTCAGTCACTGGTGTGTGCCACATGCCCCTCATTCCTTTGGCATGTTTAAATCCATTATTTTACCTCCTCCGCATGCTTTATTTATCGGCATCTAACCCCAAATTCGCAAACTTGCTTTACATTTTAGGTTTGAACGTTGCAATTAGATTGCTTAGAGCGTCGGAAGGCTGCATTTTATGACCAGAACGTATGCCAGCGAGCACAACCTCACAGCTTAGAGGACTGAAATGTAATCCTGACAAAATGATTGAACCATGAATACCAACAATTGTCTTAGACGACTCAAGCGAGTCAAGCTGCTCAAATACAGCGTTTTCAAGACTGCCAACACAAACAAAACGCGTTACTCGGTAGTACCATACCCTCCTTTATTCTAGAAAGTCTGTCAAATCGCGAAAGAACGTGGCCGCTGTGAAGGGGAAAGGAGGTCAGGGACGAGGTCGCGCGGAAGGGGTCTCGGGCAGCGACAACAATGCCCAACGGTGAAATCCGAAAACATGGACGCGCTCTTTTAATGCGAATAGCATTTTAATGCGAATAGCATTCTTTGGCTACTTCACGCACTTTTCGTCTATGTATCTATCTGGCTATCTAACCTCTTACGCCGCGGGTCGATAAATAAATAAAAAAGACCGGCGCCGGCTGGGATTCGAACCGTTGACCCTTTGATCAGCAGGCAGACGCGCTAACCACAGAGCTATGAAGGCAGTCATTCAACGCACTCTAAACGGTTGTTTATATCTTTACCATAGGACGCGCTTTACAGCGCTGTCACAGCTACCGGTGCGCGCGCGTTCCATGCACGAGGGCTCATTCCGCTCTCGTGAGGCTGAGCACGGCCGCTAGCTCACCCTCTCCCGCGCTCGGGAGAGGGTGATGTAGCGGCCGTGCTCAGGCGCGTCCTATGGTAAAGATATAAACAACCGTTTAGAGTACCGTTGGTTGAGACTAGCTGAGACGCCAGAAAGTCTGGTCGGTACCATTTTGAGTGTTTGTGCGTATGGCGCGTGCTTTGCTCGCCTTCCTAAGTGACACAAACGCACGTGCTGGGCTGCGGAGATCGTGCGCAGGGCTGTGAAAGTGTCAACAAATTTAGAATCGCCTCAAGAGTGGGCTGGCGTATCTAGAGTGTGCCGGCCACCTGACGAACGCGCATAACTCCGCACCGTTTGATGCTATTCGCATTAACGTAGATAATCATTCCCAAAGGATGGGTTCTGCTGATTTTTTTTTTGGGGGGGGGTGTGCAATTTTGCGTTGACCCTCCAATATTCCGTCCCTCTCCCGCTTCTCCATGCGCCGGTTGCCTCCTTTTTTACAGCGGAGCTGTTAAGGGCAAGTTCCCCCAGGATCGTGTCCGCCAGCAAATAAATGTCGACACAACAATCCGGACACCTACCGCCATCTATGAGCGACGACCGGCAACCTTTCCAGCCTTTCCACTCTGGCTTGCCGACTTGCGGCCGGCCATGACTTCATTCCCACCATAGTACAGCTTCGCTGGTCTTCCTTCTTCACCAGAGTGGAAAGGCTGAAAGTTTTTTTTCTTTTTTCTCCGTTGTGGTTTGTTGTTTTGCGTAGAGGCCACCGGCGCGTATTTTTGGCGCGCTGGCTGAGGGATCACCTCAGAAGTGGCTCTGCGCTACCACATCGGTAACCGTTCGGCGCTGCTCCTCGCCTTTCTCCGGCGGCCGGGCGTTCAATGGCTCCGCCATGGAATTGACCGAATTTCTAGAGTAAAGGGGGTGGTAGTAACCACAGCGGCATGAAATACGTAATCTATAGGTTTGTGACAAAACAGGTGAAGCAACTGACGCGCAGCATTATACGTACACATTCAGAGATATGAACATTTCTTCTGGAGATGGAGAACAAAGATATGTTAGGCCAAGCGACGTGAGGAAATGTATCAGAAGACGGAAAGTTGGGAGAGCTGCACCGGGAGCTTCTCAGCCGTTGCGAAGAAATTTCGCGCCTTGAAGAAGCTGTGCGTGACTCACTGAAATGTCAGCCTCTGTTCTGAAGATTCATTAGCACTTGTTTATTTATTGATCGGTATGACACGTTGAATTTTCTTCTTTTATTATGATGCTCCCTCTGCCCTAATATTTAGGTTATTCAAAGGTAGTGGCCCGGAGTTTTAACACATACTGATTTAATGAGAATTAAAAAATTACCACTGACACATACTCAACAATAACACAACTTTATTGACAAGCAACACAACGCACTTCCAGTGTACTCGTACTCCCTCTCCAACGCGCGGGTGAAATTGGCACAAAATTGCAGCCAAGTTGCAGGTGAACTTGTGAGGATTGCCACAAAATTGTACCAGTTGCAGCCACGGCAACTGTTTTAAAGGGTACCTTCTGTGCGTTATGAGTAGTACACGAGCAAAATAATGCAAGGCAATTCAGCTCGTGTTTGTCATGTCACAAGGTGCTCTTAGGAGCTACTTCGATGTCACGAAGTGGTCATCAACGGCCATTGATCTCAGTATGATACAAAACAATGGTAAAAAGCGCAAGAAAATGTACAAACTTGAAAATGATACACAGCAGAACTAAACTGCTTTAAACGAAATTCTGCTCTCGCCTCGTTTTTCGTCAAACTCCCAGAAACCTAGCTATCACACAACACGTTATCCGGTTCTTTTCAGCCATGAACTAGTGATACACGGATAGCAGCTTCACTTGAACAGCGTATCAGCGTAGTGCCAAAGCCTAAAGAAATACTCATTACGGCTTACTAGCACATGCTTGGTGTAACTATGCAGTAGAGGCTCCACATTGGCCTCTCGTATCCAAGATGATGTCGTTTCGGTCGTACAACTCATTTCCGACAGTTCGTCCGGCTTCGCTTTCGGCTTCTTCTCTGGTGATGCTGCAGCTTGATCTTGGAATCCTGTAACAAATCCTCATTTCAAACACCACGATCAAGGAATGCAAAGTTCGGTGTTCAGTTCGTAGCTTGGAATTCGTGATCTGAGCGCGGGCATCATGCCATTTCGTTTCTTTTACAACGCCAATGATGATGAAGCAGATATGGCGTCCCAAGGGAGTTTTTAAAAGATAATATAATTTGAAATTCGGCCTGCGCTGCAATGAAGAAACAGCGAAAGACGTGAAAGAATATTCTGATGCCGACGTTCTCAACATGACGAGTCTATGAGGGATGGTCTGTGAACAGCCCGGAGTTTTTTTATAGAGGTGCTGGCGTTACATTGAGCCACATGGCCCATTGAGACCCACGGTTCAACCTAACGGAAGGCACAGTGCAGACGACGATTTCAACTAAATTTAAAATAGGATTTACATCGCTTGACTTTCTGGTTGTACTTTAACTACTCAATCCCACACGCAAAAAAAAACTAAAACAATTGGCTGCATGTTTGGTCATTTTGCCAAACGTATTTAAAAACGGTAGCTTTATAAGGTGAGTATTCACACTGGTGTTCGAATCGGAACCGCGAAGCGGATCCGCTTGTTTTTATCATCAAACGCGCGTTAAATTGTATTTGTCGCCAGTGTAAATGCGGCGTTAGTTTTGGTGGTGCCTAGAGCAGGATGGCCCTTGGTCTTTCAGTGCCTGGGGTGAACAATGCTCTTAGTTTAGGTGGCGCCTAGGGCAAGGTTTTGAACGGAAACAGATTATGTCACACTGTTGTCTCCTTGTGACGCTGCGCGCGGTTCCCTTCAGCACCATCTGAATATAGATCGTTTGCGCTGAATTTTCTGGGTCACCAAGAGAGAGGAAGCGGCTTCCTACCCTTTTCCCTCCTCGTTCCGCGCTCTCTTTCCAAACCACTTGTTTCTGCTGCTCTCTCTCTTGCCCTTTCCACCCTTCTCCGCTCCGCGCGCTTTCTCACACCACCTGCTTCTGCTCCTCGCGTTCCTTCGTGCTAAATCCGTAGCTCAGTCGGCAGCGTACTCGGCTTTCTCTCCGGTGACCAGAGTTTAATCCCTAACACTGGTTGCCGTTTTTTTTTTCAAGATCGTTTAGCGGTTTCGGACGGACCGACCTACACATTTCGTGACGCGGCTCCTGGGGTTAGTTAGCTTTATAAAGCAACCGCTTTAAAAACGTGTGCACAGTGTAAATTACGCTTTTGGTTCTTAGACGGATCAAAAAGTTAAGGAGCTACTGGTTTAGGCCTTTGTGCTTACCAGGAGGCCTTATGATGGTGATGGGCTCTTCCAGCTCTAGCGGGTCAGAGAATCCCACCTCGTTTCGAGCCAAAATGCGCACGTGGTATTGTGCTCCCTCTTCGAGATCCCGGATATGAAGGCGCAGGGTCTCAGCATCTACCTGGCCGACCTGTTGGGTAGGAAGAAGGAAAAGAGAGCGTTAATCTTTATCCGTTCAGTTTGTCTGTCCCAGAGCTTTAGGGACTCGCCTCCATCCACATCGTTCTCGTAGTGTCTCTCAAAGCTGCTGTGTAACCCAGTAGCGGAGAGCCACCGTCCCATTCGGGCCTTCCCCATGACACTTCCATCGAGTTCGGTCCTGTGATGAAGATCTCAAGTGGCGCCGTGGGCGGAGTTGGCCGTTCTAGGAAAAAAAGAAAAAAGATGCGGAATGAGGACCAACACCAGTGATATTTTTCCGGACACACTCACCAGCTGCTGCTGGTAGGGATTGCCATTCTCCACTGTCCTCGAGCGGTGGTCCGACTCCGGCAGCATTCTCCGCCCGGACTCGGAACCTGTGTCTGGTCTTGTCGCTCAGGGCTAGGACCCGGTGTGTCGTCACTGTTCCGTCAACGTTGGCTACAGTGACCCAGTTCGGAAGATCTCTGGTCGCATCGTCCTCACTGAGGTGGTCCACGATGTAAGCAGTGATGGGAGATCCTCCATTGAAAGTTGGCGGGTTCCATGAAAGGGTGGTGGTCTTGTTAGTGGCGTCCGAGATGCGCAGGGGACCTCTCGGGGCACCAGGTGGCTCTGTTGTAGACAGGCGGGGTATGCCTTTGAATTAGCTAAATAATTGTGTTGTGTATATGTTTAAACAGCCTGAACTTAGTCTGTCTCAACGGGCGACTTGTCTCTCAGCTGTAGATGAGAAATTTAGCCAGTGCAGTACAACCGCTAGCCTGGGGTCTTTAACTTGCATAACGCAGTAGTGATATACGACCGCACGCCGGTACGATGCTCATCCACATCGAAACGGCCAGGGGTGTACGTTGAACCCAGGATACCTGGGTTCCGCAGCGCGAGCTTTCGCTCCACGTGCTCCGAGCTGGTATGCCCTAGCCCACTCGGCCACCGATTCCCCTTTAAATTAGCTACATTTCCATTTCAGTGTGTACACTTAATATCCACCGCCCTATTCGATTGGCAATGGGTGCAGTCGAATTTGCAACACACTTTGGCAGAGTACCGCCTTTCACCAGAACCACACTTTCTGCATCGGTGTACGCCGGCGTAAGCATATCGACCGTGCCTAATGTGTATTTCTTCGGTTAGATGAGTCTGCTAGGAGGCAGAAATCAGCGACATTTTAAATGTTTTATTAATTCTCTTTTAAGTTGACTTGTATTTTTTATTTGACTAATGCAGTAACACAAAGGGTGTGATCCCTGCTATCTACTTGCATAATGGTGGTATAGAGCCATAGTTGAACAGAAAACGTAAGTCGTAACATGAGCGCAACATGTAAGCCGTCTGACTCACGTATTTGACTTTGAACTGCGACTGGTTCGTCGCCTGTGAGGGGGAGCTGCTGCCGATATCGTTGCGGCAGGTCACCCGGAACACATACCTGCAAAATACGGATCATCCTCGAGCAACCAGTTCAATTGTTTTTCTTTTATTTCTACTGAGGTACCGGGCATGTCAGTATTTGTGATCATTACTCATATTTCAAGTTAAATATCCTTGACGTATACTGAAAAAGTAGCTTCAGCGGACCCCCTAACACCACTGGACGTCGTTAATTTGCCATAGTTTGCGGTGGCCCAGGAAGTTAAGAGCGTAAGAAAATGTGGTCACTCTATTTCTACTAGAGGTTGTGCAAGTAATATTAAAGCTGTACTATTATCGACTGAGGCATGCCACAAGGATGGAAGGGGCTGACTATGCCCAGCCATCGAGAAAGCTGTCGGCATACATATCTATAACGTGTGACGGTCAGTCAGTAGCAACGAGACAGGAGAGAACATACGCGTTGTCTGGCTTGAGGTTGGGGACTTCCATTGAAAAGCTTTCCGTGGTCCCCACTTTCAGCCAAGCCTTCTTGGAAGCATCGCGCTTTTCGACAGTATAGTCGAGCACAGGCCTGCCGCCGTCGGATATGGGTTCCTTCCAGGTGAGCATTAGGGATGTGTCTGTCACCTGGGCAGCTGTGAGTGGACCCTGAGGGGGCTGGGCTTGTCTTTTGAAAGAAAGGAGGAAAGGAAGAGTGTTAGAAGCTCCCCAAGCAAAGTACCTCTATACAGCCGTGACTATTTTAAAGAATATAGGGCTACAAGTTACTCTCGTAGGTCATTCAGATACTTAGTACATACTTAGTACTTACCATAGGGACAGCGAGCTGTGACGGGATCTGATGTAAGGGTTCGCTTATGCCATACTCATTGACGGCCTTAACCCTGTAGCGGTATTCGCTGCCTTCGGTAACACTTGGATCCTTCAGGTAGGTAGTGTCTGACTGTGTCGTGCCCACCTGGAATAAACAAAAAATATATAATCGCTGTAAGAAGGGAACAAACAAGGCTTAACCATTCGTGCTATAGTTCTGGTTAGATCCCATTTAATGAAAATACTTTTCGCTGATACGTGATACGTGGCAGAGGCCATTTCCAAACAGGATTACAGATTTATATGATTGAAAATAATGTATAGGCTGTCAGGCGCTTCTTTTTTCCAATCAAGATTTATTTTATTTACAACTCAGGATACTACGTGGATAACACTGCGTTGTCTAAAAATGGCTGTTTTCTCACATCCCCAGCATCCTGGGTCATTCACCCCTTGCGCCCTCTCCCGAAAGTTGAAAGCAAAACTCTTGAACAAAATTTATTTCAGACGAGCAACTGCATAAATCGTTATGTTTCCCGGAAGAACTGCACATGACATTAAGGCAATATTAATTAATACTTATATAAAAAAAAAAAACTTATACCTTTTCATATTAGGTTCGACTTATCTGTTTGCATTGGGTCCTAAGGACAGCTTTTGGAAAACCTTGTAATTCTTCCACAGTATTAAAGAGATCTAGTATTACAGAGAATTGTAATAACGCGAGACTTTATTTATTTTGTATTTTGTATTTTGGCACATGCCAAAATTAGTTTCACTATTTTCTTAAAAGGGTGTAATTTCTCCGGGACGGTTTGTCTTGACCGCATTATAAGCCCCTGTAAAGTTATCATTCCGCGTACGCTGTATACCGACGCACTGAAGTTGAACAACCTGCACTAACTCTCGTGGTCATAACCTCCTTGTTGCCAAGGGGACGCTGCGAAAAACAACTTGTTTATCGGTAAAGAGTAGTACAAATCTGCGCTTCTGAAACAGTCACGTGTGCAGTAGCTTGCCGGCTCTGCTGCGGCACGCGATCAAAGGGAACATACATAAAAACAGCAAAAATCCGAACGCCACCCTGGCACAGGTCAGAGCTAAGACGCTAAAAGCTCGAGCCAAAAAACGCAGCTTTTTGCGTTAAAAAAAAGAAGAAAAAGAGAACAGAAAAGCCGCGACGCTAGGTGGTCTGATGTCACCACCAGGGTTGTAAAGTACCTAGGTATAAGTAACTGGAAATCGGTATCTAGGTACTTTTGTTGTACCTGAGGTACAAACCTAGGTACTTTCGTTTCTCGGTATCTGTATTTGTATCTTAGGTACCTTTTACAGTTACTTTTAGTAACTAAGTGAAGTTACTTTTTACAGGTACTTTTTTATTCACTTCGTCAAAATGGTGGAAACTATAAATCTTAAAGTATTAACACACTGAACATGTGCCGTGATTGACGTTGAGTTGGGTATGACCTGGGAGGCACTGACTTGATAGAACGACGTACGACACTTTAGCGAATGGCGGTGTTAATTTCAGCAAACGGTGGATTAGCGATGCCGTTCTAGCGACACCAATTTATCGAATCGCTTCGGAACTCCGTTTAGGGAAAATAGTGACCTGCTTCCTTCATATCAAACCGAAATCGACTTCATTGCGTGTTTAAAGCTCCTCTGACAGCTATACAAGGGAGGAGATAACTTGAAAGACGTGCGCAATTTCTGTTGCCTGTATCTTGTCCTGGAGGTGGCTCTCTTCTGCCATAAATACAATATACAATATAATTTACAATAAACTATAATTACAATCGCAAAGTAATGTAACATTGCCTATATAATACAGTTTCCACTCAATAGATCAGACTCAAACTTTGCAGTTAACAAAACTGAAAAAGTTCCGAAAGAAAAAACAAAAAGCTTAATTTTCTTTCGACAACGAAAAAAAAAAAAGAAGCTTGAAGCTTTTCGTTTGTTGTCGCAAAGGTTAGGTGCATATGCACTCGACTCATGCGTTTCTTCATGCGGCCGACGTCCTCTGGGCCCGTCGACGTCAGCACCGGCTCTGAGGACAAGACCGTCAACAAGCGAGTTTCGGTGGTTTTGGCGTGACATGGTAAACAGTGGAAGCTGTGGCCTCGGTGAACTATTTGGAGCGGGGATAAGGCCCGTGAGGACTCAACTCCGATGTAGATACCGGATTGACAGCAATAAAGCACATTTATCGAAATCGTTTTTGTGTGTATCCTTAGTATAAAAAGCTTTGCTTCCAATATATTGTGACTAATGTTGGGAAAATAAATAAAGTATCTTTGAATTAATTGTACCCGTACCTACATTTTTAATGTAGGTACATTTTTAAGCGAGTACCTAGGTACGTACCTAGGTACCTTTTCGTATGAGTAACTGTAACTGTATCTTAGGTACATTTTCGCAGTAACGTTTACAACCCTGGTCATCACCCAGATATACGAGACGCGCACCATAGTGGTGGTGTCATGAATACCGCACCTTTGATTGTTTTACAACTTTGAATCTAGCCAATTTCGGACGTGGAAACGTTTTCTTTTTCGGTTCTTCAGCACTCCAAAGGAAAAAGCTCAGAAAGGGATCATTTTGCGAATCCCTCTGGCGCCCAATCAGGTGAGCTTGTACTTCCCAAAACGAGGGTGCTACAAGTAGTGGAGCACAGTTCGGTGAGTTTGTACTACTTTAAGATAGGGTGCCACAGTTAGTTCAAAGTTTAAGCGCAGGAGGCATATATATATGACCAGAGGTATCAGGCGTTTGTAACATCATTTTGGGGAAGGACGAAGTCCAAATCTAATGGACTTGTAGCTCTCAAGTTTGAGGATCAAAGGATCTAGGATTAAAATTAAAATATTTGTAGGTCGAATTTCGGTTATGCGACATTCGAACGCTACAAAAAAAAAATATGAAGGAAGAAAAAAAAGTACATTTTCGTCGTTTGGAAGCATTCTGATTTTGTGTATTTAATTCCTTTTCTTGCTTTAAACAATTTATTTGCTTGCGATGACAGTCGCTGGCAAACGCTCGTATATGAGCGTCACCCGTGCATAATCGGATGCTGGAGCTAAAGTCACTTTAGCTGGAGCCGGCCGCCTTTATGGTCGCGCGTCTTGCGAACGCTAAACCTCGGGTTTATACCAGCATTACATGGTTGCGCCTCGCGGGCACGCTTGCGGCCTCTGGCCGAGTGAAACAGACCTGCGCGCCGAGAAACTGAGGGAGAGGAGGAGACGTCAGAACCCCGAGCTCTGATTGGACAGATTAGTGGGTAGACCTAAAGCTATAGCAGCCTTTGTCTCCACTGCACTCGTCGAACGCGTTCGAATGTGACAGCCAAACGCCGGACGCCGGCGTTCCGCGCTCTAACGCGTTCGACCAGTGCAGTGGAGACAAAGGCTGCTAGCTTTAGGTCTACCCACTAATCTGTCCAATCAGAGCTCGGGGTTCTGACGTCTCCTCCTCTCCTCAGTTTCTCGGCGCATAAACTGAGCGAAGAAAACCACATCGAAGGTCCGGTTGCTTTCGTGGCTATGAGCGTTCTGTTTTGCGCTTTCGATTCTGCGCGTTCCTCTCACGCGCTCTCTGAGGCTCGTGCCTCGCGTCTCAGTCATTTATTAATTTTTGTATAGACAATGGCAAGCATGGCATCTTACTGGTGCCCCATGCGTGCAAGCATGTGCAGCGTGGACGTGGACGTAGTATGGGCAAGCTTGTAAATCCACGCGCTTGCCAGCACGAGCAGAGGCATGGCGGTGTCCAGATGCCCTGCTTGCAATCGTCTATAGAAGGACACACCTATGGTGCGTCGGTCGCTACATCATTAACGTTTAAATGCAGGGTGGGGCCAGGCAGTCAAGATTGAATGTCTCGCAATGTTGGCCATCTGTATGCTTGAAGGTAGGAAGAACAAAAGTGTACCTCAACAAATACTGTACGTGTCGTCTCGCAGCGTTCTACGATGTAAGTTGTGACGGCAGATCCACCATCGTCCAAGGGTGGTTCCCACGACAGGGTGACATGGTCTCCTGCAGTTTCTGGGAATTGAATTGGTCCCTCAGGAGGGCCTGGCTTGTCTGAAAACAATCAACACAAACGACTTATTGCAATCTCCAAGTAAAATTATTTCTACCTTTCGAGCACCTACGAAGCGGATGTAGATTAAGATGTCCTTTCGCGAGCTGCGTTCAAAGTTTATCTTAGGAGAGACAGACATTGATGAAAGGAGCATGTCGCTGCTCATCACTTTTCGTTTTATGGCGGATTGAGAGTGGAATTTACGAATGTTCAATCTTGTTTAACGTACATTAAAAAAAAAGTAGTGTTCGAAAGACACTTTTTTTTCTAATACGGGTGGAGACCAAGTTCATTTCTGCGTTTTAGCGCTAAAAAAAACGTATTAGGGACATTATTTAAAACTTTTGCTCGATTCACGTTTTTTTTTCTGCATTGATGCACGCTCTTGTGTCCTCAAAGGACGCCTCACTTTTGCCACGTCACAATCTCATCTGTATTTCAGTAGGGCACGTTGAATGTCAACATTGACAGAAGCAGTCAACATTCTATTCAGGCGTCACTGTGAGCACCTTGGCTAATTTTGCCTCGGCATACATTTCCAGTCATCGTTTTGTTTCGGTGCTTTCTGGCAGCCAAACGTTTGCAGGTACTAACCCAACACCCTGAGCTTGAACTCGTGAGTGGCGCTGCCAGCAGGGTTGTTCAGCTGCAGGGTGTAGATACCCGAGTCGGATCCCTCCGTGCTGTGAATGGTGATGGTGGATGTGCCTTCCTTGTCGGTGATCAGGGTGTGCTTGGTGGATTGCAGCGGGGCTCCGTTGTACAGCCACGCCGCCGACGGGGCGGGGAATCCGTGTATGGTGGCGATCACCTGGAATTCTTCTTGCTTGTGCATTCGCACATTCTTGAGCCTTTCATCAAACTCCGCCCGAGGAGGGTCTGTAAAGAATGCGTCCAGCGAACAAATTGAAATAGGGATTCAAGTTCCAGTAATATGGAATTGCCTCTTTTATTAACGCTATTGGATCTTTGCGATGAATAGAAGATCCAGTGTTAAAATTAGTGTTTGCATGCTTTTACATGGTGGGAATTCGAATGTTTCTCACCTCCAACTGTAAGCGTGCACGTTGATTCTGCAGATCCGTGGGGGTTTGTTGCCTTGCATGTGTATTTTCCCCCAGATTTTGTAGAGGCTTCTTTGATCCGTAATGTTGCTTTCTGGTCTTTGAAATCGGCGCTAAAGTTGGTGATCATAACTAAGTCTTTACCATTTTTCAACCTGCGATAGAAAAGAATTTACGTTCTCCTAAGAGATACATCGAATATATGCTCATGTATTGCGTGCTTAGTAAAATGAAAAACTGACACCGATTTTTATCGCGAAAATTTTAGAAGTCATGGAATCAGGCACTTAGCCCGGATTTTGATCTGGGGGAGGGGGGGGGCAATGACAAAATGCTGTATGACGGAGAGGGGGGGGGGAGGAGGCCCCAGCAAAATGGAAGACATCGGGGGAGGGGGCGGGCCCATGCCCCCCCCCTTTTGGCTACGTGGCTGCATGTGCATGGAATGCATTATTTAAAGAGCGATCGTTTAAATTTCATTAGATCATGTTAAAGAGTTAAAGGTGCTTTTGGGGAGTGACGAAGAATATAGTGTTAATTAACTACCATCACTCCCTACTCCAACATCATCATTCGCTACGGAGAGCATAGCAGACAGCAGCTGTAGTATGACACGTAGTGCCCACTACGTCTCCAACTACAGGGGATTTTGGGTTCGATTTTGGGTGGGGAATAAGTATACAATGGTTTAATTTGGATATATGTAGTGTAAATTGTTTTGATAATGCTGTCGTGGTAACTAAACCGCTTGTGGTGACACGCCATGCCGTGGGGTATGGACGGACACATTTCCGCGAGTAGGAGGTTGCGTTATTAAGCACTCTATAGTAGGTTACAAGTCAAGAAGGTAGCGGCAAATGCCCCTCAAAGGGAATCATATATCCCTCCGCCACCTCCCCATCCAATAGCGTCCCACCGTTTCCGTGACGTCGTGGCCAACGCGGGAGAGCAAAGCAAGGCATCTGCCTTGCTTTGAATATTTGCTTTATCTTTCGACCTTCACTTAGCGTTGTGGAACCCCCGAGAGGGAGATAAGAAGTCGTTTTTGTTTCCGGTGGAAACAAAACGACTTTGGGAGATTAGCTTCCCCCTCCGATTGATACAAAGGCCACTTTCAGGGGCTCGGTTTCCTCACCGATGAATACAAGGGCCGCTTTCTTAAAAAAAGGGGGGGGGGGGTCGGACACAACTTGGCATCACTCTGGTGGCATTATCTCTTCATTGAAGCGGAACAAGGGGTGTTTCCAGAGAACTATTCTTTCGACTGCGGATGGATTTCAAACAGTCGCATCACGACTATGGGAGGAGCTTCTCCTACCTTCTTGACTTGTAACCGACTATAGACGGATTAAGAAAAAAAAAAAAAAAGCCACTGGATGTAGTCAAGAAAGTGCGCGACATTCCTTTGAAAGATTGAGCAAGACTGCATAACTATAATCATGTCACAAAAGTTGCGAACCCCCCCCCCTCTTTAAAAAAATAAAAAAAAATAAAACAGCACTTAAGGATTGTTTTTTAAGGATTCCGCTATCACATTTTCGTTCCGTCACATGGGAGCTGCCGTAACTTCAGAGATTTTCGGGGACGTCATGCATTGTACGATTCTTTCTTTTCACCGCTACGCAGTGGTGGGAAGACTGGAAGCGCGTAGACGAGCAGCAATGAAGCGCTGGAAAGGGCTCATCCGGGAGCATTTTTGGAGGATGTCTAGATGTACCATTTTCTAAGGTATTTTTATTTATTGTCTTCGCGAGATGTTAGTTACAATTTTGTGAACGGATGGCTTATTACATATTTTTTCTTCTTTCGATTCTCTACCAACATATAGTTCGCTCTTGACTGAATTCTTTATTGTCAAACTGTCTACTTTTAGAAAATAAAATCCTATTGGAACAATATATAGACCTAGGTTTTTTTTAAGACTGAAACTAGATAAAAAAAGACACTGCAAATTAAAAAACAAAACAAAAACGATTCCCTTCGGGATAACGTTATCCACCGTGGCGCACATCAGGTAGAGTGTGTAAAGTGATAATGAGCAAAGAAATGAGCTAACATTCACTAATTAACTTATTAAATATTCACCACAGCTGGCACATTCCAATTAATAATTTGTTGTCCATCGCCAAAAGATACCATGTAAGTTGCTAAATTTCGACAACTAGATCCTGCTCCGCGCTGTCTATTTCCCGCCATATCGAAACTAACAGAGAAGAAGCGCAGAAAGCTGAACACCCGTAAAAACTGCACAATACAACGCTCTTTTTTTACGGTTACGTGATTTTTATCGACTTGCGGCAACGTTATTAGATTAGCTTAGTTACATAATTGCTGAGACACGCTGCTTGCACGAGCAGTACCCCCCCCCCCCCGCCCTTCACTCATCACGACTCGCCTCCTGTCGTTCCACGCGCTGGACGGCCGCTATGGTAAGTGCAGTGTATTCTATGGGATACGTGCGTTTTGAAGCACAGCGTCTAGAGCGTCAAGATGGCGCTCCACCGTACTCTATGGAACCCACAGTTATGAAACAAAAATCTAGATGGTTCTTCAAACGACGGGAGGCGGACTGAAGTGAGTGAGGGGAGTACCCCCTTCCGCGGGAGTTCCACAACTGAGGTAATCTAGTAACGTTGGCTCGCGGTGACTCGCTACCCGCGTCCGCTACGGAGGCTGACGTCGCTTCCGGTTGAGACTTCCGCCGTTATCTTTGCGTCTAGTTTCGGTATTTCGTCTGCTCACGGCTTAAACTTGCCAGAGAGTAGCGCGAAGCTCAATTTAGTTGTCTAAATTCTTACAATTGCTGTGGCATATTTGGAAAGAAAACACATTTCTTATTTGAATCTGCCAGCTGAAGTGAATATTTAAGAAAGTTGTTTAGTCCATTCTTGGTAATCACTTGTCGTTCCAACGTAAATATAAATGCGTCGAAAACCTGGCATCATCGACAAAGTCTTTATTATACGGAGTTTCCGTGGCGCCATCTATCCGAGGTCAACAAAACCGTCACGTCTATCTGCTGCCGCGAAGAGCCGCCAGAACCCGGACGGCCGCAGAGGAGGGCCGGGTGGCGCAAGCACGTGGTCATGTGGTCGCGAGCGGGTGACTTCTGGCTGTTCTAGAGATAGAGCTTCACCGGAACCCCCGCGTCCCCCTTTCACGTCAGAGCGCACGTGACTCGGAGGTCGGTAAAGGAGTTTGGAGGTTCCAAAAACTTAAATCTTTGTAATTAAAAAAAAAAATACAAACTAGGACATGCAGGCAAAAGCGGTTTTTTGTTCTCTACTTCAGAAGGGTCGAGACACCAACTCCCCCAATTATTTAAGCAAAGCACTGAAATTGTTGCACAGTTCTTTTAACGAAAAAATAGAGTGCAGGCAAGCTGGAGTAAGTTGAACATGACTGTAAACCTGAGACTGGTGTAGGAAAAGGAAAACGCAAAGCAAGACCGAAGAAGCACAGGCAACGTCTCACTTACCATTTTACTGTAGGCGTTGGGTTTCCAGAAATTCTGCAGGTTAATTCTGCAGGCTTTTTAAGACCCACAGATTTATCGGCAAGATGCTCTAATATTACAGGTGGCTCACCTCCTAGGGAAGAGAAGGAGGCAGCTCATTATTAAAGCATCAAATGCTTTTAAACGCTACCCCCCCCCCCAATTTCGTCCGTTCGTCCGTCCTTCCGTTCGTGCATTTCCCACTAAATTTAGCGGAAAAATTGATTTTACGTGACCTACACACGAATTCAGCTTCATCGCTAAATTCAGCGGGAAATTTGATGTCACGTGACGTGACGTCAGGGACCTACAGACCAATTCAGTTTTTTTGCTAAATTTAGCGGAATAATTGGCGTCACATGATCTATACACCAATTCAGTTTCCCCGTAAAATTTGGCGGCAAAATTGATGTCACGTCACCTATACACCAATGCAGTTTCCCCGCTAAATTTGGCGGGAAAATTGATTTCACGTGACCCGATACACCAATTCAGTTTCGCCGCTAAATATGGCGGGAAAATTGATATCCCGTAACCTATACACCAATTTAGTTTCACCGTTAAATTTGGCGGAAAATTGATTTCACGTGACCCATACACCAATTTAGTTTTCCCGCTAAATTTGGCGGGAAGATTTATGTCATGAGACCTATACCCCGATTCAGTTTTGTGGGGAAATTTTGTTGGGAGATTGATGTCACTTGACCTGATGTCACGTGGCTTATACACCAATTTAGTTTCCCTGCTAAATTTGGCGGGAAAATTGATGTCACGTGACCCATACACCAATATAGTTTGCCCGCTAAATTTAGCGGTAAAACTAAAAATTCGAAATCCTATAATGCATTTCAGGCATTATAGATCTTCGAAAGTAAAGGTCGCTGTCAATTTTTATATATGCAGGCATCTACCAACCTAAAGATGACTGAAGAGGTGTTGAACTTTTTAGAGCACCTTTAATTCACTTTCTTCCGATATTTCATAATTTTAGAGAAGGAAAAAACTGAGGCTATCTGGTAATCAGGACATACCTGTGTCAAAAATATTAAGAATAAGCTCTTAAAAAAATTCAAAATGAGCAGCCCTTGCGAATGCTATGCGTTAACGCCGCCTCTCTTTGTGCTTCACTCGGCCAGAAAAAAAAAAAATAGTAACGCGGGTAAGCGAAGTTTTGGATAAACTAATTGTTTGTGGTGTTTTGATCTAGCAGACACACCTTTATATTGTATTGCTTTTCTCTAAAGGTTTTCGGAACTGTAGTAGGAAAACGGCCGTTTTAATTGAAATGCGGAGCGCAAGTTCGTCTGCTTCTTTGCACAGGAGTTGCGATGATGTCAGAATGCCGAGCTCTTATTGGCTGATTGGAAAACAAAATAGTGGGTAGACTTCAAGGCATCTAGCATTGAGGTCTACCCACTATCCATCCAATCAAAGCCAATCAGAACTCTGCATCGTTCTGACGTCACTGCGACCCCTGCGTAAGAAAGAAGCAGACGATTTGCTCTCCGCATAAGAAACAGAGCAGCTCCTATTATTACATAAAACTCTAATATAATAAATAAAACAATTTTTTTTGTGTTAGGTAGAGACGATAGTAAACGCTTCCTTCAATAGATGTAATCTAGTAAATATTTTTAAAGTATCTAATGGATATTTAAAAAAAATATTTATCAATAATTTCTTTTGTAGTGGCTTTCTCTCTCTTGGAGGCCATTACAGGAGAAGTTGAAAAAATATTTATATAATTCCATCAAATTTTGGACGAACAAAACATATTCTCAAAATATCACAGTAAGTTAGTACTTGCAAAACATAAAAGCATGAGCACGACGCAAACAAAGCATCGTACAGTTTCTGTTAAAATTTACACATTTAAGAACATATTTGAAATATTAGAAACAGTAATATTCACTCAAACTAATTTACATGCGTTTTTTTTATTGACAAAACAGCGTTTTTATATATAGGGTGTCCCAAGTCACCAGGCTCGATCTAAAATGGACCGTAAAAATCGACGCCTGCACGTAGCCATCTAAACCTTTTGTCAGAAGTGTATTTCACAGGTCGTTTTTTTTTCTTTTATAAAAATACAAAGCGTAGCCCTCTTTCTGTAAAAAAAAAAAAAATAAGGCCAAGAAACTTGCCAGGGTCTACGGCGGGCGGCGACGCAGACGACCAAGTGGAGTAGCGGGGCGGATTTGGCGCTCGTATTGATAAATGGCGCGATTTCCTTAGCGAGACTGCTCGCGACCACCGTGGTTTATTAAATGAACAATCTTTTTGTAATGTACCTTTGGTTAAAACATATCCGCGGACAATAAAAGCAAAACTTAAAGAAAAAAAAACGCGTTTGCATAACGACAGCACTCTTGCTGCCAACGGATTTCGTCTGCGTGTCTTGTGCTTTCTTTCGCTGGTTGGCTACACCTTCGGACGCTGCTCCGGACGCCATTTATCAATACGCGCGCCAAACGCTCCCCGCAGCTGAACTTGGTCGTCTGCGTCGGCGTCCTCCGTTGACCCTGGCAAGTATTTTTGGCCCTTTCTTTTTCACAGAAAGGGAGCTACATTTTGCAATTTTACAAGAAAACACCGACCTGTGATATACACCTTTGACGAAGAGTTTAGATTGGAATGTGCAGGCGTCGATTTTTACGGTCCATTTTAGATCGAGTCTGGTGACATGGGACACCCTATATATTGAAAATGGTGCACGTTTGAGGAGTTTACACACATACTGGAAGCTTATTGCATTGTTCATCGCTTGTACAAAAAAAGAAAAAAGAATGTCAGTAAATAAGTATTTATTCTACTGTTTTATGGTTGCATTTTTTCTCTCTCGTTATTTAGTGAGCGTGATTGCTTACGCACTTCCTTTAGAAGTATGGTTCTGGGTAAATATTTTATTGTCTATTACAACTGAGTAAAACCGTATTAACCAAGGATATCTCCTTCTAGTCTTGAAATACTTTTCAGGTACAGTATTTATAAATTTAGTTACTGAAACGTACTACTGATTTACCTCTATGTGTCGTCTCTGTGTCGTCTTTTACTGTGCCTTTTAATTTGACATTTTATGTGTATAATCTCACGTGTAATCCAGGGATTCTTTCGATTCGTACTTTTATTTTTGTTGGGGATGCAATTATAAATAAAAAAGAAATAGCTCTAGATTTGTTTACAGATTACCTACCGTATCAGCAATTCTAAGTTACTCAAAAGTGTCCATTGATATATCTATAAGCAATCTATAATACGTGTATCATCTGCGCGGGAAACGTTTTTAACAACTATGGGCTTCAAAGTCCGATGATTGCTATATTGTGGGAAATGAAATGCGAACAATACTGTTGAAAATGCAAAAGTGAAACTTATCAAGTGCAAGCGCAGACGATGGCGAGCCTGCAGGGCGCTCGTGCACGGAGCACGGGGCTCGCTCTCTTTTTTACAGTTTTCTTTTCTATCTTGAGCGGAATGGGCGTTGGAAATAAAACCTTTTGAAACATTGTCAACCTGCTCCTCTTCCTGAACTTGAATTCAACAGGACCATTTTATGGTCAGAAATTCCCTCCACAACTGAGACTTCGTAATCAGGTATATTGTATGTGATGAAGAATAACTCCAGTACTGACTGAGAGTGATCAGTGCTTCACGTGTGTTAATTCACTAGGTGGATAAGATTGTGATTGAACGTGATATTTAATATATTTCTCTAATTAGGCCGTCACCAATTTCCAGTGAATCCCAGTTTATATAAGCCAAATCAAAGTCTCCAGTCATTATTATTATGGTATCGCTATTCGCATATTTACACAGAAAATTATTCAAGCATTCCAAAAACTCAACCGGCGCGTTTGGTGGCCTATGCTATAAACTACTTATAAAAGAAATGCACGATCCCAAAAAGATATTCAGCACGAGACTTTTCATTGCAATCGCACTGGAGTTCCACGCAAATGATATCATCTTCCAAAGCAATCCTCTATAGTGGTTTGGTCACACCTGAGTAACTTATAGTCAGAGGGTACAATGCAGTTACTTGTAAGATCAGAATTAAGCCATGTTTTCGTATGCACTACAACATGGGTATATTGAGCAAAAAAGAGGAATTCCAGGCCATCACTTTAATTAAGCACACTTTTAGAATTAATGCTATACTTCGTTTCAGCTTGCGTCCAGACGCAAGCGATGCTACAAGCGCGAGCTCCGGGCTTTCAGCGTCTCTGCCAAACACGCGCGCTCGTGTAGTGCAAGCACTGTTCAGGGCCACACGCTCGCGCTGGTAGCATCGGCTGCGTCTGGACCCAAGCTGAAACGAAGTATAATGAGTTCCGGGGTGATTTGAGTCTACCATCGTTTTCAGTCAGTTGTCTACCTCAATTCTAGGCTGATGACGCCGTTGATGTAGCTCAAAATTCCAGAAGCATGTTTCGTTGTTAATTTTGAGCTTTTAGAGCAAACTTTGTTAGCCTATTTGGTGCTGCGATTTCACGTAATTACTTTTTAATTTTTAGTTAAATTTGCGTAGTCGCTGCTGATAGCTTGGTTCTTTAAGTTTTCCCCAGTTATTTAGGATTTCATCTTTACCGTTGAAGTCGTAAATATTAATGATTACTGGCTTATCTACTATCACGCTTCTGTAAAAAGAGTCTGTTAATTCTTTCGATAAAACTTACTATGACGCCGAGCGTTTTTTTTCATAATGTAATTTATTACTGTTTGCTTTTAATCCTCAGTGACTTCGGAATTTGTTCAGAAAAGCCAGATATTATTTGTATTAAATTTTATTAAATTACTGTAAATCAGTTTTAAATTAAATAATGAAGGTTTATTGAGTACCCTCTTGCTGGCGCGTGTAAATAAGGTTCAGTGTCTTCGGCTGTCACATATGAACTCGAAAAAGTCACTCCAAAGGTGTTTTGTTTTACAAAGTGGTATAAACTGAGAAACCCTACAGTGTGTTTTGGGTGTGCTGGTTTCGAACAAATGAGCAGAATACATTCGCGGATTTTCTCTTCTTGTTGATCGTTGTGCGTTAAAGATGTTTCTTGAACAACACCTTTAGATTATTTCTGTATCTACGATAGACTGGGCAGATTAGAGAAGCACTTATTGGCTTACCTTTAGGCTCTATACGAATGTACTTGGTGCCAGGAGACGGTTCGCCTTTCCCTGCTTCGTTCGTTGCCGTTACCCGGAACATGTATTCTTCGCCAGGGGTAAGCCCCGTCACTGACAAACCAAGAAAATGTGTCAGCACAAAAAGGCATAGCATCTTTCTGAAAAATGTGGGCTCACAAATATATTTGAAGCCCGATGCTATGGACTTTGCAACAACTGAAGAGGGTATGCACCTTTGGTGAATGTGTCTTGGACAGTATCAGAGAATGTGCTCCACCGAAGAGTCTGGCGGTCATGGAATTCTACTATGTAATTTGTGATCTTGGAACCACCATCAGACTTGGGCGGTTTCCAAGATAACGTCAGGGAGCCATCTTTTTTGATTTCGGAAGCCTCAGGTGTTCCAGGGGCACCCGGTTTGTCTATAGTGCCAAAGGTAGGAGGAACAACCATACTTTAGTATTTGCGATCTGAAACTCTCCTGACCCATGTCAAGCTCGTTGGCCAGTGCAAAGCGTAAAAAAGTGTTTTACTTACCGATACATAGAATGGTGAATGGCTTACTGCACTCTCCACAGGTGTTTTTCAAAGTAAGGGTTAAAGTTCCCGCATCTGTTGGCTCCAAGTTTTTGATAGTGAGTGTAGCCTGCAAAGTATCACATTGAAATAACGTTTGGACAAAACAGTGCGTTCATAATAGACAAGGTTTTTCAATAAAAGAGGGAGACCGTTTTCGATTCAGGATTTTAGCTTCACTGGTACAGACGGCCAAGGTGCGAAGGCAAAATAAGCTACAATAACCATGGTGAATTTAACCTGAGACTGGATCAGAAGGAGAGAAATATCTTATTAAAAACGGTGAGTGTGCAGGCAAACTGGTGATAATTTATCATAATGTAACAACTGAGACTGTGGTGCAAAAAACTGAAACTCTCAAGTCTAAGGAAAAGAAAACAGTAGGAGAGCGTCTCAAGAGACGTTCTTTCACTTCTGTCTTTTCCTTCGACTTGAAAATTTCTTAATTTTTCTGAACCATAGCCTGAAATGTTACAGTGTGATGCAAATATATTGAAGTAATAAAAAAAAACAGGGTCCCTTTTTTTTTACCACTCTTAAGATATTTTCTTCCTGCTCTAGTTTCGGGTTAAATTCATCATGGTAGACTTCGCCCAGCTCGCCTGCGCACTGATTATTTTCGACAACTGTTCTCTTTAAAAAGCAAGCATCAAGTCACTCAAGCCTCATGCGATGAATTTACCTCTTCTGGCGACATGTCCATGGTGATTTTATTTTTCACGGGCTCCAAAGGCCGATCGCCAAGTTTCCAAGTTTCAGTTGGTTGTGGAATGCCAGTATAAGGAATGGGTATTCTGAGAGTGTCCCCCTTCTTACTCGAAAAAGTTTGTTTGTCGGTTGTTATCCTCGGAGGAGCTGTTACGTGGGAGAAAACATTACGTCAGAGATGCGAACATCGATGTAACTCAATTCAAAATGTGTTTCACTTGCCATGAACAACAACGGACGATGAACACTTTTTATCCTTGAGGACACACGAGTAGACGCCTTGGTCATCCATGGAACTTTCCCGGATGATCAGCTTTCTGCTCTTGCCTTCTGTCGTCACAAACACCTGATAAACGATATACACAATGTAAATGAAGAGTGGAGCGGTTTTTGTTTGCTTACTTTAATATTTAGGGGAAAGGAAAGGAGAAAGAAAGTGGGCGAAAAAATTGGGTCAGCGGTTTAGTCAACCGCAAAACAATCAAAGGTTTTTTGTTTTTTTGGCACAACATGTTTTAAGTGATTTTTTTATGAACATAATTAAATGTGTGCTTGTACGAAATATAAACAAGAGCAGAGCAAACTCAAGAGAAAGACTTGCCTTTTCAGTGGGGTTTATGGTGTCGCCGTCCTTCATCCAACGAACTTCTAGCGTTTCCCGTGACACCTCCACGAGTAACGTTACTGTATCGCTCTCACGCACAATCACATCACGAAGACGGAGCGTGAATTCTGCTTCAGCGTCTGTAGGTGAGTTCAATGCGTACGTCGTTTGAGAAGATACTCATTGACAGACCAGCTTCTTTTTAATACAAACGCCAAAGGATTACGCCTCGATCTTAGAACCGAGATAAGCAACTCTTTAATGCAGTTAGGTCTTGGGCTCACCTTCCACATGAAGAAGCGTGGATGTCTTGACATTGCCCGCTACACATGTGTACTCCGCAGTGTCGTCTTTATCAACACAGGGAACGACAAGACGTCGCACTTTTTCCTCTTTGACAAACTTGAACCTGGAAATAGTTGTAGGATACTTAATATTCATTTATTTATGTATTTCATTTTACGTGCCCGAAAACGAACATGCAGGTCTCCTCCTTGGTGCGCAAATATATAATTATGAACAGAAAAGAAGAAAAACACAATTGCAAGTTTCAAACACAAAACAACGAACATACAATATTTAAAGTTCGGCAACAAGCAGTTTCACTTGGTTCCTGAACACCTGAATGTTACTGTATATATCAAGTTCGGCATTTTCAATATTGAATATTGATAAACAGAGATTGTATCCGTGACAGAGGAGATGGTTTACAGACAATGTGAATGCTGAAAGTACTGCGGGTACTAGTGGAACGAGGAGGGACATTAATGTTTACATCACGTAAAAGCGAAGCACTGTCAAATACGCTATTTATAATTTTGTACAGAAAAACTAATTCGCGCTCTGCTCTTCAATTTTTCAGAGTCTTCCAAGTATTGTTCTACAAATGTTACATTTATGTAAGGGTGAGATAACCGAAAATAACAACCTACCGTTGGTCCATTGGAATGGGTTTGCCATTTTTCATCCATACAACATCAACATCAGCTTGAGATAAGGCAACCTCGAAAACAGCATCAGTGTCCTGTGGTACGGTCGTTTTCTCTGGAAGCCTCGCAGTGAATTGCACAGATGGGGCTGAAAGTTGAGCAAGTTTTGTTTATTTTCTAATATTAAAACCCCCTATTAACGTTGTCATCTATGTAAACATGGAGTGCTTACGTTCTACAGTAAGCCTGGCACTGCATGATTGGTCCCCAACCTTACAGGTGTAGCGTCCTGCGTCCTGAGTGACTGATTGCTTGATTACAAGGGTCTGCTTCTTTCCGTCAATCTTTAACTGAACACGGTCATTGAACTGCAGCTCTTTCCCTGTACCAAACGCACAAGTTTTAGTGACGCGTCGAAACATAATCGGCCGAGTATGTCTTACCATCTTTGAACCAGCGAACCAGTGCATCTCCTTTGGTCAGTTCGATGGTGAACTTAGCGGTGTCATCTTTGGCAACTGTCTGGTCTGTCATTGGACTAGTGATTTCCGGAGGCAGCTCTAAAATATTAGAATATCGAAGTCAGTGATTGAGTGGAAACCACGGCAAGCAGTCCCAGGTGTATATGAAAACACGGAGAGGGGCGGTTTTATTTGGATTCAGGCAGCGAGCTACATTTGTATTTATTATTTTTCTTAAAATTTTTATATGTTGTGCAGTATACCGCGCCAAAAACAACACTTCATATCTTAAAGTTCGGACTTGATTCCTGTTGAAGAAATACAATCCCAAAGGGGCGGGGAAGGACAACAGGGTTATGACGATTCACGCCTGTGACATATTTGTTTTGTGCTTCATCCTAGCAGTATTGGCTACTGATTCTCAACAGTAGTTTAGGGTACTCTATCTATATTCTAGAAATACATTTAAATGTATGTATTATATAAATACAATAAATGTATGTATATCCGATTGTTTATACATACATTTAACGTTTAAACATGGATAACCCTTTTCAAGGTAACGATATTTAAAGATGGAAAATTCATTTTGTTTTTGGACTCGCTCGATGAATAAACTGTTACTTTTGAAAATGCCGTTCCAAACAACCGAGGCGTACTCTAGCTGGGATCTACGTAACAGTACAGCGTGAAAAAAGCGGACGGGCTTTTGAATTCCTTCGTTATGCGAGACGCGGCACCTGACGTGCGAAAAGCCGATTGAACCACTCTGGTAACGTGAGTGTCAGATCTCAGGGTTGAATAAAAAACAACACCAAGGTCTCTCAGTTCGCTTACACGTGACAGCAGTTCGCCATGATAACGACATGGAAAACATATATCGTGGGTCTTGCGAGAATATATCATTACATTTGATTTAGAACGATTCAAATGGAGGTCATTGTCGAAACATAAATGACCGAAGGAATATGCGTCATTCTGAAGCGTGATGCAATCCTCAAAGGTCAATATTTTTTTGTAAAGTTTTATATCATTAGCGTACAGCAGAAATGATGAGTTTGATATAATCTGAGAGACATAATTTACGAAAAAGATTGAAAAGGACCAAGACAGATCCCTGAATCACTCCAGAGCTTGCCTTGTACAAGGACGAGGTAGTATTGTTGACACGGACGTACGCTTGCCTATTGGACAAATAGCTTTTTAACAAGTTGTATTCGGAACCACATACTCCGTAGGAAGGAAGCTTGTATAAGAGGATGTTGTGGTCGTCGAAATAAATACGTCGAAAGCCTTACTCAGGTCGAAATAAAAAACTTCAAGACCTCTATTACAGACTACTAAAGATGCAGCAGACGTGAAAGATACGAGATTGGTAGATGTCGATCTGCCGGACATGAATAATAATAATAATAATAATAATAATAATAATAATAATAATAATAATAATAATAATAATAATAATAATAATAACAATAATCACCACCCCCACCCCACCACCACCACCACCACCACCGCCACCACCACCACCACCACCACCATCATCATCATCATCATCATCATCTTGACGAGCTCTCGGAACTCATACATTCCGAAGCAGCATCGTGATAGGAATATTCAAGCGAAGTACATATAATTCATCACTAAGCAGATGTCACGCCTAAATGATCTGCGGTACATGACCTATACTTTTTACCAGAAAGCTTGGACTGTCCAACATAAAGCAGTGACCGAGTTAATGGGGTGTTGATCCTGGGATTGAGCCTGTTCTTCCACGGCCGCTAAAATTCTTCAGTGCCCCACAGAAGAAATCTAGAGGTCGTGGTTTTTCAGTGGGACAAGTTCAGTAAGTTTGTCCATCTGAAGAAAGGTGTCTGAAATGCGGATGTGTCCGACTTGGGCCGTTTTACTACAGTTGGTTGCAGTTGAACAATCTACCCATGCGAAATACTGTTATAAAAATTATCTTAATTGGAAATGGAACGTTGTCGAGGTGCGAACACAAACATGTTAGCGGATGTTGAACCAAGTAAGAGGGTTTTCAACTTACCGATTACTATCAGGTCAGCGGAGGTTTCTTGGTCTCCCAAGACACAAGTGTACTCGCCTTCATCTTTAATGCTAGCATTCTTGATCACCAGCTTTTGATAGGGGCCCTCGGAAAGAGATTGGAATTTTTCCGGCGACTCTTCGAGTTGCAGGGGCTCGCCATCTTTGCACCAGGTAACGTGAGAAACTGGACGATTGGTTTTCGTCACAAACATGGCGACGTGGTTTTCCTTGACTTCCACATCTTGAAGCTTTTCCACAAATGTCAGATTTGGCTCTGCGATATGCACAACATTACATACGCACTTGAAATAAAGGAGTATTAACACGAGTGAAACCATTCTCGAAATAGTGCTAATATGCGAGATATACAATACGGGTTATTTTTATTGGCTGAATATGTTCGCAAAGCAAGGGACACCTGAAATAAATATTTGTTTCCTTCGGCATGAATTTGTCGGCTGCGGTGATCATCAGGACTCGAGTGTAACGAGATATAAAGCGAGGTAATAAGATACAGTCTAAAAAATTTAAGGCTCCAATTCACGCTGTGAAGATGGTTGGACAGCGAAGCTGGGGTATGACCTGCAACGATTGCCCACTGCACTATAGACCCTTTTATGGCAAACGCCACCAGGCTGTGCTCCAGTCTTTGACGTCCCAGATAACTTCCGGTTTATAAAAATAATGAACGACGAGTTGTCATAGCAACGAGGCCACCTTAACACCGCTGCTTGAAAGGTGGATGAGATGTTTAACCACCAATTCTCTAGGTAAACGCCAAAGGAACGAAAAAGTGCGAGATCTGTTAAAATATTTCGAGTATTCTTGTGAACCAACTTGCTTCCCTCAAGATGTAATATTGTACAGCCGAAGGTCCTCATTAAATCTTCAACTTTGTTGTCCGTGTATCATTTATGCTTTCTAGCACTCGTGACATAAGCAAGCTCAACAGGCTAGCAAAGACCGGAAGTCGCTTGGGACGCAAGCGGCAGTTCATGTTGTAAACAGCAAAGGGTCTATACTCGGGGTGGCCAAGCTGCGGCTCACGAGCCGCATGCGGCTCTTCGCGTTATAAAGTGCGGCTCGCGGCTCCCTCCCCTCCCCCTACTCCCCCGCCTTCCTCCTGGTCACACGAGCACTTCCCCAGAAAGAGAAATGGAACGCGTATTAAATCGAAAGACAGGTTGCGGTTTGGTAGTCTTGTGCTACTGCTACCTTACGTACAGTTGGACTGCTTTTGACTCGGATAGTTCGGAAGTAGTTCGAGTTTCATTTATTGCACTGGACAAAGATTGCACCCCCCCCCACCCCCGCGGCTCTTAGAAGTTTCGTGGTTTTGTTTGCGGCTCCAAGGCCGGGTCAGCCTAGCTACACCTGGGTCACTATACCAAATGACCGACGAAAGAAAAGTAAATGCACTGTACCAAAACTTTTTTTATATATATGAAATACTTCGTACTCTGCCGTTGCCGCAGCAGCTTATGCAACCGCAATCTTTACGATGAAACCCATGCGGGGAGCGATATGTGCTTATTATGTATCACGTGGTTTTGACACTTGTTTTGTGGTTTTCTTATTGAAACAAGTGTCAAAACCACATGATAATAGATAAAGCGCGCGCGAACGATGATAAGGCGCGTGCGCGGGTTTTCTATCGACTACTGTTCTGTCGATGGGCACGAAAAAGTCAAACCAACGAGTCATATAGTCATATACAGCTTCTTTGTACAACAGGGCTGCGCTTCTGCGGTGCTTTGCTGCAGACTACATTAAGATTGCGGTAGCATTTCGATGTGCCTTCTGTAAAGACGTAGTCCGCTCATTAAATTGACACGAACCTTCTTCCTTCCCCCGGTCCTCAGTCGTACGATGACTAGTCTACCTTCCCACTCTGTCCCCAGCCAAACGCTATTCTCTCATTCCCAGCGTCTCATTGGCACGACGCACACGCTGAAGAGCTGTCCAAGCAGGACACAGCAAATGCCGTGCAAGGCAAAAAACAGAAAAAAGAAGAAAAGAAAAAGAGAACGCGAGTTTTAATGCGGCGCTCGCCTCCCTTTTAGTAAGGTCATGAACCACGCAAAGAGGACGGCTTTCCTTCTTTCCTCCTCACTGTCGTCTCCACCCTCTTTTGTTTTCAGGAGATTGCGAACCGACAGCAACAGCGGAGGCCTTGACAAGCAGAGCGTGTGAGTAGTCCAGACCCACGCTCCCGGTACAGCAAATGCTGTGAGTGCAGAAAGCGTGTCCTGTTTTGATAGCCCCTGAGCATCAGTGGGCCGCCGCTTCTGTTGAGCGATGTCCTCTTCAGTGCGCTCCTCTCTTGCGAGGCATTTAGAAGATCACGGGAACACTTCCAGCAAGCGTATGACTTTTATCATAGGTCGCTTTCAAAACTGTGCCCTCTCTGTGAAAGGCTGTGGAATCCTCACAAAATGACGGTTCCAAGAGGAGCTCCTTGCGTTCGATTGCGCCTCTTCTGCACGAACCCTCGGGCAGAGGGAGCAAAATTCGAAGCTACCCGCTCGCACTACTGGCACGTTCCGCGGTGTCGGATAGCGAACGAAATGCTATCGCATATCATAACCATAACCATAACTTTCCCGCTTGGCCATTTAAAAATAGAAAGAAGTCTCCCGCTTGGCACAGTACTATTCGTTTCAGCTTATCAGCTGAAACGAATAATTCTATGCCGCAGCCGACGCTACGAGCTGATGGGACCAATCAGGCACGGATCATCATGGTGTTCGTCATGTTCCCGTACGTGTTCCATTATCGCTGAACCAATCATCAACAAAAAAGTTCCAATGACTTGCGCTTTTGACGCTGCTTGGTTGGTCCCCTTAGCTTGTATCGTCTTCCGCGTCTGGACTTAAGCTGGAAGGAAGTATAGTTGGGCGTCGGGCTCACAATCTCGAGGTCTTGGGTTCGATTCCCCTTGCATGACAGTCGGAATTTTGTTATTTATGCGTTATCATAAGTACCCGCATGATAGGAAAAAGCTGATGGCGTCCATCTATGGACAAAACAGTGGAAAGGGAAGCGCGCCGCATAGAAGAAGGAGGGTAGGGAAGGACAAAGGCGAGAGGAGGCGACGTCACGGGGCGGAAGCCAATGCGCGCACGATTGCTGGGGCGAGTCTGAACTTGCAGGTGTGCAGAGCGCGTATGCCTTTAGTTTGTGCTACAAAATGGAGTGTGAACCAAGTAGTAGCGCTGGTCCAAGTTGGCAGCAAAAAATTAACGGGAGATCCATCGGTGGATCCTTAGGGAATGCGTTAGCATGACCCTTTGTAAACGCCACACACGTCCCCCTTTGGGAAACGCTAAAGCTGACCCACTAACGAGGCCAAAAAGAGGCAGCAGAATATAAAGAAAAAAAAATAAAGGAGGCAAAAGAGAAAGCCAAAGAGAAATGTGAAGGGGTCAGTTTTATCGTTTTTAAAGGTGCGTGGTGGCTCCGATGGCTCGTAACGTACGCTGTGCTTAAACGTAAGATGAAACGGAGTGTAGCAACTGATTTCATTGTTGCTGCAGCACCGCGATGAATAGGCCACGCATAGTTAGGACTCCCCAGGAACAGCGTGGATACTAGGAGCGGCAAAGGGAAAAGAAACGGTAAAATACGACCAGCGGCGGCGTGCTGCGACCGGCGGCGGCATTTCGTATAGTGCAGTAGGCAATCGTTGCAGGTGATACCACAGCTTCGCTGACCGACCACCTTCACAGCGTGGATTAAGCCTATTTCCAGCACCGTCCTTCGCCGAGTTCCCTCTGTACATTGCAGCGATCGGCTCTAACAAGAAGTGCTTGGCGGGCGAGCAGACGCTCCAGATTTCTTAGAGTGTAAAATATTTTAAATATTACTCTTAGATTGCACAATCCAATCAGAGATTGGAAGCCCGTCTTGAAAATAAGCCATGATTTTGAGAAAACTAAATGCGGCTTCTTCAGTGGCGTACTTAAGCTGTCCAAGGGCCCGTCATACGAAAAATAGGAAAAATAAATAAATAAAAAGCGTGTCAAAAGTCACGAAGAAAGATCTGAAACCTTTCGTCGTGAAGCGCGTTGCAAATTTTTTTTCAACTTTAGAAAGTTAATTAGTGAACTTAATTAAGATAATAATTTTTTTTTAAATTATTATGCTCCTCTTTCGCTCGGTCGTCCGAGGCGACCAATGAAGTTAACCTTAACGAATAATCTCTTTATTTCAAGAGTCCTAATTCTTAGAGATATTTCCAATATAGTAATAATTAAAAAAAAAAACCTCTGGTGCATGGCCTCTTTCTAAACGAGTAATTTATTTTGATGACGACACTGAACATGAGCTGATGTGATTTAAACAAGTAAAACTGAAATTTATTGTTACCTTGCACGGTGACTTTGGCAGAGTGCGTGACCTCGCCTACCGGATTCGTGGCACTGCACGTGTATTTTGCCGTGTCTGTCACCTCAGATTTGGGTATTTCCAGTGTAGATATCGATTCTTCTTCTTGCGTAGTAATTCTTTTGTCATCTTTTTTAATCTCTTTGTCATCTCTGAGGTAAAAAAAACAGAACAGAAATAACTTAATTTTCTGAAATGCGACGTTAAAAAAATTAACTTACTTGAACCATTTTATTGTCGGTGGAGGTTTTCCCAAGAATTTAACGATCAGTCGAACCGTTTCTTCTTCTGTGACAACCTGAACGCGTGGGGAGGATAGTTTTACTCTTCCTGCATTTTCATGTATTTTCACTGTACGTACTATACTATATACACATATAGTTAAGTCAATACATACTGTGTCGCTGAATGTTTGCGTGAACTTCGGAGGTTCCCGATCTTCTTTGGGTTTTTCTGAAACAAACAAGTGGTGTTATGTGTAGCGATTTGTAATGTAATGTGCGTACTAAAGCAAGGTGTGTAGTTAGGCGAAGCGGTGCGTGTCGAAAAAAAAATAAAAAGAGCAAAAAAAAAACGCAGGGATAACTGGAAAACATTCACGAACACAGCGCTCGCTATCAACTGTCGTTTTCTTTCATAACAAAATACATTCATAAAAAAAAAAAATCTAGCAAACGAGACAGGGCATTTATCCATTACTCTATACCGTGAAACACCCTCAAAAATTGTGTCCGATTGATTTATAACAAAAACAATCACCATTATAAAGAGTGACTGATTTAACCTTGACAAAAAGAGGACCGCAAAACAGAAAAACAAAACGCTTCGTGAATTTCTCTAGGAATGGTTCGCCATTATTTGAATATTACGAGAGCGAGTAAAATAAAAACCTTAACAGTGCAATAACATTTTTAAATATGTAGTTTTTTCCTGTACCCTGGCAGCCTCCTTATTAATAAGTAAATTAATGTCCAACAGGTGTCAGCACAGTGTAGACAACAAGCATCACGACACAGTTGCAGCGTGAAGATAAACTCCCCACTTGAGTAATGCACCAGAAAGGAGCAACGTTCTGTCATCCGTTTTTTTCGGTGTTGAGGGTGTGAAAACCACTGAAATTTATCGTCGAATGAAACTTCCATTCGGTGATGCTTGTCTGTCACTCCAGCAAATGTACGAATAAACGAGGAAGTTCCAAGAGGGTGTGAGTTCTGTGACAGACTCACATCGGCTGCTCATGCACACCGAGCGGCGACAACAGAGTATAGTCTGGTATTTGAAGGCACCGAAATGGAGAATAGCCGAGTGACGATGCATGAAATGGCAGCACTTGTCAATATAAGTCGTTTTCGTAGTGATTACCACATTTTGTGTGCTGCTCAAGAAGGCAATGGGAGGAGAGCATTTTCCGTCCGATGATGACATGTAACACGCGGTGCAGGAGTGGCGTCGCACACGACCGAACATTTTTTTATTATTATTTTTATTGAAGTTTGCGCACTTATTAAGCGCCAGAAGACCCGCATTAAACCGAATAGTGACTATGTTAAAAAAATATAGTACCTTTTTTGTTCAATAAATGTCGAGCAAAAATAATTTAAGGGTTTCATTTGACTGACCCTTGTATTGAACTGCAGAGTAGAGTCACATTCATTGCATTGCAGGGCTAAGTGTCTCGATCGACCGTTCCGTAAAAACAAACAGTGCTCACGACCACTGTCGTTTACGCACGTACCTACCCGTCCTACGTAAATAATGCCTCGGGACAAGGGAATTCGTAAGCGACACCAACTGCGCATGCAACATATTTACAACGGTGTTCTATGTCGCCCAACATACGCTTTTGTCCTGCGTTTTCATAAGACCCTTTTGAAAAGTTCGCGCCGCCTATACTAGCTGCTGCGTTGATTATCCGAGTCTGCTATTGCTTGGGTACGTACTATGATAGTAATCGAGTGCTGCGTCAGCGTTCGGCGAGGACTTGGATTCAATTACACGCTTCGTTCCCACGGATGGATGGATGGGTGCTAACGGCTATACTCTTTATAAAGGGGCGGTAGCTTGCGCCACCTAGCCTAGAAACCCAAGCTATTATTCTTACTGCGCGACAATTTCCTTCCCCCTTTCTCTTTTTGTAACTATCACCAGGCGGCGTGGTATAGTGACAGGCTGAACCTTGGGGGTCAATGACGACTGTCCAGTGTTGCTTAATGTTTTTTTTTTTCAAAGGGTTTATTGAGGAGCATAAGCCATATATCTCCCTGTGCTCTGTCGTAGCTGCTGAATGGGGGTCCGGAGCTTAGTCAAGCTGCATTTCTGCAGCTTTTTCTCCGGCCTCCCATTCACCACATGTATCTGCGGTGAAAAATAAATTCGTATCGTATCGTATCGTATATAGTTTTGAAGGTGCGGTAAATACCCCGGTTCATGTAACCTGTTTGCAACCTACTTAATGTCACTTTTTTAGAGATGGGCCAAGGGGAGTTCTAAAGATGTTTAAGAGCGACTCCGTGTACTTAAGGTTGTATGTACAGAACAGTTTTGAAAGAAATAATTGTAGTCAAACGCGAGATCCTCAAGTCGAAAACGGACAATTGACCTTTTCCAAAAAAGCTGCTACGTTTGCGCGAAAAGTTGCTAGAGCTAGAGTTCAGGCTGAAAGAAAACGGGCATGCCGCCTTTCGTAGGCTTACATTATACTAGGTTGCCGTGAAAACGAGAACTCGTGGGTCGCCTTGTTTCATGTAATGTCAGCGAAATGTGTCACTCAATGCTGCAATAATTATTTTTACCGTAAAGAAGGCGCCAAGTGTTTCAAAATTCGGTCAGTCAAGCGAGGAAACCAGACGGCTTGCCATGGCACCCTAGTAAGACTGGCGGACCCACAGCGTACATTTTGCCTCGGGTACGTCGCTTTTGTAAGGTTCTGACTAGTCATTCATGCATCGCTAAGCCTCGCTTTGCGACCGTTTTTGAATCTCGAACCCCAAATTCCAAAGCCTTTCACGCGGTAGTATAGGTAGCGCGTTCAAGCTCGCGAATCCTCAATTGACTATTGAAGCATCTCTGGAGTACAAACCTTTCACTGTGACATCGATGTGACTTGCCACACTCCCTTCAGAATTTTCAGCCGTCACCTCAAATGTGCCCTTATCAGATGGTTTGACATCCTTCAAGGTGAACGTTACGGTGACGAAGTTGTGATGTTCTTGCTTTTTTATGATTGTGAGTCTAGTATCTCTTTCAGGATTCAGAGTTTTCCCGTTGACCTTCAAGGTGACCTAAATTGTTCAAAATATAACAGAAAATATAAATTTTTAGTAAAAAATACACGAGAGTTCCAATATCAACATCTCGTTTGTTGAAAAATGTATGCCAACGTTTGCAAAAATCACAACGGAATACAAAGGCTAACATTATGATAAAAAATTTTAGTTTGCTCAGTATTTCACGAAGATATGTTATAACTTATAAGACTGCCATCTCTTTCTCTGCGAGGTATCGTATTTCAAAAGGTACAACTTGAAATTGGAGGAAATCAAGTTAATGTTATTTCGCACAAAAAAAGTAATATGGTCGCTTTGGAAGCCTCTTAATTGTGTAAAAGCAACAACAAGACGTACCTCTGGCTCGGGCGTTCCTGACAGCTTCACCACCAAAGTCAAAGTGCTTCCTTCATCAACTTCAAGATGTGGTCGGAGGGGTGCTGAAAACACTGGTGGTATTCCCTCAGTCAAGAGATCTATCAGGGATGAAGACCTTGACACGGTGCGCCTTGAAATAGTCCGCTCACTCACGAATTCTGTGAAGACGAAGACGGTTAATTTACCCTCAAAGAAGTATAGACTTTAACTTGCTTCTTAAAGGGGCCCTGCAAGGACGTTTTGACTGGTTTTTAATTTGCACCAAACCTGAGCGCACTGCACGTAGTTACTTTATAAAACTTTTCTTTTCTCGAATTTCGCTTTATTTTAAAAGTTATAGGCAAATTAAAATTACAGAAACAAGCAAAAAATAACCTCCTTCATGACGTCCTTGGTTGCTTGAGTGGCCGTGAACTAGAGGAGGCAAGGAGGGGTAGTGAGCTCAGCGAGCGGTCACGGCTGCCGCACTCCGTGTCGACGGCTCAAGAGGGCGCCACTAAAGCATGTTCTGACTAGGCTGTATGAAGAGGGCAGCCAACGCGGCTCGCATTGCATTTGCTGCGGGATTAAACACTAATTCGGCATGACATTTC
Source organism: Ixodes ricinus (assembly GCA_037355805.1). NCBI lineage: Eukaryota > Metazoa > Arthropoda > Arachnida > Ixodida > Ixodidae > Ixodes > Ixodes ricinus. The sequence continues at coordinate 427,032 of JAZHYW010001187.1, forward strand.
ATTGGCCACAAACGACAGCAAACACGGGGTAAAGATCAGTTCAGAACGGCAGCCACTTCGCGCTGCCATACCGCCAAAAGGACAAATCGCAAGACAAAGCTGCTTTCCAAAGGCCTTGGGAACGCTCGGAACCGGTCGGATCCTCCAGTCCATGCGACGGCAGCGCCGCCGCGTACAACCGGGACCTTTCTACGCTCGCCGCTCGTTGGTGCCTGATCCCACTTCACCTTTCTACTATGCGCCGCCTTTGCCACCGCTTGGTGGCGAGTATGTCGACGGGTCATTTCTTGTTTCCGTACTTTCTAAACTGCATTTGTTTCTTTTTTGATCCAAAATTGTGAACAAAAACTACTTTTATAAATAATTGAAACGGTTCGTTTTTCTTATATTTTGTATTTCGACTAAAAAGAAGCTTTTAGCGGCTCTTACCAGTAGTAAGCCCAGGACCAAAGACGTCACATATCGCGCACTTTTGGCACCGCGGGTCGCCTCCGTAGGTGGAGGAGGTTTCCGCGTCGTCCGGTTAAAATATGACGCACTGATATTTAGTTACTTTCTCCGGGCCCGCCGGCTTGCCTGAACCCCAAGAGACGTGGAAACCACAAAAAAGGTAGACGCTTAAATATGATTGCAGGGCCCTTTAAGGAAGGAAGGCACGTGGAAAACACTGCTAAGTGCAAGTTTCACTAATCATTGCTGTAATGGGCAGAAATCATCGAATTATATGATTATATATCTCTTCATGTTGATGATGCATTCACATTTTTTACTCACCCCGAATGACTAATTCGGCCGAGCTAGAGGCAAATCCTGCCGGGTTCTTTGCAACCACTGTGTAAGTTCCAGCATCTTCAGGAAAAACCTCGCTTATCACCAGCGTGGTTTCGTTCTCTTCGTCGTAGTAAATCTGTAATCATATCAAATATTTTCCAAGAAATACATTTAGTAATATCAGACATCAAAGTATTCCAAATAAAACGAAAGTTGGCAACGTTTCACTATATGGAAACAATGCTTATATTTTGTCAGTACTAAGAATTAGCTTTATCTCACACGTGGAAGGACAAGGAAGATGATGAACACATTCAAACTTCGACGCTGTCTGTGTTGGTCTAACTGGTGACTGTCTAAACAGTGACTAGTTAACATTTTTGTAATTAGCGTTTCAATTATTTGGTAGACCCTGCGAGTGACATATTTTGTTACCGTTGTCAAGTTTACCGACAAGTGTTCCTGTTCATCATGAGCAATTCAATACAGGGAAATCATTTGCAGCTAATGACGGTGTGTGAGTTTCAGTGAATGTTCAACGTATGTAAAAATGTAACTATAAACACTCATCTGTTTACTCGTCAAGAAACATGCTTTCAGGAATTTAAAATATTCCGTCCGGTTTTACGCAGAATACATGACAAATTGTTCAACCGCAAACCTGAAATTCTTCGTTTGATTTAATGATGCGTGTTTGCTTGAACCAGGTAACATGTGGACGTGGATGTCCCTGTACTTGACACTTGAAGGTAGCTTCCTCGCCATTGGTAGCTTCTACCGGAACAAGCCTCTTGACAAATTTTGGGGCTGTCATCTTCTCTCCAGGGCCCGGTTCTTGACAGAAAGAAAAAAAATGATTAATTTTGGTTGGTGCAGTGAACGGGGTATGGAATAGGGTACGGAAGCAGTATTGCGATGTTAAGATATTTGCAGAACTCGTAGCATTCACGATTCAAAAACATAATATTAGTTCGCTTACTGCCGAATGCAGGAGCTTCTTTATCTTTTCTTCAAGGATTTGCTCCAGAAGACGTCTGTATGATTTCACGTCCTGAAGTATAGACGGTGGAACCTTTCCGGTCTCTTGCGTGACTGTCTTGCGCACAAACCACCATTCTTCACTGATTCGTTCCACCACAAAGACGTGCTCGCCTGGAGATAAACAGAAAGTAGTCTTTCACTGCTTTATACGGATTTAATTAACCATGTTAGCCTGCTGTCAATGTAAGCTTTATTTTGACCAATATGTTTAGATAACTTGATGGATACACTGGGGAGTTCCGGTTTTATAAAGATGAAAACAATAAGGTGTTTCAACTTCATAAATGACCTCATTAATATTTTAGAGTATTAACATTCTTTCGATTCCAGAGCATTTTTTTCATGAATTATCTGTGACATTACTGGAAACTGGATTTAGCTTAAACCGGGAGCGCGAACAGCGAGAGTTCTACCTCATATACCGATTCAATACAATAAAAAAGGAATAAATGAAAGTCCAGGAACACTTGCATCATTAAGAACATTAACCTAGCCTACCTTTTCATAGTCGTACTGTATTTTCGACCGGAATTGGACCACGTGATTATTCTATTACGACTCCTATATTGTGGATGTTATCTTCTGTGGAACCGTGCTGTCCTCTCGTACGCGTGTTTCATTCACCACATCTCACAAACGTACCCCCCCCCCCCGGCCCCGTACCCTCTCGTTTTTTTTGTTGTTGTTTTTTTGACAATTGGAAGAGAGGGCAAACATGTTTTTGCGACGTTTTGCTTTTTCGTTTTTCTTCACACGCGCGACGTCCCAGGGGCGACTGTCATGGGGATGCATTGGCTCGTTGGGTGCCATCAGCCACGAAGACGTCGCCCGTTTACATTCACATATATTCATTAAACATTCACATATACCTGTTGTTCCATACTATTCTTTCAAGAAATATAATGAGGACATTACCTTCCTCGAGGTTGAGAGTATCCTCCTCCTCCGTGATATATGTGGTGATTGCCACATATTCTAATATTTCCTGCAAGTAAAAATATGAATAACGCGCATGAGTCATATTGTTAGAGAAAATTCGGGTAATTCAAAGGAGGGAAAGCAAGAGGACATACACACACACACACACAAAAAAAGATGGCATTTGACCACGACATGGAACTGTGGTGGTGTTAACTGCGTGATACAAACACCGCAACTCCGGCACTTTTGAGTTTTGCTCATTCAGGTCATCGTAGAGCACAAACTGTTCCTGGTTAGGTTGGTGCCCCACACATAGTTTATAAGTTTTAACCGTATCCAATGACAGTGGTTTTCATCACAGCGTTACAGATGCAAAACCGAAATGAAAAAATCCCTCTGGGAATTATAAACTTGTGCTCTTTGTGCCATGCCGTACATTGTTTTAAACGGTAAATAGAATCGAGTTCCTTTGCGCTCTCGTGTGTTTTTGATATAGCTCTATAAAATAATTTCAAATCAAAATATAAGTTTAAACGGGATTCTAATTGCTGCCCGATGTGACCCACAATAACTTAAAGGGAGAATGCTACATTTTGTAAAGGAACATTTGGGTAAATAATAAAAGTTAGAGTCCCTATGACCCGATAGGAACGCCAGAGCGAGGCACGTGACAGCGCTTTAGACGATTAACGTCTGCCACAACACTGACTCGTGCATCGTAGAGGCGGCACTATTGGATCACTGGGTACGCTGCTACGTGTGCAGTGTGCCAAGGTATGCTGAAATTAAGTGCAGGCTTTTGATTTTGCAGTCTGTGTATTCGACGGCGGGTTATAGACCAATTCGGTTATTTACAAACGAGGCCGCCTGCCAACAGTAACTGTGGGTGCTGCACATGTGCATGTACCCGTTTTGCTATGTGCGAGCTTTCTGCACAAGCCCTATTACACAGCCAGAGCAACCACCTTCGTATGACGTCAGCAAAAAAATATAAATTTAAAAATGTAATGAAATAGTAGTGTTTTTTTCCTATGTTCATCCCTTAGTCTCGAAAATTATTGCTAGTGAGCTAACGAGTCATGCCAGCGTTGCAGTGATTTGTACTCTACGAAAAATTTCCAAATGCTTTTCGGAAAATAAGGATATAAAAAAAACTTTTCACCTCTTCCTCTTCCTCTTCCTCTTCTGTAAAAATAAGCATAAATATTAGAATGTAAAATATGTAGTAGAACATGAAGGATAACAAAATTATCTTACTTTGCGGCTCTTGCAGGACGATCTTATATTGATCTGAAAGGACGCACGCAACCATGAGTGATGACTTATATTATTTACAACAATGTGAACTCACCATGCATCTCTGTTATAACGGACTTCTTTCCTTCCGTGGGAAGCAAAATATCTAGGCTCTCCATTTCTTCCGGTTGGTCAGGATGCGACACTTTCCGGATGCTTACGATGTCTTCAGTTGTGCTTGTTTTGCGAGGAATTTTCATTTCAAATATCTCCTCAACGTCTTCGGACTTCTCTAGAGTAGGAGCTTCTTTCTTTATCTGGATGCTAAATTTCTCTGTGATATCATCAGTAACATCTGCCTTTGAATGCTTTTTCTTCAGTGTAACTGTACGAATCTCCTCGGGTGACTCACCTCTCTCTTCTACCTTCGCCTTTTTCTTGATTGTTAGTTGAGCCGCTTCCTCTACAACTTCTTTCTTTTCTACAACTTTTGTTTTTTCTTCAATAGTTAATTCTTCGGGGGCTTCTTCTGGCTTTGGCTTTTCTTCTGGTTTCTTTTCCAAGGTCACCGTGACATCTTCGGAGACGTCCACTGGAACTTCCTCCGGTTTTTCTTTGGGTTTCCTAAATGTTTCCTCTGCAGATGGTACCTCCTCAGTAACTTTAGGTTTCTTAGGTTTTTTCTTGATAGTCAACTTAGCTTCTTCTTCAACAAACTCCTTCCTTTCTTCTACTTTAGGTTTTTCTTGAATGGTTAGTTCTGCGGGAGCTTCTTCTGGCTTGGGCTTTTCTTCTGGTTTCTTTTCCAATGTCACTGTAACATCTTCAGTAACCTCCTCTGGAACTTCTTCCGGTTTCCTAAACGTTTCCTCTGCAGCTGGTACCTCCTCAGTAACTTTAGGTTTCTTAGGTTTTTTCTTAACAGTCAGTTTAGCTTCTTCTTCGACAAACTCCTTCTTTCCTTCTACTTTAGGTTTTTCTTGAATGGTTAATTCTTCGGGAGCTTCTTCTGGCTTCGGCTTTTCTTCGGGTTTCTTTTCCAATGTCACTGTAACATCTTCAGTAACCTCCTCTGGAACTTCTTCCGGTTTCCTAAACGTTTTCTCTGCAGCTGGTACCTCCTCAGTAACTTTAGGTTTCTTTGGTTTTTTCTTGATAGTCAGCTTAGCTTCTTCTTCGACAAACTCCTTCTTTTCTTCTTCTTTAGGTTTTTCTTCAATGGTTAATTCCGTGGGAGCTTCTTCTGGTTTTGGCTTTTCTTCTGATTTCTTTTCCAAGGTCACCGTAACATCTTCGGTGACGTCCTCTGGAACTTCCTCCGGTTTTTCTTCGGGTTTCCTAAACGTTTCCTCTGCAACTGGTACCTCCTCAGTAACTTTGGGCTTTTTAGGTTTTTTCTTGATAGTCAGCTTAGCTTCTTCTTCAACAAACTCCTTCTTTTCTTCTACTTTAGGTTTTTCTTCAACGGTTAATTCTTCGGGAGCTTCTTCTGGTTTTGGCTTTTCTTCTGGTTTCTTTTCCAAGGTCACCGTAACATCTTCGGTGACGTCCTCTGGAACTTCCTCTGGTTTCTCTTCCGGTATCTTAAACGTTTCCTCTGCAGCTGGTGCCTCCTCAGTAACTTTAGGTTTCTTAGGTTTTTTCTTGATAGTCAGCTTAGCTTCTTCTTCAACAAACTCCTTCTTTTGTTCTACTTTAGGTTTTTCTTCAATGGTTAATTCTTCGGGAGCTTCTTCTGGTTTTGACTTTTCTTCTGGTTTCTTTTCCAAGGTCACCGTAATGTCTTCAGTGACATCCTCAGTCACTTCCTCCGCTTTCTCTTGTGGTTTCCTAAACGTTTCCTCTGCAGCTGGTACCTCCTCAGTAACTTTAGGTTTCTTAGGTTTTTTCTTGATAGTCAGCTTAGCTTCTTCTTCAACAAACTCTTTCTTTTCTTCTACTTTAGGTTTTTCTTCAATAGTTAATTCTTCGGGAGCTTCTTCTGGTTTTGGCTTTTCTTCTGGTTTCTTTTCCAAGGTCACCGTAACATCTTCGGTGATGTCCTCTGGAACTTCCTCCGGTTTCTCTTCCGGTTTCTTAAACGTTTCCTCTGCAGCTGGTACCTCCTCAGTAACTTTAGGTTTCTTAGGTTTTTCTTGATAGTCAGCTTAGCTTCTTCTTCAACAAACTCTTTCTTTTCTTCTACTTCAAGTTTTTCTTCAATGGTTAATTCTTCGGGGGCTTCTTCTGGTTTTGGCTTTTCTTCTGGTTTCTTTTCCAAGGTCACCGTAACATCTTCGGTGACATCCTCTGGAACTTCCTCCGGTTTCTCTTCCGGTTTCTTAAACGTTTCCTCTGCAGCTGGTACCTCCTCAGTAACTTTAGGTTTCTTAGGTTTTTTCTTGATAGTCAGCTTAGCTTCTTCTTCAACAAACTCTTTCTTTTCTTCTACTTTAGGTTTTTCTTCAATAGTTAATTCTTCGGGAGCTTCTTCTGGTTTTGGCTTTTCTTCTGGTTTCTTTTCCAAGGTCACCGTAACATCTTCGGTGACATCCTCTGGAACTTCCTCCGGTTTCTCTTCCGGTTTCTTAAACGTTTCCTCTGCATCTGGTACCTCCTCAGTAACTTTAGGTTTCTTAGGTTTTTTCTTGATAGTCAGCTTAGCTTCTTCTTCAACAAACTCTTTCTTTTCTTCTACTTTAAGTTTTTCTTCAATGGTTAATTCTTCGGGGGCTTCTTCTGGTTTTGGCTTTTCTTCTGGTTTCTTTTCCAAGGTCACCGTAACATCTTCGGTGACGTCCTCTGGAACTTCCTCCGGTTTCTCTTCCGGTTTCTTAAACGTTTCCTCTGCAGCTGGTACCTCCTCAGTAACTTTAGGTTTCTTAGGTTTTTCTTGATAGTCAGCTTAGCTTCTTCTTCAACAAACTCTTTCTTTTCTTCTACTTTAGGTTTTTCTTCAATAGTTAATTCTTCGGGAGCTTCTTCTGGTTTTGGCTTTTCTTCTGGTTTCTTTTCCAAGGTCACCGTAACATCTTTGGTGACGTCCTCTGGAACTTCTTCCAGTTTCTCTTCCGGTTTCTTAAGCGTTTCCTCTGCAGCTGGTACCTCCTCAGTAACTTTAGGTTTCTTAGGTTTTTTCTTGATAGTCAGCTTAGCTTCTTCTTCAACAAACTCTTTCTTTTCTTCTACTTCAAGTTTTTCTTCAATGGTTAATTCTTCGGGGCTTCTTCTGGTTTTGGCTTTTCTTCTGGTTTCCTTTCCAAGGTCACCGTAACATCTTCGGTGACGTCCTCTGGAACTTCCTCCGGTTTCTCTTCCGGTTTCTTAAACGTTTCCTCTGCAGCTGGTACCTCCTCAGTAACTTTAGGTTTCTTAGGTTTTTTCTTGATAGTCAGCTTAGCTTCTTCTTCAACAAACTCTTTCTTTTCTTCTACTTTAAGTTTTTCTTCAATGGTTAATTCTTCGGGGGCTTCTTCTGGTTTTGGCTTTTCTTCTGGTTTCTTTTCCAAGGTCACCGTAACATCTTCGGTGACATCCTCTGGAACTTCCTCCGGTTTCTCTTCCAGTTTCTTAAACGTTTCCTCTGCAGCTGGTACCTCCTCAGTAACTTTAGGTTTCTTAGGTTTTTTCTTGATAGTCAGCTTAGCTTCTTCTTCAACAAACTCTTTCTTTTCTTCTACTTTAGGTTTTTCTTCAATGGTTAATTCTTCGGGGGCTTCTTCTGGTTTTGGCTTTTCTTCTGGTTTCTTTTCCAAGGTCACCGTAACATCTTCGGTGACGTCCTCTGGAACTTCCTCCGGTTTCTCTTCCGGTTTCTTAAACGTTTCCTCTGCAGCTGGTACCTCCTCAGTAACTTTAGGTTTCTTAGGTTTTTTCTTGATAGTCAGCTTAGCTTCTTCTTCAACAAACTCTTTCTTTTCTTCTACTTTAAGTTTTTCTTCAATGGTTAATTCTTCGAGGGCTTCTTCTGGTTTTGGCTTTTCTTCTGGTTTCTTTTCCAAGGTCACCGTAACATCTTCGGTGACGTCCTCTGGAACTTCCTCCGGTTTCTCTTCCGGTTTCTTAAACGTTTCCTCTGCAGCTGGTACCTCCTCAGTAACTTTAGGTTTCTTAGGTTTTTTCTTGATAGTCAGCTTAGCTTCTTCTTCAACAAACTCTTTCTTTTCTTCTACTTCAAGTTTTTCTTCAATGGTTAATTCTTCGGGGCTTCTTCTGGTTTTGGCTTTTCTTCTGGTTTCTTTTCCAAGGTCACCGTAACATCTTCGGTGACGTCCTCTGGAACTTCCTCCGGTTTCTCTTCCAGTTTCTTAAGCGTTTCCTCTGCAGCTGGTACCTCCTCAGTAACTTTAGGTTTCTTAGGTTTTTTCTTGATAGTCAGCTTAGCTTCTTCTTCAACAAACTCTTTCTTTTCTTCTACTTTAGGTTTTTCTTCAATAGTTAATTCTTCGGGAGCTTCTTCTGGTTTCGGCTTTTCTTCTGGTTTCTTTTCCAAGGTCACCGTAACATCTTCAGTGATGTCTTCTGGAACTTCCCCCGGTTTTTCTTCGGGTTTCGTAAACGTTTCCTCTGCAGCTGGTACCTCCTCAGTAACTTTAGGCTTCTTAGGTTTTTTCTTGACAGTCAGTTTAGCTTCTTCTTCAGCAAGCTCCTTCCTTTCATCTGCTTTAGGTTTTTCTTCAAGGGTTAATTCTTTGGGAGCTTCTTCTGGTTTTGGCTTTTCTTCTGGTTTCTTTTCCAAGGTCACTGTAACATCTTCAGTGACGTCCTGTTGAACTTCGTCCGGTTTTTCTTCGGGTTTCCTAAATGTTTCCTCTGCAGCTGGTACGTCCTCAGTAACTTTAGGTCTTTTAGGTTTTTTCTTGATGGTCAGCTTGGCTTCTTCAACGAACTCCTTCTTTTCTTCTACTTTAGGTTTTTCTTCAAAAGTTAATTCTTCAGGAGCTTCCTTTGGCTTTGGCTTTTCCTCTGGTTTCTTTTCCAAGGTCACCAAGACATCTTCTGTGACGTCTTCTGGAAATTCCTCTGGTTTTACTTCGGGTTTCCTAAATGTTTCCTCTGCAGGTGTTATCTCCTCAGTAAGTTTAGGTTTCTTAGGTTTTTTCTTGATAGTTAGCTTAGCTTCTTCCTCATCAAATTCCTTCTTTTCTTCCACTTTAGGCTTTTCCTCAATAGTTAATTCTTCTGGAGATTCTTTCGGCTTTGATTTTTCTTCTGGTTTCTTCTCCAGGGTCACTGAGACGTCTTCAGTGACATCATCTGGAAGTTCCTCTGGTTTCTCTTCTGGTTTCTTTAATGTTACGATTTCTTCAGCTGGTACCTCCTCTGTAAATTTAGGTTTCCTAGGCTTTCTCTTGATTGTTAGTTTCGCGTCTTCTTCAACAAATTCCTTCTTCTCTTCCACTTGAGGCTTTTCTTCACTAAATAAATCTTCAGTTTCTTCTCGAGTCTTTGGCAATTCTTCTGGTTTCTCCTCCAGGGTTACTGTAACATCCTCAGCAATATCCTCTGGCATTTGATCAGGTTTATCTTCAGGTTTCTTTAGTGTAATGGTTTCTTCTGCTGGAACTTCATCTGTAATTTTTGACTTTTTAGGCTTCTTCTTGATTTTAAGTTTAGCCTCTTCTACAAGTTCTGTTTCTTCTTTTGGTAGAGGCTTTTCATCGACTGACACTTTTTCTGGGGCTTCTAGAGTCGGTTTTTTTTCTGGTTTTTTGTCTAAAGTTACTGTAATGTCCTCAGTGACGTCCTCTGGAAGTTCTTCAGGCTTTTCTTCGGGTTTTTTAATTTCGGAAGTCTCTTCTGCTGTAGGTGTTTCCGTAACTTTGAGCTTTTTAGGCTTCTTAATTTTCAGCTTTGCCTCTTCTACTTCTGTCTTTTCTTCTTGTCGAGGTTTCTCTTCGACTGTCACTTCTTCTGGAGCTTCAGGCATTAGTTTCTTTTCTGGCTTCTCTTCTAAAGTTACTGTTATGTCCTCAGTGATGTCCTCTAGAAGGTCTTCAGGCTTTTCTTCGGGTTTCTTAATGCTGACAGTTTCTTCGACTGGATGTTCTTCGGTTACTTTTGACTTTTTAGGTTTCTTAATTTTCAGCTTAGTCTCTTCTACAACTTCTGTTTTTTCTTCTGGTCGAGGTTTTTCTTCGACTGTCACTTCTGGAGCTTCGGGCATTGGTTTCTTCTCTGGCTTCTCTTCTAAGGTTACGGTGATGTCCTCAGTAACGTCCTCTGGAAGGTCTGCAAGCTCTTCTTCGGGTTTTTTAATTACGATAGTTTCTTCGGCTGGAAGTTCCTCGGTTACTTTTAGCTTTTTAGGCTTCTTAATTTTAAGTTTATCCTCTTCTAAAACGTTTGTCTTTTCTTCTGGTACATACTTTACTTCGACTTTTACTTCTTCTGGAGCTTCTAGCGCCGGTTTTTCCTTTGCCTTCTCTTCCAATGTGACTGTAATGTCCTCAGTGACATCCTCTGGAAACTCTTCAGACTTTTCTACTGGTTTTTTAATTATGACAGTTTCTTCGGGTGGAAGCTCTTCGGTTACTTTTGGCTTTTTAGGTTTCTTCTTAATTTTAAGTTTGGCCTCTCCTACAACATCTGTCTTTTCTTCTGGTAGAGGCTTTTCTTCAATTGTCACTTCTTCTGGAGCCGCTGCCATTGGTTTCTCTTCTGGCTTTTCTTCTGAAGTTAGAGTAATGTCCTCAGTGACAACTTTCGGAAGTTCCTCGGGCTTTTCTTCAGGCTTTCCTGCAGTAACATCTTCAATAGGAATTTCTTTCTTAATTGCTGGTTTCTTCAGTTTTTTCTTTGGTTTAGAAATAACTGAAATTTCTTCGTCTAGTTTTGGTATTTCTTCAGATATTTCCTGTCGGGCTTCTTCAATCCTTGGGATTTCTTCTGGAGTTTCTTGTACTGGATGTATAACTTCCTTCGTGGTAGGCAGAGAAATTTCTTCACGTGCCTCTTCTTTTGCCTCTTTAATTTCTTCTGTAAGTGAACGATATTTTATATTGCATATTAGTGACGTTCCAGTACATCCATAAGGCCGCACAAAAGATGTTGTATGTAATAACAAACTGCAGGTCGTTATGCAAAAAACTCCAGTTGGTACGCAGTGTTCTTTCTGGACATGCATTTTCACGAGATAAATATGTTGGCATAATGTTGAGCTCGATCAGATCAAAGGCATCGTTTTAAGTTTCAATTAGTGCATGTTTTCGGAACTGTAGCATTCCATCGCGAATTTCTGGTGTTTTGCACTTTCTGATTTTCCCTCAGGTTCTAAGTTCTATACACGTCTGACTACTGATCAGCCTGCTCAGTTCTACGATGTCTATTGTTGATGAATTCCAGATGGCATTAACATATACTAAAGTGCTGATAAATCTATATTGAAGAAGCCCTTGCAGTTTTCTCTTAAGGTGGAATAGCCAGAAAGCTTAAATAGTTTTTATGGCGGTCACTACAAAAGTAGAACCTCGTCTATGTGTGTTTCTTATTTATATAGTGAGAATATTGTGAGGCTAGCACGAGAGCACTAAATTATATAATAATTAAATGATTGAACTGACTGAAAAATGCACAAAAACACATACCTAAATATAAGCGTATTTATCTGTTGTGACCGGTACCACAAGGATTGAAAAATGTCACCATATATGCTTGCATATTTGAGGTGTGCCCTCCGTTCCACTTGCGAGTTTCAGATTATGTTTGTATTAATTCTGACTGGCAAGATCCAAAGTAAAATTTAATTTTTTTTGCCCAGTGGTAATAAATCTCTGGGAAGTTTTAATGAGACATAAAACTGTTTGTTTAACAATAGAAGGCAAGGAAAACAAAAATTTGAAGCTAGCATGATAATTTTTGTTCCGCGTGCAAATGTTATATTTTGGTAGAATAGGTACTTCTGATATTGTATTTTAATTACCTTCATTGCTAAAAAGGAGTACAAGAGATGGTAAGAAAACGGATCCGCCGCGCCTCGTTCTAACTGATTACGATGCATAACCTCTCGTGCACGACATCACTTTGAGTCTGCCTCACTCAAAATTTTGGAATATGTGCGTTAATATTATTCTAATCATTAGCGATGTGTTCAAGTTTCGATTGATTGGATAAGGACTAACTTTGCTATACATTCAACATATGTAAGTACATATCTTGAACCAATTTGTTTTGTCCATAATAAAGCTGGTAGGTACATCCGAAGCGTATACCATCTAACTAAATTAACTAAAACATCAGAGATACGTTTTTCCATAAATTAATGACGGTAAAAAAGCCTTGCTTTTTATTTTTAGATGACTGTTTGAAGTCTAGTTATATGCTTGGCTGACATATTTATTCGCTATAGTCATGCAGTTTACATGCCATGCGTTCTAATATGTGCATGCTCAAGTCAGTACCATGTTTATAATGCATTTGTTTTTAGATTGTAAGCTTGCACAAAATTTCAATCACAATTTCATAGCGTTAACTTACCATTATGGCTGTGCCACACCAAGAGGAAAAATGTCAGTTTGAGTCTTACACAAGTGTTTCATGGTGGCCTTGTCTATTGCAGAGATGGCTATTTGTGTTATAGCAAACCACTGAAATGCACTTTTATTAAACAAAGCTTTCACATGGTCAGTATGCGCATTATACAAGCTTAAATGTTAAAATCCAGAACATGTAAAATGTGAGTATTCTGACAGCAATATTGAACCAATTATGTTATTTGTGTTATTGGTAAACCATAAACAAGATATTTTTAATTAAGTCTAGTTATGATCCTAAATAATATAATATCACGACTGAATAAATAAAACAGCATTAAGATTCACACATTAGGTCTAATAGAAATGGGAAATATTATCAACAGAAAACTATAAATCTTGTTCAATGATTTTTCTTTAATGAGCGTTTGAAACAAGCAGATTCCCATGTTTTTGTTTTACATGAAGTAACTACTGTAATGTTGTTACTTTAATGCAAATCATATTTAAATTGATTTCAATATTGCCAACCAGCACACTATTAAAAAATAGATTGCAAACTCTGAGGAACTTACCTGGTGCTTTCTTTTTCTTTCTTCTCGTGACCTCTGGATGTCCCCCTTCCTGGACGTCTACTTGAGGCAAATCGACAGTTTCTCCTCGTTCATCATCCTCAAAGACCACTTGAACCTCTTGCTCCTGCTCTCTGGACTCAGTAAATAATTTCATTTCTAAAGTGATTGCCTCTTCACCAGGTCTAACTGTTACTTCTAATTGCTCATCTGAAGCAGGTTCTGTTTGTATAAAAGACGCTAGTGCTGTCTCTTGTAATAATGGAACCTCCTCTGGGACTTGAGTCAACTCTGTGCTTTCCAAAGTGTCTGAGAAAGTCGCTACACTTTCTGTGAAAATTTCCTCTTCTCTTGGACGGCCCATCACCTGTGGTTTGCTGGTTGTGGAACTTTCGAAAGGAAGGGTTTCTAGAAATGCTGGGACCGCTTCATCAAGGCGCGGAGCAACGTCAGAAGTTGTTACTGTTTCGTACAATTCCGACGTTTCCAGCGTCGCCATTTCTAATACATTATTGGAGTCATCAAAAACTTCCAGCTCCCCTTCGTCAAAACTTTCACCTGCCGAATAGAACTCGTCTTCTTCTAGTATCGTGTCTGGTTTTCTTTTTGGTTTCTTTTTATATTTAGGCTGATCCGGTTTCGCACGCATTACTTTCGGTTCTGACTTTTCGACGATGTGCTGCTCTTTGCTTTTTGGCAGTTTTGTTTCTTCGAGAATTGGTTTTTCAGCTTCATCTGGGAGCTCCGGTTTTTCCTCTGCCTCTTCAGGTTTTCTAACTTCAGCTTTTTTCCTTTTTGGCTTCGCAGGGGTTTCTTCGGGCACGTGTTGTGGCAGACTTTCTAGAGTCACCTCGATATCAATCGTTTCTTCCCGGTGAGTTTCATAGACTAGCTCGACAGGCTCTTCCACGAGTTCCTCCGATTTCTTAGGTTTGATTAGTTCAACGTCTACACTCGTCGGTGATGTAATTTCTTCTGGTTGTTCTTCCAATACCTTAATGGAAAGTTTTGGCTTAGGCTTTCGTTTCACTTCTGGCTTTGTTTCATCTATTTTATCTTCTGCTTTCTCAGTGATTTCCACCTCAGTTGGTTTCTCAATAGTTTGCTTTATCTCTACACTTGGTCTTTCTTCTGAACTCACGGTTACGTCTATCCCCTCTTCGGGCTTGGGTTTTTCTTTCAAGTCTTTGAGAAAGTCTGGCACGTCGCCAGCTTCTTCAGTGACCACTTCAACAGGTTCAACCTTCTCTGGCATTTCCAGTGGTTTTCCTTCTGTTAGCTTCAGGTCTATTTCTGCCACTTCAGGTTTCTCCTCTTCTTTTCTAATAGACTTCTTTTTCTTCTTTTTCTCCTTAGGCTTTTCTTCTGGCTTTTCTTCAGGTTTTTCTTCTGGCTTTCCTTCAGGTCTTTCCTCTTTTTTTCTATGCTTTCAACTTCAATCGGCTTCTTAATTATCTGCTTGAGTTCTAGATCTGGTTTGTCTTCTGAAATAACAGCTGCTTCAATGTCTTCTTTTGGCTTAGGTGTGTCCTTCACTTCCATGACAACATCTCTGACATCCTCAACTTGTTCAGGAACCTCTTCGACAGATTCACCCTTCTCTGGCATTTCCACTGGTTTTTCTTCCGGCATCAGACCTATTTCTGCCACTTCAGGTTTTTCCTCTTCTTTCTTAATGGACTTCTTTTTCTTCTTTTTCTCCTTCGGCTTTTCTTCAGGCTTTTCTTCCGGTTTTTCTTCTGTCATTTTCTCTGGCTTTTCTCCAGGTCTTTCTTCTTTCTCCATGCTTTCAACTTCAATCGGCTTCTCAATAATCTGCTTCACTTCCAGATCTGGCTGGCCTTCTGAAGTAACGGTTACTTCAGTTTCTTCTTTTGGTGCAGGTTTTTCCTTCACTTCTGTGACGTCTTTGACCTCTTCAATTTGTTCAGTGACCTCTTCAACAGTTTCAACCTTCTCTGGCATTTCTACTGGTTTTTCTTCTGTTGGCCTCAGGACAATTTCTTCCACTTCAGGTTTTTCCTCTTCTATCTTAATAGACTTCTTTTTCTTCTTTTTCTCCTTCGGCTTTTCTTCGGGCTTTTCTTCAGGTCTATCTTCTGGCCTTTCTTCTGGCTTTTCTTCTGGTCTTTCCTCTTTTTTCTCAGTTCTTTCAACTTCAATCGGCTTCTCAATTATCTGCTTCACTTCCAGATCTGGTTGGTCTTCTGAAATAACGGTTACTTCAGTCTCTTCTTTTGGTTTAGGTTTTTCCGCCACTTCCATGACAACGTCTCTGACCTCTTCAACTTGTTCAGCAGCCTCTTCAACAGATTCACCCTTCTCTGGCGTTTCCACTGGTTTTTCTTCTTCCGGCCTCAGAACTATTTCTGCCACTTCAGGTTTTTCCTCTTCTTTCTTAATGGACTTCTTTTTCTTCTTTTTCTCCTTCGGCTTTTCTTCGGGCTTTTCTTCAGGTTTATCTTCCGGTTTTTCTTCTGGTCTTTTATCTTCTTTCTTAATGCTTTCTAAGTCAATCGGCTTCTCAATTATTTCCTTCACTTCAAGATCTGGTTGGTCCTCTGAAATCATGGTCACTTCAATTTTATCTATTGGTTTGGGTTTTTTCTTCACTTCCATGACAACGTCTGTGACCTCTTCAGCCTGTTCAGTGACCTCTTCAACAGTTTCGGTCTTCTCTGGCATTTCCACTGGTTTTTCTTCTGTTGGCCTCAGGACTATTTCTGCTACTTCAGGTTTTTCCTCTTCTTTCTTAATTGACTTCTTTTTCTTCTTCCTCTCCTTCGGCTTTTCTTCGGGTTTATCTTCTGGCTTTTCTTCTGGTCCTTCCTCTTCTTTCTGAATGCTTTCAACTTCAATCGGCTTGTCAATTATCTGCCTCACATCAAGATCTGGTTGGTCTTCTGAAATAAGGGTCACTTCAATTTCATCTATTGGTTTTGGTTTTTCCTTTACTTCTATGACAACGTCTGTGACCTCTTCAACCTGTTCAATGACCTCTTGAACAGTTTCGGTCTTCTCTGGCATTTCCACTGTTTTTTCTTCTCCTGGCTTCAGGACTATTTCTGCTATTTCAGGTTTTTCTTCTTCTTTCTTAATGGACTTCTTTTTCTTCTTTTTGTCTTTCGGCTTTTCTTCGAGCTTTTCTTCAGGTTTATCTTCTGGCTTTTCTTCTAACTTTTCTTTTGGTGTTTCCACTTCTTTCTCACTGATTTCAATTTCAATTGGCTTCTCAATAATCTGCTTTACTTCCAGATCTGGCTGGTCTTCTGAAGTAACGATTACTTCAGTTTCTTCTTTTGGTGTAGGTTTTGCTTTCACTTCTGTGATGTCTCTGATTTCTTCAATTTGTTCAGTGACCTCTTCCACAGTTTCAAACTTCTCCGGCGTCTCCACTGGCTTTTCTTCTGATGGCCTCAGGACTATTTCTGCTACTTCAGGTTTTTCCTCTTCTTTCTTAATGGACTTCTTTTTCTTCTTTTTCTCTTTCGGCTTTTCTTCAGGTTTATCTTCTGGCTTTTCTTCTGGTCTTTCCTCTTCTTTCACACTGCTTTCAACTTCAATCGGCTTCTCAATTATCTGTTTCACTTCCAGGTCTGGTTGGTCTTCTGAAAAAACGGTTACTTCAGTTTCTTTTGGTTTAAGTTTTCCCGTCACTTCTATGACAACGTCTGTGACCTCTTCAACCTGTTCAGTGACCTCTTCGACAGTTTCAGCCTTCTCTGGTATTTCCACTGGTTTTTCTTCTGCTGGCCTCAAGACAATTTCTGTCACTTCAGGTTTTTCCTCTTCTTTCTTAATGGACTTCTTTTTCGTCTTTTTCTCCTTTGGCTTTTCTTCATGTTTTTCTTCAGGTTTTTCTTCTGGCCTTTCTTCTGGCCTTTCTTCTGGCTTTTCTTGTTTTTCTTCTTTCTTTACGCTTTCAACTTCAACTGGCTTCTCAATGATCTGCCCGACCTCTAGATCTTGTTCTTTTGATATCACGGGTGCTTCAATATCCTCCTTTGGCTTGGGTTTTTCTTTCTCTTCTATGACAACGTCTGTGACCTCTTCGACATGATCAGTCACCTCTTCAACAGTTTCAACCTTCTCTGGCATCTCCTTCAATTTTTCGTCTGCTGGCTTTAGGTCTATTTCAGTTACTTCTGGTGTCTCATCTTTCTTAAGGGGTTTCTTTTTTCTTTTTCTCTTTTGGTTTGTCTTCGGGCTTCTCTTCAGGTTTTTCAATACTTTTTATCTCGATTGGTTGTCCTATGACCTGATCAACTTCGACTTCGGAGACTTCCTTTGATGTCAATGATATTTCAACTTCATCTTTCGGTTTTGTCTTTTCTTTTACTTCAATGACAAAATCAGTCACTTCCTCAACTTGTTCGAGAACTTCTTTGATGACGTCCACTTTTTCTGTTACTTCTTCCAGCTTTTCAGTCGGTTTCAACATTATCTCATCCACGTCCGGTTTCTCCTGTTCTTTTTTAAGGGGCTTCTTTTTCTTCTTTTTCTCTTTAGGTTTTTCTTCTGGCATTTCTTCAGGCTTTTCTTCAGACTTGTCTTCCGGTTTTTCGATACTTCTCATCTCAATTGGCTTTACAACGACCTGCTCAACTTCGACTTCGGGGACTTCCTCTGATGCAACTGAAACCTCAATTTCGTCTTTGGGTTTCGGTTTTTCTTTTACTTCTATGACAAAATCTGTCACTTCCTCAACTTGTTCGAGAGCTTCTTCCACAATATCCACTTTCTCTGATATTTCTTCGAGCTTCTGTTCTGTGGGCTTCAACTCTATCTCAGCCACATCTGGTTTCTCTTCTTCTTCTTCAGTGGTTTCTTTTTCTTCTTTTTCTCTTTTGACTTTTCTTCGGGCTTCTCTTCCAACTTGTCTTCTAGTTTTTCAATACTTTCAAGCTCAATTTTCTGTCCAATGACCTGCTCAACTTTGACTTCAGGGACTTCCTTTGATGCAACTGAAATTTCTATTTCGTCTTTGGGTTTCGGTTTTTCTTTTACTTCTATGACAAAATCTGTCACTTCTGCAACTTGTTCGAGAGCTTCTTCCACAATATCCACTTTCTCCGTTATTTCTTCGAGACTCTGTTCTGTGGGCTTCAGCTCTATCTCAGCCACGTCTGGTTTCTCTTCTTCTTTCTTCAGTGGTTTCTTTTTCTTCTTTTTCTCTTTTGGCTTTTCTTCAGGCTTCTCTTCTAACTTGTCTTCTGGTTTTTCAATACTTTCAAGCTCAATTTCCTGTTCAATGACCTCCTTAACTTCGACTTCAGGGACTTCCTTTGATGTAACTGAAATCTCTACTTCCTCTTTAGGTTTTGGTTTTTCCTTAACTTCTATGACAAAATTAGTCACTTCCTCGATTTGTTCGAGAACTTCTTCCACAACGTCCACTTTTTCTATTATTTCTTCGAGCTTCTCTTCTGTAGGCTTCAGCTCTATCTCAGCCATGTCTGCTTTCTCCTCTTCTTTCTTAAGCGGTTTCTTTTTCTTCTTCTTTTCTTTTGGCTTTTCTTCCGGCTTCTCTTCCAACTTGTCTTCTGGTTTTTCAATACTTTCAACCTCAATTTGCTGTTCAATGACCTGCTCAACTTCAAAATCGGGGACTTCCTTTGATGTAACTGAAATCTCTACTTCCTCTTTAGGTTTTGGTTTTTCCTTAACTTCTATGACGAAATCAGTCACTTCCTCGATTTGTTCAAGAACTTCTTCCGGAAGGTCCACTTTTTCTATTATTTCTTCGAGCTTCTGTTCTGTAGGCTTCAACTCTATCTCAGCCATGTCTGGTTTCTCCTCTTCTTTCTTAAGTGGTTTCTTTTTCTTCTTCTTTTCTTTTGGCTTTTCTTCAGGCTTCTCTTCCAACTTGTCTTCTGGCTTTTCAATACTTTCAACCTCAATTTGCTGTTCAATGACCTGCTCAACTTCCAAATCGGGGACTTCCTTTGATGTGACTGAAATCTCTACTTCCTCTTTAGGTTTTGGTTTTTCCTTAACTTCTATGACGAAATCAGTCACTTCCTCGATTTGTCCAAGAACTTCTTCCGGAAGGTCCACTTTTTCTATTATTTCTTCGAGCTTCTGTTCTGTAGGCTTCAGCTCTATCTCAGCCCTGTCTGGTTTCTCCTCTTCTTTCTTAAGTGGTTTCTTTTTCTTCTTCTTTGCTTTTGCTTTTTCTTCGGGCTTCTCCTCCAACTTGTCTTCTGGTTTTTCAATACTTTCAACCTCAATTTGCTGTTCAATGACCTGCTCAACTTCGAAATCGGGGACTTCCTTTGATGTGACTGAAATCTCTACTTCCTCTTTAGGTTTTGGTTTTTCCTTAACTTCTATGACAAAATCAGTCACTTCCTCGATTTGTTCAAGAACTTCTTCCACAACGCCCACTTTTTCTATTATTTCTTCGAGCTTCTGTTCTGTAGGCTTCAGCTCTATCTCAGCCATGTCTGGTTTCTCCTCTTCTTTCTTAATTGGTTTCTTTTTCTTCTTCTTTTCTTTTGGCTTTTCTTCGGGCTTCTCCTCCAACTTGTCTTCTGGTTTTTCAATACTTTCAACCTCAATTTGTTGTTCAATGACCTGCTCAACTTCGAAATCGGGGACTTCCTTTGATGTAACTGAAATCTCTACTTCCTCTTTAGGTTTTGGTGTTTCCTTAACTTCTATGACAAAATCAGTCACTTCCTCGATTTGTTGAAGAACTTCTTCCACAAGGTCCACTTTTTCTATTATTTCTTCGAGCTTCTGTTCTGTAGGCTTCAGCTCTATTTCAGCCATGTCTGGTTTCTCCTCTTCTTTCTTAAGTGGTTTCTTTTTCTTCTTCTTTTCTTTTGGCTTTTCTTCAGGCTTCTCTTCCAACTTGTCTTCTAGTTTTTCAATACTTTCAACCTCAATTTGCTGTTCAATGACCTGCTCAACTTCGAAATCGGGGACTTCCTTTGATGTAACTGAAATCTCTACTTCATCTTTGGGCTTTGGTTTTCCTTTAACTTCTATGACAACATCAGTCACTTGCTCAACTTCTTTGAGAACTTCTTCCACAATGTCCACTTTTTCTATTATTTCTTCGAGCTTCTGTTCTGTAGGCTTCAGCTCTATCTCAGCCATGTCTGGTTTCTCCTCTTCTTTCTTAAGTGGTTTCTTTTTCTTCTTCTTTTCTTTTGGCTTTTCTTCAGGCTTCTCTTCCAACTTGTCTTCTGGTTTTTCAATGCTTTCAACCTCTATTTTTTGTTCAATGACCTGCTCAACTTGCAAATCAGGGACTTCCTTTGATGTAACTGAAATCTCTACTTCATCTTTGGGCTTTGGTTTTCCTTTAACTTCTATGACAACATCAGTCACTTGCTCAACTTCTTTGAGAACTTCTTCCACAACGTCCACTTTTTCTATTATTTCTTCGAGCTTCTGTTCTGTAGGCTTCAGCTCTATTTCAGCCATGTCTGGTTTCTCCTCTTCTTTCTTAAGTGGTTTCTTTTTCTTCTTCTTTTCTTTTGGCTTTTCTTCAGGCTTCTCTTCCAACTTGTCTTCTAGTTTTTCAATACTTTCAACCTCAATTTGCTGTTCAATGACCTGCTCAACTTCGAAATCGGGGACTTCCTTTGATGTAACTGAAATCTCTACTTCATCTTTGGGCTTTGGTTTTCCTTTAACTTCTATGACAACATCAGTCACTTGCTCAACTTCTTTGAGAACTTCTTCCACAACGTCCACTTTTTCTATTATTTCTTCGAGCTTCTGTTCTGTAGGCTTCAGCTCTATCTCAGCCATGTCTGGTTTCTCCTCTTCTTTCTTAAGTGGTTTCTTTTTCTTCTTCTTTTCTTTTGGCTTTTCTTCAGGCTTCTCTTCCAACTTGTCTTCTGGTTTTTCAATGCTTTCAACCTCTATTTTTTGTTCAATGACCTGCTCAACTTGCAAATCAGGGACTTCCTTTGATGTAACTGAAATCTCTACTTCCTCTTTGGGCTTTGGTTTTCCTTTAACTTCTATGACAAAATCAGTCACTTCCTCAACTTCTTCGAGAACTTCTTCCACAATGTCCACTTTTTCTATTATTTCTTCGAGCTTCTGTTCTGTAGGCTTCAGCTCTATCTCAGCCATGTCTGGTTTCTCCTCTTCTTTCTTAAGTGGTTTCCTTTTTCTTCTTCTTTTCTTTTGGCTTTTCTTCAGGCTTCTCTTCCAACTTGTCTTCTGGTTTTTCGATACTTTCAACCTCAATTTGCTGTTCAATGACCTGCTCAACTTCGAAACCGGGGACTTCCTTTGATGTAACTGAAATCTCTACTTCCTCTTTCGGTTTTGGTTTTCCTTTAACTTCTATGACAAAATCAGTCACTTCCTCAACTTCTTCGAGAACTTCTTCCGCAACGTCCACTTTTTCAATTATTTCTTCGAGCTTCTGTTCAACAGGCTTCAGCTCTATCTTAGCCATGTCTGGTTTCTCTTCTTTCAAAAGAGTCTTTTTCTTTTTCTTTTTCTCTTTTTGGTCTTTCTTCGGGTTGTTCCTCGTGCATCTTGACAGGCATTTCGATGCTTTCCACCTGAATAGACTCTTTGACAGTCTGGCTAACATCGACTTGAGGTAGCTCTGTGGACATAACGGTGATTTCCATGTCTTGACTTTCTTGTGGTTTCTTTTTCATTTCTATCGTGAAATCAGTTGTCTCTTCTATAGTTCTATCTTCTTGAATTAGTTCTTCTTGTTCCTTCTGCTCATCAGCTTTAGGTTTGAGCATAATTTCAGCAGTCTCCAGTGTATCGGGAATCTCTTTCTTTTCATAGGTTTCTTCTTTTTCTTTTCTTTCACTTTTTCTGAGGGTTTTTCATCCTCAAACTCTTCTACAATTGGCTGCTCATTTTCGTTTTCAGTTTGATCTGGCGCATGCGCATATTCTTCTGTGACATCTTCAATAAGAAAAGGTGTCGCTTCAGGTGTTGTCCTTGAGAATGTGTGTAATACCTCTGTAACTTCTTGAATTCCTGAACTGTCTTCAAACCTCACAGATTTCTTTTTAGTTTTCTTTTTGATTTCAATTCCAATTTCTGATTGATCCAATATTTCTTCTTCTTCAACCACAACACATGTTGATGCATCTTCTGGATGAGTATCTTCTTCTGTCATTTCTTGTATTGTTACACTGTCATCTTTTTTACCTTTTGGTTTCTTGCGGATTTTTACTTCTTGTCTATAATCTTTTGTATCAACAGTGCTCTCTGTTAGTGTATCTTGAACAGATACTTCATGGGTCCTCTCATCTAGAATAGGAGAAAAATCTCTTGTTTTAATTTCCTCTACTAGCTCTGTTGTAATTTCATTATAAAACTCATCGGCCGATTGTTCCGCATGGAATTCCAGAACAGTAATTGGTTCTTGTGGAGTAAGGCTGAAACTTGCACTTATGTAGGCTGGTAAGTCTTCGGGTTTAAATTGCGATTCTTTAGTCAAGGAGTGCGTTTCCTCAATTGTTAAGGACTCTTCAAGTAGAGAGAGTAGGGTGCAGTCACTTTTATGGGAAGTTTATCCGGTTGAAGCTGTTCCTCTTTTGAAGGGAGGGAAGTTCGGATACCAAGATATGCTGCTCTGTTGGTACAGTGAATGGCGCAGTAACCTCTGTAGGCTTATCTTTGGCTTCCAAATCAGACTCTTTTGAAAGAATGTGCATCTCTTCAATGGTGACAGACTCTTCAAGTGAAACAGAATAAGGTGCTGTAATCTCACTAGGAACTTTATCAGGATGAAAATCTTCCTCTTTATCTAAGCAACGAAGTTGTGATATTAGAACGTGTTGTTCTGTTGGTATAGTAAACTGTGCTGTAACCTCTGTAGGCATGTCTTTCGTCTGAAATTGAATTTCTTTTAAAAAGGTCTGCGCTTCCTGAACTGTTACAGACTCTTCAAGTGAGATTGAACATGGAGCGCTTACTTCACTCGGAAGTTTATCCGATTGAAACTCTTCCTCGTTCTCTAGAGTGGAAACATGAGATACTACTACATGTTGCTCAGTTGGTATGATAAATGGTGCACTAACCTCGGAAAGAAAGTCTTTAGCTGTAAATCAGATTCTTTTGTAAGACTGCGCGTTTCCTCAATGTTCAAAGACTCTTCAAGTGGAAATGAACAAGGTGCGGTAATTTCACGAGGATGTTTGCCAGTCAGAAACTCTTCCTCTTTCTCCAGAGAGGGAAGCTCAGACACTACGACGTGCTTCTGTGTGGATATAGTGAATGGTGCTGTAAGTCCTGTGGGCATGGCTCTGACATGTAGTTCAGATTCCTTTGTGAGAAGATGTGTCTGTTCAACAGTTATAGACTCCTCAAGACTCATTGAGTATGGTGCCGATAGTTCGTCGGGGAGTTTTCCCGACAAAAGTCTTCCTCTTTTTGCAGAGGAGAATACTCGGAGACCGCAACGTGCTGTTGCGTCGGCATACTGAACTCTGCAGTGACCTCTTCTGGCAAATCCTTTGGCATAAGCTCAGCCTCTCTTGTTAGCACTTGCGCTTCTTCAACAGTTACAGATTCTTCAAGTGGAACTGAAAAAGGTGCAGACACTTTATCTGGAACCGTGCTAGGTTGAAACGTTTCTTCTTTATCTAATGACGACAGCTCTGATATCAGAATGTGCTCCTTTGTCGGTACGGTAAATGGCGCTTTTACTGTCACCGGTAAGCTTTTGGTTGGTAGGTCCGATTCTTTTGTAAAAATATTAGCTTCTTCCACAGTAAGAGATTCTTCAAGTGACACTGAGTAAGGTGCTGTAACTTCACCAGGCATTTTATAAGGCAAAATCACTTCTTCTTTGTTCAGGAAGGAGAGTTCAGACACTACTAGATGTTTTTCTGTTGGTACTGTAAATTGTACATTGATCTCAGTTGGCATGTCTGTTATTTTTAGTTCTGACTCTTTTGTTAAAGTTTGTATTTCTTCAACAGTTAGAGGTTCTTCTAATGGCACTGAGAAAGGTGCAGTCACTTCACCTGGAATTTTGCCATGCTGGAGGTTGTCTTCTTTGTCTAGCGATGAAAATTCGGACACTACCATGTGCTGTTCTGTTGAAAACGAAAAAGGTGCTGTTAACTTTGTCGGCATATCTCTAAGTGCCAATTCTGATTCCTTGATTAAGACATCAGTTTGTGCAACAGTTACTGACTCTTCAAGTGGTATTGAGAAGGGTGCAGTTACTTCACTTGGAATCTTACCAGGAACAAATTCATCCTCTTTGTCCAAAGATGAAAAAGAGGAAACGTGAATGTGGTGCTCAGTAGATAAAGTAAATGGTGCAGTGATCTCTGCTGGTAAGTCTTTAAATTTAAGTTCTGTTTCCTTTGTTAAAATTTGAGTTTCTTCGACCGTGATTGATTCGTCAAGTGGCATTGAGAAGGCTGCAGTTACTTCATCTGGAAATTTTTCAGGTAGCAAAATGTTCTCTTTGTCAAGAGAGGAAAGCTCGGATATCACGACATGCTGCTCGGTTGGTATAATAAAGGGTGCAGTTACTTCTGATGGTGAACCTTCGACCGCCAATTCTGCTTCCTTGGTCAAACTGTGAGTTTCTTCAACACGTAGAGACTCTTCAAGTAAAACTGAGTATGGTGCCGTAATTTCACCGGGAAGTCTTCCTGGTACAAATTCTTCCTCCTTGTCTAATGATGGAAGCTCAGATACTATAATATGTTTCTGTGTGGGAACTGTGAATGGAGCACTTATTTCTGTAGGCACGTCTTTGGCTTTCAGTTCAGACTCTTTGGTTAGAGTATGCACTTCTTCTACGGTTACAGACTCTTCAAGTGGCACTGAGAATGGTGCACTCATTTCACCTGGACTCTTTTCAGGCTGTAATAATTCCTCTTTGTCAAGACAGGAAAGCTCTGATATCACAACATGTTTCTCGGTTGGTATAACAAAAGGTGCCGTTACTTCTGTTGGTAAACATTCAACCGTTAGTTCTGATTCCTTGGTCAAACTGTGAGTTTCTTCAACGCCTAAAGATTCTTTGAGTACAACTGAGTATGGCGCCGTGATTTGACCGGGAAGTCTTTCTGGTACAATTTCTTTCTCTTTGTCTAAAGATGGAAGCTCCGACACCATAATATGTTTCTCTGTGGGAATTGTGAATGGAGCAGTTATTTCTGTAGGCAAGTCGTTGGCTTTTAGTTCAGACTCTTTTGTTAGGCTGTGGACTTCTTCTATAGATACAGACTCTTCAAGTGGCACTGAATAGGGTGCAGTTACTCCTCCTGGAATCTTTTTAGGTTGTAATACTTCTTCTTTGTCAAAGAAGGAATGTTCAGATATTACGATATGCTGCTCGGTTGGAATAGCACATGGTGCTGTTACTTCTATTGGTAATCCTTCAACCGTCAGTTCTGCTTCCTTTGTCAAACTGTGAGTTTCTTCAACACCTACAGACTCTTTCAGTAAAACTGAGTACGGTGCCGTTATCTGGCCGGGAAGTTTACTGGTAAAAATGCTTCCTCTTTGTCTAAAGATGGAAGCTCAGACACCATGACATGTTTCTTTGTAGGAATTGTAAATGGAGCTGTTATTTCTGCAGGGGACTCTTTGACTTTCAATTCAGACTCTTTTGTTAGAATGTGGACTTCTTCAACAGTTAAAGACTCTTTAAGTGGCACTGTGAAAGGTGCAGTGACTTCATCTGGAATTCTTCCAGGTTGGAAGTCATCTTCTTTGTCTAAAAGGCTAGTTCTGACACAACAATATGCTGCTCTGTTGGTAGCGTCATCGGTGCAGTCAGTTCTGTAGGCATATCTTGGGGTATAAGTTCTGATTCTTTTGTTAAACTTTGGGTTTCTTCTACAGTTAAAGGCTCTTCAAGTGAAACTGAATAGGGTGCAGTGACCTGAGCAGGAACTTTACCAGGCTGAAACTCTTTCTCTTATCCAAGAACGAACGTTCAGACACAATAACATGTTTCTCTGTTGGTATGGTAAATGACGCACTGGTTTCTGTTGGTAACTCCTTGACCTTCAGTACGTCTTCTTTGGTTAAGATCTGAGCTTCTTCAACAGTAACTGACTCTTCAAGTGATACAGTAAATGGTGCAGTCACTCCGGCAGGGAGTTGTTTAGGGTGATATTCTTTTCTTTATCAAGTGAAGGGACCGCCGACACCAAAACATGTTGTTCTGTCGGTATACTGAATAATGCAGTAAATTCTGCAGGCGTGTCCTTTTCTTTAAGCTCTGATTCTTTTGTTAGAAGCTGAGTTTCCTCTATGGTTATGGACTCGTCGAATGGAATAGAATAAGGTGCAGTTACTTCGTCAGGCTTTTTATGAGGTTGAAATTCTTCTTCTTTGTCCAAGGACGACAGCTCGGACACAACGACATGTTGCTCTGTTGGGACAGTAAATGGCGCAGTAGTTTCAATTGGTAGGTCCTTGATTTTGAGTTCAGATTCCTTGGCTAAGGTATGAGTTTCTTCTACAGTTATGGAATCCTCAAGCGGTACAGTAAATGGTGCTGTCACTTCACCAGGAGCTCCGCCTGTCTGAAACTCTTTCTCTTTGTCTAGGGAAGAAAGCTCAGATACAACAACATAGTGTTGTGTTCCCAGTGTGAATGGTGCAGTGACTTGTGCTGGCAAGTCCTTGACTGTCAGTTCAGATTCCTTAGTTAACGTCTGAGTTTCTTCGACAATAACGGATTCCTCAAGGGGTACCGAGAAAGGTGCCGTCACTTCAGAAGGAGCTTTTTTATGTTGAAATGGTTCTTCTTTATCCAGAGTAGAAAGGCCAGATACCATAACATGGCGTTCAGTTGGTATTGTAAATGGTGCAGTAATTTTGGTAGGCAAGCTTTTGGCTTTGAATTCTGATTCTTTAAGAAGCAAATGGGTTTCCTCAACAGTCACAGACTCTTCGAATGGTATTGTAAATAGTGCTTTCTCTTCATCCAGAGCTTTACACGGTTGAAGCTCCACCTCACTATCAAGGGAAGACAGGTCAGATACGACCACATGTTGGTGTGTTGGTATGGTAAATGGTACTGTTACTTCCGCTGGCAAGTCAGTAATCTTCAAGTTAGATTCCTTTATCAATGTTTGAACTTCTTCAATAGTTACAGAGTCTTCTAGTGACACTGAGAAAGGTGCAATCACTCCACCTGGAGCTGTGCTGGGCTGGAGCTCTTCCTCTTTGTGAACGGATTGAAGCTCAGACACTATAACATGCTGATGTGTTGGTAAAGTATATGGTGCGGTGACTTCTGTTGGCAAGTCTTTATGTTTAAGTTCAGATTCTTTGGTCAGAACTTGTACTTCTTCAACGGATAAAGGCTCTTCAGCTGGCAACGAGAATGGTGCTGTCATTTCACTTGGAAGTTTGCTTGAAGGAAATGCTTCCTCTCTGTCAAGGCTTGAAAGCTCAGAGATCACAACATGCTGATCTGTTGGTATGGTAAATGGTGCAGTGATTTTCTCAGGAAGTCCTTGATCTTCAGTTCAGTTTCTTTTGTAAGGATCTGCATTTCTTCAACAGTCACAGACTCTTTAAATGGTACTGAAAATGGTGCTGTAACTTCCCCAGGTAATTTCCTGGATTGGAACTCTTCTTCTCTATCCAGAGATGAGAGTTCGGATACGATAACATGTTGTTGAGTTGGTAGGATAGTTGGAGCTGTTACTGCTGTAGGAATAGCTTCTTTTGAAAGTGTTTCTTCTTTATTCCAAGACAGCTGCTGTGTTATTTCAACAGATTCTGCAGTTTTTAAACTTGACACGGCTTGTTTTGCGGATGGTTGCTTTTTTTCTAGTAATTCAGTTTCTTTTGCCTCGGGTAAGACCTCTTCTATTGTAAGGTGTTCTTCTGTGGGGAGGGTGAATGGAGCTTTAACTTCGCCAGATGGTTTTTGTGGAAAGTACTCTCCCTCTTTCTCGTCCGAGGTTGTCTCAGATATTGAAACGTGTTGCTTGCATATTAGTGTGAAGGGCGCTGTAATTTCACCTGGTAATTTAGTTGTATCAAGCTGACCTTCTTTATGTAATAGTGGTGTATCGGTGACCGATAATGATTCAAGTGATGGTACATCGATTTTTGCCAGGACGCCTTCTGGTTGTTTTTCTGGAAGGTAGGTTGTTTCCTTTGTCCAAATATCTTGCTGTACGACAGTAACAGATTCCTCGGTCGGTAGGGATATATCTGCTAAAGCTTCTTGTGGCTTTTTTATTGCGAGATCACGTTCTTTTGTAAAAGTTGGAACATCTAGAACTGATATACCTTCGTCTGCAGGTACAATACATTTAGCACTAATTTGCTTTGGTAAGAGATCACTTTTTAGTTCTTCTTCCTTCCCAAGTACAATATTTTCAGAGATATTCACAGATTCTTCCGTCGGCATTTTAAAAGAAAGAACCACTTGATTAGGCAACTTCTCGGTTTCCAGATCACCTTCTTTACTTAATAAAGATATTTCGGATATCACCAGTGAATGATCCGATGGAATTGTAGATACAGCCGTAAGCTCCCGGGGTGCTTTCTTCTGTATTAAGTTTTCTTCCATATCGAAGTTGGGAACCTCAGCCACGGTTATGTGTTGCTGTGTTTCCACAGTACCTGGAGCACTTGTACCCTGCGGATGTTTTTCGATCGTAAGCTCGTCCTCTTTCATAAAAACAGGCACGTCAAGAATGCTCATGTGTTCCTCAGCAGGCATACTAAATGGTGCTTGAGTTTCACTTAGCACTTCCTCTTGAGGAAGCTGACTTTCTTTAAAAAGAGTGGGCATTTCAGAAACCGTAAGGTATTCGTGCATGATAATCTTCGACTGAACAGTTACTTCTGGCGGTACTTTCTCGGACATAAGTACGTCCTCCCGTGTCAGCAAAGCAACTTCAGAGATAACAAGAGGCCGCTCTGGTGCCGTTGATGAGGTGATGCATTCCGTGGTGTGTATCTTGTCGAGTTGCAGTTCAGTTTCTTTTGTTAAGGCCTCTGTTTCCACTACTTCCACAGAATCCACAGTTGAAAGTGAGTATGGAGCAGTTAAGGTTCCTGGAAATTTGGGTTGAGCAAGTCGGGCTTCTTTTAGAGCGGTTTCTACACTTGAAATGGCAAGAGCTTCAATTGTTGAAATAGAGGTGGTCGGCATCACTTGGTCCTGAAGAGCTTCAGTTTTGAGTTCTTGTTCAGCCAGTCCCGGCGTCGCCTCTATTACTTCAACTCCCCATGATGCCGTTATGTCTATATTTGCCGTGGCTTCAGAGGCGGTGGGAGTGTCTAACGTTCTCGTTGTCAGATTCACGCTAGTTTCTTCAACATGCAATGGAGTAAGTGGTTGAATTTGGGACACTGCTTGTCTTTGCTGTGGTATGACCGTAGGCATGACGTCTAGTGTAGAGGTTCCTGGCACAACGTCTTCTACAAGAAGGCCTTGCTGTTGTTCCAGTACTGGTTTTGCATGTTTCGTCATATCTGGGGCATCTTCAAGTTCGGCAGCCGTTTCTGAAATTATATATCGGTTTTTCTTCTTAGTTTAACGAGAACTCTTGCCTGTTATACCCGCTCTCAGCGTTCTGTTTAACAGACAAAACAGCTTTCGATAATGCGCTGCTAGCTTCTATATAGTTTGATGATTCTGAGGTATTGTCTAGAAATTGTGTTGTAATTTTACAAAGTAGGAATTTATAGATTAGGTGAAATATGTTTGAGTGAAAATGAAATTAGAAAAACAAACATAACTTAGAACTTCTTTCCTGTAAAATCACGCAAACAAGTACGGTAGAAGTTTGTATTTCAGTAATATTGTTATATGTTACTTTCGAATTTTTAAAGGCCACATACTAAAGAAGTGCTTTACAATAAAAAAATAATGTCGAGAAGAAGCGAATTCTCAACTTACCAAGACGGCAACCTCGTTTTGGAGTTGGTTTGTTTTTGTCAAGTTTGATGGCAGATCATGTTCAACTATTTTATTTGGCTAGTAACTGATGACCACTATTGATTCGAGTGTTTAAACAGTTTTGAAAGCTAAAGTGTATTTTGGCTGGTCTAGAATGTTTAGAGAGGAAACTTGCGTTAGGTTTCTTTTAGCCCTGGGGTCAAGTTAGTGATTATGACGGCCACTAAAAACGAAGCGAAATTGGTTAATTACTTAATTAAGCAAAAAGTTTAATCAGCTTTACATTTTCACTTTTAGGTGCATAATGCATTTAGACAATCGACGCTGGACTTCGATACGAGGGGCGTTTATAAAGTTCGTATTATCGGCACCAAAAATTAAAAAAGGGGAACAAAACAGGCATTAACACGAGTGCGCGTCCCTCTAGTTTGGCCACAGTATAAGCATCGCGTGTTATAGTACCGCGGAACGCCGCTAGGGCGTCGCAACAAAAATGGCACCGCCCGTCAAGAAAGTCGAAGTGTGCAGTGATCTGTTTTCTTATTTGAAGGAATATAATGCCAAGGAGATTCATTCTCAGCTGTTGGCGGTGTTCGGGAACAACGCCCCAGTTCGTAATAGTGTGGTAAACGGCGCATAAGCTTCTAGTGTGGGCAGACAAGCCTGAAAGCCTTACAAGGACGACAACCGAGTGATTGCTGAAGTTGAGCGATTCCTGAACACTCAAAATGAATTGTATAACAATGACCTCCGGCAGGTTGTCCATTGCTAGCAAAAGTGCGTGACGTTTGGTGGCGAATATGTAGCGAATATGTAGAAAACTTATGAAGAGATTTAGCAGTGAAACTCCTACCCGAGTTTCATTGCTGAATTTCTATTCCTTTATGACAAAAATACGAACTTTATGAACGCCCCTCGTAGGTCTAGCCGTGCTGCGAAAGTTAGATAAAAAATGTGTAGTGGGCGCTACGGTGCAAGAAATGTCACGCTTTTACACGACTTTAAACCAGAACTGAGCAGTCAAAGAGCACCAGCGCACCAGCGGCGCGGACACGTAAGCAGCTTCGGCGGAGAGAGGAGGGATCGACATTATTTTTTTGGAAGCTATGTACAAGGGTGACATTTTTCGCCCCGTAGTGTCCACTACAATTTTTTAATAAAAATTACAAGACACTGCTAGACCGCGTTGAGGTCATGCGTCAGTCCTCTAAATACGTTATGACTCCCAAAATAAAAATTTTAAAAAGCTAATCAAAACGTTTAATTTAATTAGCTAACTATAAAACCTATTTTGCTTTTCTTTTTCCAGTGATCACCATGGCCACCAACTTGTCCTAAGGGATAAAAGAAGCTTAACGCAATATATCTATTTTTTTATTCTAGAACGACTAATAACACCTTGTATAGCACGTGTTAAAGATGTACAAACTTTGCTACTTTGACATTTTCGCACTATATCTTTGAGCCATTACCTTGTAACGTTTTTAAGCTACCGACTTGAAAGGTTTACATATTCTTACCGAAGCTAGAAAATATGATAAATAAGCTACTGGTCTAGTATCTAAATTAAAATATATACAACTTTCCCAACATGTCTCAAAGAAAAAGGTGAATAAACTTCAAAAAAAAATAAACAAAAGGCTATCTTTATTTTCTTCACATCCAGAGAAATTACTGCCCACTTTTTTACATTCATTCATTAAATCATGTTACCTTATTTTTTCCATCAGGAACAATGCTTAAAATGTGCCCTCCAAATCGAGGTACTTGCCTAAGGTCGCCCTTGAAGTCATTTACCACCTACTGTATATTTTATATATAACTTTTTTTAAAGTTTTTTCTCTGTGTGCGCATGCCCAAACATCTTACTAAGAAGAAAAAATACCATTAATTACCGTGCCTCTTTTTTATGAACGTATTCATTGAATAATCGCAAGAGATAGACGTTTTCTTTTCAAACGCCGGTACCGACACTTGCGATCGCTACCCCAGCGTGTTTTATAATAAGAGGTCGTTTAGCTACTTGGAGTGCACTCCGACGGCTGGAGCGGGCTCGAGTGCTTAACGCGCCCAATGACACGCAATAAACACTTTGCGAAAGCCCGCTGAAAACTACTGGGCAGCACTGCGGTATTTGGGGTTACGACAGGATCGAATTAAATATCTGATTTTGCCGCAGTTCTTGTATTTAGTTTAGACCATACTGTTTTGATTTCTTACAAGTAATAGGCAGTGTTTTTATGTTTTCGTAGATTTCTAGTGAATCTTGGTCTTCATTAAAGACCGACCTGCAAAATAATTTTCAACCAGGGGGAAAATTATCCTCGCCATCCTACCCATTTCACCCTCTCCACTGCTATCTTGACGGAGGGGGGATTTTTTCGTTGCTGCATCTTGGGGCTAGATGAGCCAGGATAAGCTCCCGGCTTATCCGGCCCCAAGGTGCAGCAACAAAAGGAGTCCCCCAGCCGTCAAGATAGTAGTAGGAGAGGGGGAAATAGAAAGGGTGGCGAGGAGGAGTTTCAGCCTGGTTGAGAAATATTTTGCTGGTCGGCCTTTAAACAGTTTTCTTGTGCCTTGCTAGCTTGTGGGTGGATATTTATTTTATTGATGAATATGAAGAACTGTGACCAAACTAACACTTCAATAACGGTCAAATTTAAGGAATTTCCAATTTGACAGAAGTCAGCCTGATTAACGCCGACTTTCGCGGATCCCCAACTAAAAACAAAAACTTCAAAATTTTACCAAACATATCCACCGAACGCACTGACTTTTATGCATGGGTATAATTGAGAGAACTACGAAGTTCACCTAACGTTAACTACAAGCACACGAAAACCTGATATTTAGTAACGTTTGCAGTAGTTCTTTCATTTATTGGTTCGGATGTTGGTGACAAGTTAAGAACCCAGTAGGCGTTCCACCTGGTGCGCGAGCTTTCTTCCTTTGATAACACTTCGTCGCATGCGCAGCCAAAACTACGGGGATGACATCGAGCGCGCGCTAAAGGCGGAGCGTCTACTCGGTTCTTAACCTGTCATGGACGATAGGACACAATCCGGTGTGTCCGCTGCACAGTAACCGACAACCAACGACAACAGTGACACTGGTGGCTCTTTCTTCGCCCAAACCTCGGACACAAGCACGGTCCTCTGGGGAGTCTAAGTGAACAAGACCAGAGAGCTTCACTTCTACGTGGCCTGCTGAAGGCCACGTAGAGGGGCTCTGAGTGGACACGGCATCTCGATGTTTCCAACTGCCGACTGGCTGCCCTGCTCATTGCTACGCCAAGTCAGGCGGACTGACGCGCCTATAGGCTGTGCACTTGTAATGCCAAATAGAATATGTGGACTTGCGCACAAATAGAAAACGTTTCTGGAAGACTTTTTAGTTTATAAAATACACGGCAGGCGGTAGGGCATCTGAAGTGTGACCTTGTCCAAAACATTTGGCGTGAAAGGTACTACCAGTACGAATGAAATGCGAACAGCGGAGAATGTGGCTTCCGATACATGCTGCGCTATTTAGAGGCAACTAGGAACCGATAAGGCTACGGTGTGTAAAGGGGCTGTGGGGTTTACTCTGATGTGCATACCCTCGCAGCTCCTCTCTACTCGCAGTTTTGTCAGTTTCTAATTGCCTCTAGGTTGCCCAGCATGTATCGCAGGCCACGCGCTCCGCTGTATGTCATTTGTACCCGATAGTACAACTTAAAATGGTGCACCTTTGACGGATACATAATGATGCAACAAGTTGTTTTTATTGATAAACGCAATATTAAGATAAAATGTGATGTCTTAGAGTTTGAAAAAATATATTTTTAATTCCACCTTGAAGGTAAAAAAGCTTTCGGTTGGAGACATGTTTCAAGGACAATACATTTCTTAATTTACATGCTAGAGCACTAAACAATAAACAGGATGTTTCTCGAAACGCCGGCCAAATCGCTACTGCAAAACTACGAATAGCACAGAAAAAATGTTTAATGTCCTATTGGTTTCCGCCAAAAGGTCTTTTTAGAAAATTAATTACGTTGGGTACAATGAGGTTCGTAATTACTTTCGAGTGATAACACTTTTAATATTAGTTAATTTTAAGATGTGACGCCGTGAAATCTAGCGCGTGCATTATTTTTTGTAAAGTGCGCTGATTTAGTGGTTGTAAATTATACCCGGAAAGAACCAGGCATTTTAATTTACAAACTAAGTTAATTACTCAGGAGTAATTAATAACGAGAACCTAATCATCCGAAACATTATTAATTTTCCTAGATATGTCTTTTTGCAAGGACGAATAAGACCTTAACCTTTTTGTTTTTGTGCGAGACGTACTTTTCGCAGGACCGATTTATTCAGCGTTCCTTAAAATACCCGGATAATGCCCCAAACTGAATAGACATATTTATACATCAATAGGTGGCACGAGCGACTATTTGTATAAAATATTTGAGTTTTCTGATACTTGTCGTTTACGCATTATGAGCCATACAACTTGACAAACACTGAACAACCCCAAAACTGGTTTGCCGTTCTGGCGAGGCCAGCCTACATTATCTCCCGAATTACTTTTTTTTTTGTTTTCTTGCAAAACCGATTTTGCGCATGTTTCCTTGCTCACAATGGGGGTAACATAAAATACCCTATATCAACAAAAAATGTTTACTTAAATAAGAACGTAAACATAAAAACGGCAGTCGTGTTACACAAATATTCCCAACAAAAGCAAGGAGGTTATTTAGAGAACGTAAAAGTAACCAATTGTAAGTAAAAGTGTTTTAAATATACCATACCTATTTAATGAGAAATTTTGTTTCGCACTGATTCATAAAATTTCAGTGTGTTTAATATTATTTTAATTCAATACCATCATATATCACTGCTTACAACATTTTAGCAACATAATTTTTTTCTCTTAGTGTATTTTAGATATATTCAAAATCAGGAAATATTTAGAAGAAATAAAATAAGATCGAACCAATTTTTAAGCGGGATATGTTTCCCCAAGTGAAGACGAAAACACAATGGCATACATTAATACAATTTAAGCGCTAGGGCCCAGCAAATATTTTTAAGAAAAACAAAAATAGAGACGCCAGAGCAATGCTTATGAAAGAAGGTGTTCGTGTTGTTTAACAGCCGAATGAATTGAAGCCGACTGCCTCGTCAGCAAAATAAAGGGAAGTATATCAAGGAATTTTGCATTGTTAATGCAGTACCAGATGCAGAGAGGATTGCTTGGTGTTTTAATTATGGAATTTAAGATTTGGAAAACTTCACTGCGACTGTTGCACTATTCAAGTGATTGTATCGGCTTTGAAGTGAGATATATTCTTTCAGTATAGATATAGTACTTCTTGTTTTAAATATATTTTACGTATATCTGATTTCTCTAATTCGATTTACACTTTCTACGTTTAAATTTGATGAGAGCAAAGCGGTTGGTTGCACCGTCGCGCGCTTCTCACCCGCTTTTCGCACAGCCAGCGTTGATCGTGTTGCACGAGTGGGAACTTCAGCGCACCACCGTGGCTTCCCACGTGCTACAAAGTTTTTTCTTTTTTTTAATTACTGATTTCGCGCTTTTCGATGGCGCTCAGCAAGTTTCTAATTAGAATCATGTGTTTGCTTTCGCTGATCAAAAAGTTGGTCAACAGATTACGTCTACACACTCGACTTATCGTCACCATTAGCCCCCTACATTATGCCTTTCTGGCCGTATAACTCACCCGCTTAAACGAATTAGCGTAGTTTTCACGGCGTTTTTAAAACAAATATGTAAAATCTAAAAATACCGTAAAATGCAAACTGTGATTTGAAACGGGATTTCAGCCGTGTTTGTGTCCCTTTCTTGTCCTCGTCTTTTGCACTGAATTCGTTGTCATGGATTACCAACTAGCCCAATTATTAACCCTGATCTTGCTTATCCACATGATATCTCACAGTTACGTTGTCACTTTACACAAACTCCTTTGCAAAGGGCAAATTAGTCGTCTTTCATAAAAGATTAGAGTCCAGTAAAACTCTTCGAACATCCGAAATATTGAAACTCTTGCTGCTTCGTGTATCAGAATAGTGCACAAGGAATGATTCGTAAATGAGACAGGATGAGTTACGAAAATTGGAATGAGTATGTCAGACATTAGCCGGCATAACGAAACGGAACTACAAAATTAGGAAATATAAAATATTATTAAAACAAGTTTTGGAAAAAACACGAATGCGCGGAATGTGTTATCTGGAAAATATATAAATGGGGGTTGACCTTGCACCGTTGATTATCGACCAAAAATCCAAACTCGCTGCACCGTCACTATGGGCCAATTTATTAAATGAAATTATTTGTAATAGCACTTGTGTATGCATTCAATGCCAAATATAAGAAATATGGTTATGGAGCAACGAGCATTATTACAGCGTGTTCATCGACCAAGTCAAAGATGTTTGTAAGTTTCAGTTACACAATGTCAGTGCAATTACTAGCTTCACTCGTAAGTTAGATTGGTCAGTTGTTTTACCACATCAGCCTTTAAATATAGCATGGCTTTACAATCTGGAATGTTTTGTGTCGTGTCTTTTTTATCTATGTGTAACCCTGAAATGTAAAATGCTCAAAGATGTCTTGTTAAGATGAAAATAAGTAACACTTTTAAAGTCTAAAAGTGCACCTTTCTTTTATAAATGCATCAACTCCTCACGGAAGCAGGATTTGTTTATTCGTGATTTTTTTTGTGGTTTTGTAACACCTCATAATAAGTTTAATACAGGCGTAGTGTTTTTGTTTTTATGAACACAAACAAAGTAGCACCTTTGAAGTACCTGCTCATGGGGTCTTATGTGTTTAGAATTAGAGCAAAGACTGGAATAGTCTACACCTTTAGAGCATTATTCAATTGATTAGTCAGTTAAAAGCCAGAATTATTTGGTTTGAGTAAATTTAAAGGGTTGCTTTTAGTTGTTCATTTCGAATAAACATTGCATCTACAAAAGCTGCACCAAACACAATGTTTATTGTTTAACAGCTATGTAGAACAATTTTGATAGCTTGACAGCACTCCTACTCTATCTCAGTTGAACAGTTGTTATTACATACCAGTACATACCAGCATTAGGTTGGTTGTTTTATTGTTATATCAAAGCGTTTGACGTAGTACCAAAGCACACAAAGACCTATTTTCAATTGGCCCACAGTGGGGAGCGTACGTTAGTGGCCCCTCACCCTCCACAACAGTTCTGTAAAGCAATACGAGGGAGGCGATACAGACCACAAAACATGTGCTCCAATCCGATAGAAAGAAGCAGCATACTACCGAGAACCAAAGCAGGGGAGGCTGCATGTTTATTTCAGCGCGCAAGACAATCATAACAATTGGTCTCAAATTAAAATCAACAAAATGACCCAGCGCATTGGTCTCAATGGATTTGTTAACGGCAAGAGAGATATCACCAAAACCGAAAATAAGGTATTTCACCTACCTTTATCGTAGGGACTGCCAAGAATATGGATATTGCCCATAAGCATTCATTTCAAGCAAAGGAAACGTACTAATGGGGTGCGCTTGAGCAACTACATGACTGCAGAAAGGAGAAAACCTATCATTTCAAGTCAGCTAACAGAAAGAACCTTGAGCGAAGATATCGTGCATGCAGTTGGGATGCGACCATTTTTAAAGGCATACAAAATGTAAACTACGACAAGGTGCGAACAAGCAAGCGCCGTGTTTTGTGAGCATTAAACTGAAAACCAGACCAGAAAGTACAATAAACTCATGCTCCAACCTGACTTCACTGTCTGGAATGACTGTTTGGTTTGTTCCTGTAGCAATACCTTAGGAAGCATTGCTTGCAAGTTTGTTGAGGCCATGGTGTTGCCAACTGGTAGACAGACTGTTGGTGGCCAGGCAAAATGAGGTTAGGTTATTCAATAAAGGTGCCCATATCTTTATCTTGTTATAAATAAATGCTGTTAACATCTAGTTGAGCATAGGCAGTAGTTTGAACACGAGTGTTATATTGTGACTGGCATTGCGGTTGTTCATTTCCTCATTTTAAAAGTTAATGTAGTTATTCTATTTTGTTGTATTTGATGTGGTTCGTAGAACAGTGACAGCTGAGATGTGAAGATAATGTATTTGGATAATTTTATTTTTGTGAAAATTTATGCCCTCTTGTTATGGCCCCTCAAAATACATAACAATATCGATCAAAATCATGATAAAAATAAAATATAGACGAGATAAAGAAAATAACAGGTGCTTCACAAGAAGCTCTTCCTGCAAATTGAATTTATGGTTATTGTATATATTGAATAATGCCAATAAATATCCACCTAATAAAATTTTGACAGATGGGTGTGAAGCATGGAAAGAAAAAAAAATTCAATAGACTGTTCGGCAGCGATTTTGATCTATTTGTAATATATACAACGTAATACTACAGTGTCAATAGAGAGCTTTAGTATTGCGTATACTAGGATCAAACGCAAGTGCATTACATTAGCCTTAACTTTACGTGCTCCAGGCTGCGCATGCGCGTCGTCGCCATTCGCCAATCCAAGACGCAGTTTGCGGCTCCCCGCAAGCTCAGTGCGGTACACGCAACGCTAACGCTGACGCACAGTGCTTGCGTTTACTCGCATACGCAGTACTAAAACGAATTAATAAACAGACACCGCCCTGCGAACACTTCCGCTTTGAAAGCATGCATTCAAAAACGCCAAATAACCCGAACGTGCGTTTCTTCCGTTATAGACTTCTGCACGTTGATTTGATTCTGCGCGCGTCTGTTCTATTTTTACATAAAGGACAATATTATATTTCGTGAAATAAACATCGATTTATTACACGAAATAGGGACACGAATACCGAAAACCAGAGCCTAGTTATGAGTCGCGCTTACATACACTCTACCGATAACAGCTGTTAAGATTTAATACGTTATTTTTGAGTGTGATATGCTATATATTTTAGTTGTTAACAGCACCATACGAAAGGGCTTAGTCGAAAGCGGCATGTTATTACAGAAATCATGTAGCACTTCTATGGCCATTTAGATTATTTGGCAAAGTTGGCAGAAATGCGAAATTTTATTGGTAAATGATGTTGTCCAATACAATAAATCTGTAAATATTTTTGATAAGCACTAATTTGCAAAAAAAAAAAGTTCGATTGTTGATAGTTGCGCATGCTAATAGCTCGAAAAGCGTCGTTTTCAAGATAACAATTGTAAAGATTGCACAATAAACGGGACAGAAGCATCACGTCTCTGGAGGAAGGTCGAAGGATAGGGTCATACATTAAAAAATATATATATTTTGAATTTTCTGAATGAAGCAAAACGTAGATAAGCGAAACCTAACCTGAAAGGCCTCAGATTTAACAGGTGAGCTCATCGTACCAAACTTTGTATTGGAGCAAAGTAAATCGAAACAAACAGAAGCGCACGTTAGTACACACAGAACGTCAGCATGTGGTAAACTAGCATGGCAATGTTTAAGAAGCCAATTAATAACAAGCTAGTTTTGTTACGTTTTAGAATACAACCTTACCTGATAAATGTAGCAGATGGCATCATCTGCCTAGCGTTGAGTTTTATAAGAAACAAAACATGAGACACTTCACAGTAAATTTTTTCTTACTATGTGACGAATGAACTTGGAACATGGTAAGAGTTACACAGCCGCGTCTTCGCCGTGCATTTATCAGGCTCGGCGGACATTACATAAAAGAATTACCAATACAGTAAGTTGGCTTATCAACCCAATCTTGTTAATTAATGTTTCTATTTTTGTTTTATGTGTCATGCTGCAATCGAAACAGTTTCTAAAACAAGCTAGACCGATTAAAAAAAAAACGAAAATTAGAGGGGGCTCAGGGGGGGGGGGGGGGTTCAGATATGTATCAATCAGTTTTCGCTTTTTTTTCCTCCCGATTTCAGAATTTAGTGCAAAAAGAGCACCCGACACCATGCCCACAATATCACGTAAAAAAGTAAGGTAGTTGTTTCAGCCACATCGTCACTATCTCGCTAGTGTGTTGTCGGCGCACCCACCAAGGAAGCGCTGAAAAGACAGTGACGACGGAAACGACTGCGTCACTCTTTCAAGCGTCATTGTGGACAGGTTGTTTCGGCGCACTGTTTAGGCGCCATTCTGAAATCGGGCGAAGAATGCGAAAACTTATCAAATAATATCTAAGAAAAAAAAACATTGATTTTCGCTAAATTGTTAAATAGGTTTCGCCTCTAATAGTAATTGTCGTGAATACTGCAATTGCAACATGATCAATAAAACCAAAATCAAAAGGTCGATGAACAGATTTTAGTTCATAGCCAATTTACCGCGATGGTTATTCCCTTACGTAATGTCCGACGAGTCTGATGAATATATGGTGAAGACGGCACTCATCCAACTTTTGCCGCCATTTAAAAAAAATATGTTCGAACTAAAATGAAACACCTTGTATCCACTTTTATCTGCAAAGGTTGGGGTATACGCACCAAGCACAGTGGCCACCTCATGAATCATAGGCAGTCCTTCCACGATGGAATCTTTGAGGTGTTTTCCTGAAGGTAGCTCGGTAGCTTGTAAGTCACTCGTCTCATCGCCTGGTGTCACTTGTGACACCTGAAATGCCCAAATAAAAAAATATTGGTAACATTAAGACATTATAAAAAAATATTTCTTTAATACCTCCTGCAAGGTAGTTTTTACATCAAAATATGATATGTTAAACAAGTTTCATGGCACCAATATACCTTAAAAAAAAAACTAGCAGTAGGAAAACAAGTGTGCGAAAAAGCAACCTAAATTGGCACGGAACTTGGAATATGTTAAACACGTTTCACGCTATTTTGATACACGAAGATACTAACTACGCATTGCGCGTAAATCACAAATATGATTTAGTTAAAAGCATATTCATGATTGCCATACGGTAAATACACACGTGTAAATCGTAGCAAAAAAAAATCGCCGATTTGTTTTTGATATTTGTGTTATTTTTGGTTTTTTTTCTCACCAGATTAGTTCCAGCCTTTACTCGTGGCTCAACAGTTTGAAAGCAGGTCTCTTGCCCTAAATGCACTGTAAACTCTGGAGATAGCGCAGCGCAACTTGATTTGAACCACAATTCATATGTCACCGGATAAGTTTAGTGCATATAGGAGTGAACATGCCGAATTTTCACACGATACTATGAGTCATGTTTGTGCTGCAAACATCCACATGAATGTTTATCAGTGCTCAATACCAGACCTTGGTCGGGCGGTGTCCCCCTATGGCGGTTCTGCGCTGTAGCTTTGAATTAACTGTGGCGCACTCATTTTGGGTAGTACAAGCTCACCTGATTGGGCCTCGCACTACTTGTGGCACCTTCGCTGAACTTTTTCTTTTTGTGAAGGGCTGAAGAACGGAAAAACACCTTTCGACGCCCGAAATCGGCTAAATTGAACGCCGTAAGGCTATCGAAAGTGGCAAATTCATGCCTCCACTACTAGGGTACGCGCCCCTTATCTCTGGGTGGTGACGTCAAAATATCAAGCGTCCTGACGCTTTTTAATGCGTTAGCATTAGAACGCTCGTTGTGACGAAAACCTGGGGGTGTCTTTCGTTTGTCAGGGCAGGGGAGAGAGGAAGAAGGAGGGGAGAGGGTGCGACGCTCCCATTGGTCCAAAGCGCTGACGTCAGCACGCGTCCACCTCTCTCCCTCTCCGGCGCTGACAAACTGACAGAGACCACCGGCTTTTCGTCAAAACGAGCCCTTTCGTTTTCGTCAATGTCACGCGCACAGCTGGCGCGGAGCCAGAGAGGTGGAGGCACCGCACAACACCTCCTAGATAATAAAGCCGCAGTGCTGAATGAGATGGCGTAATCAGAGAAGGCTAACGCTGGACACAGATTGGAAACGAGTGCTGCATCAACGCTCGGTTTCGAGTCAACTGTGATCCAAACGTTGACGCAATCGTCATGTTCAATCTGTGCCCAGCGTGGGCCTCCTCTGATGATGCCATCTCATTCAGCACTACGGCTTTGATCTCTAGGAGGTGTTGCGCTGCGGTGCCGTGGAATGCGGGCATGCTCAGTTGCCACTCTGCCGTCGCCGGTTGTTCTTCGCTTTGGGTTTCCGCTGTGGCGGTGCGTGGGCTGTGATGTGTGTGTGTGTGTAGTTAAAACAATGGATGCGGTTTTCTCCACGAGTGATGTAGATGCGTTTCCTTCCACGGGTAGTATGGATGTGGTTCTTTCCACGAGTGTTTTGGATGACCGTATCCAAGGGCGTTGACGTACTGCGACAGGGGTAAAAACAATAAAGAAAAATCCACTGGTGTAATCTTAGGGAATACGTTAACATGACCCTTAAGAAACACCACACACGTCCCCCTTTTGGAATTGCTAACACTGACCCCCTAACGAGACCCAAAAGAGGCAGCAAAAAATAGAGGATGTAAAAGAGAAAGCCAAAAGAGAAAAGTGAAGGGGTCAGCGTCAGCGTTTCCCGAAGGGGGCGTGTGTGGCGTTTCCAAGGGTCATGCTAACGCATTCCCTAAGAATTCACCAATGAATATTCCTGTATTTTTTCTCCCTTTCCTTTGGAATCCATTAAACGGCGTCTCTTGACTCACGCTCTAAAGGTGCATTCACACTGGCGATGGAATCTCAACGGCGAAAAGGATCCGCTTATTTTCATCATCAGACGAGCGAGAAATTATATTGTATACTTAAGCAACCGCGTTCGCAACCACTTCACGAACGCGGTTCAACCGCTAGTGTGAATAAGACGTTAGACTCTTAGCATTGACCTGTGCTTCGACGGCGTTTGAATTTTTGTTGTTTCTTTGTAGTTTCCTCGTGATCGCGTTCTGCACCGGAGCAGGCACGCTTCTACATGTGCGAGCGTTTGAGACACTCAAGTTTGTACTACCCAAAACAAGTCCTAACAAGTCTCTTTTTGCAGCGCCCCTGGGAAACGCAGGAGGCCTATTGCCTCCAGATGGGCCACCTTGCAATGTTGGCGATAGTTCGAACGCAGGCTGCCAGGCTGCTTGGATACCTCTGTGCAAGATGGTATCTTGCACCGAGATCGTCTCACACGCTGTTGTCGACAACAGATGTCGAGGAAAATGAATTTGCATTAAAAATAAAGTACATATATTATAGTCGGTGACAGGCTAAGACTGCAGTAGAAGCTTCGCCTCCAGCATGCGCTTGTCCCCTACAGGACTTCGGCTGTCCGTGCGACAAATTTGTTCCAAAGGCAGAGAGCTCGCGCTGGAGGCGGAGCATAATCTGAACCTGGCATCGACTATAATTGTATTTTTCTTTTTTACTATCACATTTACTAAAACGTTATAGTATTTATACAGGGTGTTTCATAGTCCACTGAGAATAATTAAAAACAAAATGAGCGCTTATATGAAGAAATTATTCCGTTGAAATAACATTATCGACCGCGGCTGTCGTCAGATCACGAGTGTATGGTAAAAATTAGCGTTAGTCACTAGTTATCTTGTGAAATATTGGCCTTAGCTGGCACATTCCGATAAGTGATTTCTTGGCCGGTGTCCAAGCTGTGTTGGAAGTTTCGTGTTTGTCCTTGGCCCCTCTTTCCCTCACTCCTGAGTGTTCGATGTCGATGATCTTAAACCAGCTCGTTGGCACTCTCGCTTTA
This sequence comes from Ixodes ricinus, assembly GCA_037355805.1. Lineage (NCBI taxonomy): Eukaryota > Metazoa > Arthropoda > Arachnida > Ixodida > Ixodidae > Ixodes > Ixodes ricinus. Next base: position 470,538 of record JAZHYW010001187.1, read on the forward strand.
GTTCTGTTATGTCATGGCCGATGTTAGGATTAAGACATCGGAATTTTGCTCCGGCTTATTTTTTGTCAAATTTAATAAAAAAAAAAACTAAAATACCAAAACTAATGAAAAAAAAAACGACGAAAGCTTTATTTAGAAGTGACGTCTGCTTCCGTCGCGGACGCGTTAACAAATCAGTATGAACCGATCTGGCACATTATCTAAGGGTCACGTAGCGGTAGAAGCGGTGTGCTACACTCTGATGTCTCCTCAGCGCTTAGCTTTCGGCGCTTGTTTATCCCTTAGATTCGGTATAGAGTACTCTTGACTGTCTCAATTTGCCATTGGGTAGCACGAAGAATATTTTAGTTCTTGGACTTCTAACAACTGCTCTAGAATATTTGGACGACGGGCAACAGATTTCCAATTGAAACGCGCCAAATAAGGCGAACATTTCCAAAATTACGACTTCTCGCTGGCTGCTACCGATAGAGATGTAATGTAATAAAATTTGGGATCCTATGCACCTTTGCGGACGTCCATCGAGCTCGGTCGCAATCGACCGGCCTTAACGCGGTGCAAATATCGCACTAATTGGTGTAAAACAAAATAACTTATGTTTTCTTGCTAAATTTAGCGCAGAAATCAAAGTGGTGCATAACTACACTGCAATTAATGTTGTCCCGCTATTTTAGGTGTAAGTGATTCCTTCTAACCTTAGCCGAGAAATTGAATTGGTGTATAATTTTACACCATTCCGACTCTTCCGCTCAATTTAGCTATTGAACCGCGACGGACGGAGGTACACGATTTCACGGTTCGGTAGCCCTAGAAATTATTTCCATTTCAAAGTAAGCTGCGTGTAGATATATGCAGTGTTGGGTGAAGTACATTAGAATAGTACTTGAAGTAAAGTACAAAGCAAATTAGAGGTTATTTACTTCAAGGAATGTAGTAAGCACACCGGGTGCAATATACTTCAAGTAAAGTACTATACATACGATGTACTTTTAAAGTAAAGTAAAAGTACTTTTAACACAACCTTTCATGGTGCCCTTCATTCCAATATACAATGTTTTTTGTTTTTTTTAACTGGTATGCATTGCCCAGAGGTATTCGGGGGTGCATTAGTTATTTTCGGAAATGACGGCGAATATTGGACAAATAAATTTAGAGTTGAAAAAAAAATTTTTTGTGATACAAATATAACGAGACCAAATTGGAGGAATGTACTTTGAAGCTGGGAGTTGAACATTCCTCGGAAAGTATTAGAAAATAATGCTTTAAGTAAAGTACAAGAACATACTCAGAAAACGTACTTCAAGTAATGTACAAATATTCTAAACACCCTTCAAGTAGTATTTTAAGCACAATGTACTTAAAGTATTTCCCAACACTGGGTATATAGATTACTCAGTATGACTTTTCACATTCATACTCTGAGGTCCACCGTGGTTGACAACGTTATCCCGAAGGAATCATTTCTTCATTTCCAATTCTTTCGTTTTAATTACTCTCAGTCATTGGTGAAACACCCTCTATAGTTTCTATTAGGTGTATGACTACTATACGGAATGATATAAACGTGGTTGAAAGCTTTGTGAAATTAAGACGCTGTTTCTTGCCTGAATGGAGAGGTTCTCGGAAGGCAAGACTTGAGAAGCGAGGGCCTTCTTCTGTTCTGGGATAGTCGGGAGTTTTGCCTCTTGCGTTTGTTCTTCTGTCTGTGCTTCATGAATAAGAAGAGACTCTTTTCTTGAATCAACAGACTCCTTTATGGTCGTCTCTTCCTTCGGCGTCTCCTCGACAAACTCTGGTGCTATTTCTAGTGCACCTGCAAGGGACTTTGCTTCTCCTATACTTAGAGACTTCGGCTGAAGCGATTCACCCGCCTCGGGCATAAACTCTGAAACTTGTTCTTGAACTTCAGGTACATTTTGTGTCAGTTCAGTAAACTGAACCCTTAATTTCATCGCTTCTGGCTTAGATATTTCGAATTCGCTGGTAATTTCTTGGCTAGTTGTTACTTTTCTTATAAACTCGACATCTGATACAGACACCTGCGACGCTTCAGGTTGAGGTGTGATGAACTCTGAAGTTAATTCTTGAACGTCTGACACCCCTCTTCGAGCCTCAGTAATACTCGTTTGAGCTTTTGTTTCAACGGGAGTTCCAGTTTCGAAACTAAGCACTTGTTCCTCAGAAAATGGGATGCTTCTAGCGGTTTCGGTGATTCTACCAGTAATCCTTGTTTTCTGAAAGGTATCTGGTGAGAAATGTGTAGAAAGCTCCTCCGCTGTCATAGATATTTCCCGAGTCTCTTCGACATGAGTTACGGTGCCTTTTCTCTCTTCTGAAGGTTTCAAGGGAAGCTCCTGACTAGTCAATCCTGGCACCACTTCCAAGACTTCAAGTTGCTGTTGGGGTGTGAGCTGAACTTCTCCCCTCGCTATCTGGTGTGGGGTCGAAAGGAACTCTGGCGCCATTTCTTCGTTTTTAGCTTCCCCTTGCGCTATGGGTTGGTCTCTCAAAAATCCTAACGTTGTCTCGCGCACATGAGTTCGCAGTTGTTTTAATTCCACAGGCTGGTATTCAGCTGATGCTTCAATAATCTCCAGAGATTGTTGAGGTTCAAAGATTGTTTTGGCATGTTCGTCTTTGAGGGGTTTTTGCGGAAGATGTTCGGGGGCATACTGTTCGCTAGTCACTTCTTCGACAACCAGTGGTTTGTCTTCTATAATTAATTGTTGAGAAGCTGCGCTTGTAACATGCTCAACGGCCAATACATCCTTTGGCATTTCAGCAGGAACAGCTTCTTCAACTGTGATAGCTTGACTTTCTGAGACTGTTGCCACTGATATTTCTAAATTGGGCATTTTTTCCAGTTCTAGCTCGTCCGTGCTGAGTTTAGTCTCCACTTCTTGAATAACCACTGAGTGACGTGGAACGACATTTATCTTCGCTTGTGTGGATTGGGCAATTTCTTCGGGAATAAATTCTTCTAAAACAAGCGCTTCTGTAACCTCAGAATACTCAGGCTTGTGCTCATGTCGCTCTGTTTTTGTGCTTGTAATTACAACTTCCTTGGTTAGCTGTACAACACTCTCCTCTTCCTTTCGTTTCGTTTTCTTTTTAGGCTTTTTTACTTTCAGCGCTCGTTGGAGCTCCATTTCAGTTTCTTCAACCACGTCTGTCTTGTATTCGACTTCCGTTATTTCGTGAGGTATTTCCCTAGCATCTATGACAATATCATGAATATCTCTAGTTGTTATCTCAGTTATTTGAGGCATTTCTGTTGACTCTAGAGTAATTTCGCGAGATATTTCTTTCTTAAGGGTGGTTTCCTCTTCAACAATGATTTCTGTTTCTTCTTCCGGTTTCTTTTTTAGCCGAACAAGAGATTCCATTTCCACCGTTTGCTCGGTAACCTCCTCAATAAGAGGAGCTTCTGTTTCCACTTTTGTCTTCTTTTTGGTTTCTTCGCTTTAGGTGCCTGCATCAACTCCAGGGTTTCTGTCTCTTCATGAGTATCTTCAGTTATGTATTCCACTACGGCAACATCACGTGGAATTTCTTTGCTTTCTAAGATAACTTCCCGAGTTTCAGTCGTGGTGACATCTCCAATATCAGGCACTTCGACAGCTTCGGTTGTTATTTTGCGTGGCTTCTTTTTCTTCTTCTCAATGACAATTTCTTCAATTGAAATCTCTTCCTCCTTTTGAGGCTTGTCTTCTTCAGGTATTTCTTCCTTTGGAACAGTACGAGATTCCAACTCAACCACTTGCTCAACCGCCTCTTCCTCTTGTGGCACTTCTTCCTTCGGTTTTGTTTTCCTCTTTGGTTTCTTTGGTTTCAGAACCTCTTTAAGCTCGACAGTTTCTGTCTCTTCTGTGATGTCTTCTGTTGTGTACTCCACCTCTGTTACTTCAAGTGGAGTTTCTCTTGTTTCAATGATGATGTCTCGAGTTTCCCGAGTAGTGATATCAGTTATATCAGGTGTCTCTGTTGATTCTACAGTGATTTCCCGAGGAGCCTCTTCTTTTTTAAGAAGTGTGATTTCCTCCACTGTAATTTCCTCAAGCTCGTGAGGCATTTCTTTTGGTCGACCACGAGACTCAAGCTCCACCGTTTGCTCGGTAACCTCTTCAATAAGAGGAGCTTCTTCTTCAATTTTTGTCTTCTTTTTGGTTTCTTTGCTTTAGGTGCCTGCATCAACTCCAGGGTTTCTGTCTCTTCATGAGTATCTTCAGTTATATATTCCACTACCGCAACATCACGTGGAATTTCTTTGCTTTCTAAGATAACTTCCCGAGTTTCAGTCGTGGTGACATCTCCAATATCAGGCACTTCTACAGCTTCTGTTATTATCTTGCGTGGCTTCTTTTTCTTCTTCTCAACGGTAATTTCTTCAATTGACACCTCTTCCTCCTTTTGAGGCTTGTCTTCTTCAGGTATTTCTTCCTTTGGAACAGCACGAGATTCCAACTCAACCACTTGCTCAACCGCCTCATCCTCTTGCGGCACTTCTTCCTTCGGTTTTGTTTTTTTCCTTGGCTTCTTTGGTTTCAAAACCTCTTTGAGCTCGACAGTTCCTGTCTCTTCTCTGATGTCTTCTGTTGTGTACTCCACCTCTGTCACTTCAAGTGGAGTTTCTCTTGTTTCAATGATAACGTCTCGAGTTTCCCGAGTGGTGATATCAGTAATATCCGGTGTCTCTGTTGATTCTACAGTGATTTCCCGAGGAGCCTCTTCTTTTTTAAGACGTGTGATTTCCTCCACTGTAATTTCCTCAGGCTCGTGAGGCATTTCTTTTGGTCGACCACGAGACTCAAGCTCCACCGTTTGCTCGGTAATCTCTTCAGCAATAGGAGCTTCCTCTTCCACTTTTGTCTTCTTTTTTGGTTTCTTTGCTTTAGGTGCCTGCATCAACTCCAGGGTTTCTGTCTCTTCATGAGTATCTTCAGTTATATATTCCACTACCGCAACATCACGTGGAATTTCTTTGCTTTCCAAGATAACTTCCCGAGTTTCAGTCGTGGTGACATCTCCAATATCAGGCACTTCGAGAGCTTCAGTTGTTATCTTGCGTGGCTTCTTTTTCTTTTTCTCAATGGTAATTTCTTCAATTGACAGCTTTTCCTTCTTTTGTGACTTGTCTTCTTCGGGTATTTCTTCCTTTGGAACAGCACGAGATTCCAACTCAACCACTTGCTCAACCGCCTCATCCTCTTGCGGCACTTCTTCCTTCGGTTTGGTTTTTTTCTTTGGCTTCTTTGGTTTCAAAACCTCTTTGAGCTCGACAGTTCCTGTCTCTTCTCTGATGTCTTCTGTTGTGTACTCCACCTCTGTCACTTCAAGTGGAGTTTCTCTTGTTTCAATGATAACGTCTCGAGTTTCCCGAGTGGTGATATCAGTAATATCCGGTGTCTCTGTTGATTCTACTGTGATTTCCTGAGGAGTCTCTTCTTTTTTAAGAAGTGTGATTTCCTCCACTGTAATTTCCTCAAGCTCGTGAGGCATTTCTTTTGGTCGACCACGAGACTCAAGCTCCACCGTTTGCTCGGTAACCTCTTCAATAAGAGGAGCTTCTTCTTCAATTTTTGTCTTCTTTTTTGGTTTCTTTTCTTTAGGTGCCTGCATCAACTCCAAGGTTTCTGTCTCTTCATGAGTATCTTCAGTTATATATTCCACTACCGCAACATCACGTGGAATTTCTTTGCTTTCTAAGATAACTTCCCGAGTTTCAGTCGTGGTGACATCTCCAATATCAGGCACTTCTACAGCTTCTGTTATTATCTTGCGTGGCTTCTTTTTCTTCTTCTCAACGGTAATTTCTTCAATTGACACCTCTTCCTCCTTTTGAGGCTTGTCTTCTTCAGGTATTTCTTCCTTTGGAACAGCACGAGATTCCAACTCAACCACTTGCGGCACTTCTTCCTTCGGTTTTGTTTTTTTCCTTGGCTTCTTTGGTTTCAAACCCTCTTTGAGCTCGACAGTTCCTGTCTCTTCTCTGATGTCTTCTGTTGTGTACTCCACCTCTGTCACTTCAAGTGGAGTTTCTCTTGTTTCAATGATAACGTCTCGAGTTTCCCGAGTAGTGATATCAGTAATATCCGGTGTCTCTGTTGATTCTACAGTGATTTCCCGAGGAGCCTCTTCTTTTTTAAGACGTGTGATTTCCTCCACTATAATTTCCTCAGGCTCATGAGGCATTTCTTTTGGTCGACCACGAGACTCAAGCTCCACCGTTTGCTCGGTAACCTCTTCAGCAATAGGAGCTTCCTCTTCCACTTTTGTCTTCTTTTTTGGTTTCTTTGCTTTAGGTGCCTGCATCAACTCCAGGGTTTCTGTCTCTTCATGAGTATCTTCAGTTATATATTCCACTACCGCCAAATCGCGTGGAATTTCTTTGCTTTCCAAGATAACTTCCCGAGTTTCAGTCGTGGTGACATCTGCAATATCAGGCACTTCTACAGCTTCTGTTATTATCTTGCGTGGCTTCTTTTTCTTCTTCTCAACGGTAATTTCTTCAATTGACACCTCTTCCTCCTTTTGAGGCTTGTCTTCTTCAGGTATTTCTTCCTTTGGAACAGCACGAGATTCCAACTCAACCACTTGCTCAACCGCCTCATCCTCTTGCGGCACTTCTTCCTTCGGTTTTGTTTTTTTCCTTGGCTTCTTTGGTTTCAAAACCTCTTTGAGCTCGACAGTTCCTGTCTCTTCTCTGATGTCTTCTGTTGTGTACTCCACCTCTGTCACTTCAAGTGGAGTTTCTCTTGTTTCAATGATAACGTCTCGAGTTTCCCGAGTGGTGATATCAGTAATATCCGGTGTCTCTGTTGATTCTACAGTGATTTCCCGAGGAGCCTCTTCTTTTTTAAGAAGTGTGATTTCCTCCACTGTAATTTCCTCAAGCTCGTGAGGCATTTCTTTTGGTCGACCACGAGACTCAAGCTCCACCGTTTGCTCGGTAACCTCTTCAATAAGAGGAGCTTCTTCTTCAATTTTTGTCTTCTTTTTTGGTTTCTTTGCTTTAGGTGCCTGCATCAACTCCAGGGTTTCTGTCTCTTCATGAGTATCTTCAGTTATATATTCCACTACCGCAACATCACGTGGAATTTCTTTGCTTTCTAAGATAACTTCCCGAGTTTCAGTCGTGGTGACATCTCCAATATCAGGCACTTCTACAGCTTCTGTTATTATCTTGCGTGGCTTCTTTTCTTCTTCTCAACGGTAATTTCTTCAATTGACACCTCTTCCTCCTTTTGAGGCTTGTCTTCTTCAGGTATTTCTTCCTTTGGAACAGCACGAGATTCCAACTCAACCACTTGCTCAACCGCCTCATCCTCTTGCGGCACTTCTTCCTTCGGTTTTGTTTTTTTCCTTGGCTTCTTTGGTTTCAGAACCTCTTTGAGCTCGACAGTTTTTGTCTCTTCTTTGATGTCTTCTGTTGTGTACTCCACCTCTGTTACTTCAAGTGGAGTTTCTCTTGTTTCAATGATGATGTCTCGAGTTTCCTGAGTGGTGATATCAGTAATGTCTGGTGTCTCTGTTGCCTCTACTGTGATCTCATGGGGTTCTTCCTCTTTTTAAGGATCTCAAATTTTATTGTGGTTTCTCAGATTTCTTTGGCGTCTCCTTTTGACGGGACCTTGATTCGAGTTCTACAGACTGGTCACTCACTTCTTCTGCAAGTGGAGTCTCATCTTCAACTGGCTTTTCCTTCTTTTGGGTTTCTTTGGCTTCGGTGTAGGTTTCAGATTCACAGTTTGTGTTTCTTCACATAGTTCTTCAGTCTCATACTGAAGTTCAACTATATCTTTCGGTGCTTCCCGAGCCTCTGTTGTCATCTCTGCTGCCTTAAGAGTTGTCACATCGACAATATCAGGAAATTCTTCTTCAGCCGATTTTGTCGTTTTCCTGGGCTTCTTTGGCCTTGGTATCCGTTTGAGCTCAACTGTTTCGGTTTCTTCACGAAGTTTTTCTGTTTCATATTCCAGCTCCGTAATGACTTTTTTCCGTTCCCGAGCATCTGTGGATATTTCTGTTGTCTTCTTAGTTTTCACCTCAACAACATCTGGAACTTCAGTTGATTCGGTGGTAATTTCTCGAGGCTTTTCTTTATCTTTTCGAATAGCCACATCTTCGATGATGACCCTCTTTGGGCTTCTCTTTGAGTGGTTTTTTGGGGCGTGCCTGGGATTCCAAATCCACGGCTCTGCTCCGTAACTTCTTCGAGAAGTGATTCTTCGTCGGTCAGTTTTATCTTTTTCTTAGGCTTCTTTGGCTTTGGCATCTCTTTGAGCTCCACAGTTCCAGTTTCTTCACGAAGTTCTTCCGTCTCATATTCCAGCTCCGTAATCTCCTTTGGCCTTTCCCGGGTATCTGTGATTATCTCAGTTGTCTTCCGAGTTTTCACATCAACAATGTCGGGAATTTCGGCTGCTTCTGTGGTAATTTCTCGAGGTTCTTCTTTTGTTTCCAAATAGTGACATCGTCGATGGTAACCTTTTGGGCTTCTCTTCGAGTGGTTCTTTTGGGCGCGCCCTGGATTCCAGATCCACAACTGATTCTGTGATCTCCTTGGTAGGAGATTCTTCTTCAGTAGGCTTTGCCTTTTCTTAGGTCTCTTGGGCTTTGGCAACCTTTTGAGTTCAAGGGTTTCAGATTCCTCGCGAATATCTTCCGTTTTATATTCAGTTTCTGTTTTGTCTTTTACTGTGTCTAGAACCTCTCTTTCTTTTATTTCATAACCCTCGGCTAGCCTCTCTACCACTTTTGGTTTCATGAGTTCTAACGTAACTGTTTGTTCACGAGGGATATCTTCCTGTGGCAGTAATTTTGTTTCCGCAGACCGAACAGTTATTTTCCGAAGCTCAGTAACTTCAACAGTTTCAATTATTTTCTTTGTCTGGAACTTGGTTGTAGGTTTTAAGGTTTTTGTTAAAAATTCAGGAATTTGAGGCTCCTCCACAGTAGGAGCCTTGGAAATTTTTGTTTTTGCAGGCACCTCTTCAACCGATATAACCTCTTTGGGTATGAAGGGCTTCCGTTTTTCTTCAGTTTCAGGTTTCTTTCTAGCATCGTCGTGTAATACTTGAGGTGTCTTTTCTGCAACGTATTCAGGTTGTTCTTCGTCTGGAGTAGTCTTTTCTTTAACTTCTTGAACAGGTTTTTGGTAGCGAGGTGTGGGTTTCAAAAGTTTCGTAATAAATTCTGGAGGTTCCTCCTCTGCTGGCTTAGATTCGATAGGCACGAAAGGCTGAAAGGTTTTTTGGAATGTGGGCTTTTCAAGAACATCCTCTGGTTTTTCTCGAGGTTTTAATCTTGCATCATCTTCAACTACCTCGTCAGCTTTTTCCTCTTCAACAGACCTTGAAACCCGAGGTATGGGCTTCAATACTTTTGTAACAAACTCAGGAATTTCTTCTTCTGGAGGCATAGCTTGCGTCACACTGTCTTCTTTTGTTGGCCGCTTTATTGTTTCTTGCGGTTTATCTCTTTTCGGAATATATTGTGGCATTTCTTCACGTTTCGTTGGTTCATAATATTCAGGAACACGCTCGGGTATGTCCTCTCCAATATCTTCTTCTACCTTGTCTTTTTGAACAGGCCTCTGAGGACGTGGTATTGGTTTCAAAACCTTTTTCACAAATTCCGGAAGCTCTTCTTCTGAGGGCACATCCCGAATCGTACTATCGCCTACTTTTGCAAAAGGCTCCTTTATTTTCTGGGAAATAGGTTTTTTATATACATCTTTGGTTATTTCTTCTGGTCTCTTGCTGGTATCATAGTCTGGTACTTCTTCCTGTGGAATGCCAGGTTCCTCTTTGGTTTTTTCTTCTTGTATGCGAGGGCGAGGTGTCGGTTTTAACACTTTCCTCACAAACTCTGGAACCTCCTCTTCTGCAGGGACATTCTCAGTGTCCTCTTCAGGCTCCTGCTTTTTAGGTATTTTTAGAGTTAATTCATCTTCAGTTTTATCTTCTTGGACAGGCCTTGCGTAGCGAGGTACGGGCTTTAGAACTTTGCCGATGAATTCTGGAAGTTGCTCTTCTTCAGGCATAGCCTCTTTTGGGCGTTTTTGCTTTTCTATGACACTGAAAGGTTTCTCCTTCTTCTTAACACTGATTTCTGTTACCTCTTGTTCCGTCACTTCATGCACTGTGTACTCTTTTTGTAAATGGATTTCTTCTTGCTTTGTTACAAACTGCGTGGCCTCCAGGCGAGTGAGGTCTTCCTCAAATTGTGCAGGTCCGATGGGTTCCACTACTACAAAGTCGTCTTCAGTTCCGCTCATTTTATCGGGTGTCTTTACTCGGTGTTTATCAGGCCGAGATGGTAGCAGGAAAACAGTGTCCTCAGTCGATGTTCCTTCTGTGGGTTCAGTAGGAAACGGCTGCCTTGGTGCTTTTACTTCCAAAGGTTCTGAAAGAAAACATTAATTCACATGATTATTCACAAGAATGTGCCCATCGGTTTTTAGAACGAAAGAAAACGGATCTTAATAAGATATGCGAAATATTCATTTGTGACATTGCGCTATCACTTGCAGCTTTTGATTAGTTGTATCACAATTCTCACCTCCGATTGTGATAAAACATTCAGTTGTTCTTTCTCCAGCCTCATTGGTAGCCTTGCAGATGTACAATCCTTTTGTGCTTTCATTGACCTCCAGAATATGAAGCATTGTCTTGTCGTTCAGAATAGTAACATTGTATGTACGGCCTCCTGCAATAATTATAAACGTTATATCACACATTGGTCTGTGATACTGTAACTTTCGAGAAAGGTCTTAATGTAATTATTGTCATGCAACGCTTTAACAACATTCAAGTGCTAGTCATTTTCATGAGAACAATGCGACAACTATAAATACGCCATGGTAATTTGATGACCATAAACCTAATTGCTATAATCTTTATTGAAACATAACCCCTGTTATGAAAAAAACTTCATGGCCATTTCATTTTAAGAGTATGAAACTGAATGAACCTTTTTATTGATATATGCTCAAAGCAGTCGGACGACGTATGACTTCAGCAATAATTATTCCGATGACTTTATTGACTATCTTCACTTCCCAATCCAAAATACATCTTAAAATTCTAATAGGGACCCGCTAATAACACCAAGTCCTTAAGTGCGCTTCAATTTACTACTAGTGACGTATCTTCTTTTGTCTTTCTCAGGGTTAGGTATCGTGTTTCAAAGATTACGAACACTCACCCGAGTCTTCAGGGCGTATGAGGATGTCCTCGTGGTACCACTTCACCTCGGGCTGCGGTCGCCCTCTCGCCACACACTCAAGAGTCACTGGCATGCCTAGGCGCTGCCGCACTTCCCCGACAAGCGGCAAGTTCAAACCGCGGCTTCATTGGCACAAAGTCTGCAACCCAAGCAATAAAGCCTTATATCTATAAAATGTGGATTGAAGAAACACGACTTACCAAGACTGAGCTTGTTGTCCCTTTTCGGTGTCTTTCGCATAGGGAGCATAGATTTCATATCTGCACAACAAAAGAAAAAAAAACGTTATGGGAGCGAGTGCAGCGTGCGACGCAGGTGGCATAAACACGCAACCTCGAATTTGTCACACTTTTCACGCGGAGCTAAAATGTTGCCATAAATATCCGTGTAGTGGAATGCGCTCATCTGGAGCACATTCCACTACACAAGAACCCGGATACCGCGTTCTCGCTAACTGCGTCATGTAGTGTACTTGCAGTGCAGATGATGAGTTACAAAAACGAATTAATAGCATTATAAGTCGTGTACCTACCTATCTGAACCAGTTCAGCTTCAGTGACCTCCACACCATACTTATTTTTGGCCTCGCACAAGAAGTCCCCAAAGTCTTCGGGTGTAGTCCTGTGGAAAAATATATAGGGAGATTTTTTAAATAAGATTTCCGGCAGTACTTCCGTCATACCTGAAAAACTCATCCACTAGAATGCTTTCTTGGGTCGGTAAGTATTAGTGCACTCGTTTATGTACCGGGACTCGTACCGCCTCTTCTGACGAGATCGCCATTGGTTGTCGCTGTGGTCACATGACTGTTTACGCCAGTCAATGGGGGTGGTCCACCACCCGCGAAGGAGCCCTGCTGCGGCGGTGGCACTATTGCAATGACCACTAAATTTCGAGATGTATCAATACAGTGCATTCCGCTAAACTTGGTGGGCGAGACATACCCCGCTAAATTTAGCGGATGATGTTAACGTGACCACCTTAGGTGATGACATTACAATGTCAGCGACAAAAGCTGTAAAACGCATTACATCAGCCCCTGAGTACTGCCTTCTTACCGTGGCAATGTGGTCCCTGATTCATAAGATATAATAAAAATAAGTTCTAACTCTCAAGCTAAAATTTAGAACCACCCTCGACGACAAACCTCACAGCAGAACGGCGCAATGTTCATCGTCAGCATCAAATAATTAATGAATAAATGGAAGGAATGACATTCCGATGTTCGAGCACCAGGACGTCGTGTTGAAGCGCCTGTGGGGCACTGAACGAGCAGCAGCGCTGTGGAAGTGAGGTAGGGTTCTACGAAGAACAAATAAATGTGAGGTCATTCCCTTAGCACGAAAGCGAGCACAGCTCCCAGTGGGAGAGGGGGAAACAGATAGTATTTTAATGCAGAAGTGCATTCTTATGAGCTAACTCAGATTTCGAGAGCGTCGCTTGCGCTCGTTGCGTGGCAGACTGGAAGCAACTGGAGTTGGCCAGATGCCAAAAGCTTTAAGGAACCACAGCATGAAAAAAACAAAAAAACAGTAGCTTGATTATGCTGAGAAAAACCAGGGAGCACAAAATGTGTCCCGCACAAACCACACTCCGTGAGTGGTTTGTGATAAACTTCATTTCAGCTTAAAGTGGCTAGGACACGCCAAAAATAAAAGATGAGTAGGTTCCGTGTTTTCGTTATATTCGGGCGGTGTTTTTCGGGGTTTATTTTTTCCCCAATTATACGAAATTCGAAGTTTAATTTCGCAGTGTTTCCTATTAAAATAAATAAATAAATCAATACATAAATATTATCCTGGTGTAAACGTATACTTGACAACAAATAAAACGTACTTCTACAATTTTTCCCCGCTGGTTTTGGCGTCGGGGCCATTACCATTGACAATACTAACTTGTCCCACGACAAAAGTTACACACAAGTGTTGCTTCAATAAAAGTCCATACCTCAAAATCAATAAACTCCTGGAGGTAGTCGCTGGGACGCTAGTATTTATCCCATCCTATTGCATCAACATGCTCCGCGGCCGCTCAAGGTAGAGTGGTTAAGGCTGTAATCAACGTTACTAGAACCACTCAGTTGGGAAACTGCCATAGAGCCTGCATTAAAAAAGTGGCTCCGATCCGTACTCAAGAACCGAGCTAATGGCGATCGCAACGCCGCCATTTCTCCCGCAGCGTCCACTCTGGGAACTGCACGGCTGCACGTAGAGTCGGGGAAGGGCTGGTGGCGCCATCTGGCAGGGCCATATCGCAGTAACTATTTAAAGCAACTTTCATGTTTCAACTCGTCGCTAAAGGGCGGCGCTGTTATCGTATTTAGCTCGGTCTCGGTGGACGCCAGCGGCTCGGGTTTCCAGGGTGATTTTCCCAACTGAGGGTTTTAGTAACGTTGGATGTAAGCCAGAAGGGGAGAGCGCCTTTAGAGCGCTCTGACACTAGAGCGCCGACGTTAGAGCGCGCGACACGAGGGCGCTGCGAGAGTAGCGCGCGTGACACTAGAGCGCGCGACACGAGAGCGCATGACCAGTTGAGCGCGCGACACGAGAGCGCACGACCAGTTGAGCGCGCGACACGAGAGCGCACAACCAGTTGAGCGCGCGACACGAGAGCGCACAACCAGTTGAGCGCGCGACACGAGAGCGCACAACCAGTTGAGCGCGCGACACGAGAGCGCACAACCAGTTGAGCGCGCGACACGAGAGCGCACAACCAGTTGAGCGCGCGACACGAGAGCGCACAACCAGTTGAGCGCTCGACACGAGAGCGCACGACCAGTTGAGCGCGCGACACAAGAGCGCACAACCAGTTGAGCGCGCGACACGAGAGCGCACAACCAGTTGAGCGCTCGACACGAGGGCGCACAACCAGTGGAGCGCGCGACACGAGAGCGCACAACAAGTTGAGCGCTCGACACGAGAGCGCACGACCAGTTGAGCGCGCGACACGAGAGCGCACAACCAGTTGAGCGCGCGACACGAGAGCGCACAACCAGTTGAGCGCTCGACACGAGAGCGCACAACCAGTTGAGCGCGCGACACGAGAGCGCACAACCAGTTGAGAGCGCGACACGAGAGCGCACAACCAGTTGAGCGCGCGACACGAGAGCGCACGACCAGTGGAGCGCGCGACACGAGAGCGCACGACCAGTGGATAGCGCGACACGAGAGCGCACAACCAGTTGAGCGCTCGACACGAGAGCGCACGACCAGTTGAGCGCGCGACACGAGAGCGCACAACCAGTTGAGCGCGCGACACGAGAGCGCACGACCAGTGGAGCGCGCGACACGAGAGCGCACGGCCAGTGGAGCGCGCGACACGAGAGCGCACAACCAGTTGAGCGCTCGACACGAGAGCGCATGACCAGTTGAGCGCGCGACACGAGAGCGCACAACCAGTTGAGCGCGCGACACGAGAGCGCACCCCATTTGAGCGAACACCGCAAAATGTGGGATGTACCCACGTATCTACAGACAGAACAAAATTGTGCGACTCAACGGATTGAAGCATTGGTGATTTTTGATTGATTGAATACGCCTTTGATAAAAAATAAAAATAAAACGGGTACGACTCTTTCTAACCAATTGTTTACTGACATCGGAGAGAAAAAGGGGCAGGGGAGTGGGCTGGGGTATATAGGTACCGGGAAAGTTTGCAGTTGAGTGGAGCAGCGAGTCTAAGATTTCTTCACAGTGCTGTGGTGCGCCTCTCCGATATATTATAAATAGTTTACTTTTTGCTATATTTGGTCTATTTTTGATAGGCATTTGAGCTCTGATCTATTTGGTGGCTATTTAGACGTCCCTCGCATAGGTTTAAATGGTATTCTGACGGCCATGTCCGTAATGAAGAAAGCTCACGGCTAAAAAAGTATCAGTAAAAAACTCATCGAAGGAAAGCTCAGCGCAATTTTATCGATGCAGATCTTCCCAGTCTTTTGACGGATAGAGGAAGACCTCCCCTGCAAATCTGTGATATACAAAATCAAAGAACTAATGAAGCTAGGTCAGCTGCAATGTTTTTTCCTGCAAAAATGCACGCTACAGATTTTTTTTTCTGTCAGCTTTTTGTAACATTTCTTGGTTTGTCACACGCAAAACTTTCGTCGACTCATTTCGCAATGTCATTGCTGAATTCCGCGGCATAAATCCCTGCCAATTTTACATAAAACACGCGATGCCCGAACAAGTGGTCGGTCCCGTCGGGCCACTTTCGCTGGACTGGTTGTGCGCTCTCGTGACGGGCACTCTAAGGAAGTGCGAGCTAATTTCATTGCGCTCTCGAGTCGCTCGCGCTAACGTCGCAGCGCTCTTGAGTGGCGCGCGCTAACGTCGCCGCGCTCTAGTGTCGCGCGCGCTAATGTCGTGGCGCTCTACTGTCGGCGCTCTAATGTCGGCGCTCAATGTCGTGGTATAGCTATTATAGCTATTAAGGTAAAAACCTTAATAGCTATAACATTCGTCTGGGGCACCAACCCAGGTTAGAGCTCCGCTGGCGGGTCATTGCTATGTTGAGTTTACATGGGCCTTTGTAAACTACATACCGGCTGTTTCCGTGAATACTTGCAGGAATCCCTGCAAATCGGGTGACTGAGAAAAGAAGAAACGCTTTTCGGGAACAAACTGCCAGCCGTGGCGGCGAACGTCAAGGATTGCAAAAAAAAGGTATCAATTAGCAAAATAATTACCTTAAATTTACGAATCATCTCTTTAATTCCGATGAGGCCCAGCGAGTTTCTGATTGGAACCCTATGTTTATTTCCACCAGTAATTAAATTAATTCGTAAATTTAAGGTGATTATTTTGCTAATTAGTATGTTTTTTGTTGTTTTTTGTACTTTTTTTTGTTGGGGGGGGGGGGTGCGTGAGGGTGCGCTAAAGTTTCTGCTCGTGCAGCAGGCGGAAGGCTGGCAATGCGAAAAGGCGGATGATTTTCTTATCATCCAGGTTTTCGCATCGCCAGCCGGGCGATGTGAAAACTTTAGCGCACCCCAACGCTTCATGCGTGCTCCGAGTCTCTCTAGATTTATGGGTTTCGGCGACGAGTAGCCAGTCTAATTGGAACCATATGTGTATTTCCACTAATTAAAGAGTTAATTAGTAGATTTTAGATAATTATTTTGCTAATTAGTGTGTTTTTTCAATCCTTGACGTCCGCCGCGGCTGGCAGTTGGTTCCCGAAAAGGGTTTCTTCCTTTCGCAATTGCCATTTCCAGGGATTTTCGAAGTATTCGCAGAAACACCCGGTATTAACATAACCTTAACGCCGTGTCACGCTCCCGGTATGTCGCTTGTTAAAGGGAAGCTGAAACACTTGAAAAACCTGAGCGAGAGGTGAATTCTGACGTATTTCTATCCCGTGAATCTGAATATCACGTTCGTTTTCCCCGAAGATGTAACGAAAGGCGAGAAAACACTAAAATCCTCCGATCAGTCCTCACGTCATACTCTACTCTGTTTCATACTTAGTGTGCAACGCCGTCAAAGCTACTGGCGCGAGCGCGTGGCTTCATCTAGGCTTCTAGGGTTTTGTTTGCGCGAGAACGCGTGCAAATGATCAACGACATCAAGCCCCATGCTCGCGCCAGTAGCTTTGACAGCGTTGCCCACTAAGTATGAAACAGAGTATGAGACCTTTGGGCCGCAAAGAGCGTGTTGTTCGTGTTGGTGGCGCGTGCAATTACAAGCTTTCAAGGTATATTCCCCCAGGCTGGCACCAGTCGTGACGTCTCTTTCTGACCTTTTTGAAGATATAGAAAGAGTGCGCGTGCATAGCTTTGAACGGCACTGAAGGTGCGTGAGAGCAGAGATTCCGAAAACTCTGTATATGACGTCACGCCTCGGGGACGAGGGGCTTCATCGGTACTTTGAAAATTAATTTATGCAGCCTCCGTGCACGAAATTGAAAAAATAAACTCGATATTCGTTATCCTGGAGGCCAAATAAAGACAATTTAGGTGTTTTTCCTCAGACATAGAACTGCTTCAGTTTCCCTTTAATGACGCTCAATGACACTAGTTTTTGGCATTTTTTCTCGCAAGAAACGACTGATAAAACACATTCTATGTTTTAAACAAGCAGTAGGAAAGAAGGACGTGACGATGCTTTGAAAAGAAACGGCGGTGCGTGCCAGGAGGTCCGACACTGGACATCCGCTGCGTTCCTCATAAAACGCAATAGACCTATTGCTGTCTTACCCAAGCATCAAGGAGAATGCAGGGATTGGTGTTCCACGCGCCCCACGTGCTGGCCTCAGCAGTAGTAACTTTTCCAAAGCAAAAACCTAAAACAAATGGCATCTTGCACGCGCGTTCGTCAATGCTTTCTTTTGGTTATTTACTTCGAATCATTTATACAGGAAAGGCGTGCGCGTGTGGCGCGTGGAACACCAATCCCTGCATTCTCCTTGATGCTTGGGTAAGACAGCAAATGGTCTATTCTTCATGTGACGGTTTGATCGAGAGATCGAAATACAGCTGCAATTGTTTTTCCCTGTAAGTACATAGTCGTAGCATTTTGCTCTCACGCTTGGTGGTGCTTGAAAATGTCCCAGCACTCACCTGTGAATTGTGAGCGAGCAGTTTCCCTCTGTGTCGTAGTAAAGACTGCATTCTGGAGAGTATTTTACGGGTTGTCCCTGCTTGTACCACGTGATTTTGGGCTTCGGAACTCCGACTGCCCGACAATCAAGACTGAAAAGAAAAGAAAGAAAAAATCAAGCGATCAGGGTTATTTTGTGATAGTATCAAATGTACCAAATCCGATAAAAAAAAAAAAAAAAAACACGCGCTTGAAATGCCGAGAGAGAGAGAGAGAGAGAGAGGCGACAACCGACTATACTTCGTTTCAGCTTGGGTCCAGACGCAGCAGATGCTACAAGCGCGAGCTCCGGGCTTTCAGTGTCCCTGCCAAGCACGCGCGCTCGTGCAGTGAAAGCGCTGTTCAGGGCCACATGCTCGCGCTCGTAGCATCGGCTGCGTCTGGACCCAAGCTGAAACGAAGTATAAATCACGTCTCGCGCGGTCAATATTGCTGTAATCTTTTTTTCGCTTAAAATTCATTTTTCGACACGCGTGTCCCAACCAAACTGTTGAAAAAAAACGTTTTTTTTTCTTTTCAGGGGCCTTTTAAGGTCGTCCTAGAGGTCGTCCTAGAAGTCGTGCTAGACATCGTTCTTGACGTCGTCCTCAAGGACGTCATCCTCGACGCCGTTCTTGACGTCGTCCTCGACATCGCCCGAGACGTCGTCCTTGAAGTCGCCCGAGTGGTCGTCCTCGGCGACGTCCTAGACGCCATCCTTGACGTCGTTCTCGACGTCGTCCTAGAGGTCGTTCAAGTCAGCGTACTTGACGTCGATCTCTAGGACGTCGTCCTCGACGTCGTCCTATACGTCGTCCTAAAGTTTAATACGTGTAGAAACATTACTCGAAAACATTTCACCCGCGGGGCTATAATGCTTTCGCCTTCCTACACGTAAGCAGTCTTGAGTGTCTTCCTGTAATTTTGTTCTTGGTTACTAAGACACTTGGGTGGTTTTGGACGCGTTGCACACACAGTACACTCATGTGTTCACCTGGTTGATCAAAATGCTCAAGACAAATTTATATTTAAAAAGGAGTGGAGTGTGTGAGAAGTATGCTTCAATGAGAAGTTTCCACGGGTTCTGCAAATCCAATGGTCTTGGTGCCGACTACTTTTGCGTAGTTGGAACGGCGCGGACGCGCGAAGCCTTGGGGTATAACCTTTAGAATTGCAAGGGGTGGCTGCCGCCATTTCTCGTCATGTAACCCCGTCGAGACAGCGGAGACAGCCGTCTCTGCTGCCTCGGCGAATTCGCTTCGGTGCGTCGGCGGCAGCTCTCGGACCGGATGTTTCCAAAGCGCTCGGGGAGAATTTGTTCACGAAGGCGCGCTATCTAATGCAAATGAGCCAAGTAGAATATATTCTCCCAGCAAAGTATTTCGTTTCTGCATCTTCCGAGGGTGCGTCTAGCGCTTTGAGCCTTTAGGGCCCTTGGATTGCCTGAGGCCCCTCCCTTATGGTGAGCGAGATAATCACGAGGGGAGGAGGGTCACCGCACCCGCTCATCTATTTATTGGCTGATGGGCTAAGTCGTGACGTCATACGCCCGCTGCGCTCTCTGTTGGTGCATTACCATGTGCCCCGTGACGTTGTGGGATCATGTGGGGAGCTAGGCTTCGTCATTCGGGAGCCATGGCTGCGCGCGCCGACGGTCGCCTGTTCGCGCAGGCTCCCGTGAGTCGTATTTGGTCCTGCTGTCTACGCAGTCTTTCACTTCCTCTTGTGGCGCTGAGCAAAGGCCGTCGGGCTACATATCGCACGGTCCGGCGTTTCGAATCCTTATTGAGCCGCTTGATAAATCCCGCTCGTTGCTATTTATTACACCAAATTACGAGTGCATGTGGCAAATTATAACTAAGATTGCCTCCTCTTTTGGGTACTTATGCATTGCCTACTATGGGCTGTGCATGCTTTGTGCTGCCTCGGCCCTGTGTGTAACGATTTTCGTCACACTCGAGCCTGACCCTTTTCGCATAATGTCCAGCCCGTAAAAACATTTTGTGTTAAAATAAGACACGCGTAGCCTGTGGCGTCGGAAAAGCGGATGGGGCAGGATTGTTTCCTAAGGACGTCCACATGACTCCCACCTCTCCACCGTCATCTACCCTCACCTTTTCACCTCCCAAATATTCGTGACGCCACTGCCCTTAGCGTGTTAAGGCTAAAAACCTTGCAGTAAATCCAACTTGCGACACTACCATTTTTCCGATCTGGCTGCGTGGATGTGTCTTTGATCACTTCTGTAGACACTACAACAACAAAGGAGGAACTCAGATGAAGTCAGTAGATAGTTAAAATCATTGGGAATATAATAAATAGCAAAAATTAATTTTCAATAAAGCGGGTTTTAAAAGTAGCTAATTTAATTTTCGAATAAATTAAAAAAATTAGAGACGTTTACAATTCTATGTAATGCCGAATTAGAGCGCAACGGAGGGGAGGGTATGCCCCTGCTCCCCCACCGTACCCTCCCTCCTCCTCCTCTCCTTCTCCCCTCCCATTTAGCGGGAAATTTCGCTAAATTTGCCGCTAAATTAAGCAAAAATGTCCCCGCTAAATGTAGCGGTAAATTTAGCGAAGATTTTCACGCTAAATTTAACGGGGAAACTGAATCGGTGTTGAGGTCACGTGACGTCAATTTCCCCGCTGAATATAGCGGGAAAATGTTCCCGCTAGATTTAGCGGGAAAATATTCCCTCTAAATTTAGCGGAGAAATGTTTCCGCTAAATAATTTCTCTGCTAAATTTAGCGGAAAATTTCCCGCCAAATTTAGCGGAAAATTTTCGCGCCATATTTAGCGGGAAAATTTTACGCTCGTGGCGTCACACGTGACGTCACGTGTGACGTCATTATGGGAAACGTCCCATAATGCAATGTGCGGTTACGCCGACGCCGCTCAACCCGGAAACGGGCACCTAAGAGCTACGCTCTAAAAAATTATATTGTAACGTGATAATAAATCAAGTCGTACAGTCTATATCACACGAATGGGACTGGAGGCGTATGGTATTTAGTACGCAACATTTGGGATGCATCTGAAGACACAAGGCACGTGCGCGTGGCTTAGATCACTGTAATATCGGTGGTTTTAGTAGTTTTTGATGATTCGCATCAAGTTTCTAATTGAAATCATAGCTTTAAAGTTAAACATTAAAACGTTTATTTACTAGAATCTAACTAATTACAGAATTATACTGAACGCTAATAATTTTCCTTTATGTGCCCTTTGAAACAGACCACTAAGGTGTCAATATTTTTTCTGTGCCATGCGCAGTTTTTGCAGAACCGATTTGGCCCGCGTTTCCAAAAACACTCTTAGTGTTAACACTTGAGCTTCAACTCGAGGCTAAATCGAATGCAGCAATTGTAAATAAATAGCCTTTTCAATTTATCGCAAGTGCTTCTACCGGAATGCAGAATCGGTGCTTTGAGAATGCTTACGTTGCAGGATAGCCCGCAATGACCTCCACGTCTTCCATGGGTGCCAAAAACTTGGGTGGCATTCCAGGTTCCGATGTTCTTCTCCGTCCTGGTTTCCACTTGACGAACTCGTCGGTGATAGGTGCTCTCTCAGACGTATCTGGAGTGGGGGTCGGCGTTTTTCGTCCTGTCGGAGGTTTGCGGACACCTGTAACAACCAAGGAAGTGTGGTTTAAAATGCGGGCAAGCTGATATACGATCTTTATATTTACCCGGGACTGGGAGATCAAAAAGATGGCAAGCACGCACAACGTCCCAAAAACGTTGTGTCTGCTTGCCCTAAACTAGATAAAAGCACCTTTGATGGAATTGTCCAAATATGAAGAGGAAGGAAAATATAGCTCGGACGTAATTCTACCGACCACAAGGGGTGGCCGTTTTGAGAGGTGCCCTGACCGGACACATTAGTCCCGGTGAAAGCCAGCGCTGGACTGCGTTTTCTGCTGCCGGGGAACTTTCCAGAAAGAGTTACCCGATCCTGATGGCACAACAGTGTACTTCTGCTGTTGGAACGAAGAGGAGACTGATGCAAACATGTTCTTTCCCCATCTTTGGAAAACGACCAGGACTTGAGTCGTGTAATAAACTGTTCTCTCTGTCTTTGAGGGTATTTGAATGCACTTTAAATAAATAGTCCCGTAAATGTTTATATAAAATGTCCTACCATCCTGGCCTAGACAAACTTGAAAAACAGTTTTTAGAAGTCAAAAATTGGCTTTGGTGTTCCTTTAGGAATCTCAAAGCAGGGTGTTGAACTGGACGTTATTCCGGTTTGGGTTCAGTAGCTTTGCATTCTGTTCCGGTTCGCTTTCGGTTCAGTCGTCCATGCAAAATATCGGTTCGGTTTCCGGATCCACCAAGCGCGAACCGGTTTAAATATGTTTAAAACTCTATCTTAGAGAATGGCCGCCCGACACATTTTCTGCAGTGTTGGGAAGTACTTTAAGTACATTGTACTTAAAGTACTACTTCAAGTAGGTTTAGAAAATTTTTACTTTACTTGCCGTATATTTTCTGAGTATGTACTTGCACTTTACTCTGAGTATTTTTTCTGGTACTTCCCGTGGAAAACACATCTCCCTACTTCAAAGAACTTTCCCCAAATTTGTTATTGTTAATTTTTCATTACAAAATGATGCTTTGTCAACTATGAATAAATGAATAAATACTGGGAGGGATCGATATTCTACTCTCACCAGAAACGCGAGAAGATAGCGCATCGCTCCGTTTGAACTGGAGGGCGGCTTTCCCGCATCATTTCGAACTCTCACTACAAAATAGTAAGCGCACAGGCGATCTGGTGAAGGTTAACTATGATGAATTATACCTGAGACTTTAATGAAACGTCGCCTTGTCCATTTTTTTGTTTTTTTTTCTGGCTCTTCAACTTTGTGATGGTTTCCTTTTCTTACCCCAGTCTCAGGTATAATTTATCATGGTTCTCGCTACTTCTCCCTCAGTCAGCTCAAGCGAGAAAGTTAAACATATTAGAAGAGGACACTCCTCCACGAGAAGATTGCTTGCTGAAGCTATCGGGTTGACGTCATGCTTTCTCCTTGTACGTTTAACCCACTTGGGTGCAAGCCAGTACAAGCGGTGACAAATCCAGAAGTCGGAGGGATTTCTGAATTTGGCGTCATCTCCGAAAATAACTACTATGTGGCCAGTTGACTTTATACAGTATTCACCCCCATGGCTAAAAATAACTGATGCACCCCTAATTACCCGTGGGGCAAAGCATACCAATTAAAAAGAACACCATGAAAGGGCATAATGAAATACTGTGTTAAAAAGTACTTGTACTTTACTTTGAAAGTCCGTTGTATTTATAGTATTTCAAGTACATTGCACCCAGTGTACTTACTACTTTACTTCAAATACGTAACCTCTAATTTACTTTGTACTTTATTTCAAGTACTTTTGAGATGCACTTTATCTAACACTGATTTCCTGCGGTTTTTGTTTAGCGTGCGCTTCTTGTCGTAGTTGGACACGATGATGAATTTATGGTGTGATGTGATGGTGTGATGTTTTCATCACCCCATAATAATATCACAGAATGAAAGACACGTACAA
This sequence comes from Ixodes ricinus, assembly GCA_037355805.1. NCBI lineage: Eukaryota > Metazoa > Arthropoda > Arachnida > Ixodida > Ixodidae > Ixodes > Ixodes ricinus. The sequence continues at coordinate 493,905 of JAZHYW010001187.1, forward strand.
AATTTTGCTCAACATATGCGAGCTCCGCTGCGTCACCGCGCTTGCCACGCACACTGTTCTTGGGCGTGGCAGTGCTGGCCTTGTGCCCCCCTTGTTTATCAGAACGATCAAAATAAGTTTGAATTTATTCAAAAGTGGAGTGTGTGAGGAGTGTGCTTTAATAAGTTTTCATGGGCTCTGCTTCTTCCGAGGTTGCGTGAAATGCCTTGAATTATTAGTGCTCTTGGATCGCAAGGAGCCCCTTGGGGTAGATGAAGTAGTAACGAGGACAGAATGCTTATCTAAAGCTCGTTAATAAAACTCACGCTTCGCATCTCTTCTAAGTATCGACAGCCACTGTTATGCGAACGCACAAAGAAAATGCTTTGGAGGGCAGAACCGCTATTCGCTTCCGAGGGTCGCTCATTTCAGTGCTGCCCCGCCCTTTGCTTCTAAGAGCTGCACATGGCGCGTGCTTTGTGCTATGGCACATTTGACTCCACTTGCAAGACAAACACAAACATATCAAGGGGCTTCCTTATTGTGGTTGGGATTTGTCCCAGTTCAATACAAAATAACAGGTTTGATCCGGTTTTTGGTTCGGGTTTGGTTCGACACCCTGCTCAAGAGCTATAGTATGATATGAAATTCGCATTACCTTTGCGAGGAGGTACAAGTCCTTCAGGTTCAAGAGGTTGTTCTGGCTGAACTTCTGCGCTTTTGGAATCCTGCTGTCCGCACGCCATGGAGGGATTGTTTCAGGTTGCGTGGCTTCCCGTCCCTGAAGAGGCTCTTTTCCACGAGGTCTTTCAGGTTGAGTTTCTTCTTGGGTTATGGGGAATGCCTGGTCAGTGTCGGATGGTCTTGTGGGCCAGCCTGGCTCCCTTCTTGGTGGCTTTGAAGGTCCACTGGGTTCAGTGTCTGAGGGTCGGTCAAGTTCACTTTGGTCTGCCTCAGTCGACACCGACTCAGGCTTTGGAGACGTAGATCCAAATAAGGTAAATGGCCAAGTTGGCCTTAGAACAGTTGTGAGAAATTCTATTGCCGCTTCCTTCGCTGTTTTTTCGGTTTTCTCTGGAGGAGGAGATTCTGAAACCAGAAAAAAGTGCACGCGCTTTAAGTTTTGGAAAGAGAGCAAGCGAAGATGAAAATAACATTAAGGCAAGTATGTAGGCACCCTGCTTTGATAATGGCATGATTATACAGTCCGGACTCTCAGGCGGTTCTTGAACGCACAACTAAAACCCTGAGGTTTTAATCCTACAGGAACTTGAAAATTCCCTTGCCTGAGTTATGTAGATTGCCCTTTTAACACTTTTTGCGACATTGTTAGCCTCCTATACTCGGCTGCTCTATCCATCCACTGCGAATACACTTATATGCATAAATAGCCTAAATAGCAAACCATGGTGTAATAAACAAAAAGTAACTGTTAAATTAAATGTGGTATTTAGGTTGCTTACTTTGCAACTGCTCATGGGTGCGGGAGCAACTTCTATAGTTCAAGCAATGCGTTCATCAAGTCAGTTTCATCGGGGCAAATGGAATATTCGGGTGTTTCTCTCCAAATTATATATACTTCTGTTGACCTATAGTATCTACCCGGGTTTTATCACGGAGATAAGAGTAAGTGGTCCTAAAGATGGGCGACTAAGTAAAATAAGTGATAATTAAGAAACTCAGCGTCCAGGGACAATCACCTTTAGGCGGCCTGGATATCTTGCGGATCTGCGGTGCAATAGTTTCCTTGAAACTGAGCTCCGACTCTGATTCTAAGCTCTGATAATCATCATCGGAGTACTTCCTCCTAGAGGGCTTCGTTTGGAGAAATCCAGGAACCTTGTATTGCTTTGGCTCCTCCGGAACCGATTGGTCATCTTCTGGTTTGTGCTCCTCAGGTTCTGTTGTTGAAAACAGACAAACAGTGATATAGTGATAATTATTATCGGTGAGTTTATTTGAAATGGGGCCAAACTGGGAAAATAAACATGGTAGCTTAATTTCTTCGGTGATCAAAATATTCCTTTAGAGACATTATAGTCAAATATTTTATTTTAAAAATTTGAAGTTTTTAACACCTGGTAGTGTAAGTTAAAAACTTGATTCGTTTTTTCCACAAATATGGCTATTGTTTACAAAACAAACTACTGAATTTATTCAAACTGATAAAGCTTTCTTTAGGTCGCAGAGACTATTACGGGCCACTTGAGAAGGAAAAGGTCTCATTTCTAGCCTTTATGGTTATGTTCTTTTTCCTCAATATGCACTGGGTTTTTAAAGCTTTTTTGCCTCTTATTCGGATGGCAAATCAAATAATTAAGCTATCTGATAGTATATATACAAGGCCCCAAGTAGCACAAAGTGGGCTCTGACGTGGGCCCCACTTGGGCAGCACACCTGGGTCCCACGTCGGTTTCGCAAGTCGGGCCCAAGTGAGGCCCACTTGGGCGGCTCGCCTGGGAAGCCTCGGGGGACCCCCAAGGGACCTACTTGGGCAGCCACGTGGGCTGCTCTCATGAGACCCACAGTGGGTTTACTTGGGCAGCCCACATGATCAGCCCCGTGGGGCCCACAGGGGTACTGGGTGGGCAGCCCACATGCCCCCCCCTCTCGTGGGGACCACAGTGGGTCTACGTGGCACCCCACATGAGGTCCTCCCGGAAACCTAATCACGTCCGGGGTTATTTTATTATTTTTCTATGGTTTGAGATATTACAGTGCATTCAAAATTCAGCATGATTTACGTTCCTGGTGTGCCTCGTGAAAACATTATCACCATTTCCATACAAGCTGATAGATCAATGAAACGTCTCGAGCAATACCATCGAAAATTGGGCATTTCAAGTGTACAAAATGGAACAAAAAACTGCATATTTCCATATAAACTCCAGTTGGACAGGTAAACGGGATACATTTCTACCTTGAAACGGCTGCATGACACTGAGCTCTAAGACAGATACCAGAGTGTCAAAAATAATCCTTCAAAATTACTCTAAAAAATTCACACGGCGTAAAACGGCCTTCTCGACATACACGCTGAGTAGTAACTTAGTAATAAAGTTATGCAAGTCACCTAAAGTTTATTTCTCAAGCTTAAAATTACGATTAAAATTAGTCTCACGCTTTGATTACGGGGAGCAGTGCCGCTGGCGTAAAAATGCGCTTTGGTAGAAAGCCGAAACTTCAAAATGCGTTCAAATTGAACGTTTTTTCGGAACGCCATAAAATTCTACTTGTGCCTTATATTTTTGTGAAGTGAGCTGATTAAGAGGTTTCTAAAAGTGCTCAGAAAGTTTCTCATTAAAAGCATACTTCTAGATTTACTCATTAAACCTTAATTACTCATAAGTGATTAAAAGCCTAATTATCACGAAAGTTAATCTTCCTAAATAGGCCCTTGGCAGAGACCAATATGCGGCCTAAGTTGTTTCTGTCTGCTATCATGCGGTGCGTACTTTCCGCAGGAGCAATTCAGTCCTTGTTTTGTGAAATAACCAGCATTGTTTGTGCTGAAAATATTACAAAAAACTCCGGCTTGCTTTAAACTTTTTAAAACTTAAAATTCTCATATTGTTTAAAATTATTTTCTCGAAGACATTTTTTTTAATTATTATTTTCGCCTAGCTTTTTATACAGATCGGCCACAAGCTTGGAAATCATTGGACATAAATATTGGTTGATCCTTTTTGTTCTTTTCTTGGGACATCCAATTAAATGTGGCATTTGTTTCCTCCAAATTTGTTCTGACTACCGAGAGACGATACAAGAGCCAAACGCGTCATCCCACCTCCAGCGTGAAGGTAGCATTCGGTGACCTTCTCGCCAGCATCATTGACAGCCTTGCACACGTAGTGACCCTGAGTAGCAGGCATCATTTCTGTGATGTGGAGCATGGACTTGTCGCTGAGGAGGGTGACCTTGTACACAGGGCTCGGCTCAATGAGGAGGCCGTTGTGGTACCACGTGACCGTGGGTTTGGGGCGGCCCCTCACTGTGCACTCGAGCGTCACCGGGAAACCCAGGGGCTTGCAGTATGTGCCCTGGAGTGGAACCTCAAACCGTGGCCGCATGCTTTTGAAATCTGCAAAAAAACAAAAAACGACACTTAGCTTTTCTGTTTTTGCAAACCTTCCACACCTGAACTGCTCCATTATACGTGGATTGGCCGAACACTCGTTCGGAAATCGATGCTGTAGGGTCTCGTAGAACTAGGGCATTCCACGGACGGGTGCATGGGGTTCGAGTATTGAAATGCAGCTGAGGGGCGCACTCGTATACGAGTCACGATTAATTGAAATGAGGCCACGGGAGCAAGTAACGGCGAGGTGCGCAAGCTGCTCACGAGCTGGCCTACCATCAACATCCGGCTCCCTGACTTTTGCGTCTAAATTTGTGCGGGACAAGGCGCTTCTGAGAATTACTTTCATGTGATCACTACAAAGGCTTCCGTGAAATCCTTTAAACCATCTTCGACAACGCTTCTTGACTCGGTTACGGTAATGACAGAGTTTTCTACGTGATCCTTCTTCTACATTCCTAAAGTTTTAAAAGTCAACAATATTAGCAACAAAAATGCCGGCCAATGTTATGCTAAATTTCTACCGCAATCATCTTGAATAAGTCAACGACAAGGGATACCGTCCACTCCGTTATATCCCCAATGGAGAAACCAACTTCGCACTAAAATCGATAGCTCGAGAAGCATTCGGGTAGTGGCCCGTGTCCAATCGCTGCAACGATGACAATAGCGGAACCATAACAATGTTTGGAACTCAGCGCGTGTCCTGTGCATTGCCAACCCCAGCGCGTGGTTATGATCAACACTGGCGGCATATAATCGGCTCCAGGTCACGTGGCCGTTTTTTCTGGCTGAGAGTTGAGGGCGTGAATGCTGCTCATTTTGATTTAATTTTTTCTGCGATTTCGATTGCGTGTAGTGAAAAATGAACGTATATTTAACAGGTCATTAACGTCAGGGATCCGTTCTAAGCGGTATTCGCGCAAAGCAAAAAAATCGCTGCATCGCCCCTTTAATGACGCGATCATTCACTAGAGATGTCGTGCAATCAGTACATTTTCTTACCCAGGCTGAGTCGGTGATCGGACTTCGGAATTCTCCTCATGGGTCTCATTGAATTTAGATCTGGAATTAAGAGCACACATCAACCAAATTCCATCAGAACTAATTAAAAACAGAAAATATTGATGTTCTAGAAATTAGACCATGTTTTTATTATATCCAGCAATAAGTGTGCCCATCCTTTGAAGAAAGGTAAGGAGATAAGAAGCACAATATATTTACTTTTCGTCTCTTATATTTTCTTACACTATATATTTCCTCTGATTGTATCCAACTGCTAACGTATATACTGTTTTTCAATTTACGGCTATCGTATTACGAGGTATTTCCTGCAATATAGATTAATTCTGTCACCATTCCTTTTAGTTTCAGTTCCCCTTGAAGCAGGTTACAAAAAGAAACAAAATATTTTCTCATTTGTGTTTAGACAGCGTAAGTCGGTCTACCTGTGAGGTACGGCGACACTGGCTTACGCTGTATATGAAAAATTCAGCCAGTGTGGCACCACTGCTAGCCTGGGGTCTTTAACGTGCGTTACGCAGTAGTCATACACGACCGCACGCCGGCACCATGCTCATCCAGATCGAAACGGGCAGGGGTGGGGATTGAACCCAGGATCTCTGGGTTCTGCAGCACGAGCTTTCGCTTTACACGCTGTAGCTGCAGTGCGCCAACACACTCGGCCACCAATCTCCCCTCTCACTGTTTACATGACGTCGCATGTTACTTTATTGAAACAAATGGCGCAGAATTGAATTGTCCAGAACCAGTGATGAATTGCAAGGTACGCCTATTCATCTCTAAATTTGTAAACATATAGACCATAGTTGGGGAGGTTATAAAACGGTACGGTACAATATCCCCACTTGGAGCTCATGCTTAAATTACTTTCACATTCTTTTAATAATTCAGCACCTGAGCCTTTTTAGGGGTTTCCATAAGAAAAAGTGGTTGATCTAAATACGGCTGGGCGTACTATGCAAGCTTCAAATGCATACGTTACTCTAAGTAAATGTGTGGGTCGCACGTACCTAGTTGAATCAACTCTGCACGTGTTGTATCTATTCCGTAGCGGTTCTTCGCTTCTACGACATATTCAGCAAAGTCGTCTTGCTCTGTGTGGGCTATGGTGAGCGACGTTACTCCCTGGGTGTCGTAGTAGATGTGGTATTCTGGCGAGTGCTTGATGGGTATGCCGTCCCGATACCAGGTTATCTTTGGCTTGGGCATTCCAACAGCCTTGCAGTCCAACCTGAAACACCAACACATATTTGGCCCTGTTACGCGCATTAAACTGGATATTCCGAACAACAACCTGCACTGGGTAGAAAAAAGCGGCAGGTACGGGCTATTCCAAGTCACAGCCCAGCGAGCTAAAATGCATGGTACAAGCTCTCAGCCATGACAGTCAAAGCTGACAGGCGTCGAGCGCACCAACGCAGCCAATGCTAGCGGTAAAAGTATTTTTCTGAAGTCACACTAACTGTTACCTGAGGGGTGGGTGAGTTTGGCGCATACTTCGCCTTGCCTTAGTAAGTTAGAACTCACGGGTGCTTATTGGTCGATAGCAATGGCAATGTCTTTTATTTCTTACTACAAAGGAGGGTTAACATCGTGTTCCTGGTGCAAACAACGTTAGCATGCGAATAATAGAAAAAAGTTGGCTGCAGGCACGCAGCACGCTCGCACGAACGCACACAACAATCTCGCTCAAAAGTTTTGTGCACAGTTGTGGGAGAGCGTGAAAACGTGACGTTTCAACGAGCTTTTCCAGTGCGAGTGTACTATCCGCGACACAGTTAACGCGAACATGCCACAGCTGGCTTTCTCTGTTTTTCTCTCAGTATTGAGGGACTGTGAACAAAACTACTGTAGTGGTGGAAAGTGCACAGTTACTGTACTAACCTAAGTGGTAAAGCTCGATGCCCGCCAGTACCATTTCCAAGTAAAACACGAAAAAGTACCGATGTCGCGTTCGCGCTAAGAGTGTCGCGCAGTGCACGTGCACATCAAGAGAAGCTTTTTTGTAGAGGTGCAATCAAAGCTCGTGAGATGAAGAAACGCGGTGATAAAGCTGGAGCCCATAGTGCAGTGCAGGTGAGGTGAGGGGAGGAAAAGACGGCCGCAAAGCTGAATTGGGAGGGGCCATCCCTCCCAATTCAAACTCCATCTGACGGTAAGCACACGAGTGTGTGCAGCGCATCCCAAACCAGCCAAAGCTCCCCGTAACCCAGCAGAACTAACTATAACGCGCGCACAATGCACGCACGACACATTCTCCCCGGGTTTATAAGAATAATGAAGAATGTTTTATGTTGTACAAATTGTTTTTCCTAAAGACGAGTCTTTGTTTGGACGCAACTTATTCGACATCTACGAACACGACGCAGCGGTGCAATGTCAAAGTTTGTGAAAAAAAAAAGAAGAAAAACTCACGTGGCCGGCTGACCCAACGGTACGATGACGTCTTCTAAGGGCACAACCACAAGAGGCGCCGTTCCTGGGTCGGACGTTTTTCGACGTCCACGCTCCCAAGGTTGAACGGGCGAGTAACAGCGTGGTATAGCTTCCGGCGGAACGGTCGTCGAGTCGCGAGATGTTTTCTTTTTCCGGCGCTTGTGTGTCGATTTCCTCGGTTTGTGCTTGTCCTGCCACAAGAGAAAGGCATAACGGGCATTCAACGACGGCGCCGTCTATTTATTGCTAGAAAGGCGTTAAAAGCGTCAAAATGACGATTTCCCACTTTATTTAGTCATGAGTTAGACAGGAAGAATCGTAAGGAGCCCTCGGCCAGAAGGGGCATAAATCCAACCAGCGCTTTAGGGCATAGATAATACGCACGAACTATTTTGCTTTGAATACCGTTCTTCTTCGTTTTATCGTGAGTACGCACGGCATGGCCGACACTACCAGTCGATTGCACTAATGAAGCACCGCTAAGAGCGCAACGCTTCGCATTCGTCGTCGTTCTCTGCGTCTATCATTGCCGACTAATCTAATCAAGTGTCTATCCACTCTAAGAAAACTGGGGCTTCTACCTTTTGCCGCAATGCGCTTGGGAGAGCCAATCGGCGAATGGCGAGGCTCATAATAAGACTAGATTCTAGAAAAAAATTTTAAAAAAGGAGCCTGCGCTGTGACGCGTGAGCATAGCGTTTTATTTGAATACGTAATATTCAATGTCTTTTTTTAAAGTTTAGACATATTTTTAAGTTTCGCCGAGCACTCTCCATACACTCTAAGAAATGCCTGCATGTCTACTTACCCGAAAAACACTGGTAGAGCCAATCTCTGCTATCTACGAAATCAACTCAGCCAATGATGAGGCGGAACATCTGTTTAGACCTAAAAATGAAGTCTGTGCTGTGGCATTATGCAATGCAAGCATGACGTCTTGCATTTCGTAATGCCACAGCGCAGACTTCATTTTTAGGTCTAAACAGATGTTCCGCCTCATCATTTGCTAAGCTGATTTCCTAGATCGCAATGAATGGCTCTTTGAGTGCTTTGCGGGTAAGTAGATGCGCAGATATTTCTCACAGTGTATACTGCCCATGTTTTGAATGCGTTCCACAGCCCTGGAGGCGACGATGCACTCTAAAAAAGGCCCGTGCGTCTACTTTCCCACACAACACTCGGAGAGCCAATCACCGCAACTTACGGAGGCAGCTCAGCGAATAACGATGCAGAAACATATGTTTCGACCAAAAAACGCAGTCTGAGTTGTGACATTAAGCAATGCAAGCGTGACGTTTTGCATTGCTTAATGTCACAGCGGAGATTGCACTTTTTGTTCTAAACATGTTTCGGCACCGTCATTCGCTGAGTTGCCTCCGTAAGTTGCGGTGATTGGCCCTCCGAGTGTTGTGCGGGAAAGTAGACGCTCGGGCTTTTTGTAGAGGGGTAGCAGCGCGCAGAAGACAGTGTTGGCCAAAGTACGTCTAAAAAGTACTCCAAGTAAAGTATTAAATAAATTAGAGGTTATGTACTTTAATTAAAGTAGTTAGTACACCGGGCGCAACGTGCTTCAAGTAAAGTACGATAAATACAATGTCATTTCAAAGTAAAATACAAGTACATTTTAACACACTCTTTCACGATGACCTTTCATTTCCCTATACAAATTTTGATTTCTTTTTTACTTTTATGCGTTTTTAGAGGTAATCGGGGCTGCATCAGTTATTTTCGGAAATGGCGACGAATATTGGATCGAGTCAACTGGCCACATAGTATTGTTACTTTCGAAAATGGCGCCAAATTCAGCAGTCCCTCCGACTTGCGAATTTTGCGCCCCCTGCACCGGCTTGCACCCAATGGGCTTAAACGTACAGTACTAGGAGAGAGCAAGACGTCAGCCCCGTGAGGGTGAGGCAATCCTCTCGTGGAGGAGTGTCATCTCCTCATATTTCTGACCTCCTCGCTCGCACCGACGGAGCGAGAAGTAGCGAGAGTTGGAAAAGCTACGGGAAAGCCTCCCCAGAACAAACGACAGACGGAGCGATGCGTTTTCCGCTCGCGTTTCTGGTAAGAGTAGAATATCCCTCCCGGTATTTCTTAATCAGAGTTGACGGAAGGAATCTATTTGTGATACAAAACTTAACGAGACCAAATTTGGGGAATGCAGCTTGAAGTCGGGCGTTGGACTTTTCTCGGAAAGTACCAGAAAGAAATGCTTTAAGGAAAGTGCAAGTATACAGATTCAGAGAATGTATTTCGAGTAAAGTAAAAATTTTCTGAACCGTGCTTCAAGTAGTACAGTTACTTAAAGTAGTTCCCAACACTGGCAGAAGGCGACCGATGGAATGGTGTGCATTGAGAAACGAAGTGACTTATGATGTTCAAGATCCTTGCTCCGTCATTCGCTCCTAGATCCAGCAATCTGATTGGCTGCCGAGGGATCAGAAGACGCTCGGGATTCGCCGGACCCTGCCTCTCTTAAGCTCTCAAGAACTCTAGCGAAGATTCATCGAAAAACGACGGAAGTGACGATCGTGACTCGAGAGTCTAGTTTCCTGTAGAGCGCACGTTAAGCCAATCACCGCAACCCAACTGTCCTCTCCGACCCGAACAACGATCGAGTAGTTTCAATATTAAATGAACACGAGATAATAAGGCATTCTAATGAAAATCCAATGTGACAAGTTGATCCTTTCCGATCTTTAACTTACAGTCGGTATTCGTGGTGGTCGCCCATCGTCCCTTGGGAGATCGGGTATCTTCTCCATGTCCGACTCATCCATTTCAGACACACTTGGCATAGTATCCAGGGTGTTGTAAGAGTCGTCCTGAGTGTGGTCGTGAGTATGGGCTGCGCCGGGTGTATCGTAGGTTGCTGACGCCACTTCAGAGTCGGGGACATACTCATAGGCTGCAGAAAGTTCAATATTAAAAATGAGTACCAGTACGATTTATTATGAGACCAAAGGGCTTCCCAAAATACACGTTTTTTATTGACAGAATGTAATTGCCGATATGTACTAACAACCTTTTGAGAAAAGAAAAAGAAGTGCCGGTCTCTTTAGTCGTGTGACTTCGCATTGTCACGCGACGTCACACAACCATCAGGAAAACACGTGGTCACGTGACATCACTTGACGTGACATCACTTGACGTTGATGTCAGGCATGTCACGTCACGGTGTTACGTGGCGTCCCTTGACCACGTGTCGCAACACCATGAGCCACGTAACACCATGACGTCATAGTGTCATGTGACAACCGTCAGGCTGTCGACGTCACATGAACACCATCCGCTAAATTTCGCGGAACGCCTGACTTTCAGCAAGGCTTACCTGTCTCCTCCATCGACATTGCATCCTACGGACTCAGTTAAATCAAATTTGGGGGTTTTACGTGCCAAACCAATGACGGGGCATCTGGTACGCCCCAGCGGAGGACTGAGGATTAATTTCGACCCTCTGGGGATCTTTTGACGTGCAACCGAAAGCCCGATTACACGGCGTTTTCTCCGCTATAAGCCTCCGTCAGATTGCGGGCACCTCGGCCTGGATTCGAACCCGCCACATGGGGATCCGTAGGCCGGTGCTCTCGCCTCGGAGCAACGAAGGCGGTTTCCTATGGGCTCGAAAGCGCTAAGTGCTCCACCCATCAACGCTACGCATGTGAAACTTGGAACACAGGTCCGACGAGCCTGAGTTGCATGTTCTAGTCCAACAAGAGAACCGGATAGCGGTTCTACCAATATGTAGCAATCAGCTCTGCCTTAATGCACACGTGGGACACGTTAAATAAATATGAGTGTATCTATAAATAAATTGTTTTCTATGAAAATTAAGCAGACACCAAGGAGACGAGGGACGGTAAGAGATGTTAACATTATCTACAATATTAATGCAAGGGTTGAAGCTTCTACTGCTTTGAGTGATGTCGGAACAGGTTCATAATCATTAATTACTTTCTGAGTTATATATGAGACAGATGCCTAGTTGCACCTTTGAAAGGGTCACGCAACTCCTAAAACGTTAACAAGGTTCTGCGAAACGGCTCACCTTCTACGTGGACGTGGGCTCGGGTGGTTGCCGTTCCAGCCACGTTGACCGCCTTACAGATATACTCGCCCATGTCCTCGGGGAACGCCTCCGAAATGAACAGCTCGCAGTAGCCATCTGTCCTTTGCGTTGTCCAAACGTCAGAATTCTCCTTGACTTCCCGGTCGTTGTGTACCCAGGTGACTCGTGGCTGTGGTTTCCCAGTAACCTTACGGGAGATCAAATGCCTCGTTAGGATGATTCCCGCGCATTAGGAAACACATTCACATAAGAGGAAGAATACGACACTCACGTAGACAGAAAGCTTGGCTTCTCCGCCGTCCATCACAGTCACGGGGGCGAGTTCTGTCAGGAACCGTGGGGCCTCCATGGCTTCCCCATCACTGGGCTCCGCTGAAGAAAAATAAAAGGAATTGAAGTAAATGAGACCCCTTCATTTACGGAAGCCTGGGGATAGCTTGCATTAAGGATAAAAAAGGTTCGGCCCGTAACTTCTTTTATTTTTTATTACCACCATCAATCTTCAATGAAAAAGAAACTAATAAGGTAGATACAAAATTATCTCATTGGGCAGCTAGAGCGCGTCACTCAGAGGTCTTTAAATACACACTGAAGCTGATATTGTTGAGGATATTTATCGTAACGTATTGCAGTCTAGGACGTTCTGCATATTGTGATCGTGTCTTGAATTGTTGCATAAACCTGGAGAATTTTCAGGGTGAACATTGTCTGTTACTTGCACTGCCGAACAATATTCCACGGACGTAGTGGTGTAGCATATTTTGGTCATTGCTCTAATAGTTCGGAAATAATGGAGATCTTTCTCAATTTATTTATATGCCCCCAGTTAACCAGACAGTATACTCACGTGTAAGGAAAAATAATAGAGACAAAGAGCAATTACAAATAATCGACAACATTTCAATTATTCAAAGATAAGGAAACGTTTTACGACTGACGCAGCTGTAATCAAGACTGACGATGTCAACTGAAACAGAAGATATTCGCTCTTCCTCGCGATAGTTGAAACATGGTGGCGCCAGTGTGCAAATAGCCTCCAACCACTTCCGGTTCTGAACCAGACGGAAGCGGGTATATCTGACAGTATCCGCTGCCTCCCCAAGCAGTGGGACGCGTGTCTGAATGCGTACAGCAACTTTTTCTAAGTAACCCTGGTGTATTATTGATTCATTGTATACTGCTTTATTTAATTCCACCCTGCTGCTATACCTTTTCTTTCGTCTTAATAAAGACACGCGAACGAGTTCCATTTCAGTACGTCCTGCTACCTAGCTAGTAGTGTACAGATGAAATTAAAGTTAAATTATCTTCTCACCTTCTACGATGAGCTTCGCTTTGGAGCTTGCAATGCCAACTGGATTTTCGGCCGTGACCGAGAACGTTCCGGCGTCATCGGTGAAAACCTCGCCAATTTTAAGGGTGGTCCTATTGCCTTCATTGTAGATCTGGAAGTCCCTTGAAGACTGCAAGAAAGGAGGGAGCATAACATCAAGTGCACATGCCGTGCTTGTTTTAACTGGCATTGAGAGTGAAGTTGGGAGACCTCTAGAGGTGATACGATTCTACTGGGAATGTGAGCTAACCTTTATCGCCTTTCCATTCAGGTACCAGGTGAAAGATACCACATCTGGGAAAGAAGTCACTTCTCCAACAAACGTCACCGGGGATCCTTCCGGGACCGTTTGTGAAACCAACGATCTGATGAAAGTCGGCGGTCTGAGCTGCGTGGCTTCTTCCGGAAACATATCTGGCCCAAACTCCTTGGTTTCTATGCCAGGGCCTACTTTCGTGACTGGCGATGTCGGCAGTGACTGCTCCTCTGCGATTTCAAAACCAGTAGATATTGCGTTATGGAATGAAGCCTTTGAGGCTCTTATTTTCGTAACACGGGGAAATAAGTCTGCTCGACGTTAGAAAATGGGAACAAGACAGTTATTAATGCTTACGCAGCACACGAAGGTTGGCCGAAGTCGTCGCCCGTCCCGCTGTATTTTGAGCCCTGCATTCGTAAGGGCCAGAGTCTTCGGGAAATAGTTCGGCAATGACGAGTGAACTTTTAAGTCCTTCCGATGTCACCAGGAAGTCGCGCGATGACTTGAGAACTTTTCCTTCGAAGTACCTGAGGTGTGCAAAATGAACTTGACATCACTTGAAGATAACGAATGGCTGAATTGTTTTTTTTATTTGTACGTTGTTACGGACTTACCAGTGAAAGTCTGGATTAGGCACAGCATGAACCTCTACGCTCAATCTTGCAGGCTCGCCTTCAGGGAAAACCATCGGTCGCAAGGGGCGTACGAAGCGAGGCTGCACGGAGACATCGGATACCCCTCCGAGCAGCTCGAGATCTAGAAACAACGACGGTAATACAGTGTTCAGAAACCAAAAATCCTGCATGAAAAACACAAACACACACACACACACACACATCTACTTCATCTACTTCAGTAATCTTCCCTTCTCAATTAACTCATCTATACGACTGTTTGCAGAAGACTGTTGTTTAGAGGAAAATCGATAACCCAATGAACAATCTCTTTTTTCTTTCATTTTTCAAAAACAACCTTGACATTCTATCCTCCTGGTGCTCGCAAAGGCTGATGAATATCAACCCCGGAAAATGTAAACAAGTGACCGTCACAACAAGCTTGAACGAGTCCTCCATCCAATATTCTAGTTCTGGAACCATTGACTAGAGTATGTTTCATTGTACAAATATCTGGGTGTTCATATTTGAGAAACATTTTTGTGAAACCATCCTACACTCTAAAAAAGTTCGTCCGTCTACTTTCCCGCACAACACTGGAGAGCCAATCTCCGCAACTTACAGAGGCAGCACAGCGAATGGCGATGCCGAAACATATGTTTAGACCAAAACACGCAGTCAGAGTTATGACATTAAGCAATGCAAGCGTGGCGTTTTGCATTGCTTAGTGTCACAACTCAGACTGTGTTTTTTGGTCTCAACATATGTTTCTGCATCGTTATTCGCTGAGCTGCATCCGTAAGTTGCGGTGATTGGGTTTCCGAGTGTTGTGCGGGAGAGTAGACGCAAGGACTTTTTTGTAGAGTGATATCGGCAGCATCACACCAGGCTTACTCAAATCATGAGGTGCCTTACAACCGAACCTACGTCTTTCCTCTATTCCAAAAAAATTACCAGCCTGCAAAAATATAACTCGACCTAGACTGGTATATGCAAGTATTATATTGCTTCTACATCAATATTATACTCTATCACTTCTGAGTTAGATTATGTTCAAAATGAAGTGATCCCGGCTCATACTAAACCATTTTTAGCCGGAAATTAGCGTTTCCGCCTTAAAATGGCGCAACTTCAACAGCCCCTCATCGCGAAATTAACCGCATGCGTTTATTTTACAAAATTTACTAGAAACTTCAGAAATACCCATTGTCACCCTGCTCACAATATATCCTCTCGAGTGGATAATTAATGTAAGCTTCGTCAATCCTGATGGAATGATAATTACTTTTTCTCTCTTCATTACTGTGTATTACGCAATGAAACGACTAGCCCGATGAAACTGTGAGTAGCGTAAATACTGAAATGGCTAAAAAGGCTAGGACATGCCGAAAATCAATTATGAGATAACTATACTGCTAGGAAGCACTGTATTCTCCTATATTTTTGCTAAATTTTTCTTTGTGCCAACGGCACGATAGTTTCGTGGATGAAACGATTTATTAGCGGGACCCTCGGATTCACTCCATTCGGAAAGGCCGCCACGTTTAGCACGTCGGTGACGTCACCCGCTCAACGCGCGGCGTTACCCTTGAACGCACTCGCAGACTTGACTCTCTCAGGCGTCTCGGGCTTCAGCTTCCTCGGTTACCTTCCACGTTTCGAACACGCGGTTTCGAGGCGATGATCTCTACGGCATCGCTCACTTCGCCAGAGTCTTAGACACTGATTGCGGCAGCGATGAGAGTGATTGTTACTGAAGCGATGTTGGCAGCTGGTCATTTTGACTTCGACCCGCTGGCGACCAGCTCCAGCAACGACGACGACGAGATCGTCACGAACGAACTTGCCGTCGTCCGCGACGCCCTCGCACGAGCATGCAGGGTGGAAGGTCAAAGGGCAAGAGGGCGAGAGCGAGAGCATATGTTGGACTAGCCGAGTTGCACGAGAATGTGCGATTGTACGGATCGTACCGTGGCGATGCGAGCTTGTGCGAGTATGGGGGCGACTAGAATGCGAGCGTTCTAGTCGCCTAGATGATAGCGTGATTTATGGGCACCATGGTGTGACTAAATTGGGCAGTGTTGCCTGGTCGCCAGATGAAAATTATCAACATTAGTAAATTGATTATTACAATTATCATAGTTCTAATAATCGCGAAATTTTGTGCATATACTAAGTAGCCTATGAGAATTCTATTTCAAGGACAATCTACCCGTTTAATGTACGTGTCCTAACCCTTTAAGAAACTGCGCGAGCAGTAACCTTGTAGCCTTTCGCCCCTAATTTTTGAGTCAAGTTGAAAATTAATAATATGTATATTGGTTATCAGATTGCAAACTTTATGTTTTGTACTGTGTCGCCACAACCTGCAGTCTTGTGTTTCTTTGTTATTTATATTTTATATTCTGTTTGTCGCCCTCGTGTAATACGTCCCAATAAGACGCACTGGAGGCGGTGTAATGTGAGTGGCCAATTGGCGTACCCGTCACGGTAACAGGCGCAGAAGTCTCGTCCTGGCCGTACTCGTTGAATGCTTTGCACGTGTAGAGTCCTTGGTCATCGGGGTATATTTCCGTGATGGTCAGAGTTACCAAGCCACTTTGAGCGTCGTAATGCATCTGGAAGTCCTGTGCATTCTTCACGTCGCGCCTGTTCTGGAACCATTTTACCTGCAGCAGCGAATAGCGAGCTTAGAAGCAATTATCATCATTATATAAGATGTTAAATTATCCCATTGCGACGCTCGGAAATAGCGCCTAAATATTCAACAAAATTCTATCACAAAAGTAATTGAGCTGTTTGCAGTAACAATACTTCTTTTAACGTTAGAATTGTATATGATAGCTGTTGCGAAATTCCAACGATTGATTCAGGTATCCCTTATTTGCTCGAAACGTTAATGCCTCAAGTTAATAAACGATTGTAATAAATACTTTCGCGTCTACCAGCATGGTAAAAAAGAACTATACACCGAGCAGATAGATTGGAACCAAAACTTATCGTAAACAGAGATATTGACATAGCAGCCTTGATTAAACGACAATCTTTAACAGGTTAACTTTCTTCAGCCATGTAATATAAGATACGTGCAGACACATCTCAGAAGTCAAAGCTTTACCTGTATAGGCTGAGAGCCAACAACGACGCAGCGTAAAACCACGGTGGACCCGTCTGTAGCTGCAACGGGCTCTAAGAGCTCAATGAACCGTGGAGGTTCTTTACCACCTGAAAAGCAGTACAACTGTCATTAATAACAAAGTTACACATCTAGACTTCTCTTGACACTCTGAGGGTTCAGTTAGTAGAAGAAAATCAGAGTCATAAACGTATGAAGTTTTTTTTCAGTTTTCTTTTTGTCTTTACAGGTAAGTTAAAAAACAAAAGTCGTAAATGCTACACTAATTCGGTTCTAGTGGTGACGTATATGGCCAGGGGAACAAAATAGAGGGGGTAGTCGTCACGATAAGTCGGATGAATAACTAAAATTTGTTCATTAACTTTTTTGAATTAGTGAAAATAAGGATATGGTTCTAATTAGAAACTTGCTCAACGTCATTGAAAACCTCTAAAGCAGCACATTTCGGAAACACGTGAAGCGCGTGGGAAGCGCAGTAGTGCGTTCAAGTTACCAGTCGTCCAAAAGTCGCAAGGCTGGTGGTGAGAAAAAGCAAAGATGATGAGAGACGAAAACCGCGCGGATGCGTTTTCGCACGATAGCTTTGCGCCTGTTGCATGAGTGGGAACTTTAGCGCACCACTGCGGCTTCCGACACGCTCCAAGTTTTTCAAAAATTCACTACTTTAGTCCGCAGAAATATGTCATCGATTTACGTCGAAGCAAGGAGTCAACCTAATGCCAGCAACAGTCAGCAGCTGTTGGTGGCTGACGCTCACCTTTAACTTCTAAAATGGCCCTGGTGCTGTCTGCTCGGCCCCAGCAGTTTCTGGCAACACAGATGTACCTCCCAGCATCTTCCACAGTCACTCGGTTAATGGTGAGGGTGGTGGTAGTGACTTCTTCTTGAATGGTCGTGGTGATAACCACGTCCCCGTCGCCAGAGCTCACTGGGCGACCGTCTTTGTACCACAGGATGTCAGGCTGCATGGAAAGTGAGTTCGAAATCAAAGAGTTGGCGTCATTTGCGACTCACGTTAATTGCTTTTCAAATGATGGAGCCGAATCCTTTCTGTTTAATGGGTCACAACTACGCCACAAGGCTCAAGTGTGCGGGAACTGCTTTCCCCACCTCTGAATATCTGTTTCCTAATATGCTCCAGGATTCAGTTCTTAGGCAAGATCCCGTTATCTCGCGGCGTTCATCGACCATGAACACAAAGTCGGTATTCCATCTCACAAGATTGAGACTATGATTATTTTAGTCCCAGCACCTCTTTGGGCTACAATTATCTGTCCGCATTTCAACGAAAACAAAATCAATAGTTCTAATCTAAAAGTTGTTTAATCTCGTTTTATCTATTGTATTTAAATGCAACGCCTTCGGAGCACCTGAACGATGTTTCGTAAAAGCGGGTAGTCACCGAGGTATTTAATAATATTATATTTTTTCCATTACATGTAATTTATTATTTTTATTTATTAATTTTAACCCTAAAAGCCCTTTCGGGCATTACATAAGGGGAAAGTGATACAAAGATTCGTGCAACTAAACCCAGTGGCAACAAAAAGAGACAAAGATAAAAAAATAAGGGTAAAAAAGCATAAATTGAAGATACAAAGAATTTGGCGCAACTTGTGCCTTTAAACATGAGATATAAAAATGATGGCGCACAATAAAAACATGTACATCAGAAACAAGACAGTGACAACAACATACATTGCAGGGATACAAGACTACATGCATTCAAGGTTTAACATGTTTAGAGCAGAGACAAAAGACTGATGGTCACTGATGAAGACAATTTCTTTGGGGAGGCTGTTCCAGTCCGGTATAGCGAGGAGTAGTGGGGAGTTTTTAAACATGTTGGTTCCTGCAAATATGGGGTTGATTTTGAAAGGGTGATCTAAGCGGGACTATATATGGTGAGCCAGTAGTAGGAAAGAGTCCCTAAAAGGCGAGGGACTGTAATAAAGTTTATAAATAAATGATAAGCGTGCGAGGTGCCTTCTTGTATGAAGAGGTGACAAATTAAGTTGGTTTTAAACTGCTTACACTTGTGAATCGGGAGTAGTCGCAAACAATAAATCTAGCAGCTTTGTTTTGAATAGATTCAATCTTATCTGCCAGATAAGTTTAATGAGGGTGCCAGATGATTGATGCATACTCAAGTTGAGATCTGACAAGGGCAGTGTAGGTAAGAAGTTTTGTATCTGAGTTTGCTTGGAACAGTGTTTGTTTTAGAAAGCCAAGAGTTCGCGACGCCTTGTTAGCAATGTGTTCAATGTGAAGGTTCCACGTTAAGTCCGATGAGAGATGAACGCCAAGATATTTAAAGGATGAGACATTTTGAGGGTTGAGGAAAAAAAGCAGATGCAGGGAATAAAAAATAATAATGAAACACAAAATTATATAGCACAGACAGAAGCAAGGTCAATATTGTAATAGTTGTTTAGCATTTAATCGACGAATCATATAGGTACTATAAACTCAAACAACCAAATCTCTACAGGTAAGTTATACATAATGGGACGAAATTCCATGAAAGTTGATTAGGCAATAAACACATCCACAGAATACAACAAATAGGCATATGCCCATCACCCGTGCGTCGACGTATTTGTAGAGCAATCAGAGCGCCAAGCACTTCGATGGACGGATATGCGTCTATTAACAGTGAGGATGAAAGAAGAAAAAAGCTTTTACATAAAAATTAAATCAGCGATGTGACACTGAGCATAATGTGAGGTAAAAAGTCATACCCACAGTCAAATTTAAGGTTTATTTTTATTAGTGATAACGTTTTTTTAGCCTCGTCAATCGTGAGCTCCCTCCGTGGATCTTCCTGATTGGCTATCTGAATCGTTTGATGTACCGCAGTAGTCTCCAGTAGACCGCAGAAGCACGGGCATTTCAGAGTGTTAAGTTTACCGGCCCGTCGACAACCGTAAACGCAAAAACTATAAAACAAGAGGTTATGATCACGGACGAAATTGGGAAGGAGTCGGGATCAATTCCCTCGATACAATCTTCGAATTCAACAAGAAACACTCACAGCAGGAGAGCCTGTAGCAGTGGCCTCGAAGGTCACCCGATGCCCAGGTTTGGCAGAACGCGACTCGGGTTGCTTGGTGATCTCCGGCGCCTCCTTGTGGGCCCATGGCACGGGCTTGCTCCTGCGAGGGCATCTTGCCTGCAAAAGAGTGGGCTGTGAGTTCGCGCTCGACAACTTTCACACCCGAGCTATCGGGGAGTTCAGAGTTCACCGTAGGTCAGCGCACTGTGCGAACCGTCTCGTTTATTTCGCACAACTGGCACATGACGCGCATGCGCATTAGTAACGTCGTGTGTACGATGTTCCATAAAACGTAATGTTGGCGTCACGGTCTATTAGACACCTTATATTGGATTATGACGTGCATGTGTGTGTGTCTGCAGGCGCGTGCGTTTGTAGTCTGTGCGTTTCTGTTTGTCCGCCGCAACTAACTTTTTGGCCCTGTTCGGACTTATATGAAACTGGTTATAAATACTGCACGAATCGTGTTTCTTTTCCTTCAAATCGTGTAGGATTCGCTGGAAAAATTTGGATGATGTTCGCTGAAACACCCGGAATTATTTTTCACTAAATTGGTGAAACACTTCTCTCGGGTTGAAGGGAGTAGGTTTTTAAAGGGTCAATGACAACCTCAAGATTGATGATAATGCAGTGAGTGCGCAGGCGAGCTGGTGGATGTTAACCATTTTGTTCTTAGCCCGAGACTGAGGCAGGAAAATAGGAAAGTTTCAAAGTAGAAGAAAAATGAACAGTCCTCGACTGATCATTTTTCTTCTACTTTGAAACTTTCCTATTTTTCTGCCTCAGTCTCAGGCTAAAAACAAAATGCTCAAGATTGATATTTTTTTTAACGACTGGCAATGATTTTTGTTTGAGCTTAAGTTTTGACGAGCCGACGCTGCGTGGTAATGGGACCAATCAAGCAGCGTGAAAAGCGCAAGTTATTAGGACTTTTTTGTTTATAATTAGCTCAGCGATGACAGAACACGTACAGAAACGCAACGACCACCATTATGGTACGCTTTTGTCGTTGTCTGAATGGTCCATCAGCTCGAAGCTCTGGCAGCGTATGGACTTAGGTAAAACGAAGAATAGGCATCATCCAAAAATGATTTGGGCTTGGGAATGGCTTGCAGAGAGAAAAAAATATATTCAGAAGGCCAGTTTTTAAACTCCTGGCCGAATCAGTGGCGTAGACGCCGAAATAATGCACCCGTTGTGTCTCTGGATGTCATCCAACCGGAAGAGTCGTTTAACTTTCTCCTTCTCTCTCTCTCATTGATCACTCTATCCATGGATGCGCGCGCCCTTATTTACAACCGGCCAATCGCGCACTTAGATTCCTCTGCACATGCCACGTGCCCTTTTTCCGCGTGCATGACGACACGTCACTTTTCAGTTTTAATTTATTTTTAACGTGAAACGTGCTTTAGCTAGGTGTTCGGCATTTCGTGAAGCCCAGATAAAAGTGAAGCCTGTAAAAAAAGCCTGGCCGAGATTCTGGACACTAATTGGTTGACGGGTGGGAGAGCAGGAGTACGGTGCTCGACGCTGATTGATTGACGAAGAAGTCACGTGACCAGAGGGGTAGGCGAGGATGAGCTCGACCACCTGTGCCCACTGAGGTAGAGGAGCTCGAGTGTATGGAAGGCACTGGAAGATCGCCAGGTTTGTCAGCCTGATTAGCGGTAGTATCACTTCATTCTATAGGAACAACCATCAGGTGTACCCGTGGTAAGCGGTAAATTATCTGGTGAAGAGCGCCGTGAACGTGTGGGTCCGGCGTCTGGAAACTCAGTGTATCGTGAAACGTTTGTGATGCTAGAACGTTTCACGCATGCAATACAATGCCATACATCTTTTTTTTTTTTTCAGCGGGGTTTTATTTATATATTTCGTTTACCACTAGGCTCGAACTTGAGCCAAAGCTACAAGCGTGAGTCAGCACGCGCTCCTTGCTTTGAGACACGCAGAGCGCTCGTTCCGCGGAAGTACGTTTGAAAGCCGCGACCTCATGCCCTGGGGCTTGTCGCATTGACTGCAGTCTCAGTTCAAGGGTGGACGGAGTATAGTAACTGCTGGCAAGGTGACAACGTCTTTTTCGAACATCCGGCCTCCAGGGGCCCTAATCTGTACGGCGGGACCACGGGACCGGGACGCCTGCTGCGATTCGTCAGCGCCGCAGCGCCGACCAATCAGTAGGCGGCGATGTCCCGAAGTCCCTTGGTCCCGACGTGTAGATGACGGCCCCTGGAAGCACTCGGTGCCTTTCGCTGTGACCATGGATGCGCGCGCACGCTCGAGGCTCACCAGATGCCCAAGCGTCAAGTGCTGGAGCCAGTGTTACCGAAACTCCTCCCTGCCGTTCTCATTTACTCAGTGGCTATATACAGGCGGCTCTGACGTCACGCAGTTGCGGTGGCGCTGCTGTCGACGCATGCGCAGACTATCAGTGGACGCGGATGCGGTTCCTGCGCACGCGCAATGCACACACACGGGGACTTGTTTTGACAACAGTTAGTCTGTAGTGGGGCTATAGAGCGCTTTTTGAAAGAGGTAAAAAGAAAATCTACGCGTTGCAGAGTTTGGCGTGCGAGCGACGTGAGAGATGACTTCTTGATCGCTCGCGACAATCGCTCCCTCCACGTTCGGGTGATTTTCTGGGACCGAAAAGATAACAACTCGTTCGAGCCGCGTCCGAATTTACAATTCTGCCCCATCCCCCTCAAACGGCTTCAACACAACTGCCGACCGCCGCCATGTTGAAAATAATAATAATAATAAAAAATTAAGAAAATAAACCCCGGGAGACGGCCGATGCCTCGTCACTAACACTTCCGAGCACCAAGTTTTTATATTTCGCAGTCAGCGGTGGAGTGCGTTAGCAAACGTCGTAAAAACGCTGTTCATGATTGTCGTTATGAATTGCTACAGTCATGCAACTTGCGACATCTTTCAATTTCTGAAAAATCTCTTCGTCAACTACGTCATTTCAACAAACAAAAAAAAAGGTAGGAGGATCCTACTTGATGGGGGGAAAACGAGGGTTTTTAAATCGCTCTTTCGCAGGCTAGAAATTATTTTCGTTATTTTGGGAGCTATATCGCGCGCTCCTGAAGCGTTTAAGAGAATATCGTATTGTCTCAAAGTGTGCCGATGTCGGGGTTGTTCGTGGGCCTTTCAACTGCTACAACCCCCATCATTTCATCGTAACATGGAAGCCTATGAGGTATCTCGCAATAAGAGCAGCTAGGAACCAATCGCGAAGCGACGAACGCCTAGATTAGTCAGGCCCTTTCGTTCTACCAAAATCCGAGACCACAACTGCCGTTTATATCAGATTTCAAAGAAATACTATACTTCCAACCCGTTATAACCTGCAATTTTCCGGTTATCTGAAGGCTGAGGGCGCCAGGGAATTTTTCGCGGAGGAATTTAGACGACCGTGTTTTTTCAAACAGGTAATTTCAAAGACCTAAAAACCACGAGAAACAGTGTGACTAGATAGTTATCGTCTTCCTTCTATCTCTAGAAATGCAGCGGCTGTGACGATGCAGTCGAGTGATTGACGTTTTTCGGCAGCAGCGCTCCGGCACATCCATACACCGTGACTTCAGCTGTCCTGTACCAAGCAAAACGCCGCGGAGTCGTTTCTGTGAGGTCACCGGAATTGCGGCCGAACTATGTGAACTGCGTCTTCATATTTGGACTTGTACTACTATATAATATATATATTTCCTATACAGGGTTTCATTGTAGTATTAAAAAAATATAAAAAAGAAGAAATATGTCGTTAAACTAATGAGGTCTCTACGGGTAAGTTATACGGTCATGAGGACATAATTTTGGGGATAATCGTCACGATAACACGGATTTTGACTAAAATTTGTCGATTCACTTTTAGTTAGTGAAAATAAACGTGGTTCCAATTAAAAACTTAGCGTCATCAAAAACCACTAAATCAGCAAATTCTAGAATGTTTTGCTCTGCCTAGGAAGCCGCGGTGGTGGCCTAAATTTACCACTCGCGCAACAAGTGCAAGGTTGGCAGTGCGAAAAGGTAGATTAGAAAAAGAAAAACAGCGCGATCGCATTACATTTGGTTGCATTTTCCGGACGGTACCCAGAAACACAAAGCACGAGCACCCAATCTTTCAACAATTAACTGATTTGGTGGTTTCCAATGATGCTCAAAAAGATTTTAATAAAACTATAAGTTTTTTACTAGGTAAATGGTTAATTAACACGTATTCGTTAATTATTAGTGTTATTGTGACGATTATCGCCCTTATTTTGAACCTCTGGCCGTATAACTCATCTAGACTGCATTACTGTAGCTTTCAAAGTGAAACACACATGTATATTTCTTTCTTAGAGATACTCAATCAGTTCCTAACGTTGTAAAAACCAGCCGGTGTGCGTGTATCCTGAGTGTGTAAGTTATCTTTTGCGCTGTTACTTATAAGTCATGATTAGCCAACTCGCCCAACCATCTCAATTGTAAAGACCAGTCTCGGGCACAAACATAGTGGCAGACTCTCTGGGAGGTGCCTTCAACAGATACCCATCGTCAACTGCAGACTCAACATTCACTTTAGCGTACCTCTACAGGGACTGCGACGAACCCTAAGAGATTTTCTATTTGTCCTATGTGTGCCGTGTGATAAAGCCATAAATGGGCAGACGCGGGACGCCGAGGTAGGCACTTCATGACTGGTGGAACCCCTTGTCCAAACAGCCTCCCGTGTGCGTGTTTAGAGGGTTCTAACGTCCAGAGACAGAGATGGAGTCCGTGCTTGGGTTGAACCCTCCAACAAGTATGCGCCATTTGTAGCATAACTGTACTGGTCCATAGAAATGTCCGCTCTCAGGATAAAAATGCACGAGTGAGGCTTACAGTGGCCAGTAGCAACGACAGTGAACTACGAGCTACCCGCCTCGGAAAATGACACAACGCACTCGTTCAACGGGACGTAGTCATTTATTGACAGTCATCGTCGCGAGTCGTTGCACTGGCTTTGTTTCCCGCGACGAAGCGCCCTAGCGTGGCCGATTCTATTTGGCCACTTCGCGGGGAGATGAACAAGGATGATGAACGTGCGCGGGCTACCTCGTCGGCAGTTCTGCGCAGCGATGATACCCCCAAAAATACGTGGGGATAGTTGGCTCACAACAGCCCCGTCAAAGTGCACAGCTTTGTTGTTGACGAATGGAGTTCTTCCAGAGACATCTCTCGAGTTGGCTGCGGTGAACCAATCCTAACAAAAATCGTTTAAACATTTGTGGGTAGAGGCACCTTATCGAAAGCGCACTGATAAGGACATGGGCTACGTGTTTGATCAGCCAGTGAACCACCGTAGATGCACGTCGACCTCAGCCTTGAAGAATATGAAGGCACAGCTGCGCGAACCGGCGTTTTCGCTGCTGCTGCTGTCGCATGAAAGCTTATTGGTACAAGATGAAGCGCACGGACACAACGCAGAAACCAACAGCCTGTAAACTTGCACACACCACAAAGCTCCAGTCTTCCAGATAGTAAAGGCGAATGCCCAGTGATTACACCAACGTAGAGGCGCGTGCACGTCAGCCTTGTAGGACTATGGACGCTCTGCACACGCGCCAGACTGAGCCGCCATAGCCGACCTTCTCTTGTTTTACCGAGATACCGAGCCACTGAAATTGGTGTGGACGAGCCTCCACAATGACCAATGCTGGTGAGAAAGACAGAAAAAAATCTAAGATGGCAATAACCTGGCCTGCTATGGTAATAATCAAGTGAAGTGAACGTAATAAGGGGAAACAAAACTGAAGGTCAGTTATGGCGGCGCCCATGCACAGCTGCTGCAAAGCGTCTATAAAACCAGAGCTGCCTGATTCGACGTTCAGTGAACAAGGAGACACCAGAAATTGCATGTCTCACAGAGTATATTCTCTTCTGTGTAAAAGTTTGCGAATCTTAATGATTACTTCTACCGCTCAAACGATCCTTTCTGTACTGCTGCTGCCTTGCCCAAGGCGTGTAGAGCTGCTTACACTTGTCATTTACTATCGTTTGGGGGGGGGGGGCACCTGTGATGATCAGGGGTGGGGGCACCTGTGATGATTAGGGGCGGGGATATTTTGAAGAAAATCCTGGCTTAGAGACGCTGCAGAACGTACTAGAAAGCTGGTACCAAATGGAGGCCAACATATTAACAATAGTTGAAAGTAAGAAAGGTTTTCACAAAATATTGAAAGTCACTGAAGCACCTATTTTTAAGATAAATGATCTAGTACGACGCTTGGTGATGCACAAGAAAAGCCATCTTGTTTAGAATCGATGGTAGTAAAGCTAGAAGCAAATATAAATGACCTAGAAAATAGGAGTAGAAGAAATTATTTGGTAATCCAAGTAGTGAGAGAATCAGATACAGAAACAGAACAAGACGTGGGGGAAAAAGTCGTGGAAGGAATTATTAAAAGGAAATGAGCGTTGAAGTTAAGTCTATTGAAAATGTCCACCGTCTTGGAAAGATGGCTGGAGAGGCAGGCCGATAATAACAATCCTGCTGTTTGGACCGTATAATGAAAACTATGTTCTTCACAGTGCCAAAAAATAAATGGAACCCGCATTTGTATTAATGGCGACTTCTAAAAAAGTGTAAGATTGATCAGAGGGAAACTATGGGAGAGTGCGAATGAAACTAAGAGGGAGACAAGCTGTGCGGAGGGCAAGTTCATCTGCTTCTTGAGCAAGGTTTGCGGTGAACGCCGAACTCTGTTTGGCTCCGATTGGAAGTGGAAGGACAGTGGGTAGAATTCAAGGCAGGTAGCATTGAGATCTACCCACTAACCCTCCGTCAGAGCCAATGAGAGATCCGCGTTCCCACGTCAGTGCAACCCCTGCGCAAAAGCAGACGAACTTGCACTCCGAATATTTATCGTATAAGTTGAATATCAATGGAGTGACGTACGGATGGGATATAGGAACTGGCCAAAGAGTGGAAATCTTTGCTTCCATAGTACCTCCTCCCGAGCATGAACATTGACAAGAACCTAGATTACCACAAGCAAATAACTTTCTACGTATTCGAGCTCGAACAATTATCAATAGAATATGTGTAGTAGCCATCACTGAAAACTGGTTCTTCGCTAATATATGGTGCTCTCGGTACTGAAAATGTATGGGGTACGATCATAGGCGTAGACTTCGGGGGGCATCGGGGCTCGTGCCCCCCCTGGTGAGATCCGAAATGGGCAGAGCCCCCCCCCCCCGGGCCCGGGCCATGATCCCTACCGAGACGCTGTTTACGTGCCATGTAACGAGCTTCTATAGTAGTGGCATGTAAACAAAATAACGCCCACGTTGCCTTTATTGACAAGATACATGGGAAATGGAATCCCAGCAGTGCTTCCGTTGCCTTCAATCTCCAGTTCTGGAGATTGAAGATGAACGCGAAGCACCCCCCCCCCGGAGAACTTCTCAGCCTGCCCCCCCCCCCCGGGAAAATGGAAAGTCTACGCCGCTGGGTACGATAAAGACAAAAAACTGTAAAATAATTGTACTTTTAGTGTAACGCTCAGCACATATGCCTCACGGATATTTTAAAGCACTAATTGAGTTTCTTTTTAAACTCAACGTATTTTCAAGACAGTTATTTTGATGGGAGATTTTAACATCGGTGGAATAAAGTTGAAAACATTAGGAACAGGGGAAAACGAAGTATGATGCTCTGAAGAACTTCTCGATAGAGCCTTCTCGCATAATTGACCTCAGATTGTTAAGGAGTATAATGGAACGCAAGAGTAATCACGACCCATAATGTGATTGATATTTGTCAGTGAAAACCTCTCAAGTAACGCCTATGATTGCTAGATTCACTTGGGCATTTCAAATAACAGTACGGTGCATTTCGCTCTTTCATTATTCAGGGGGTCCGTGACCCCTGAGGTCACGTCGACCCCTTCAGGTCACGTGACCCTCCCTCAGGTCACGTGACCCCCTGATGTGACACGACACCCCTGAGGTCACGTGACCTCAAGGAGACACCTATCCCTCAGTACCTTTCCATCCTCCTCCTCAAGAGCTGCGCTCTAATCCGGCGTTACAGGGAATTGTAAACGGCTTTCATTTGTTTCTAGACCTGTAAAAAAACCATTGACAAGGTAAAAATAAAATACTCCTGAAGCTCGATCATTTACTTCAAAACTCGAAACTTTTACGGTGAACTGAAATGTTTTTGATTTGCATAAAACAATTTGTTAGTATAACAGACTTCAGGGCTTCAGGAAGTCAAATCAGGAGTCCCCCAGGACTCTGTACTTGAGCCCTTGGTGTTTTGGTTTTCATTAATGACGTTCATTGTCACATTACAGTAAAAGCAAACTGGTTACTAATTAATATATTCTGTACACTTATATAAACTATGAAAGTGACCATACTGAATTGAACAGTTGTTTACAGAAAATTGGGGATGGGCGTGAGAACTGGCAAATGTCCTCAAATCAGGGAAAGATAGTTTTCATGTCAATTACTCACACGAAACCTCTTGCACTGCATGATCAATTTTCGTATGGGACACCCTTCCTGGTAAACGAATATAAGTACTTGGGAGCAACTATAACTAGTGAACTATGGTGGGAGATACATATTAATAATATAATCAAGAAAGCTACAGGTAAACTGCGTTCGCGAAGAAGGTCACCGAAAATGGCAACTCCAGAAACCAAGCTCTTAGCTTTTAAAATATTAATAAGACCAAGGCTAGAATATGCCATTAAAGTGTGGGACCGTTACACAAAGAAGTTAGTACTAAATCTATAAAGGATTCAGAAGGTGGCCCTACACTTTATTCTTTTCTAAGAATAAGAGTATTGATTTACTTACAAAGTTGTGCTCTAAGGCAGGTATCACCCTATTACGTTAAAGGCGTAAACATAAACGGTTAAAAATGCTTTACCTGTTTTTATATGAAACAATTCTGATGGACAAGCATAATTTCATAAGACCTCATATATTTAGAATAATGCGAAACAAACATACTAAACAAATCGAAGCATATAGATGTTTCTAGAAATTCTTCAGAAATTCTTATTTCCCCGAACGATAAGGGAGTGAAATGCTTTGCAAGAGGGTACAGTCACGGGAAAAACCTGTTTCACAGTTCGTAACGTGCCTACACATGTGATTTTATGGGACACACCACTGGTGTTCTGTGTGTCTGTGTTTCTTGTTGCTAATTTGTTTTTCGCTGTGCACCTCTATTATAGTTTCTCCTTGGGACGAATAGTGTTGTCAAGTAAATAGACAAGTAAATAAATAAATGGGTGTTCGATATCAGTAGTGGGGATGCCTCAGCTTCAGCTACTGTGTCAGCACGAGAGAATCGCCACGCGGGTCTAGACGAGGAAACGAAAATATACTTGTCTTGATCATTGTGATAAATCCAGGTAGCACAGAAGGAGTCGTGTGTGCACTGCGCACGCTTTATATGCTTGGTTATGGGAAACTTTGGGTGGTTTTGGATGCGTTGCATACACGACACACTCGTGTGCTTATCGGGTTTATCAGAATGGACGATACAAGCTCACATTTATTCAGGGGGAGTGCGTGAGGAGTATGCTTTAATCAGAAGTTTTCACGGGTTCTGCAAATATCAAATGCGTTAGTATTCATTGCCCTGGTGCACGCAGCCGCCTTTAGTTTGGACTGCTGGACTGGTTTCATGAGACCACGGCGTGGTTGTCGCCGTGCTCTTTCGCTTCGTTCGTTCGCTCGTTACGTCCACTTTCCCTCTTACAAGAGAGAAAGAGTCTTCTGGCGCGCTTCCAATGATGCGCAGTTGTTGACTTGACGCGTGCTCCTCTTAGGCCCGCTTCAGACGGGGCAATTTCTCCCAGATACTTGACGTCGCAACACCAACAACATGTGCCCCCGCGTTCACACGCCGCAACCGAATTGCCACGATTTTCCATCATCATCATTAAATTTTAATTCGTTTGCACTATTTAGACACACAGCTACGCACTATAGACTTGTTCTTACATCTTTAAATGGAGCTGAGCATACTATCTCATCTTTCTGAAACGATTTATTTCCAAAAACGAGCCATTTCAAACCAGAACCAAGTGAAACTCCGTCTTTAGTTGTCATCATCGCAAACCACAGGGGTGTCACGTGAAAATATCGCGACCCTGAATGGCTGCAGCCGCTTCAAACCTCTTCGAGACGTCCGAGTTGCTCTCCCGTTTCGAGCCGGACTTCATCCCAGCAGTTTGTGTTGCAGCGCAATCATCTAGTGAAAGCTAGGGAACGACTCGACAGCAATACCGAAATTGCTGGGATAATCCCATTTCAATAAATCTGAAGCGGGCCTTACGATCGCAACGGTGCGCATGCTCATGGTTTTGTTTCTCCAGTATGCACAAAGTACGCGACAACGTAAAACCAAGGCGCAGCGCTGACAGCGTTTGCATAGTTGGAACGACTGGACGCGCAGAGCCTCAGGGTTTTCCCCTTTGAAATGGGTTGCCGCCATCTATCATTGTGCAAACCCGTCGAGAGAGCGGAGACAGCCGTCTCTGCCGTCTTGGCGAATTTGGTATCTTGGTGCGTCGGCGGCAGCCCTCTCCTCGGTGCAGCCCGAAAGCGCGACAGCGTCAACAGCGTGGTGCGCACGCGTTCGCTCGGACGGGGGGTTTCCAAACCGCTCGAGGAGGATTTGCCTTTGGCGCTGTACCATGCAAATCAGCCAAGTAGAATGTATCCTCCTAATAAAGTACTAGGGTTCTGCTTTTTCCAAGGCTGCGTGTAGCGCCTTAGTTCTTAGTGCTCTTGACTGTCGAGGAACCCCTTGTGGTAACAGAATAAATCGTGTGGGGATGAGCTGTATCGGCGCTTATTGTAAGTGACGCAAGCGAGGAGCTTCGATTTTATCTTTATACACATATAGTTTGAATTGCAGTAATGCTACATCAAAAGTTGTTGGCACGTCGGACGGCCCGTCAGCGGGAAGTAGACGCTCACATTTAAACAAATATCTTAATTGATTTTAAATGTATATAAAAACATGGACTTTGACTAAAAAATAACCCTTAAATGCCACAGCAGAACGTTCGGGTTAAAATTATGCCGGTAGTGATACTTGCTAAACCTTGACCAGTCACGGCTCGCTTAAACAAACCATAACCGTCGGTTTTGGTTGGTGAAGATTATCTCCGACATAATCTAGCGACCGTTGGCAGCTGAAGAAAAGGAGCGTGTGGGCATGCAGTGCCCCAATAAACTATTTGTCACCAGGAAATATATCAGCCAATAATAATAATTAGAAACTGATCGGTAAGCGATGAACGCCGTCATATCTAGACACATCTTATTGTTCCTAAGTTTTCAACAGCTACACTTAGTGTCACTAGAGTTGTTCGGATTTGGCTGCTTAAAGTTGAAAGCACAGACGTAAGCTGCTTTGCGTTTTGTATTTCTGGTTTATCAATATTATATTTTTAGCATTGTGTGAGCAAGGTTTGAAGTAAAGCTCCTCGTACACGGTCTAACCTTATCTTGGATATTCGGTCTGCCTCGATGAGCCAATTTCGTTGTCAAGAGGGCTTACGTTTCACCTTAGTCTGGATTACCACAAAGGCTAGAAGCTAGAGCGCGGGGTTTTAACTGGTTCTCCCGTTGCACGAACCTTTGTGTATCCATGGCACTATCAAAGGCAAACTGTCGCGCTCATTGCTTTCCCTCTAGTCCGTGATAAGGTGAATGATGGCACATATATACTATTCATATATGGACGTCAAATGTCCAATATTCAGTACTGTTTCCCGGAGTTTTCTCCGTGAATAAAAGTACCTGCATGCATTAATTGAAGCTGATGTAAAGATGGGGTGTTTTTTTGTTTTTTTTTAAACCACTGTACTTGGAGTACCTAGAAAATATTATTCTGTCCCTTGCACAAGAAAAAAAAAACTCGATGCGTTTGAAATACTGGTGCGTTACTTGTGAATTTCTGACTGAATTGTCTCCAGTTCATTTATTTCGCCACCAAGCACATCTTTTTTTTTTTTTCGAACCGCACTTAGAGTTCAATTTACAAAGATGATTTTTAAGAGCCTCTTTTTTAATTTCAAAGTCTTGCAGTCTGAGATACAAATATGCTGTGAACGAAAGTGCACTTACTTTGATCGTTCCTGGGTCCGGAAAAATAAATGGTCTCGTTTATTATGAAATCCCTCCGTTGAAGGCTGACCACGCGGGAAAACCTTACGTTGCTTTGCCAACTATCTTATCAATTAGAAATGCAGTTATTAGGTGAACCAGTCAGTATTAATGGTTTTAGTATATTCTTTGTGACTTGATAAAAGTTTGTAAATTATGGCAGCCTCACAATCTTATGAGACATAGGTTGCTTAAAGCAACACCTTATAAGCTCTGCGTGGTCTACTCATGTATGGTACAACAATGCATGCAGTGCAGGAATCGTGAAACTATTTCTGCCTCTTAAATGGTTAGCTAGTAATTGTATTATTCCAGTGCCGGTCTTTGTTTACGAAACACTCGGTTCTTCGCAGTCAACACGAACAAGGTATGACGAAGGAGGGGCCTAAAAGCGTGCAAGACTTGGAAATTAAACAGCATTCGTCGTCAGACAGGCCTTGAGAGATGCATTGAAATGCTTAACGTGGAATCGTTAATGCTATTCTCACTTACAAAGTTGCACAGGAAGTTTCAGTGAACTTTGGAAGTGATGGTTCTGTGTCAGATGTAGGCCCACCTCCCTCACACTTTTAGGCCGCCTTTACTGTCTTTGCATGCTTCAGAATGAAAACAACAAAAAATGAAGTGATTTTGCCATTGGGTTTTATTAGAAAAAAAGGTTAATTGACTCGCAAATAGATGTCAAAATAAATAAATTAGTTGATAAGGATAATTATAGAAATAAAGCATGCAAAACGTCCGAGAGTTTGTAAAAAGTGTGAGTCTGAGAGAGCAAGCCTAAATCAGACACGACATGTTTTGTAACTTGATTTTATTGAAATTCCACAAGCAATTATTACAAGATTTTTGTGCTTTTTCTCCAATTTATAATACACGTTTCAAGAAATTCCTGATAGCGCATAGAATAAAATTCCGGACAAAAAGGTTGAGTTTGTATGCCTTCGGAACAAATAGCGACACGTGACACAATTCATCTTTACGCCATGGCACAGATTGTATAGTCTTAACGAATAGTTTATAGAGACGTCATACAATAACATTATTTAGAACTAAAATTATCACAAAGCAACAACGCTGGCAGTGTAGATCAATAAGTTTACCGAAGGTGCTCACGGTTATTGCGCTATTCGAAAAGCCCTGTCTACCAGAATAATATATTAGATATATGAACTCTAAAAGGGTACCTCAAAGCAAGTGACGTCAAAGGAACCTCTTTAATTAAAAAAATGCGCATAAGTGATCGTTAAAATAAAACATTCATGGTTCCTTACAATATTAAATAATGTCTCTGAAGCTACGCCACAATACAATTCCATATAGCAAAAGAAGAAAAGAAATAAAAGAATGTCATGTGGATTAATTTAAGATTGCTTAAAATAAGTAAAAAGTGTAAGTAAGTAAGAAAAAAACTGCACGCCCATGGTTAGAAGAGTGAAAAATAAATTAGAGAAGAGATCGCATTACGTACATTCACGAATGCTCAAAAGTATCAAAAAAGGACGGGAGAAACATAAGGTGTCTTCTTTGTGTAAAAACGATCTTTACATAATGTTTACTAATGCAGCCTAAGACAACGCGTTAACGTTAAGCAAATCGTACATAACCGAGAATCAAAATATGTCAGTTGTGTTTGGTTCAAAAACTGCGTAAATAAAAATAAAAACTTTTTTCCACGAGTTTCGATATTCAGACGTAAACAGTTCCTAGAAATAAAAACTTCTGACTGATTCACAAAGAAAGCGTAACTGACGAACGCGATCTATAACAAACTGAAAGAAAAACAAGTCACGAAGCTGGTTTCATTCTCCCGCTGCTTAATGGTTTTGGCGACAAACATTTGCGTCAAAATCTACGTTCCATCTTGGCTGGACGACACACCATGTGCACGCGCCTCTACTTTTGGCCTTACGTTGCACGGTAAGTCGGGCTGAGGTCTCGGCTTGGCCGGAAGCGTTGGTAGCACGGCAGGTGTAGACGCCTTCGTCCTCGGGGTAAGTATGCCTGATGACCAGGGATGCTGATCCCTGATCCTGGGTCATCTGTAAAAAAGTAAAGTTCACTTTGAGATTGCAATCTCGCTAACGAAGGCACAGGAGATACGAAAAATTAACAGTGTTTCTAAAAAGGCAGCATCGGCTTATGGAGTAGTCCACACTTAAGGTCACTGAAAGCGTTCGAGGGAGTATACGCCTCTTTCAGTGCCCTGGTCACAACTGTCCAGACGTGTACCTTTTTATTTCTTGTCTATTTTTCTTGGTTTTAACTGACTTTTACGAACGCGCTAATTACAAACTTAATTTGATTTTTTTTGGACAGTTAACTTCATCTTTGTGCTCCTGAAGTGCTCAACAAATCTGCAATTTGTATGAGCACCACGTGTTCCCATCAAAAACGCGATAAAACAGATCTAACTTCCCCTCGTTCTGGGCGTGGAGGGTAAATATTTTAACATGTGGATCAAGATAGGGCTTTGAGTAAAAACATATTTACCGCACCATTAAAGGGCGCAATAAATGGCCACTCCCATCAGAGTTGCTTTGTATATGCTTTGTTGAAGAATAAAATGTACACCTAAAGAATTAAAAAAAAACTCCCCAGAAAATTTAATTAAACTTGAATCAAAGACAAAGAAGCACATGTTCGTTCCTTCTCGAGAATATGAAGTCGTCAGGCGCTACGACTGGCGCGAGTCCTCAAGCGAAACGAGGCATAAAGCTCCTTAAAAAAAGTTCCGAATGAGGCAAGTTTCTCATCCAAAATCTACTTTTCTTTCTATCAACGTGCGTCTGCTCTTCTATCGAACCTTCAAAGCGTAAATTGCGCAGATAAAATAACTGCAGATTTTTTTTTTGTAAAGTCCATCATGCCGCATTCTCTATAAAGGAAGGCTAGTAATATTTATAGGTGTGCGAGTATAATTCTAATTATTATTGATTTCGGCGTCAGTAGCCGTATAATACTCACTGAAAGTACCGAACAATAGACGTATAAATTAGTGGTAGAATATCACCGCAATATCTCTATAATTTATTTATTTCTTCAATAATTCGCTTATATGAGATGCTACTTTCATTGTGTATTTTATTATAACTTATTAAATGAGGAATAGATCGTGCATTTGCTTAAAACTACCTTAGATAATCAAACGTGACAGGGTCTGTAAAAGTGGAGAATAATGCCATAGGTTCTACGATACACATTATTGGAATAAAATTTCGCAATATTAAACACCGGGACAATTAAATAGCGCACACACAACACTGTCTGCCTTCGTATCGAAATTTAG
The DNA here is from genome assembly GCA_037355805.1 of Ixodes ricinus. Taxonomy (NCBI): domain Eukaryota; kingdom Metazoa; phylum Arthropoda; class Arachnida; order Ixodida; family Ixodidae; genus Ixodes; species Ixodes ricinus. The sequence continues at coordinate 529,353 of JAZHYW010001187.1, forward strand.
GTCTCATCATGCCCACAAGCTCGCCTGTGCTCATACTTTGAATGCGAAATGTGTGTTCCTACTGCAGACGCTTATTTTAAACAAAGAAAAGGCGCCGACGGGCAGGAAGAAGCTATACGTGTTTTATATGTACCTGGAAGTCGCGGGACTGCTTGATGACGTGTCCCTCCCGGACCCAAATGACCTTGGGAGGCGGCACACCACCGAGGATGTTACAAATCGAGCTGGCGATCCTTCAGGCACAGTCAGATCGGCCAGAGTCACCGACGGAGGCACTTCGTTCAGCTCAGGCACTGAAACCCCAAGAAAGACATTCTCAAGTTACCCCCATGCCTCAGTCAGTACCAAGCCTATAGCTAACAAGTAAGTCGTGTTTACTGAGTTTCGTTACAAAGAGAGGGGGTTATAGTAACTCACCGATGACTTTGAGATTGGCACTTGTGGAAACGGTTCCTGCTGGGTTTGTTGCCACACATTTGTATTCTCCTTCGTCCTCAGGGAAAGCCTCGGAGATCTTGAGGGTAAACAAATTATTCTCCTGTGACATCCTGAAGTATCGGGATTGCTTGACTAGTTGGTCTCCTCTGTACCACTTCACTTGAGCTCCTATGAAAGAAAAATAGCAATGATATACATATAATACGTTGCGTAACGCATTTAATCTTGCAGTTTATTGTGTGTTAGTACGCAGAAAAACGAACCGTAATGTCCTTTAGTATGGTTAAAAAAATTTTAACGAATGATCTGATTTTCTTGGAATTTTTTTATATATTTAGTCACGAGGGTCTTACCTGGTACGGCTGGAATTTTGCACCGAAACACGGCACTCTGACCCTCCTTGACGGCAAGTGGTTTCAGGGGCTCCGTGACAGTTGGCGGCTTGGCATCTCCTCCGGGTGCATCTTTAGGGCTTGTTGGCGGTGTCTTTGGTTTGGCACCTAGAATCACAAGAAGTTGTATGAAAGGAACAAACCACACTTTACAAAGAAATACCAAGAAATGTGTGAGTTCTCAATCGCGCGGGTAATCACCTTCTACTAATACGTGAGCTTGACAGCGGGCTTCTCCAGCAGAATTGATCGCCACACACTCGTAACTGCCGGAATCAGACTCGACTTGCGCTTCCAGGATAAGCAAGGTGTACTGGTTCTCTTCCTCGATGATCTTATGAGAGACATCCGGAGTCACCTTCTTACCGTTCTGTAAAAAACGACTCTTTGCAGTGCAACTGCGGACGCTCCTGTACCGGCGGACAATTACAAAGTGCATGATAGGAACGAACACTGCCGTAGTTGCTTACCTTGAGCCAGTAAACATCAAATGGCTTGGATCCTGACACCTTGGCGTCCAGACGAACCAACTTTCCAGCTTTCACTGACACGTCCTGGATGGTCTTCGTGAAGTTGGGTGGTGCCACTCCACTACGCTGCTCACGACGTTCTGTTCGGTGAAACACAAGTAATAGATCGGTCAGATTGTTATGAGGAAACGACGGCATTGTTTGAAAAATAAGTAAAGCAGGCGAACTGGAGACGCACCTTCAACGACGAGGTTAGCCGACGACTTAGCAGATCCTCCGCGGTTTTCGGCTTTCACAGAGAATACTCCGGAATCCTCCAGGTAAACCTCTCGGATAATCAGGGTGGACGTGGTATCCGTCGTCACAATCTACAAAAAAGCAATAAAAACGAAACAATGTATTCATTTCTGACATCGAAGAATACGTTTACGGTGACTCTGACTTTCCCTAATACGGTATCTACTCGCGTATACAACCTTCCCTCGTGTTTGAAGAGGCCCTGCGCGTTTGCTTTTTCGCGTAGCACGTCAGAACCGATTGTTACGATTCTTAGCTGTGCCTCCACCCAGTAAGGAGGCACACCTAACTTTTGGACTCGAAACATGCGCAGAATTATGTGTGTTGGCTGCGCAATTGATCGATTAACCTACCGATTAATCAATTAGTGCTTTAAAATTTCGATTATTTTTTCTAACTGGAATATTCGGTGCAATTATGACGAACCACAATAAAGTAAAAATTAAACGCTTTCACCACGCAGACATGGACGGGTACACCTGTAAGAAGGGCAAACGTTAGGTAAACTTTTAATCTAAAGTAAAATGTAGGGGCGATATTTGTTAACTACAGACAATGGCTGAAAGTTACACGTGTCCCGGCCACTTCAATGCCGTGCGAGTGTCCGTTTAGTTCAGCGAAGACTACTGTGAACAATCAAAGGAGGTCACTCTTTCACGGAGAATATCAACGAACCTCTTTGCCTCATGCAGCATAAGTAATATTCTGCGAGTGTGTGTGTTATTTGAAGAGTTCTTAACTACATATCGAGGTTGATTCATAATCAAAATCCTATATTGCTTGTTTATCACATATTCAGCAAAGACAAACGCAAAATAAAATAAAAATTTACTTTAAAAAAGTAGTGTGTATTGAAATAACGAGACCGATTTATCGATTAAGTAATCGATTAAAGGGTAGCGATTAATCGGGATAAAAATTTTAATCGACGCCCAGCCCTAGCTGTCTAAAGAGCGGGATGTTACTCTGCCTCAAAGGGCTTGTTGTCTCTCCGCTGTAGATACAAAATTCAGCCACTGTAGCACCACGCTAGCCTGGGGTCTGTAACGTGCATCGCGTAGTAGTGATACATATCCGCACGCCGGTACGGTACTGATCCGAATCAAAACGGGTACGGGTTGGGGACTGAACCCAGGATCCCTGGGTTCTGCAGCACGAGCTTTTGTTTCCCATGTTCCGAGCTGCGGTGCATGCTCACACATTCGGTCGGACACCAGTCCCCACCCTAAGTTCATTCCTGAGCCTCGTTCCGTAAATTGAAGTGATTGACTTTCGCTCAGTGGACTACCTTGATCTTTTTTCATTAACAGGTGTGGCCTATAGGGTGGTTTTGCATAACTTATTTTCGGCTCCAGATATTGCCGAAATTCATACTGAAAATTCTCGCCTGTTTCCATGCGCGGAAGCAGTGTTTGCAAGCTCGCTCGAGATCTCTTTGATCTTGATTGACTGCGCCTTGCGGAGTCGTCGGCGACATAAAGGAGTGCTCTGTTGCTCGATTCGGAGTGAAGCCGGCTCTTGAGTAGTGGGCTCGTCCCGAAGAGGAAGCTTATGCGACCCAAGTAGGTCACCGACCGTACTTCCTGCGTTCTGTCATCGGCGGAGCCACTCGGCATGCTTCCGCGTTTTACCAACACCTAAAGCGACGCCCATAGCTGATCGTCCACAAGCAAACTTATGGGCAAAATGGCGGAAGCTATTCACCAGCATGGCCGCGCTCGGCTTAACTGAAGTGAAAAGGCGTTTTATGAAGCCATCCTAGAGGCGGGCAAATACGCCAATCGCATCAATTATAGACCGCAGAGTTGTGTCGGAGAGAGCCTAATACGGATAGTCAATCCGTTTGAATAGCTTATGATCCGGAACAAAATATTACAGTTTTGCGCGCAGGATACTTACTTGGAAGTCTTGAGATGGCTGGATCGGGAAGTTCTCCCTGAACCAAGTAATCTTGGGAGCAGGCTGGCCCGTGAATGTGCACTGAAACTTAGCTCCCTGTCCTTCATCAACCCTGCAGGGCTGGATTTTCTTGGTGAAAACCGGAGCCTTGGATTCTTGCTGCATAAAAAAGAAAAAAATAGGAAGCTTGCAATAAAAGTAAGCGTGTAAAACAGTGTTATTCGGCCCGTGAATTTAGAGCTGCGTGGACGGCTACCAATCGTGATTAGTCTTATGAAGAGGAGTAGCCTTGTACCACATTGTGTTTTTTGTGACTGATGACGAATAGCGCGCGGCTCTAGAAATGGTACAAAGAACTTCGTATAAACGATACATTTCGAAGGATTACGTTCTCCCTGCGCCCTTGATAATGCTGCACACAATATTTGCGGGGCATTGTGTAATCAGAAAAAGTAATCAGACGTTATTTACTCACCACGGGACCCTGAACACGCTTCTCCTTTGTTACTCCCTTGTGTTCCTGTTCGAGAGTTTCGGTGAGCGTCTTTTTCCGGGTGATCTCCAGGTCTCCCTGCTGTTCTTTTGGGTCTGTTTCTGAGTCGTCACGTGCACCTCCCGACCTTGTACCATGGACTCCGGGGCAGTGCCGATGCGCTGCTGTTTTTCCCTGCGGTGAAACGAGCCCCGTTAAATTTCACCGGGCTTTCGGCCAAGAAAAGAGGATTTTGTCATCTTCTTCAGGATGGCCTCAAATCCAAAGCATAAAGACGTACAAAAATTCTGCCTCTGTCTTATCAGCGCGGGTGCGGGTCAAACTGCTTGAGCGCTCGGGTCTTTTTGACATTCTATGAAGGCACTAGCCCATCGCAACCGTCCTCAATTTTTTTGTGTATTTTTTTTTAGTTTAATTCAAGAAAAGTACGAATCTAATATCTACCAAATATATAAGGCAGTTCATGAGAATAGCGGAGCAACGCGTTATGGTCATGATACAATAACTGAATGAGGATCAGAATAAATGTAAAAAATTGGTTTTTACTTGCAGTAATAATTAGAACAAACGATATCCAATCAAACTGGAAATCGTCCGTTTCTTGATAAAGAAGGGATACTATTCGAGGTGATTGCAATTTCGCAAAATATTTTCCTATCTCGTTTAATCACTTCTTCATGGGAATGAGACGTATTTAGAAGATAATAAAAAACAGACTACAAAAGAGAACCACAAAGATGTTGGGTGACCCTCCTAAATATATATTTAGAAATTAAAATGTCTTGGATGGACAATGACGGCTGTGGGACCGGAGTCTTAAAACGCACTGTTGTTGAAATTCGAACTGTGTTGTTCGAATTTCACGGCACCGGTAGTCTCTAGTCGATAAATGGAACTCGTAAGAAGAACAAGCTTCAAACTTACGCTTCTGTTTCGAAGTACTTGGCCATGTATTGCGCCTGGCTTCCAGTCTCCACTTTCTTCTCCCCAGTTCTGGCATCGTACTAGAAATACGAAGGAAGACACACCATGTTTTCGCACCAACCCAAGTATTAAGCCCTATAATGACTTGACACAGGTCTGAAATATGAAGGCCAGCCTTGCTCACTCGGACATGTAAACTTGGATTGCCAAAATGTTTATTATTTATTTTATATCAAGCTTTTATAAACCTCGATCAGCATACAACTTGATAATTTCATAGTTTTAGGCAGTTGTTATTAAACTCTGAATTAAATAGTGTGACTTTTGCTATCTGATGTCGCCAAGTGGCTATTAGCATGTGGTATCATTCATTACATTTTCATACCTTATTGTATATTATTATATTGCTCTTATATATTCTTATGCGGTTCGCATATGTTCGCATATGATCTCATTTGATCATATGCGTTTATTGGACCAAGAAATTTCTTATACAAAGTAGACTTTTCACTAGGGCTCCAATTCTTTTTCGTCGTGTCGGCTGCCTTGACTTTGTTCCAATCTTACTTTAAGTCAAGCCCCTAAAGAACCCGGGCCCTCCCGGTAAACTGTCAAAGTAAGTGTTTTAAAGATTTGTTTTAAGGCGACGTTCTTATATACATAAGTATCCCTGCCTTGAAGAAGTTACTCATTTATCTAGTATATACTATGATCAAACATACATAAATGGAGTCCGTCTTGAATCGCTCTACTTTGGGCTTCAGTTTTTCCAGCTCTTCCTCTTCGAGACGCTGCTTTATCTTTTGGTGTTCTCCTGTAAAGATATAGACATTTATTGAGTTAGCAAGGTGCACGCGAGCAACACACACACGCAAAGAATGACCATAAAATCTAAAACTGAAAATAAGCGAAAAAGAACACCCAAAATACTGGAACGACCTACCCTCAGTACTTGCTTCAGTTTTCCAGACATCAATTTTGGTGCCGCCTGGCGTGAGTTTCTCCTCGAATACCCTCTGCAGTTCGGTCTCATGGCGGTACTTCTGGTATGACTTTACGTCTTGGTCGTACCAGGCTGCCGAATACATATACATTATGTTATTTCGTTCACATTGTTTCGATATTTCGCTCCCAGAATATTTCTCACTCTGGGAGCGATTGGAACAAAACAGATTGTACTTACGCCTAGGAGAGTGCTTTAGAACAGCTCGGTAGTCGTCATGCTTGGGCCGAACTTCAAGGGTTGTAAAGCAATAGGCCTCTCCGCAGAAGTTTCTTGCAAATACCTGTTTAAGAGAAATTAATATTGTCGTAGTTCACCAAGTGAAGAAGATCGAAAAATATTCCTTCACACTATGGAAGGGAAATTAAGATATTCATAGGTAACCAGATAAAGAGGACCGAAAAATATGCCTTCACATTATAGAAGACGTACCTCAACCTTGCCCTGGTCGTACTGTCTACTCTTGGGTATGTCGAGATGGTAGATGCCGTCGTAAGTCAGTTTATACCTTGAACCCTGCACGAAAAAAACAGCCATAATGTTAAGTGCCCCAAGACGACTCCTGCAATTTCCAAGGCAGAGTAGCAAAATAGAAGGCACTCTTACAGATATAACTGTGTGCCCGTTCAAGACCCAGATAAGTCTTGGCTTCGGGTGGCCCATGACTCTGCACTGGAATTTGGCCCACTCTCCCTCTACCACAGTTTGGGGTTCAGGTTTCATGATGAACTGGGGAGCACACTGTTCTTCCGGCACTTCCTCTTGTGACTCCGTGCTGAAACGAAAAGGCATTGTTACAGCTACTGGCAATTACAAACACTCAAAGCGGAGAATATCCTGCAGAGACGATTGTAACACGTACCGCTGCCAGGAAGCTTCCATCTCAGCAATCTTTCGTACACCATCCTTCATATCCTTTGGTAGTTGAGTTCTATTGAAACAAAAGAGGTGAATGCCAAATGAGCGTCAAATCTTTCACGGCAGTTTTCGAATCGCAAGTGCAAAAAATGTAAAGCTCTAACCTGTAGTCCAGCCTCGGTTTTCCAACGCACTTGAGCGTTGCCTGAGTCTTGTCCTCACCAACGTCGTTGACAGCACGAGCAACGTACGTCCCAGAGTCCTCAGGGTACACGTACAGGACGTCCAAGGCGACGAATCCGAAATCATGAGTGGTTTTGAATCGATGTCCTTTAAAAAAAACAGATATGATATTGTAAATAAATGCATTAAAGGCTACCAGCTTAAGAAATTTAAGAGGACAACCAAACGTGCACAAATCGGGTAGATTTAGAAAGAGAAAAGAAAATGAAAACAGAAATTTCTTACCTGATCGTAAGGGTTGTCCATTATGGTACCACTCGACCCTCAACTTTGGGTCGTTGACAGGTTCTAAACGGCACTCGAAATGTGCAGAGTCACCCTCGTTAAGGTTTTCTTGTGGTTGAATTTGGGTTATGAATCTGGAAGCATTTAACGTAGTTACAATTAGGCAAGCAAAAAGTCGGTTCCTAAGGGGTTTTAATTCTAACGCTGGTTACTGATGGGAGTTGTAAGATGGTAATTTTCATGAACTGTTGACGAGATCGTTTTACATACCTCGGCATTACCACTTCTTCATCTTTCTGAGGTTGTTCATGTACAACCGGATATTCCAGATCACGGAGCTTGTCCATGCTCATTCCTTCTGGCAGCTGACTATCCATAATGATATCCTTCTTGGCTGCGTGGATAATTATAACATAGTAAATAAGAGAAAAAAAGCAACCTTTTCCACAGTACCCTAGGCAGTTTGACTTTAAAGCAAGATCAACTACTGTTAAACACTGTTTAGCTAAAAAAAGAAAAGGAGCTCATTTTAGTTTTTTTTTTCTGCTTACAAGCATGCAGTTTTGGAAATGACACAAACAAGAAACTAATAAGGTAAACAAGCTGGTTCGTGATGAATAAACAAGACCGAGGAAAGGTAAACTAAAAAGAAGGGGCAGTACACCAGCACGTGATCGAGTAAGCGACATAGAAAATATTTCCTCACCTTTTATCTTGAGCGTTGCCTTGGTAGTGTCTGAGCCCCAGCGATTCGTAGCCCGGCACATGAACTCTCCCGAGTCACGAGGGAAGAGCCAGTCGATGTCGAGTACCACAAACCCGAAGTCGTCGATGGTGTGCACGCGAGTGCCTGCATAGAAGATATTTGAGGTCGACGATAACAGTGGTCCATACATACCACTAGTCGACTAGCAAAATACCCTCTCCAGTCAACTTTATTTCCTTAATACGATATTGGATTATCAAAAGTAATTGTTCTAATATTCAGTACAGCGAAAAAACTGGGTTAACCTGAGTAAACTACTTTGAATCTCGATGAAGTGTACATAAAACAGAAGCACATTGTGTTTAAAACTATGTCAGTAAAAGTGATTTCAGATGACACAAAAGTAATGCGCAACACACCTGTGACCAGAGGGCGGCCGTTGAGGAACCATTCCACTTTCATGTTGGGATCTCCGACTGGGACAAGTTTGCATTCAAAGTGAGCGCTGTCGCCTTCGACCTGCAGATGATGATCCAGGTATTAGCATTCCTTAGAAAATATCGCGCACAAGACTTGTCGCACGTAAAAATCTGTCAATGCAGTCACCTTGTCAAGGAGGGACTGGATCTGTGTCAGGAACTTTGGCGGCTCCTTCTTGTCATCGTCAAATATTTTATCCTCCGTCCTGTACATCGATTCCTCCAGCTTCTGAATACTTTCATAACCGGATCGGAATTCGTGCGGCAGCTGTGGCTCCATGACGATTGAGTGCTTTCCTGCATTGTGCAATTAAACGTGTCTATATTAGTACCATGGCTCAAAGGGTCAACACAATCCGAAGTTGATTTAAAACCAGTAGAAAACTCTTACGGTAGCATGCCTAGGTAATCGTATTTCAATATTACACTGCCCTCAACAATGCGCCTTTCATAAAAATATAATTAATAAAAAATCTCTAGACGCACAGATCACAATCATTCACACTTCTAGTACTGTTTGCTGAAAGAAAAATTAAAGAATAAATGAGGATAATGCAATAAACATTCCCGTTCTGGGCAATCTGAAAATCCTCAAATCGCGATGTTATCAACATGATTAGAAGTACCTCGCTTTTAAGAATCCCTCTATAAGTATACAGATGGTGAATCAGTAATTTCTTAACTATTCAGAAACGTGAAGTCATTGGTGCCGACAAGTAGATGAGGGATTCCGGCAGATGTAGAGCAACCCAGTGATGTTAAAATTACGGATGTGCCAATATACCGCTCAAGATACCTTTCACGTCCAGTTTGCAGGACACCGAAGCTTCTCCAGCCTTGTTCACAGCTCTGCAAGTGTAGACACCGGAGTCACGTGGGTAGACACCGGCAACCTCAAGTATCACGTAGCCAAAATCGCTGATCGTCTTCACTCGGGAGCCTTTGGAAGAAAGAAGTCAATCAGGGGCTCAGTCTTTTGTTATGTTTAATGATAATAACTGAATGAAATTTCCTTCTAATATGAATAATTACCGGTGACAAGAGGTCGCCCGTTATGATACCAGTCAACTCTCAGAGTTGGGTCTCCAACAGGGGTCAATCTATCAGAAAAAAATTCAAATTAATTACATCGCCAACAGGTGTTATATGGTATCTTCGAGCTAACGGTCGTTGTTAAAATGTGGCCGCCTTCTGGTGACGTCACCTACCTGCACTCAAAATGAGCAAGAGAGTTTTCTCCCAGTGTGAGATCTGTGGGTGTGGTCACGAATTTGGGTGGCTGAGAGATTTCTTTGTCACTCCAGGTCTCCCCAATTCTGGCTGAAGAAACCTCCTCGAACTTGGCGAGCTTTTCAATGCCAGTTGTCATTGATTCAGGCAGTTGAGTTTCCAAAATGATACTGCGTTTTCCTGAAAAAACGAGAAGAAAAAGCGATTGGAACCACATTTCAGTTTCGAAGCTCCAACGGAGGGAGTTTTACAACATTAGCTTGTACGACACATCTAGGACATCTAGATAGTCATAATAAAATGTACCTTGGCATTTCAGGGTGCACGTTGTGACAGCCTCTCCAAATCGGTTCCTTGCGCGGCAGGAGTATACTCCAGAATCTTCAGGGTACACCGGACTCATCTCCAACACCACAAATCCGAAATCGTTGATGGTCCGTATTCTTGTTCCTTTAAAAAAAGGTATATGATTAAGGCTAGCATTCCTAACGACAAATTACTGCCTTGTTCCGCATGACCCAAACCTAGGTCGTAGCGCATATGCTAAAGAACTTTGAACAGACCTGACATCAGCGGCATGTTGTTTTTGAACCACTCCACCGTCAGGTCAGGATCATCTGTTGGCGTCAGTCGTGCCTCCAGGTGAGCATTGTCGCCCTCTCTGTTGAGAGCAGAAGTAAACGTTTAGAACAACATGACCCCATGTTTTACACATAAATCTGCATGCCTGGGTATGCATATGTAGTTTCCGAACTGAAATTCACCTCAGATCGTCAACGTTGCTGAGAGGAACTGTGAAGCGAGGAGCTTCAGCGTGAACCTCAGGCTCCATGGCTGCGGATGTTCTGTAGAGGCTCTCTTCCAGAGCGATGATGCTCTGTGTCCCGGATGCCATTTCCGGTGGTAGTTGAGGTGTCAAAATCAAAGAGCTCTTGGCTGGTAGATAAAAAGAAATAAAAGAGACATGCATTTTAGGTGTCATTAAATCATGTGCAAGTAGAAGGGAAAACATTCAGGCGAATGTAAAAAAACGCATGGTGGAAATGTTTGTAATAGAGTGTATTAGGTAGTTCTATGCCTACTCACATTTGCATGAAATCGTGGCGCGCGTGACGTCGGACCCGAGCTTGTTTGTTGCCTTACAGACCCATTCGCCAGAGTCTTCTCCATAGCAGTAAAGAATATCCAGGATGACAATGCCGAAATCATGGAACGTGCGGAACCGATGACCTGAATACAAGGATCACCGGAACACGAACTTAATCGCAGGACATACGTAATTCTCTCGATACAGCAGAGGAGTTGAGAATTGAACTGATACCTAGAAGAGGATAACTTATAATAGCCAATTTTTGTTTTTACCTGACCGCAGAAGTTGTCCGTTGAAATACCATTCCACTGTCAAGTCGGGATCATTCACGGGCACCAATTGGCACTCGAAGTGGGCACTTTGTCCTTCTGACAGATTGGTGATACTGTTCAGTTGCGTCACGAACTTTGGTGGCTGCAGCCGCGTTGCCTCCATCACAGCGTGAGTCCTTCAAAATAATAAACCGCGCATAAACATTCAAGGCATATTCAACTTGAAATAGGCTGTCGCTCTTCGCTTTTTCTCACCTGGTTTGAGCAGCGTGGCCTTCAAGTTCTGCAATTTTGTCAAGCGATTGGGGTTGCAGTGACTCCCGGAAGATCTTTCCTGAGCCTAAAAATTAAGAAATATTTTAGTTGAACAATATTAGAATACAAATCGCGCGTCTTGGAGTAAAGCCGGGCCACCTACAGTCCTATGACCATATCTGCACCTCCCCAAAAACAGATATACCCTACCCCCTCCCCCCTCCACCTTTCACGCTTTTAAATGGCTTGCAGTTTGCGACTCTGTTTCAAAACAACTGCGGCAAAAATTATGCGATCCCTGAAACCTTTCGAAATGCTGGTACACCGCGCAACGCATAACAGTCTCTCTACACCTGTCTTAGGGTGCTGAAGTGTCACTTACCCTCGCATTGGATGGTACACTTCGTGGCGTCAGAACCATACTTGTTGGTTGCCACACATACGTAATCACCGGAATCTTCGGCGTGCACGAAGGAGATGTCCATCACGACATAACCAAAGTCACTGAGCGTTTTGATGCGTGAACCTAAAACAAAATAACGAAGAGGTGTTTTGTCATCACAAATGTACACAAAAATGAATATGGGCATAAATTCAGTACTACTAAGAAATATGCTTACTATCTCGAAGTGGTTGAGAGTTCCTGTACCATTCTACCTTCATGTCAGGGTCTCCGACGGGAATAAGATGGCACTCCATATGAGCACTGTTTCCTTCCTACAAGCGGGCATTGAAAAACAGTGAAGTTGTATCAGGCAATATGTGCAGATTGTTGGCTTTTAAATATTTTGCTAATTTATTATTTATTTATCTATTTATGTATTCAGTTGTAGCAGATGTGCAAGAACACATTTCGGCCTTTTCCGTTGTGAGCAACGGCACCCCCAAAACAACACAAAAAAATTATAAACACGAAACTCACTATAAAACAAAAATCATGGTATTATGGGGGCTTTTAAAATATGTTTTTGTTGTCAGTTCAATATTTGAATTTTTCTATTTTTCCAAAAACCAGAATTGTGGAACCCAGGCATTAACAAATCATCTTAACCAAAAACACTGTACGTAAAAGCTAACAAGCTTACATCCTACACGAACAAGCTATAAAGTTTTTTTCTCATTTGTGTGTGCCTGACAGTTAACTTCGTATGCAAAAACAATGCATTCCTCTGTGTCAAAACTAATGTTATATTTTATTACCTTTAACCCGACCAGGTTCTGCAGCTGTGTCGTGAACTGTGGTCGCTGGCCCTTGGACTTGTCAGTGCATTCCAAGTCAACCGTCACCTCGGCCTTGCCCCATTTGTTGGTGGCCCGACACGTGTACCGCCCAGAGTCTTCCACAACGGCACCTAGGATCTCGAGCACTACCATCCCGAAGGCATGTACCGTCCTGATGCGATGTCCTGAAACCAGAGCTCTTTTATTAATTACGGATGTTCAATAGCATAATTACCGGAATGCGAACGATTTCTCACCAGCCTTGAGGGGTTTTCCCCTGAAGAACCACTCCACTTGCATCGTCTGATCTCCGACGGGCGTCAACGTTGCCTCGAAGTGAGCGATATCACCTTCGTTGAGGTCCTTTAGGTTGACAAATTGTGACGTGAAGACCGGCGGCTGGCCGGTAGTGTCTTCTTGAGGAACTTCAGGAGCCCTTGTGAGAGAGTCTTCCAGATTCTGGATCGACTCCAGGCCCTTGCGACCTTCCGGATGCAGGGTGTCTTCCTGAACACCCCTTTTGCCTGAAAAGTATATAGATGCGCTCATTAGAAGCGCAGTCAATGCGGAGCGTTGCGATATAGATTTATACTTTCAGAGTTGAATTTGTATTTAGGCTACCACTTAAGCATCATCGACATGCTTTCTGAAAGATCACGAATAGCTCAACGCAGACTTACTAAGGCACGTGATTGTCGTGGTGGTGAAGGCTTCTCCAGCGTCGTTGCTCGCTCGACAAGTATACACTCCAGCGTCTCTTCCCCAGAAATCGGTCAAAGCCAGCACGACAAAGCCGAAATCATGGCTCACGGTGTACCTTGATCCTGGACAAATGTAAACATACAGGCATGAATAGCATATTAAAAAGACGCTTGTTTCGACATAATATGTTTTCAAATATAGAAATACACGAAGAGTCCCGAATGAACGTCGAAGTTAAGAAATTTAGGGGGGATAGTTTATGCGCTGTTATTTTTTTTTTATCTCGACATGATATCTTTCGAGAAACTGGGATCTGCAGTTTTTGGCAGCAAGCGTTCTTTCAGCAGTGTATGTTATGTGGCTGAATGTTTTGGCCATTTTATAAAAAAAAAGGGTGAGGATGATGTAACCACACACCGGGAGCCAGTGGCTTTCCATTGAGGAACCATTCAACCTTGAGTTTGGGGTCCGCTGCCGGCTCCACTTTGCACTCGAGAGCTAAAGGACTGCCTTCTTGCACGGAGAAGTTAGGCTCAAGAGGAACCACGAACACGGGACGGGGGAAGACCTTCTCGGCTGCTTCAGAGGGTGGCTGTAAAGACGAAAATTGAAACTTTTTGAAACTGAAGTATTCAGGACACTTCTCCGTCGTTAAGCTCTAGTAACCTAAAGCTTGCAACAACAGAATCGAAGTAGGCTTACCTCATATCTTGACATATAAGCCGTTTCCAGCTCTTGGACTTTAGAGAGTCCCTGCTGGCCCATTGGATGAAGGGTGTCCAAAAGCACCCCGCTTTTCCCTGAAAATATGTTACACCATTGCAAATTTGTCATTGCCTGGAGCTGCTCACCTATTTCGATAACTTATTCAATGTTAGAACCCGAACCTTGAACTTTGACAGAGCCTGTGGTAACTGCTTCGCCTTTTGCGTTGCGTGCCCGACAGGTGTAGATGCCAGAGTCGTCTGGGAAGGTGTGCCCGATGTCCAGCGTAACAAATCCGAAGTCATTGTTCACATTGTACTTGGTTCCTAAAACAAAACCACATCAGCTATCAAGATATGCTTGGAGCATGTGTGAGACTATTTGTAGGCTCAGGATTGGGGACGGAACCGAGGAGGCAAGAATGTGGAACCCAAAATCCCTTCGCCCTTGCCTCCTGTGTAGGGCACCAACCAAAAGACAAGACAGCACTCACCGGCTGGTAATGGCTTGTTATTCTTGAGGAACTCGATCTTAAGTGTTGGGTCCTTAGAGGGCTCAACGCGACACTCAAGATGGGCTGGCGCTCCTTCGCGTATTTCCAAGTTGTTGAGATGGGTGACAAACACTGGTCCTTCGTAGTCTGGCTCTGGCACTGACGTGTCTGGTCGCACATATTCCTCCAGTTGTCGTAGCTTAGGAAGGGCATCAGGATGTTGCGAGGTGAGAATAATATTTTCCCGACCTGAAATATATACATTGAACGTGACATCAAGACCAAATTCGGCTGTTTTCTTCTTCTGTACTTATACGCTCTTGGTAGGACTATGCCTAAATAAAAACAAATCAAATTTCTTTTTATTGTTAAAAATGTCGTTGTTCTTGGTGCAGTGTGTGTCTGTGTGGGGTTGAATCAGTTTTAAGAGTTCATTTTATTGTGCTGAGGTTCAGAGAGCACCGTTTTCTTACGTTTTATCACATTACGTATTAAGTCACCGAAAAATTCGTGTCTCGAATGTCCCGTGCCAACCTATCTCCTTGAACCACGCATAACATAAAGCAAAAATTTCCCGGTGACTTCTGGCGTAAGCATATGTAAGCTTACCTAACGTAACGTGACGTTAGAATACGGGGCTCTGTTAACCAGCCTTTACGGAATCTTGTGGCAATTTCTTAAGGAAATTTAAAAGAGCCACCTTCTCATATGAGTGGAGCAAAAGGTGATGGAGCGCTGGCTCAGGGCTTCCCGCAATCGAGCGCCACGTAAAAACATAAGCACTATATTCACTGACAGAGTGAGAATGGCAGGGCATCTCTTTCGGAGGTCCAGCCTCGTGCACACGCTCATTGTTTTCCGTCGTACTATGGCTGCGCGTTGGAAGCTCACAAGATACCGAGGTGTAATCGAAGGTAGAAAGCTCGCGCCGGAGGCGGGACAGCTGAAGGATATTTCTGCTGTTATCATCCTCTCAGTGGCCGTTAAAGCCCCTTGATGTGTTTTTGTTCGTTTTACAAGTAGCGTCAAATGCCCCAACGCACGAGGCGTGTGCCCCGTGCGGCCCTTAGCAGCGAATGGCGGAGCAGCGCTGAAAAGAGACGCCCTTGGAAGCGAGCAGCACTCTCGTGGCACGTGTCTTGCGCGCTAGTACAACAATGGTTGGCGGTGCTTGTAAGAAAAATGAAGCGTGAATTTCCTCGAGGGACTCGAAGTGAATCGCCGTCCGCTTCGGTAGGGTGGCGGAGGACCATGTCAAGCTGATTTATCAGCTTTTTTCTTCAGCCTCCCCCATTTTTTTGTTGAAAGGAAAAATAAACTATTTGATTGGATTTGATTTGACTATACACCTTTTCATACAAGCTAATTAATGAGGGCATGTTGATTGCTGTGTTTACGTGTTATGCACGCGCACTTTCTGGCTGGCCGCAATTGCGTGCGAGTGCTGACTGGACTGTGATTTAGCACGTGTGGACTGTGATTTTTGTAAACAGAAGAAACGTCTATAGGAACACCCTGCCAGGATGCGTGAAAGAGGCTAACATAACCGAGCTGTTCGGTAATTTCATTCTTACGCTGACAGAGCAGCGGAGGCGGCAAGCGCGAGCTAGCTCGAAGTTCTTGCTTTGGAACCAGCTTTCCCTCGCGAAAAATATTTAACTACTTTCCACGGGATTTCTATAAAGACTAACTATAAATATCCTAAAAAAGATGTATCCACTTTTTTAATCACATCTAGCTTTTCAACCGATTTTGTTTTTTTCTGTAGCGTTCTATGCGGAGAGCAAGTCGTCTGCCTTTTGCGCAGGAGCTGCGGTGACGTCAAAACGACGCCGAGCTCTGATTGGCTGATTGAAAAAAATAGTGGGCATACGTCAAGGCATCTAGCATTTGAGGTCTACCCACTATCCTTTCAATCAAAGCCAATCAGAGCTCGGCGTCGCTCTGACTTCACCGCAACTCCTGCGCAAGAATCAGAATCAGGATATAAATTGTATAGCAAAGAGAAAGATTCTAAGAATTTTGTATGACTGGCATTCGCATATCATGCATGGCGTCAACCTCCCCCCCCCCCTCGCCGTCTCCCCACACACTCACGCACATTTTACGCAATCACGTCCGCACGTATTGTCTGAGGCGACTATTATGTGTCAGACTTTATCAATCACCAGAGGTTGGGAGTGGCACTCAATTGGTCAACATTTTGTTTTTTAACTGTGTCGCTAGAAAATCACGGAAAGGCGCAACTGAAATGATATCTATATCATAAAAAAGCCGCGCCATGACTTTCTCAATTAAACTCTATTTTTTTTTCTTACCTTCGACTTTGATGGTGCATGTCGAGATGGCTTCGCCAACTTCGTTGGTTGCCTTGCAGGTGTAGATGCCAGAATCATCTGGCCTGGCGCTCGAAATGTCCAACGAAACCAAACCAAAGTCGTATGTAGGCTTGATTCTGGTACCTGAACGAAGTAAAGCCATCCTATGAGATAGCCAAAACTTTGCACGTTCGGATGTCGTTTTATTAAGTTTCTTAAAACAATGAAGCCTAGAATTACGCAGAAAGCAGACGATGAATAAGGGGACTTGATTTTAAAAGGGAACTTACCCATAACGAGGGTCTTTCCATTCTTAAACCACGTGACCTTCAGCTTCTCATCGTTGGTGGGCTCAATCCTGCCCTCGATTCGGATGTAGTGACCTTCCACAGCACCTTCAATGTTGTTAAGATGCTGCACAAACACTGGATGAACCTTGGGTTTTTCCTGACTCCAGGTTTCTGGAATGCGGCTGGAGTCATACTCAAACTTCTGTGTCTGTTTGTAAGCCTCTGGATGATGTGAATCCAGAAGGACCCCGGATCGACCTGCGGATTAGAATAGGCAAAACAAACTTTAACTCCCGCAGAAACGTGTGAAGTGTGAGAAATACACTGGATCCATAAATAATAAAATATCAACACAAACGTAGGCTTCAGTTAATGAATTTGTAAAATGTTAGTTCTCTATAATTTGAAGGTTTATTCAACGCCGGGCATTATTATTACAAGGTGAAGTTAAGATGGCAATGCTATTGGCTTGAAAATATGGGGTACAGCTAGTGATTACTCCGGAGGAAATTATCGGCACCATAAATTTTATATGTGTTTCACTTGTAAGTCGCGTAAAGCTTGTCAGGGTAGTTCTTTTTCTAAAACTTGAATTCCTTAAAGGTTGGACTTTAAAATGATACCTTTCACCCGGAGCGACGTAGAAGTGACAGCCTCTCCCGCTTTGTTGACAGCCTTGCACATGTAGACACCAGAGTCCTCCGCAATTCCGGACACGATGTCCAGTGTCACGAATCCAAAGTCTTGATTCGCAAGCAGTCTTGAACCTAGAAGGTTTAGCAAACGTAGACACCATTATTTCATGTATGTTTTCTTTGTCTCTGCTGAACGCATTATAATAAAAAAAATATATAGATCTTCGCAACGGTAAGCCATTACTGCTTGAGAAATTTGGCGTAGAGTTTTGTATTGATACTCATATTTAATTTCACACAAATTGTGGCATTTTTTTAATAAAATAGATATCACATATGACTATATGTAGGTCCTCCTACGTGACAAGCCCGAAATCTAACTCCTGGATATCACCGTAAAATCACTTTAATAAGAATAAAAAAGTTATTGTTAAAAGCGCTTTCAGAAAGAACGTCAAGTTATACAGAAAAGCGAAATAGGTCTTCAACACCTGAAGTACTTCTTGTTTTGAAAAAATCTGTTTTGCAACACTAGAAGCCATTTTTCGCCGAGCGGTATTTTCCCTCATTGCTGTGTTTATCTGTTTTCTTAATGGAATACTTTTTTACACCGTCCGTTAAACACAGTGTTGTCTAACCAAGCATCCCAATAAAAAGAAAAAGCACACAAGACGCTTTGAAATGTAGATATCCGGAGATTCAGACGGAATACGCACCTTTGGGAAGCTCCACACCGTTGACGTACCAGTGGAACTTGAGATCGGGGTCTCCAACGGGGACGCAACGGCACTCCAGTCGTGCTGGCTGACCTTCATTAATTTCTCCGGGACCCACCAGGTGACTCGTAAAGACAGGCTTTTCGTAAACAGTATCGGGTTTCTCTGGGGCTTTTTGGCCCTTCAAGTCTTCCATTTGCTTAATCTTTTCTGTAGCCTTGCGGCTGTAGAGAGTCCCGCAGGATGGAGGCCTTTGCTAAAAGGATAAAGTTCGTATAAGAACTACGATTCCAAAGATTAGTCTATCAAACACTTACGTCTTATTTTGAGCATGCAGGTTGTAACAGCTTGACCCAAGGAATTGGTCGCCCTGCATGTGTAGACACCGGTATCCTCGGGTCGCACGTAGTCCATATCCAGAGCAACATAGCCGAAGTCGTGAACAGGATGGAACCGCGTTCCTGCAACCACGTGCCAAATCGGTGAGCAAATAAATAGGAGATACATTTTAACTTTTTATATGAGCAAATCTTAGCCAAGTTGTGCCCGATACCCATGTCACAAGGAAATTTCCACAGTCCTTCTATAAAAAGCAGTTAGGGAATTGACCACTAGACCCGTGCGCAGACCACAAAGGCTCGGCCATCACTAACTTATAATCCGACTATGTACCACCCATCGCGCTTTATTTAAGCATAAGTCTCAACGCACCACTGTGGACGTAAATAGAGGTGTCTGAACAAGACCAGTTAAATTGGCAAAATTTACTCGTGCTGAGCGCATCTCCCGGTAGGGGCGCTGTCGGATTATACTCCTTCCTACAAGGCTGCGTGCGCCGCGCGGCGCATAGGGGCTTGTAAACGTGTGCGCAATTAAGTACGGTGTTCCTCAAGTGACTTCCATCGGCCTCCTACTCCCCCAGACGTGTTACGCCATCTCACGGTGTCTGTCAGAAATGCGAGGGAACCTTCGCCACACTTGTCCCATGGCGAAGGTGCGCCCGTTCAGACACCTTTTTCTTCTTCCAGCGTGGTGTCACTGTCAACCTAAGAATCAGAGAGCGTGGCCAGTCCCGAGCATTTTAGTATCGCTCACCAGCTAACCATTCAAGATGCCGAAGAACGAATCACAGAGCAAGAAGCGCATCATAAGTCAAACCCTGTCAGAGGCTATGGAAGGCATACAAACACCGACGCATTCATATCGTTCGATCAATTTAACCGGTGATATCGAACGCACAAAGACAGCAAACGCCATGACTTTTTTAAATTGTTGTTGCATTGTTAGATTGGCCCAAACGGCTCGTTGCGTCGGCTACGCTCTGACTTATGGTGCCACAAAATATGAAAGGCCTTGAAATGCCCGAGAGATAAGCGTGCACGAGGCGCAATCATGGTGGAGCCTTACCTTCCATCAGCGGAGTATCATTGAAGAACCACTCCACCTTTAGGGTCGGATCACCCACAGGAATGAGTCTGCACTCGAGATGAACATTTCGCTGGTCCTCGACGAGGTTATCAAGGTTGTTCAGGGGAACTGTAAAGACTGGCCTCTGGAAGGTAACTGGTTCCTGGATAACCTCGGGCTTAAACCGAGCTTCATCTTCCATCTGTCGGATCTTGGCAAGGCCTGTTGAAGTCAACAAACCAACATATTAATTGAGGTGCACCGCGTACCTTAATCGTTTTGTAAATAAGCAGTGTTCCACGTTGTTCAACTCACCTTCTGGGTGCTGCGTATCGGAAATGATTCCTGATTTAGGCAGGACACGAAGGGTAGCGGTTGTCTCAGCAGTTCCGAGATCGTTGGTTGCTCGGACAGTGTAAGTGCCGGAGTCCTCTGGGATGGCGTGACTCAGGTCTATTGCCACGTATCCGAAGTCGCTCGTTATGTGCACTCGAGTAGCTGAAACGCCACAAAACATGAGAATTAAGTCGGCTGTTTTATTGACAAAAATCTTCAGTATGAGGAACCCTAGCTCTACCTGCTGTCAACGGTCTTCCGTTATGCAGGATTTCAATCTTGAGTTTGGGATCGTGGGCTGGTTCCACCTGTGAAGGAAGACTTTGAGCGCATCTGCATTTTTAAATAACCAATCCCAGAACACCTCCGAAAATAAACTTACGCGGCATTCCAAATGACCGTTGTCACCCTCAGAAAGTTCTTGTGAGCCTCGCAGTTCAGTTATGAACACAGGCTTGGATATCGGCTTCTCTTGAATTTCAACAGCCTGATATTTGACCTGGTTTTCTAATTCCCTGATTTTTTCAAGACCTTCAGGGTGATGTGTGTCATAATAGATTTTCTGCTTGGCTGGAAACAGAGATAAAAAAATATATTATTAATTACGCTAAACTACTGCCTTGAACGTCGCGACTACATGTTTGCAATTGTTTTCTTTGCGCTTGTAGTTTAGTCACTATTAGTCGGTTTTTATGCTTTTTATTTCATTTTTTTTCATACTTCTAATCAAAGTGATGACTCTCAGCGTGCAAATGTGTACATGGTTGCTGTCTACACTAATCATATTGGTGCATCTTTCAACATCGCCTTTACCTATTTGTATAGGCATGAGTCTATCTAGATAATCAGCATATAAACAGGCAAACAAATTTAGCACGTGTACACGTGTAGGCTAACAAGCCTATACTGAAGAGTAATTTTTTTCAGAACCCAGGACGTCAAACTATACAAATTGCATAAACTCCAAGATTTCAAAAACGTTGTTAGAGTCGACGTAGTGAGCCCTTAATTATTTTATTATTGCATAAGCGGACAATAAACGCAAACGAATTACCGCATTAAAAGTGTTTACTTGCAAAGTGGTTTTCACGTCTTCGAAATTCATACATAAAAATGTCCACAGAGCCAGTGGAACACATATAATTCAACATTCCCATGCTTGTAGGTAAGGACTGAAATTCCATTGCATGCTCCAATTTCACAAATTGCAAGTCTCAAAATTTAATTTCCGACTTGGAGAAACTTACCCTGAGCTCTAACGTTGCATGTTGTAACCGCCTCGCCGAGCTTATTGGTTGCTTTGCACATGTACGTGCCAGAATCTTCGGCGTACACATACAAGGCATCAAGTGCCACATACCCAAAGTCGTGCGTTGTGCGGAACCGATGCCCTAAAAAAAGGAAGAACAGTTATAAAATATTTCATAAAACCTTTTTATACTCTCAATCCTCAAGGCCAACTATTCAGCGCACCTGGTCTGATCTCGACACCATTGAAAAACCACTGAACCTTGAGGTCAGGGTCATTGATTGGCTCAAGTCGGCACTCAAGGTGTGCGCTCTGTCCTTCCACAAGGCCATCGACTGAGTTCAGGGGAACTGTGAACACTGGTCTTTGCAGCTGAATCACTTGCTCAGCTTTCTCAGGCGCCCGATATTCTTCCAGCTGGCGGATCTTCTCGAGTCCCTTTTCGTGAAGTGTGTCCGTAACAATAGCAGACTTTCCTGGAAGAGTCATACGAAACGCGTTAATATCCACCATGCACTTAAAAGAAACTGTCAACGCTTAAAAGTAAAACTACAAACCGTGTTCATGGTCATCATTATATTTTCGGACAAGACTCTCATATAATCTATGGTTCGTACCTAAGACCTGAATGGAACACGTGGTGACAGCTTCTCCGAGCTTATTGGTTGCCTTGCACATGTACGTGCCAGAGTCCTCGGGGTATGCATATAAAATATCCAAAGCCACGAAGCCAAAGTCAGAGACAGTCTTGAACCTGTGGCCTGTAAAAGGAAGCAGATGCGTGAGATCGATCGGAACTTCAGAAAACGGCGAGGCACGTACCGAGAGGAATCTCGACGCCGTTGTGGAACCACTGAATCTTCATATTGGCATCGTTCGTCGGTGTTACAGTGGCTTCGAGGTGAGCGCTTTGGCCTTCTTGAATAGCATCCAAGTTGTAGAGACCCCGCACGAAGTTTGGCTTGTCCTTGATTATAGTTTCTTCTTGCACCGGCCGGATGTACCCGCATGATTCTTCTAGCTCACGGATTTTCGGCAGAGCATCTGGCTGCTGACTTTCGATGATGACGCCTCCTTTGGCTGTGAGAATAAGCAAAGCCCCATTAGTTTCCCGTAATGCTAATATACAAAAAATATTCTTACCATCGACGTGGATATGGGCTGTGGACCTGGCTGTACCCAGTGCGTTAGTAGCTTGAACCACATACTCTCCGGAGTGTTCGGCGTTTGCAGTCAAGATGTCCAGTGCGCAGAAGCCGAAGTCATAGATCGTACGGAACCGGTGACCTAGAACATGACTCACGTGAGTAACCAACGCCTTGGCAATGCGAGGTCGAGAACAGCTTACCGGTCTGCAGCTCCACGCCGTTGTGGAACCATTGAACCTTCATGGTGGCGTCCGGATAAGGTGCGATGCGGCACTCTAAATGCGCACTTTGACCCTCGGAAAGTCGGTTCGGACCTTGGAGCGGTGTAAGGAACATAGGGGCTGATGTGCAAGGGGCCTCGTGTGTGACTTCTTCCTTGTAGCGACCAAGTTCCTCTAGCTGCTGAATCTTCTGCAATCCTTCGGGGTGTTGTGTATCCAGCACCAGAGACTTTGAACCTGTATATACACGTTCCTTAGCACCTACTGCTTCGTATTAACGGTGACGTAACCTTACCTTGAACATTAAGAGTTGCCGTACAAACTGCCTGGCCTAACGAGTTCGTTGCCTTGCAGGTGTAGGTTCCAGAATCTTCTGGTTTCACATACGACAGGTCAAGGGCCACGAATCCAAAGTCGTGAATGGTATTCACTCGGGACGCTGCAAGTAGTCACACGGTCACAAAAATATTGACGAGTATGCGGCTAAGACAACCATACCTTTCTGAAGAGGAAGTCCGTTGTGGAACCACTCGACGCGGAGTTTAGGGTCTCCGACTGGAATTAGCTTGCACTCGAAGTGGGCGCTCTGGTTTTCCTTGAGATTGAGATTATTCATAGGCTGAGTAAATACAGGCGCCTGTGTGGTCAACTCTTCTACATAAGCAGGCTTGGGTTGCTGTCCGTATGCCTCTAATTGTTGAATCTTGTCATAGGCCTCTTGGTTTTGCGTCTCGAGTATGAGAGACTTTTGAGCTGCGAAGAAATATAATTTGGGTTAAAGTCCACGAATTTCGTTCGTGTCTGTTTCTAAATATTTATGATACTTTTGCGAAATACTGACCAGCACACTTGAGTTGGGCGGATACGACGGCTTCACCGAGTTGGTTAGTAGCCTTGCAGGTATAAGTTCCCGAGTCCTCGGCGTACGTTGCCAAAATATCCAGGGACACAAATCCAAAGTTGCACATCTCTACAAAGCGAGATCCCGCCGGCACTGGCTGACCGTTCCTGAACCACTCAACCTTGAGTTTAGGGTCTCCCACGGGTATGAGACGACATTCAAGGTGTGCCTTTTGTCCTTCCTCAACCACGATAGACTTGGGAGCTGAAGTGAAGACTGGCGCTGTCGTTACCGATTGGTCAAGGTCCCCTGTGTCTCTCTCCTGTCTGTTGATAAATAGGTTATCGTAAGAAATCATTGTTAGACTTTATGATATATAGATATATATATTAATACATACCGATGACCCTCTAGTGCTTGAATTTTCTGCAACCCTTCTGGATGCTGCGTGTCTGTGTCGATTGATGATTTTCCTGCGTTACAATAACAGGTTATTTTAGAGCCCAGTATTCCTATTTTTATTGTGTGTATTTTTTAACCATGACAACATGTTTTGTATCCATGACCAGGCAGCACATTTTTAAACAATGAACTAAAATGTTAAAAAATGTAGGAATAATAATTTTATTTATTGTAAAGAAACTAAGTATTACAGTGATTACAAGACACTGCATGACACAATACTTCGTCTGCAGTAGCTCAGAAATAAACCAATCACGTACTATATTTGCGAACTCGTAGTTTTTCCTATCTTCGCATACGCGAAAACAAATCGAACGGAACGTCGGTGCATATTATTTTAACACATGTGTTCCGCTTTATTATTCCCAATCTAAATAGCAAATGGGCAGCCAGAACCAGAATTCGTGACCCACGTCTCACCTTCGACGAGGACAGTTGTGGACAGCTCTGCTTTGCCTAGGGAGTTTGTGGCTCGCACGGTATAGGTTCCAGAATCTTCTGGTACCAGAGACAGAATGTTGAGTGCCACATATCCAAAGTCGTGGAAGGGCCGGTACCTATGACCTAAGCATAGCAAATAAGAACCAAAGATTTGCATTAGTGACTTAAGCGCGACGTTCGTATCTTACAGGACTGCTATGCTGTGAGACATACCGATGGGCAGCGACACGCCGTTGCGGTACCATTCCACCCTGAGATCTGCGTCGTTCACGGGCTCAAGCCTGCACTCAAGGTGAGCGTTTTGTCCCTCGCGGAGGCTGAGTGCCGTCATATTGGATGTAAAACTTGGCTTGGTCTTCACAGTCGTCTCCTCAAAGGTGTCGCGGCGATACCGGGATTGGTCTTCCAGTTGCTGTATCTTTTGCAGGCCTTCGGGATGCTGAGACTCGAGAATCAACTGGGACTTGGCTGAAGACGATAATAAATGTACCTGTCGGTTAGTTGCTGTCACTCTCACCCAAACGGCTATCGCAAATTAGCAAAGCTACAAATATCCAGCCCGGTCGTTCTAAGTAGATCGTTGCATATGATTCAGATATAGGTTTCCGATTTCTGCAGTAAGCTACGTGCATTTCAGTTTCTTAACCGGGGCCCCTTTTCCCGCATAATGTAGTGATGTTATTCGAGTCTCATGAACATATTAGTGATCAAGAGGCTATTCTTTAGCCTCAAGTGATGGGCTCAAGTTTAGTTTCCTGCATATCAAATCTCTCTTCCCAGACGTATAAATTTGTTACAACGTTAGCATTGAAATCCCGGCAAATGCTTAAGTTTTAGCAGTATGTCGGCACAAAATATCAGGTGTCTAAAATCAAGCACCGGTTATTTAATTTAAAACAAAAATGTACTTGTCATGCTAATTTCGAAACGTGTTTTATTCGCCTGTTCGTTTCAAGTGAAATCAAACGGAAGCGAATTGCTCACCAAAGCAGTTGACGCTGCAAGAGGTCACATTTTCTCCGAGCGAACTTGTAGCTTTGCACGTGTAGATCCCTGAATCCTCCGGATAGAAACTCAGAATGTCCAAGGCAACGTAGTCAAAATCATGAGCTGGCCTAAATCGATGGCCTGCCAAAAAAAAAAAAAAATATCGAGCGGTTACATATTTTTTGCATGCACTGACATCGAGTGCCACAGTGAACAACATAGACCAGTTCTTCTATTTATTCATTGTCTTCTATGGGTCATGTGCAAATTTTCTCGTGCTTGCACAGTAAGGAAAGATCCGCTTTCCAGATGTATAGAAGAAAGTGATGGCTGGGAGCTAAAGCTCTTGCAAGCTGCTTCCACTGCACAACCTAGCAGCGTAGTTAAGACAAGAGTCACTAAATAGTCTACGCTTAGAATATCGGCACCCCATTCGCGGATTTTCTTGTGGGCGTCACCATTCTGGCGTTTGGTGCAGAGCTGGGGCAACTGGCGATCGTTCCAATTTGAAAGTGCGACTTTCTGAGCTTCTGACACGGTGTCAAGAAGCTCCTGCGATATCGTGCTGCTCTGTCGCGGATTGTTTGACCATTTCTGGAACACGGAAAAGCGTTTCCTGCCATGTCAGATAAAGCTCCAGTCAAGTGGCAACAATCATTTGAAGCACCAAGATGGCTAAAGTGCCGTTTCGTTAGAGAAACTCAGCCGATTTTTTATAACCTTTGATTTGGCAAGAAATCGGCACACCGAATAAACAGCTCTTACTAAAAGGGCTAGCCATAATGTAACAGTTTAACTAGACAAAAAAAAAAGAAAAATATATATATATATATAGTTTTGACCTGGGGCCTGACACATTCGCTGTAGTGATAGTTTAGAGTTAAATGGAGCGAGTTCCACCCTTGACCCGGAGTACCCGCGATGGTCGGCAATCGGTCCGTACCAACTTTGATGGGCACGCTGTTGCGGTACCACTCGACCCGCATGGTGGGATCCCCGACCGGCTGCAGGCGACACTCCAGGTGCACGTTGGCCCCTTCAACGGTCTCCACGTTGTGCAGAGGACGGATGAAGGTCGGCTTCTGCGTGATGACGCTTTCCTCGTGCTCTTGACGGGAGTAGCGCGAGTGGTCTTCAAGGTGCTGGATCTTTTCCCAGCCTTCCGGGTACTGGGATTCTGTGATAACGCCAGACCGGCCTGTCGAGGTGACAAGACGGACCAGTTAGCACTTTCTGGCCTCCGGGACAATATTACCTACTGTTTCTTGTATATTAAAAAAAAAAACAATACATGGTCGAATTTTTTTTTTTCGCGTAACAAGCCACAGTGAAAATTAAATTTGACGTGTGTAATTTGTGGGTGCCTAGTTCAAGACGGAAAGGACAAGATTTATCAACTTTCGAAGAGTCAGTTATTTTTCATTGTCCAAGTGGCCTAAAATAAACTAGCTTTTCCTTAATGTGTTAAGTTGGTGCGTAGGCCACCGCAACATACTTAAGAATTATATACGTACAATCCGGCTCTTATACGATCCAAATTCGAAAACTCTAATAAATACGCACCGTCACTTCGAACTGAAAAAAACTCACCGTCATCTCGTGAGCGGATGTCACAACCAGTAAGGTTAAATATAATATTATTGCGCTCTTGTTTGTAAGATACAACCCCCAAAAACTGCAGTTGCTCTACTGGTGTTTTCTTTTTCTTGCGCGAGGTTAACAAAACATGATGTGTCATAAAATATGAACTGTGATTGCACTATAGGCCAGTGAAATAAAAGAAACAAATGCAGAAAACCGGTCATCTGTACTCATTGCTGAAAACAAACCAAAAATAAGCAAAAACCTCGGTGGTTGTGTAGCCGCACTGGACGCCAGCACCAGTGGGCAGCACCGTAAGTTCTGCCCACTGCAAGTTCTGCCAGGGAGAACCGACAGACTCGGCTCTCATAGGAAAGGGGATAGATACTTTATCCGTCAGTGCTCCGTGGGAACGCTATTATATTCACGCACACATATTCACGTTCACGCGCCTCAGAAGGTTAAACTGATCTTTGTGATTATGCTTATATGTGTACTAAATTCTTAACCCCGTGTTTTCAGTTAGTCTTTATCGTAAAACAAGAAAGGCATTTGTGTCTCCTTGTACAGCACAGCTTAAGGTTAGGCTCAGTGTCTGTTACAAAACACTGACAATCTAATACATGCAGAACAAAATGCGGATGAGTATAACAAAAACCGGAAACAAATAAGTATTGATAAGTTGAACGCTTTCTCAAATTAGGAGCCTCCTCTAAAACCAAGCTTAGCTGTCAAAAAAAAAAAACTGTCGCGTGTAACACATTTGAAGAATGCCACAATAACGGCGTGGATATATCTACCTGTTTTACTCGTTCGTGGCTATCAAGAGCGTTCTATACGCAAGTATAATAAAAAGGGTGGTCGTACTAGAGCTTCAAACGTTCCCGGGGCCGACGTTGCCCTTTCTTTGTGAAATGAACGCCAATGCTGGCAGCTGCTGGCCGAGGGAAGTGCCCATGGCTTGCTCCCTCCTCTCTATCCCTCACGCATTAACCTAGCTATAGGACGTTGCTCCCATTCTGGCTGCAGTGTTGAGCATAAAAACCTGAATAGCAACTGCCTTAAGGCGCATCTTATTCCTACTAATCTGTCATATGGCACTGCTGCACAATACTGTGCCACTCACCAATGACTTTGATGCACGAAGTAGAGTGCGCTGATCCAAGATGATTCGTGGCGCGAAGCGTGTACTGTCCAGTGTCTTCTGCTACCAGGTTCAAAATCTGTAGGTATGCTCGTCCGAAGTCGTACCTAGTGATAAATCTGTGGCCTGCAAATAGAGAAAGGCATTCGAGACGTCATTAGGGCGGTTCGGAAAATAAAGCTGCCATCATACGAATAGCATAATGCCAAGTGCTGACCGGTGGGGAGTGGGCGACCATTAAAGAACCATTCCACTTTCATGGTGGGATCTTGTACAGGTTCGATGGCGCATTCCATGATGACGGACTCGCCCTCGCGTAGGGGACCCTTGGGGTCTTTGAGCGGTACCTGAAGCGGAAATAAATTTGTTATTGATTTCTGCCATGAAATGTCCCGCCGTAGGTTATCTTTTTTCTGTTTTTCAAGCCGTTTACAGTTTTAAACCACGCCTTGGAGGAGAGGAGGCACTCACGCTATGATTCGTAGAGAAAACTGTTCTTCTACAATTGCGTTTTTTTTTAATTCTCAAACAAATTGAATTGACGTCGTCTGCGTGCTTTCCTCTTTCATTATTGATTGTATTAAGCAAATGTTTCCAAACTATTTATTTTTTCTTAAATACGTATAATTTTCTTGTAGTGTATTTATCTGCCCTTTTCTACCATTTGATAGAACACCTTCTAACACTGAACGTTTTCACTTTCATATATATAATGTTTTAGACCTATAAGCAGCGGCATTCGCGTCGCCAATCTCGTAGAAGGGAGACATAACGAGTGACACTCACCTTGAAGTACGGCTTTGTGCGTGAAACTTCCTCGATATGATAACCGCTGTGATCCACCCCAGAGCGTTCCAAGTACTCAATTTTGTCCATCCCCATCTCGTGGATTGTACTTGTGTCGACCGCGGCCTTTGCTGTGAATAAAGATGGGGCATTATTCGCGTGTTTCATGGCGCGATGCTTTTGGCACTGCACAAGGGTTCTTACACTGAACAGTAACCTCCTTCCTGAGCACATCTGTACCCAGGCGGTTCGTTGCGCGGACCTCAAAAACGCCGGTGTCTTCGGGGAATGTATAAAGGATATCCAAGGCAACATATCCAAAATCAAAATATGTCTTGAAACGGTGCCCAGTTGCAAGCGGGCGACCATTGTGGAACCTAGAGGGGAAAAAAGTGGCTTGGCTTTCTTGACCCTAATAATGGTGAAAGGACAGGGAAGAACCACTGAACGCTTACCATTCCACCTTCATGTCGGCGTCTCCCATGGGCTCCAGTCTGGTTTCAAAGTGGCAACTTTGGTTTTCCGACATGGTCGTAGGTCCTTGCAGGGGCTGAGTGAACTTGGGCGCTTGTGTAATGGACACCTGGGAGGAATTATTGCGGTCGAGTTTTGTCCAAACGTTCTGCTTGTTTCGTGAACTCACCTCTTCCATCTGGGAACGCTGGTAGTGCGAGGAGTCTTCCAGATGCTGTATTTTCTGCAGTCCATCTGGGTGCTGCGTTTCTCTGACTACGGTCGCTTGAGCTGCACAAAAGGGTCCATAATTAATTTCAGACAAGCTTCACCTTTAGCATGCCTAATCCTTACAAAGACAAACAAGACGGGCTTCTGTGGAAGCCGTTCCAACTGCATTGGTTGCTTTGCAAGTGTAGACGCCGGAGTCGCGGGAGTCGACACCTCGGATCGTTAGCGACACGTAGCCAAAGTTAAAAAATGTCGTCGTTCGTGAACCTGGGAATAATGAGAAAACAAAATTGGTTTAGTGGCCATCCTTTAAGCCCTGCAATAAAAATATACTTACTTGCTTCTAAGACTCGGCCGTCCTTAAACCATTCAACGCGCATTGACGAATCTCCTGTGGGCTCTAGACGGGCCTCGAAGTGCACAGTGCTGTTTTCTTTGACGTTCAACTGATCTCTCAATCCGGTTTTGAAATTGGGCTTCTCAGTAGAAACTGGCTCGAAAAATATTTCCTTTTGGGCGTGCAGGCTCTGTTGATAGGCCTCGAGTTCTTGAGTTCTCCTAATGTAGGCTTCTTGTTCCGGAATGCCAAGATCTCCTGTCACGAGGCCTTGCGCTAGAAATTAACACGGAAAATATGAGGAATGGTTTCGTTCTATTAGAAAGCGACTGACTCGCTTAAAAACGGTCGGACGTGGTCACTCTTTTAAAAAAATACTGTAGGTGGTTGAACTCACCTTTGACTCTCAATGTAGCTGTAGAAACAGCGTCACCCTTGGCGTTCGTGGCCCTGCACATGTACACCCCGGAATCCTCACACCGGAGAGACATGATATTCAGGGCGACGTAGCCAAAGCTGAAAGTGCAGTTAATGCGAGAGCCTGCAAGAAACATGAATCGTATACATGAGGACATGTCCAGCGCATAACAAGAAAGACATTAGGCTTGCCTGTGGTCAGCGGCTGGCCGTTTAAGAACCATTCCACTTTCATGGTAGGATCGTTAACAGGTGTCAGTTGAGCCTCAAAATGACAGTTTCCACCTGGTGGAAAATACATTCATTAGTATCGTACAACCTCCAAGTGCTGGAAAACAACGACAAATTAATTTGACAAGAGATGCCTTGCCTTCAAGAAGGTTATCTTTGTTACTCAATGGCCGGATGAAACAGGGTTTAGTCAAAGAAGCAGTCTCATCGATGGAGAGATGACGCGAGTATTTCTCCATATCTTCGAGTTCCTGGATGGCTTTGACACTGTCTTCTTGAATTGGCCTACGCTCGATTGCCGGTTGTGCTGGGAAACGCAATAAATGCAAAGAACAATATAGATCAACCGAACCCATGCGCAGCAGAAATACTGAAGAATCTTAATAGTTTATTATTCCGCATGCGCTTCCTCACCAGTGCATCTCAGTGTTGCCGTGGTAGTGGCCTCTCCGGCTTCGTTAGTGGCACGGCACACGTACACTCCAGAATCCTCGGGATAGACGTGCAAGAGGGTCAGGGCCACATATCCAAACCGGTACGTGGTCATGACTCGGGAACCTGTAGCAGTGCGGAAGGCGCCATGAATGGTGTGCCTTGCGCTTCACGGGAAAAGTGCTTGAAGAAAGTCACTTACTAGCTTCGATGGCCCGTCCATTGCAGAACCACTCGATAACCATGGTCTCATCTCCAATGGGAATCAACCTGGCATCCAAGTGGCCACGTTCACCTTCATGTAACATTAGGTTCTGCAGATGCGTCGTGAATGCTGGCTTCTGTGGTGCTCGCTCGTCGTCTTGGCTTCGGATCGGTTGATAGGCGCGCTCTACGTGACGCAACCAGATTGTCTCTCTGGGTGGCGATCGCCTGCATATCACAAGGACGTTTTAAGAATAGGCGCATTTTACGTTTGTATTTTGCTTGGTGAAAAAAAAAATGTGTTGCTTACTCGGGCTGAATGACTTTGCTAGGCTTGGGCAGGTGCAGCTTCCATGGCTCGCTGTGCGTCTTGGGCTCGGCTGCATTGGAGAATAAAATGAATTATAATGTTTTTGTAACTTACTGGAAATGATCGACCTACATTTAACGTGGAGGCGTGCTCTAGTTGCTGTGGAACCGGCCTGATTCTGCGCTGTGCACTGGTACCATGCCGAATCATCCGCATTTGCGCGGTTTAAGTACAGGGCCGAGCTTCCATCTTGCGTTTCTGCATAGACACAACCGGTACACGTTAAATTTCACCTTCCTGGAGTTCCCGCTATAAATCACTCACCGATTATGAGATCTGGTGGCTGCGAGTGGATCTGACGGCCATCCTTCTGCCAGGTGATGCGTGGCGTTGGCGTGCCAACGGCGCGACAGTGCAACGTCACGGATTCGCCTTCGTGGACACTGAGGGACTGGAAGCGCTCCACAAACTTGGGAGCGACCACTTGTTCCTTCTCGATCACGACCAGGTGGACCTCGAAGCGGCACTCGCCACTCTTGTTGTTGGCAACGCAGGTCCACGTGCCAGCGTCCTCTCGTGATGCGGACGTGATCATGAGTGCGTGCAGTCCACCTTCATTGACTAGCAGTTTGTGTGTTGCGTCGTCGTTGACCGGCTGGCCGTTTCGCAGCCAGGTGACATCAGGAAAGGGACGTCCCGTGACGCGGACATCGAAGCGAACCATCTTGCCCTCGGTTACCTCCTGGTCTTGGGGAATCTTTACAAAGTTGGGCTTCAGGGTTCGCGACGTCTCCGTCGTCACGCAGCTTGCTGGATCTGGCTGCCGTGGCTCCTCCCTGCCACAGAAAATAAATTACGCTTAAACTAATGACTGACGAGGCCCCTTATTCGCGGCAGCCAGTCTTTGCCAGGTTGCACTTACGCCTTGGGCATGGCTTCGATGACCAGATGTGCAGAGCAGGCGACGCGACCTTGTGAGTTCTCCGCAAGGGCGGTGTAGTAGCCGGCGTCTTCCGGCAGAGCCATGTGTACGCGCAAGATATACGTAGATCCTTGCTGTTCCATGGTCACCCTCTGAGAGGCTTGCAGTCTCTCCCCGTTACGGAACCAGTGCACCTGCACATGCCGTTAGACATGGGTTAATAACGTAATCCACGCAACTGGAAGGACGACGACTCGTGTCACCTCCCATATGTCTACCTACCTTCGCCGGGGGTTTCCGGCGATTCGAACTGTGAAGGTGGCGTCAGAACCCTCGAGGAGCTTTGAGTTGCGGGGTCGTTGCTGGATCTGGGGCGCGCTAATTGGCACTCCTGGAACGGCAGGCTCAGGCTGCTCGGGCCCCAGCAAGGAATCCCGGAACTCAACCTCTCGGAGCAGGCGGTACTCGAACGTGTCCACTCTGAAGGACTGCGGGTTTAAGGAAGGCGATTAGAATTGGGCCTGAAGGTAAATACCAGCTAAACAGTTTTTTACCACTTGTTTTAATCGTACAGCTCTTAAACTAACACACGTATTCTTTTAAACAAGAGTAAACAAATGTTTAATAATGAGTTGCAATTCTCTTTTCAAGCAAATGTTGATGTTCTCCGCAGTAAAGTAAAGTTCCTGTAAATGGCATAGCAATTTTCTGAATAAAATATTTATTTATTCCACCCTTAAAGGCCCCAGCTGTATATATTTATTGCACCATCAAAGGCCTAGTAGGGCTGTCCGCTTTTCCTGGTAAAAAGAAAAAAAGTTTCAGGTTGTTTTTCTTCGGGAGTTCCGCACTTAACCTTTCCCATTTAAAATTGATTTGGCGCAGGCGGCTCATATGCCCTCTTAATAAAGTTCAAATCCTTTCCCAAGTGTTGAAGTCAGAAAGTATATTCCTGACGCTTCAGAGACATTAAGGTGCCGCGGAAGTACTATGCCTTATTTCGGCGAGTGAGACTGGTATCATATCAAGGGGCTTAATTCAGCCCCTCTCCCTACACAATCCTTTTTTATCAATACAATGAAGATAAACTTTGTTTATCAGCCGACTGGTGGCCTGCTTACACTTGGCTCCGCTGCCACTATGTAAGCGGGCCTATAGTCGATTGATGAACAACGTTTAGTGGGGAACAAGTTCTATAGGCGATAAAAGACTTAACATCTCACGGGTAAAAGACGGTATGCTAACTTGCCATCAGAATGACAAACAACTTGTACCCTGCTACAATGTCTCAATCAATACTGAGCAATAAGATCATCATATAATGTGGAATTATACGTGTGGAATGAAAAACAGATAATTGCCAAGCTAGTCGGATGAATAGGCAAGAACACAACCACCGGGACCCTCAAGTGTGGCGTCTTAATTTCTGTTCTATTGGGGCCTCGAAAATAACGTTTCGAGATGCCGTGAACTTTTTTTCAAACCTGAGGGCCGAAGATCGAACCAAGGTGTTCGAAAGGTACAACACGTTTCAATTTTTTTTTAATTGTTACGCAAAAAAGTAAAAAAATATATATAATTCAAAATTAACAGTACATACTGAGAGCTGGTCAAAACTTTAGTCCACCAAAAAACAGTGGCCGGGATGGCCCAATCCGTTAAGACATCGTCCTGGATAGGCAAAGCTTGCGTGTTCGATTCCCGCTCCTAGCGCAAGTTTTCGACAGCGCTATGTTCCTTTCCTAACATTAATACAATAAATTCACTAATCACTTTTCGTTCATGTATGTATTATATATATATATATATATACATATATGTGTGGTGTGTATATATGTATTACGCCAACTTATACCATATATATATTACCGCCAATTTTTAAACTTTTGGATTTTTTGCGCTAATAAATTCGATTAATTTCCAACCTTCCAATTTTTCGCGTTAAGGGATTGGACAATTTTCAAACTTGCACACCTGCGAAGTTGAAAGTTCAACGATTTTCGAACTTCTAAACAAACGTGTGACGAAGTTCGAACCAGATCTACGTCAATGAAGGTTTAAAGCAACAAATATAAATAAAACAAAGATACGAATGGAAATATTGCACCGAAGCTTCACTTAGGCGATCCTAGGTGGTGGAACTAACGACTCGCTTTGCTTTGGGTTCCGGAATGGCCTCGGTCACCTCATTCCCTGATTGTTTTCTCCGGCTTTTGCTCAGAGCCTTTCCTCTGGGCCAACGAATCCCTGGTCTGCAGGTTTAAAATACGACCGAGGCGCGTCGCTGCGGTGTCGTTCATAACCCTTGTTGTTCCTGAACATAAGCCCCCTGATTTTCTTGTGCAAGCGGCAGGCCCCGCGAAGAGGCGCGCACAGAAGACGCTGGATCCGCGCTTGGTCCATTGTCATCAGTAGAACGCTGCTTTCAAACGAACAAGTCCTCGCGAAAAGAAAAACGCGAGAAACCTGCGACGTGACGAGCTCGATGTAGGGCCGGTCGTGGCCTGATCAGCTCGGGGTATGTCTGGTTGCGTGTTCCTCGACCTTGAGGTGTATCGGGTGCTGTACCTGTGTCGTTTTCTCCATCCCGCGGGCCATCCCACCGGAAATGAACGCCCAGAGAAACTCAAAGTTTTCGTAAAGCGAAATGTCTCGCCTGGGTGCCTTTATGTACGTACATACATGCGTCGTCTTGTATATTTTGTTATTTCATTGCAACATGGCATTTACAAGCCGTTCAATCGGATTGCTGCCAGTTTGCCAAGAGAAATTCCGGACGTTCGCCGAACCGCCTGGAGACTTTTCGCTGAACCGTTCAACCAGTTCAACGCTTGTTTCACGAGTCACGACAAATCACGAGTTGTATCGTTAGTTCTACAGTACTGAAAGGGAGGAGTCTTTACGGCATAAATGAAATGTGCACGTTTTCAGTGAAATTGTTACACTTTTCGCAATTTTTCTAGATGAATTCGCAAAAAGTTTATTCGAAACTGCGGAATTCGAACTCGTTCCGTGAGATCCAAACATAGAGTTATTACAATAAACGCTAGAGGCTCAGCTGGCGCTAGTGTCTACGGGACTTCCGGTTGCAAATTGAAGCAGACAGCATGCAGTCTACTTTTCCAGCCTCCCTGTGTATTCCTATGGGAAAACGCGCGTGAATTTTGTCTCTTCGCCGGAAAATAACATGAATAACTTTTGTCATTTCGGTTGTACCGGATAGTATGTACCTTTATTGGTATTGTGAAAGTGTAATTGCTTTAGTTACAGCATTTTTCTTTACCACTGAACGATGTTAAACTTCGCTCTATTTCAGGCCCAAACCTCTGTTGCAAGGAAGGTATGTGAAAACGAGCGACGATTCTAAGCAAACTAACGATCGAAAGGAATGTAGAGTGTGTTCAAGGTTTGCTAGCATTTCGGTGGTGCTTATATATTGCTAATATGCCCGTCCTGTCATTGGATGAAAATGACTCCGTCGTGCATCTTTACGATCGGTTAAAGAAACATTCGAACGCAAAAAATAAAGCACGTGAGCTACGAAAGGTGTGTCTTTTTATTATTTCCTATGTCGGGCAGTTTTTATCGGGCACCTGCTCTCTGGCTCCCCCTATTTGCAAAGATTTGGAGCGTGCGGGGGATGATTTGAACCCAGAACAAGCATCTTCGCACATATTCATGAGCAGAAAGAATAAAGCAGTACTTATTTGTTGCAAATCTGACTATATTACGTGGCTTTCT
This sequence comes from Ixodes ricinus, assembly GCA_037355805.1. Taxonomy (NCBI): domain Eukaryota; kingdom Metazoa; phylum Arthropoda; class Arachnida; order Ixodida; family Ixodidae; genus Ixodes; species Ixodes ricinus. The sequence continues at coordinate 565,588 of JAZHYW010001187.1, forward strand.
ATTTATTTTGATCGTCTGCGTGCACAAGGAGTTACTTATCCAGTGTTACTGCGTAGTTCTTGCCGTCTCTCTTGGTTTTCCACATGTCCTTCGTTCGTTTGGCACGTATATCCCCTATGCTGGAAAGCGTCGACGCCGTGTTCGCGCTAACAGTGTCCGACAGTGCACATAAATACACGTACGAAGCGGTTTTAACACCGTTTTTCATGCCACGAATTTCAAATAAAAATGCTGTAACTGACCAATTATTTCGTCTGCGTGACTGAGAAATGTTCCAATGTGCCTAGTACGTACAAATTATTCGTGATATTTGCTCTTATAATTGAGCGCAGAGAGAAAATGCACTCGCTTTTTCCCATAGAAATGCATTACCGGAAGTTAATTTCCGACTGCTTGCTGTCTGCTTCAAAATGCAACAGCACACTAGCGCCACCTGAGCCTCTAGCGTTTATTGAACTCTATGGATCCAAACACGTAGAAAATATTCGGATCTCTTGAACTTGCATGTAAAAGAAATTTGAAATATTCGAACCCGAACTTTCAGAAACTTTGACATATTCAAACTTTTCGATTTTGAACCTCGATACGTGGGGATTGAAAGTTACGAACTTTTCAAATTGGAACCATAGCGACGTTCAGAATTTCCGCGACCTTTCGAACTCGACCTCGGCAGGCTCTCGACATCTCTAAAAAGGTTCGTTGAGTGCGCTCCCCCCATGCTATACGAATGTAGTGCGGACAGCATCTTCGATCCCATTTTGTTCGGTTTGTAGCTCTCTAAAACGAGTGCACCCGAAAGCGACTACTACGAGGGCTTTCCTCAAACTAAGGGTTATGACTGGGATTCGATATTTTCGGAGTTAATCTTTTGCCGAATTCGGGGGCGGGGTTCTGTTTTCCTTGGGTTGCGTGGTTTTAGGTGTCCATTTTGGTGTCAGACCGAAGGTCGGTGTTTATTAGGGCTCATGTTGAAAAGGCCAGGAAGGGTACACGAAATTCCCCAGGCTGCAAGGAAGGTGGGCGTGAGCCGAATACTCTTAAAACGTCCCGGTACCGAAAGAGAAAGGAGAAAAGAGGTGTTTTTCCTCAAGAAAGAGGCAGCCTCATGGGCTGTGCAATGGGGCTTGTGTTCGGAGTCAATAAAAAAGAGGAGAAAAAAAACGCTGTATATAAATATTTTTTCCTTAATCATGAGTTTTTCTTATTCTAGGACAGTATAGGTTCGTGTTGTTGTTGTTGTTGTTTTTTTCCCCAATGTTGAGAAAAGCGGCCTTGCCATTATCTTTCGGGGTATACGGGTCTATAGCGAAAACACGGAACCCTAATTATGACTATAGTAATAGGTGCCCTTCGGCACTTAGGGACGCCGCTTCTGGCCGACCTCAGCTATCCCATTATCAGTATGTGCCTACACAGCGGTCTGCAATGCTGTGTTACGTAGGCATAAAACTGTAGAATGCAAGATCGCATGTCCGAGCAGGGGCAATTTAATTCGTCACGACCTGCGTTTCTTGATCTGTGGCCGATCGTAGGAAATGCATTCGATGTCTCACCTGGTCATGGCCGGCAAAGTATTGGATCGGCGAAGTGCCGTCTTGCAGGTGCATCCTGGAATCCACGACCTGCGTCCTTTGCACTGTGGTCATCTGTTGCATCTGGCCACGCATCACAGCTGCTGCGGCGGCTGTCAATCAATGGACACAGAAGGCTTTCGTCATTCACTCATCAATCGCATCAGGTAATGAACAGGGGTACTAAGGCCGCCATTAGACATAGCAAGTTCGAACGTTCGGGAACTGCCTGCAATGCTCTGCCGTCAACGCAACGGGCAGGTATTAAATATATCAATTTAAATTGGACCTGGGTGTGTGACTGTGCAGAATATATTTACTGCAAAATTATCGTGTACTTTGACACACTCTCCCGCAATAATATCCTTTGGTGCTGCAGGATAACTTGAATATGAATAAACAAATAAAAGAACTCTATGTCACGCCAAGTGTTACGATGTTTCGCTTTGTCCTCGGTCGAGAATGTGTCTCGCATCGTGCTTCTTCACTGTATTATTTACTGAACTAAGGTTGAGAACCGACAGCCGAACATTATTAATTTATAGAGCTTGGTATCGTATTCTCCGCATAGCTCCGCATGGACCTATGTGGAGAAACTCCGCATAGCCGAGGCTATGCGGAGAGCAAGTCGTCTGCTTCTTGCCTAACGGTTGCTGTGACGTCAGAACGACGCCGAGTTCTGATTGACCTCGATTGGAAGGATAGTGTGTAGACCTCAATGCCAGATGCTTTGACGTCTATCCGCCATTTTTGTTTTTCAATCAGCCCATAAGAGCTGGATGTTCTGACATGATCGTAATTCCTCTGCAAGGAGCAGACGAACTTGCGCTCCTTGCGATTCTCCTGAAAAGGAGGGAGGGGGGGGAACACTCGAGTGAGTTGGTTTGTTGAAGGTGGACATCGCGGGATAGCAGATATTATAAGGTGGGCGCTGCTATCAATGTGCGAGATGTATACGTGACTCACAAAGGCGCCAAAGTGTGGCAATGGCATACATGCGCGCTGAGCAAAGCGGGCCTCTCACCGCGAATGGTAAGCGTCAGCGAAGCCTCGCCCACGCAGTTGACGGCGCTGCAGTTGTAGTCGCCGTCATCTTCGGCCGTCAGGTTGCGGATAATCAGACAGCAGAGGCCCGTGGCAGGGTCGTAGGTCACCTGCCGCCTGGGGTCGTTGCGCAGCGGCATGCCCCGTCGGGTGAACACCACCTCCGGTGCCGGGTTTCCGTGCACCTGAACCTGGAACTTGGCATCGGAGCCCTCGTACAGCAGCCCGCCGCCTTGTGTGATTGGCTCGAACGTCGGTGGGCTCGCATTGGGAGGCCCCCACCTGTGGCGAGGCACGAAGGTAGAGCTGGAGCGGGCCCAGACAGGTTCGCCAGAAGATGCGACTGCGGGCACCTTTTATGTTCGGCTGGGGTGCTCTACAGTGTCAATGCTCGCGTTTGTTTATTCGTTCTTTCAAACGATTCACGTGGCCGTTTTTTCGTGCTAACTCAGTAAAAGCGAAAAATAAAACCAAACTAGACGTTAGATGTTTAGACGCATGAGCTTGATCTGTCGCAGTATGGCGACACTGTTACTCGCTGTAGATTAAATATTCAGTCAGTGCAACACAACTGATAGTCCGGGGTCTTCATCGTCTTTTAGATGAGAGAGTTTAAGGAAACCTCTCGAGCAATTACAGCACAATCGATCGGCCTACGGATAGTCATGTTGGAATGTTGGTCTGAACTGTAGCTCTCATCATACTTTGACCAACCTAACTGTCGTCTGCAGATAGCTTGATGGACCCTCCACGAGAGCGATTGCACTCGCGGGGTGGGGCAGTATATAAAGCGCTGGATATCCTGGCTTATCCCAGAGCCGTGTATATAAAGAGTTTGGTCAATGGGAGGCGCGGGCAGAGCCAGGGCGTGCACCAGACGCAGAAAGAGGGCTTGACATGCTCTTTTGGACAACCAGAAACCGAAAGGAATCCCTAGCGGTGGTAGCGAGAAACAGATTTAATCATAGGTATATGGTTTTAATAGCGCGTAAGACTTGAATGTAGTATCCCTTTCTGATTGGAAAAAGGGTGCACGTGATGTTTCGATTAGGACCATGCAGAAAGATGTAAGAAACGAATGTGTCGCTCGAACTCTGTTTTGCTCGGACAGAGTCTGACAGCTCAGACGGCAGATTCCCTGCCATCGGGGCCTGGCGTACGGATCATGTCGATCGTTCCGCTAGGCGCGCTCTTCCACCATGATCTTGGATGACCGCGATTGAAACATCCCGTGCACCATATTTTCAGTCACCGAGAGCTACTCCAACGCACTTATTAATTTCGTTTCTCGCGACCACCGCCAGGGTATTATTTCCGGCTTCTGGTTGGCCACATTCGAATTTGTGAAGACGCCCTGGAACATGCCCTGTACGCTTTTGGCCAGTGGCGCCTCCTCATTTGCTTCCTATACTTCCCAATGAATGGCCAAACTCTCCTTATGTACGGCTCTGGCTTATTCAAGCACCACCATCGTGTGATCCTGCCGCGGGCGCTCCTATTGGTGCGTGCACAACGCTCTATTGGTGCGAGGTATTTGTTTATCCATAAACTATGCTGTCTATTTTTGGTTGAATCGCGGGAGCGTTCCTCGTAAGACCGACTATATGCGCAGCGTCGTCGTTAAACCTTAATGAGCTCGATTCACTCGATTTGGAACAGTCACAATACAGTGCAGACGAAGGAGGAACTTTGCTCTTCCGTTCGCAGGAACGAACTTTGCTTCGTTTCTAAAGGAACACAGGGGACAAGAGCGTTTCTCCCTTTATGAGGGTGAGGAACTGAGGTACGTCAGAACACTGAGCTCTGCACTCTAAAAGGCCGTGCGTCTACTTTCCTGCACAACACTCGAGATCCGATCACCGCAACTTACGGAGGCAGCTCAGCGAGTGACGATACCGAAACGTATCTTTAGACCAAGAAACGGCAGTCTGAGTTGTGACATTAGGCAATGTAGAACCTCACGCTTGCATTGCTCAATGTCACAACTCAGGCTGCGTTTTTTTTGTTTTTTTTTTGTCTAAACGTAGGTTTCGGCATCGTCATTCGCTGAGCTGCCTCCGTAAGTTGCTGTGATTGGCTCTCCGAGTGTCGTGCGGGAAAGTAGACGCACGGGCTTTTATTAGAGTGTGGTTGGAATGATTAGTGGATAGACGCAAACCAACCTGACTTTGTCTCTACTCAATGTTCGAACGCGTTTGAACGCCAAACGCGTGCGTCCGGCGTTTAACGTTCGCGTTTTAACAGCGAGTAGAGACAAAAGCAGCTAGCTTTGCGTCTACCAACTGATCCTTCCGACCAGAGCCCGGTGTTCCGACGTCCCCGCGCTCTCTCACCTCCCCCTCTCCCTCAATTTCTACCCGTACAGGCCTCCTGTGTTAAAGCTTTGAACAAACTGTGGCATCCTCTTTTTAAGTAGCACAAGCTGACCTGATTGGGCCTCGCACTTCTTGTTGCAACCCTCGCTAAGCTTTTTCTTTTTTCTTTTTTGTAGAGCTGAAGAACGGAAAAACACCTTGCGGCGTCCAAAATTGACTAGATTCCAAGCAGTCGAACAATCAGAAGTGCAGGATTTATGCCACCACCGCTAGGGTACGCGCCTCCCACCTCTGGGTAAGGTCACTCAATCTCTGGGTGGTGACGTTAGAATAAGTGGCGTCGCAACGCTTCTCTTTCTTTCTTCTTTCTTTCTTTCTTTCTTTCTTTCTTTCTTCTTTCTTTCTTTCTTTCTTTTTTCTTTCTTTCTTTCTTTCTTTCTATTTTTGCTTTGGGACACTTGAAAGGGCGTCTCTTGGCTCACGACTTTATGCCCGAGTCCCACAAGAGCGACAAACAGAAACAAGCGACACCGACAAGCCTGAAACACGTACAGCATGCACGTGATGGTACTTTTGGCAGGCTTGCACGCTCTCGGTGCTCGTGAAGTAAGCACGAGTGATTGTAAGCCTGGGCCAAAGATACCTTCGCGTACATGCTGCACGTTCTTGCGGCTTGTCGGTGTCACTTGTTTCTGTTTGTCGCTCTAGTGGGACTCGAGAATTAGTGTTTTAGCTTTGACCTATGCTAAGGCGGCGTTCGATTTTTTGCTCTCTCTCCCCGTGATGGCGTCCCGCACCAGAGCAGGCACACTTCCACATGTGGAACAGTTTGAGACGCGCAAGTTTGTACTACCCGTTACTTATAAAGAAGCCGCCTTTCGCGGCGCCCCCTGGGCACCGCAGGAAGTCGACGGAGGAATACGTAAATTTCTTTTTCTACGATAGCACTGCTTCTGTTATCAAGTATGATCAACGCGTTCCAAGACTTTTCCACCTCGTTCCCGTAGCCTCCGTTGTGCCTCAAATTTGAGTAAAATGAATCATAGTGCTGCTCTATACAGCAGCAGCAATGGCTTATATTTTGAGGTTGTAAATAAATTATTAAGCACTGTTTTGTCGCGTTGTGCTCATAAGCGGGTATTATTTAAAACGTATTTTCAAAACTAAATATTCCTCTTTATTCAACGCATTTTGCGCTGCTCATTGTTGACGAACGTAGAATGCTCCCTAAATATACGAAGAAGCAGCTAAGACCAAGTGTAGCGAAGTAAACAAATCATCATATATATTTTAACTGTGTTTGCACACCTACCCGACGGATAACAATAATGAAGGAAGTTTGGGGTCCGCTATATAAAGGGACGCCAAAACAGAGGGGCGACTTGGCGCGCGGCCAGCGTGGGGGAAGGAGCTGTTCTTCTTTTATGATTATTTGCGCCTTCGAGTTTATAGTCTGACAGAACTTCTTTTTAGCAGCGGGCTTTTATAGCGCCACATGTGGGGCCCGACGGTGACCTAGGACAAACTCAACTGCGCACTCTGCGCCTTCAAAAACACTCCCTCCGTTGGGCCTGCGTGCGTTTGCGGGATTGTTACTGCGTGTGTCCCGGCCGAAGGTGTCCCTGCCACTTGTCTCACCGCGTTGTAGGCGCCTCGTTTGAAAACCGATGACATCAGCGCATTTGGAACTACTAGTACAAAAGGCTACAAAGCCAATCGCTGCAATCTGCGGGTGTCGAGGCTAAGAATATCTTGTGACCTAAAAAAAAACATTCTGCACTGTGACACTCTGCATGATGAAACGTCATGTCCAATGACACAACGCAAACTGTTTTTTTGTTCTTTTTTTTTTTTTGTTTTTGAGGTCTACACATATTTTCAGCGTCGTCGTTTGCCGAGTTCCCTCCGTACATTGCAACGGTTGGCTCTTCCAATCGCTTTGCGGGACAGCAGATGCTCCAGGTTTCTTAGAGTGTATAGTCGATCTCATACATTTCAACGAGTTTCTAACTTGGATTCTTACGTACTAGATAGACCCCAGAGCTTTCTTCTTCTTTTTTTAATAAAAAAAAATTATTTTCGATCTTTCATTTATTTCTTTACTTTGCGATTGTTTATTTTTTTCTTTAGTTCGTGGTCCTAAAATCTGGTTAAATATACTCAGTCATCCCCACTTAAAAGCCTCTGCGCGTTCAACTCTCCCGCAGACCGCGCAGGTAGTCAGTCAATCGCTGTGAACAGCAGAAGGATCTCAGCGTATGACTAAGCTCAGACTACGATTGAACTGGAATAGATGCAATGTGTCAGGCACCTCAGGGTGTGTGCACCCCCCCCCCCCCAAATAAATTCCTGGCTACACCATAGGCAGGGACAATGATCTAATCGTATTTTGAGCTTGGTCATTCGCTGGGATCTTTCTACTGTTCGCCCTGATTCGTTGTCTCCAGTTCGGCAGGAATGCGAACGCACACACCTGAAGGCTGCATTGCGTCAGGCCTATTTTTAACCAGCCTCCTTGGTTGGGACGGCAACCGCGCTTCGCACCCGAGCAACGGCGAGTCGGTCGCGGGGAGCGCGAGCGGGCAACGTGTCCCACCGACTGCGCGCATGACGCGGCGAGTGAAGAGCGACTGGATACCCGCTGCGTTAGCCAGTCCTCCCCAAAAAGTGAGCTTCTTTCTGCCAGACCGTGGCCCCGGGCCAGGGAGCCCCCAGTTTAGCCCCCGGAGATGCCGCAGAGGCGAAAATCCGCACGTTACTCAACGCAAGGCGGGGAACCTCGCTGCTGGCTCCGCTCATTTTCCGTGTGTCGCCGCCAATACCGCTGCTGAGATCTAGCACTCGGTTCCAAAAACAGACCCTGCGGTGCCGCGCGCCCGCCGCTCGCTCTGCGGGCGCGAGTGACGACATTGTGTTTCGCAAGTTCGTCTCGAGAGCGAGTCTTTCCGCGTTGGAGCTCGATCCGGGAAGCTTGCCGTAATCTCAGACGGTGAAGCGACTCGATTTATACGCCTGGTCTAAAATTTGTCGTTCCTCTAGTTGATTCGCTTTCTCGTTTTCCGCGTTTTTGTTTCATTTTCCAATATATACCGCGATCCTATTTACGTTTTATTTTTTTAAGGGGGGGGGGGGGGCAATGTTGTAGATTTATAACTTGTTTCAGCTTAAGTCCAGACGCAGCAGCCGAAGCTACGAGGTAATGGGACCAATCAAGCGGAGTCAAAAGCGCAAGTCACTATAGTATTTATGATTGGTTCAGCGATGATAGGTCACGTACAGAAACATGGTGAACACCATAATGGAGCGCTTTGGACGCTGTGTGTTTGGTTCCATCCCCTCGTAGCGTCGGCTGCGTCTGGACTTCAGGTGAAACGAAGCATAATAGCATGAGGAGCTTCTTTATTCGCTGGGATCCTTGTATCGTTCGCCATGATTGACGTCCTCCCTGTTCTCCAGGAACGCGAACTTGCAGACTTTTTTTATATATATAGTTTGGGGCAATCACGGCGATCTATAGACCATTTCCAATGGATCACGGAATGCAAAATAAAAATAAAATACATAATTTGACAGAGCAAACGAGCGCGTGAAATCCTGCACTCTAAAAAAAAGCACGTAGGTTTTTTTTCCCGCAGAACACGCGGGCAGCCAATCACTGCTGTTTGCGGAATCAGCTCAGCGAATGACTATGCCGAAACGTATGTTTAGACCAAATAGCGAAGTCTGCGATGTAGCATTAGGCAATACAAAACGTCACGCTTGCATTGCTTGATGCTACAGCGCAGACGGCGTTTTTTGGTCTAAACATACGTCTCGGCATTGTCATTCGCTGAGCTGATTCCGCAAGCAGCAGTGATTGGCTGTCCGCGTGTTCTGCGGGAAAGAAGACGCACGGGCTTTTTTTAGAGTGTAACGCGCACTGTCCCTGCCCAGGGTGTATTTCTCAGCCAAACTACCCTTTGGGCTTTGTTCTTCGTTCAGCACCCTCCGTCGGTCACACGGATAGGTCCAACTCCTGTTGTGTTTCTCTTAGAGTGCAGACGCGTCTCTTTCAGGCCCTGAGGCAACGTTGGCAGACAGCCAGGGCCCAATCCGACCATCCGGCCACTGGAGGACGCCACATCTCAATTTGAGCAAGTGAACACGACCATAGACGACGAAACCTTGCTGTTCCTTTTTTCTTTTTTTGCAGAAAATTTGTTGAGGTTTAGTGCAAAAATTTAACTATGTTATAAAAAGAATAAAGAAAAGAAACGCACGTAATTTTTCTTAAAACGAGAAACATCTGTGTTTACTTGTTACTGTGACGGCTCTTGCCTGCGTCGCATAATGGAGCCTACTGTCATCCCTATCCCCGCGACAGCACTGCCAAAAGCAACATTGGCGGCATCGAATGTCTCTCACTCTGTTGAATGACATTATTAAAAACATCGCAAAAGGACGGTGCAAAAGTAGAAGGAGCGCTGCACAAAAGTAAAAGAAGCGCTGCACAAAAGTAAAAGAAGCGCTGTTTTTGATAATGTCGTTCAACATCCAACTAGCCCAGTTTTCAACCTTTTACTCTCCTCTGCCTCGAAAAGAGAGTGGCGCGACGTAGCGTGGCGCCTTCGGGAGATGCTGAGTAACAGCTAGAAAGTTGGGTCTGGCCTAACAAGGCTGCATCCCTTAAATAAACCTTTCACACAAACACACACAAAAAAGAGTCTTAAATTGAAAGTGTTACCACAAAGTGAAAAAAAAATAATATTTTCTTTGAATTAATTTTAACAAAAAAGGTAATTCATAGGTGTGGACCGACTAAAAAGCTCTGGATTTGAATTAGCAGGACGAGGCTAACGTTGACGGTTTCGCTTTAGTTGATCAGTTTTGGGGTAAAAAAAGTTTCTAATCACTCTAAAAAATGCCTGCGCGTGTACTTTCCCGCAAACCTCAAAGAGCCAATCTCTGTGATCTACGAAATCAGCTAAGCGATTGATGAGGCGGAACATCTATTTAGACATCAAAATTTTGTCTGCGCTGTGGCATTACGCAATGCAAAGCGTCATGCTTGCATTGTGTAATGCCGCAGCGCAGACTTCATTTTTAGTACGGTATGGTAACCGCTTAACCGCTAAGTGTGATCTCGTTGTTCTTCAAAATTAGTTGGTTCTGAAGGACTATGAAAGGTATCGCTGAAGGGAAAATCACTTCTCTTCTTGGCAATCATATGCACCTTGGAAGTCAACGCGTTAATTTTACTTTGAATCTAAAGGGTTCATTTTTTAGAAGCAAAAGTCCACTGCGTTACTTCTAGACCATTTAAAATGCAGCGAAAATATTAAACCCGGCAAAATGTTGGTTTCCTTTGTGAGCTGAAAATAGGAACTAAATGAACTTGAATGAGAGTGAAAGGCATTAATTTTTGTCGAAGAAAATAGTTTTAAAATAAATACCTATTGCTGATGAGGAGACTGAAACTAAGAAGCTGTGTTTTTCCCCATCGAAATAATTACTTAAAACACGAAGTTAGAACGCGTCGTTTACCAAAATGCACTTTGCTTAGGGACTAGCTTCATATTGATGCCGATAGCTCATTTAGTGACTCCTATAGGCATCTATAAAGCGCTTTGGTTGAGCATTCTCCCACTCTTCGTGCATTGCTTTCACGAGATGTTATGCCACATATACTCGAGTAGGGTGCCTCGACATCATTGTTCTTAGGATGGTGCCACTCTTTGCAGTGCCCAATACCCGGTCAAAACGCGATCGCAGGAGAAATACAAAGAAGTAGCGTGAACTGAGGAGACCCCATCGGCACTGGACAAAGCTGTAAGATATAGGCCGAGAGACGCTCTCTCACGTGCCACAAAAAACAAAAAGAAGGATCGCGCCACAAAATGACCTCATGTCAGCATCCCAAAACAGGAGCGTGAGTGCACGACCTCAACTTTACCTCGAAAGTGGTGTGCTGCGCTATTGAAGATGCAGTAATGAAAGTGTGGTTCAGAGATATGTTTGTTTTTTACAGGTATTCGCGCAAAGAAAACATATTTCAACGCCACGTGCTCACACGCCCGTGCCTCCCACAACGCCACAAAGAACTCCTGAGATGGGAGTATTAAACGCCGATCGACCTAAAGGCTGCCCTGCGACTGAGTGACGCAAGCCGCCCTTCGATTTCAAGGGTTCAGAGGTACACATCCAATTATCCATCAGTGAGGACACGTGCACTTGTCTATACTGTTTTCTGTGTGGACAGTGAGGTGACACCGCTGGTGACACTGTCCCAGGACTGGGAGGTGATCGCTTTCGGAGCAGGTTCCAGTCTCGCGCGGTAAGCTGACAGGGTAGCGAAGGCGACAAGCGCGTGCTATACCGTACTTCTTGGATTTTAAATATCCTTCTAGCGCAAGCGCTCGTTCTGCAAGTGCGTGTTTCAAGGCCGCTATCTCTTGCCTGTAGTCTTTACTCCCCTGTAAGGTGAACCGAGTATAAAGCTTATAGCTCACTCCCCTTTCTTTACGTGTGACGCTGAAGAAAAATGCACATAGTTTGCACCCTCTGCCGCAGCGGACGTGGCGATCGAATCCCAAGGCCTATAGTAATCATTTAAGGTGCGTGGTAGCTACCATCGACAACTCAACATTTAAAAAGTATTACTGGTAATAAATTAGGAGCACGACGTGCGGTTTGCTTCATTACGGAATTAAAAACTAAACTGATGTGAAAAGGAACTTTCAGATGTTCAACTCATGAATATAAGAAATGTTTACATTGCAATGAAATTAAGAAACTGTCACTCTTGCAAGCAATATTACAAATACTGCGAATGATACGCAGATACCTAGAAAGTCCACAATGCCATTCCGTGACTACTTCGCTCCTTAGCACTTTCTCCAAAACGTTTTACCTAAAAGCATAAGTATCACACACGCCTACAGCGTAGCATGTTAATGTTTGAACTAACCGCGAAGCACTGTAATATGTGTTCGCCAGTTCGCAAACAAATCATACTTCAAATGAAAAGCGAGACGCACTGAACAGCGGAGGCACCCATTCCGCTTCATGCAAGTAATAGAGAGGTTTAACAGATCGTGTCTTCAGGCCACCGCCTTTGTAACGGGAGCTCGCGCTGCCACTTAGATGCATGCACTGAAGTACGCGCCCGTAGCGGTAGCAGGCCTTTGAAAACGATTTTCAAAAGCTCCCTGATAATCCCTTCTTTCGCTTCTGACCCGTATAATTGCCACAAAAACATCAGCAAAATCCCGGTATAGGAACGACGGATAAGAGTTTGAAGCAGGCCTTATACCCTCACTAACTTTGTGACCTGAAGTTCTGCGGGGAAACTGAAAATAATCTACCTAGACGCTGGTGTAAATACCTTGTCCAAGACAACCAACATGTTCAAAGATTTAACGTTGGTTTCACTTGGCTATTACTTGTCAGGATTAGGATAATTCTACAGACTCTAAAATACGATATCGAGTCATCTCTACCAACTGAAAAAGTTACCAAAATGAACCTTGTTTAGATGCTCGAGTACATCGACATTTTATTATCATGAAACAAAATGAACTAAAGAAGGAAAAACCTTGAGGGAACTTCAGAATTATGAGCTCTGACGTTCATAATCGACATAGCCTCGTTAATGACTGCGAAAGAGCTGAATCCCGAACGTCATATCTAAATCTTAACCTCCTCCAGTGTTGTTTTTCTTTTAGCTCTTATTGTCAGCTTGAGTATGATACAGTATAATCATAAAACAAGTCTCTTAATTTTGTAAAAAAAATATTCCTGTCAAATGAAAAAAAAATGCTCACCTCAAAAAAAATTGTGAGGGGTGACTCATTCCTAACTCAACACAACATATTACAAATCCACCAGTGTGCATCAATCAAAGTATATCTACTAGCGCAATGTCATATTAATAAATTTTGATTGCGATATAGTTTTCTTAGATAATGCGAGACATATTTTCACTGTTCCAAACATTATTTCAAGTGACGTAATATTGTCTGAAGCAAAATGTGTATATTTGTTATCACTCCGGTATTAAAATCAGTAATATTGTAGTTTGCCTTTGTTAATGCAACTGTAATTCTATATCGCCGGGAGCCGGCCCCCGTGAATATCGATGTCATAATTTGCTTCTCAACGATCCAGAAAGTAAGTCGTAATAAACGAAGTGTCCACGAGCTTTGCAAGAGGGCTTAGCCAGAAGTTCAGAATAGAAGATGATTAATCATGACTCATGAGCTTTCGTTTCACTATGAAAGATTTCTCTGAAAAGTGGCAAAAGATTATTTCTGGCACGATATTCGATAACCGCTGACGTCACCAGACGAAAACGGAATGGCTGAGCGGCACTGTTGAGCGGAACTGATGCAACTGACACTTTTGTTTTTCTTTCTTTTTTAACGGAAGGTGGGTTATCCGTTTGCAGTGAAGGGTTCATTCGTTTTCTCAAAACAAGCGCATATCTCCACAGAAAAAAAAATGGCTTAGTCGTGAAGGTACGGACATCATCCTGGACCACAGATAGTTTGGAAACACACTATAGCTTCAACCGCGCACAGAAGCATACAAGTTCGCACTACACTCGCAGGAACGCACACACGATGAATGATGGTGAAGAGGAAATGGTATCCAATTGACAGTTTGACCCTGGAAAGATAATCATTGATTGGAACAACGTGATATAAACTAGGTGTAACTGACAGGTCTACCAGCATACAACAATTGGAGTAACCGCTCATTTTGCAATGCTGAGCTACCAGTGCTGCAGGATGGTGGTACGGATGTACCTGAACAACATGTAAGGATGTAGCATGATCTCAAAATTATACGAAACATCGCGAGGCTGGTTTACTTAACAAATTATCGAGAGCCGCATTACTAGTCAGTGCACTGATCCGCGCTGTTACACCGGGAAAATTTCAAGTAGGCCATTTGACTCGGACCGTGCTCTTAGAAGCCCTGATGAAAAACGTCTAAGAGCACGGTCCTCGGTTGATTGCCACAAACATGACCGAATAATCAAGCAAAATAAAAGGCGTAGCTACAGAGGTGCCCTATGAGGCTTGAGTCGGTGTGGGCCGAAGGTCCCACCCAGGAGGCATCCAGGTGGGACGTGCAGCCAGACCGATAGCCACATGGGACCAAGGGCATGTGTCAAGCCATGAGGCAGATAGGCATCGGAAAGGGGACTCACGTGTGGGGCGGCTGCACCACCATCCCGGTTTCTGCAAAGCAAGCGGACAAGAGTGCCCGTGAGATGGGAAGAAGGAGGGACGCGGCAGCGGACGGCTGAGGAAGACGCTCGGTGGTCCGTGCACTCGCAAAGAGGTACGCGGCAGAGAGGCTCTGGTTGGTACAACGCAGTGCGCGCTCTGAGCGAGACTCGAAGCAAGGCCAACGGTTTTGGCTTCGCTTGAAGTCGGTCTCCGCAGTGGGTTTTAAGAAGGACCACGGGGGCGACTTACCGTTTCGAGTCGGAGTCTAGAGAACGTCAAGCCCGGAGAGGCATCTCCAGACACTGGTCCCGAATTAGCAAGAGCGACGTTCCCGAGTCTCGACGCATGCGCTCGGCGCAGGAAATGACGCGAAGAGCGCCCCCTTCACGGCTATTTTTGCCTAGGTGTAAGCTTACGCCGCCGCCATTTTTGGAAGCGCATTTTTGGGGGCTGCCGTATTTTCTGGTCCAGATTCTCTAGGGTTTCGGCCGCTGTTTAGCGCGCGCTTATTTTTGGCGCGTTTCGGACGCGATTGACAATTAGTCGCATCATCGGGGACCGCCGTCCTCATCCTACGCAATCTTATGGGTACGAAAAAATCCGCCGCGCCGCCGACGGCCTCTCTCAAACACTTTTTTCAGCAGAGAGGCAAAATGCGCATTAAGACGTCCGCAGTGACACAGGCTCCAGGAATAGGCCGCCCTTGACTGAAGACTGACCCAAGACGGCAAGCCTGCAGCAGGCGCTCGTGTTGCCCACCAGGTTGGAGGCCGTGCACACGTACACTCCGGAGTCCTCCGGAAAAGCCTCCGGAATGCGCAGCCAAGCGCTCCACGGGGCCGGCCCAGACGGCTGGCCCACTTCGTGGTCTGGGCCCTGCACCCTCCGACCGTCCTTGAACCAGCGCAGCCGCGGGGTGGACAGCCAGTCACCAACGCACGCAGCGTCGCGGGCAAGCCTTCAGGCACGGAAACGTCCTCGGGGGCCTGCACATGCAGCGCAGGCGTTCGGACAGCTGTCCTCGTGTCGCTTCCGCGACCTTCTTTGTACTCGTTTATTGACGTGCGTAATATCAGGCTAGCTCATCGCTGCGCTGCGTAGTGCGCCCGGCATCTCCGGCATCGGGTGGCACGTGCGCTGAGCAAGCCTTGGGCCGCCAGAGGCTGCTCGTGCGCCAACTGCGGCGTGACACCAAGCGGGGCGCCCCGGGTCTTCCGCGCTCATTTTCCTGTTTGGTCCCGTGCCATTTTCCCAGTGCGCCAATTGGCACCCACCTGAAGGAAGACGGGAGGCGAGACACGCAGTCCAGTTGCCGGATTCTCAGCAATGACAACTGCCTTCTTCTTGGGACTCCAGACGGGACTTGCTGTCTTGGTGCGAATGATGGACCTCGGACTCTGGAACTGGCCCGTCTCTAGACAGAAGCTGGTGCGAACCGACAGCGGCTCGAACAACGAGGGCCTCTCTGGCACCCGGATGGGCTCCAGTGTGTAGCTGCTTCCGAAGAGTGGGAAATCTGCCGCCTCGTACGTTGGCTCCAAGATGTCTGCTTCCGGGACCTTGGCCATGGGAATAGGCTCCACGCGACCCAGAGGGCCTGCGCGGGTCGCCCGGCTGCTGCTCAACTGCAACGGAGACGGACACGTCATAATCTAAACCCTGAAACATGGGGAAATGACATAGCCTCAGGGTTTAGATTATGATGTTTCCTAACCAGCTCGCCTGCATACTTTCGCTACTTACGGACACGTGTCCGCTTCGGCAAGCCCGCCGCAGTTCTTTGGAAACACCGGCTCACGCTAGGGCACCGAACTTGCGCCTGAGCAAGCAAGAGCCGATCTTTCGTGCGGCTTCATGCTTTCAGAATGTTCTCATCGGCGCTATTTACATTCCAGCATCAGTTTGTTATTATGTAAGTTTACATTAAACTGGGGTAACTAAAATGAAAAGGTTCAAAAGTGGAGAGAAGGAAGTTTGTTGTTGTTTTTCTTAACCCATTCACGTTAAATTTACATCATGGTAAATTTCCACAAGTTCACCTTGTTCTGTTAATCAGTTCCTGCTGAACTCATTGGTTGGTCTGCTTATGCACCTCAGCCAATGCCATAGCACAATACCGACGCCGACCTGTCCTCATTGACGTGACGTTGGAGTATAAGCAGCTCTACAGAAGGTTTCGTCTGTAAAATAACGCTCGGTCGTGACTCTTTTGCAGCTTGTGCAATCCCGAAAGCCAGCAAACAGCTAGGGAGACACCGAATTCACATATGTACTTGTTAATTGAAGGATTTTATTTGCGTTGCCTGAGAAACTAAAACATACGTCAATATTCAAGAAAACTTATTCGAATGTGTGACTCTATCAACCGTGTTTTTATACGCCCTTCACTAAAGTTTTTATTTCTTTTTTTTTTCTTTGGATCTGTGGTCGTTTAGAAACTTGGGGGCACTTCGATACAGAAGTCAGAATTTTGGGTTCGATTGTGATGTTTCATCTCCTTCGGCTACCTCTTTGACGACGTCAAGGAAAGATCGACTGGCAGGCAGACAGGCACGTGCACTATACAGAGCTTTAGAGAACGTGCTGATAGCGAGCTTCGACGATATTCTTTTGACACCATCGAATGTGCCGTTACGAGCTGGCAGTAAGCCACGTTGGCGTCATGCCAAGTACGGCCCTATCCTTGACGTCAGTTTATCAGTGCGAAAAACAGATCGCACTAGTTATTTAATTCAGTAACCTTGACAAAAGTATTGATGTAATGACTTGGGTCCCCAAACTAGTAGAGATCGTCCAAACACTGACAAAGTTCCCTTTTAGTTGTCGATAACCATAGACATTTATGCACAACGAAAGCAGCAGTAGTGTCAGACACTGACTTAGCAGCTGACCGGTGTACAGCACACCGAACCGACAGAACAGCCAATAGATTATCATCAAGATGCTCACTTTCTTTTTGAGTGGGAAGGAAACCACATGCAACACACATGGAACACAAACCAGGGCTTTATTTCACGTCAACCTTACAACTGGGAAGAAACGTCGCTGTTGCAGACATTTGTACGAGCATGCCACATGAAACACTGAGGAGATAGGGGGAAGGGACTCCATTCCCAGCGGTAGCCAGGCAAAGAGACAGGTGGCCAGTCGCACAGGTGGCCACTCCGAGAGGAGGTGGGCCAGAAAAGCACTCTGGGGCCAGTGTCTTCATGCCAGCCACGCCGAGTAAGAGAAGAAGCACACGACGGAGACACCGCGGGGCGCGCGCGGTGGCACAGGGGGACTGCTACTTGCGAAACTCCCACTTGTAGACCAGGGGTCCCCTCACCTCTTTGGTTTGCGTCTTGGTAATCTCGGTCACCCTCTTGGTCACCCGCCGGGTCACCTCTTCCGTGACCTTGTCGCGAGCGCCCTGTTGGTCCACGACTTTGGTGGTGATTTCCTCGGACACCTCTGGAGGCATCTCGTTCACCTGTGTCACCTCGGTGACCCTCAGCTGCAGGTCTCCGGAGAGGGCCAGACCCGCCGAATTGTCGGGCTCCGATCGAGCGAGCTTCGTTTCGTAGACCTTCACCTCGCGAGCCCTGTGGAGGGCTTCCTCGCGTGCCTCGGCGCCGCTGCCGTCGTCGTCCTCGTCCAGAACCACCAGACGGGTGTTGGCTGTCACGGTGCCTCCGGGCCCCTGCACTCGCACTTGCAGATCTCCGGAGTCTTCCGGGAAGGCTTCCGAGATTGTGAGACTGAAGACTGCCAGCGAGGATCCGGCCACGGACTCGTGCGATCGGGACAGTCGGAAGTCTGGAGAGTCACTGATGGCTTGGCCCGACCGGAACCAGGTCGCATCCAGCGAGGTGCCCGGCGGCTGGGCGGCAGCAACACTCAAGCACACCTTGGTGCCGCTCTGGACCACCAGCTCCGCGGGCAACGAGCGTGCCAGGCGCACGTCGTGTCCCCTCCCGTCAACTGAGATGACTTGGGGCGCCGTCTTGACCAGCGTCAGCGGCACCGCCTTGGCTTTCTGGAAAGGAAAATGATCCATCACTACCCATTGGCGGCGACGCTTCAATGCCCCACTTTTAGCAATGCCCGTATGTATGCGGCTCGCGAAGCACTCGCAAAGTCAATCGTTTTTTCCTCTCAATAGCTTAGCCAGTCCGTTGAACGAAATGCATCGTACTCCAGTCTTGGTGAAAACAAAATGTCCACCCTTTAGCCAGTGAAGTGTGCGACCACCACGGTGGAAGAAACACATCTATGTGATGACTCTGCGTCCGACGCGGCGGCCACGTTATGTTCGGGCACTGAGCGCGCTTCACGGGGATAGATGGCGCCCAAGGATGGGGTCTCTCACAAACCGTGTTTCTTCCACCGTGCTCCAGGCTTTACTCGCACGGGGATAGATTGCGCCCAATTATGGGGTCCCACCCAAGCCGTGTTTCTTCTACCACTACTCAAAGCGAGCGTCATTCGATGGAGCTTTAAACAAGCACACTTGCTCTGCACAGTTCCGCTACCCCGAATCGCAGTTGGGAACGAAGCACTTCTTTCCCATCCTTATAACATGGCTTCTTCGGGTTAAGGCTCACCTTCGTGCACGATGGTGGCACCTGTGATCGACACAGCACCAAAGCAAAACACGAGACTAGTCACTGGCCCCACACCACCACTACACCACCACACAGAGAAAAAGGCGAGCACGCTACACTGCCGACACCGTGGCCGCCGAGGAGGGACCCCATACCGCAGCGCCCACCGCGGCGTCGCGGAACTAACTACTCCTGGTTCGAGGCTAGCTACGAACACGATCTGTTCGCTCGCTCCCCGCGGGAAGAACGGCGAGTGACATCACCTAAATGTGTTTCTTCCACCGTGGTGACCACCAAGGGAAGCTCAAGTATTGGTGTTGCGAGTGCGCCACGACGCAGTATACATACTGATATGTCTGAGCATGTACGGTCATGGTTGTGATACGATAGACCTTCGAAGCACTATCTCAAATCATCATCCAGACCCTGCACGTTAAACTCCTCTTTGAAATCAATAAAATAACAATTTTGAGCGTGAAGGTTCATTCATTTGTTACCATTTCATGAACTCTGTTTGCCCTATTTGTTTGTTTTTTTGCAACAAACTCAGTGTTGCCGTTTATTGGGTAGCCCGGCACACTTCCTATTCACGTATATTTCCTAATTTCTTACTCGTCATTCTTTTATCATAAGAGTGGATTAAATCTGAGTGTTATAAGTGGCCATTTCCAGAAGATAGCGTGTATATTTGATTTCGCAAATACTGCGAAGCCTGCCTTCTAGTTCAGAACCTGAAGTGGTTATTAAGGGCAATTTGCACACTGGCGCCACCATGTTACAACTCACGCGAGAAAGAGTGAATAGTCGATGACAGATCAAGAACCCAGTAGATGCTCTGCCTCGAGCGCCAGCTTTCCGCCTTCGATAACCCTTCGTCGCACGCGCAGCAAAAGCCCGGCAGAACCGACGAGGTAGAGGTGCTTAGAGCGATAATCTGGTATCCCGTTCACCCGGCAAGAATGACCCCCACCTGGATGCCGCATTGTTCTACAATTTAGACCACTAGACGCCTAACCGTACCAAATACTGAGGCATTTACGCAAAACTGAGCCGAGATTTGTATTGCGATCGCTGTAAAAAAACATTATAAACTTTTTTTTTAATACTGTTAGCCCCAAAGACCAGTGTTTAGCTCCGATAAAAACCTAAAATACAGCACCTCGGCTGACGGCATCTAGCGGAGGCATTGCGAAGCTTTCCGAGTTTTTGTCGTAAAAGCAGATTTTGGACTTAAAACAAACGAAACATAACTTATCTCGTCGGAACTGTTATTAAAGAGCAATAAGGAATTATTTGTGCGCGTTACCTCACTAATATCTAGACGTAAAACTATAAGGTAACGTGTCTAGTGGTCAAAAGTGTGCGACATGGCGGCGGCCAATAGGGGTCACTTTCAGCTGCAAATTTATCGCTCTAAGCCCCCCTACCTCGTTGGGCGGAACCCAACAATCGCGTGCTGGAGGCACGCGCTTGTTAATCCTGTCCCCGACTGTGGATGTAGGACAGCCGACACAGCATGGCGTCCCGGCTTACAGCATGCGCGTGAAGGCGATTTTGGCAGGCTTGTGGCAGCAAGGGCTTGCCCTCACAAATAGATATATTAGCAGCAGCCAGTGTGTCCTGTTTGCAAACTGGAGAAAGTACGAGCGCGTGCACATGCGTAGCTCTGACCGGTGCTTTTATTGCGCCAGCATTCGAGGAGTTCAAGCGCCTTTCGTAGCTACCTACGCGTACGTCCCCCAAGTTGTTGCCGTTTTTGTTTTTTTTTTTGTCTTCTCGGCATTTTGTTGGTCGCAAGAAAACCTATGAAAGGTTGTGTAGAATATCCGGAAGCGAGCTTCTAGTCATCAGGCTGCTACTATTCAGCGCCAGCCCGCTTACCCCTAGCACGTTTGTATGTCATGCATTTATGAGATTTTCCTCAACTTCGCCCGAAGCTCAGTACGGGTTTTTGTTTTGTGTTTGTTTTGTGTTTTAAGTACAGTCTTAAACCCGTGAGGGGTTGGATGACTACTATTTATTTTAAATAGTTCAGTAAAACAAAAATGAAAACAAAAAAATGATTGTAGAAAACAAACTTGAAGTAGCGGTACGAAAATTTGGAAGTCTAGAGCTTTCCGATTGGGAATAAAGCAATTTGGTATTTACTCCCACCTTCGACTACGTCAAAGCTTTATAAGAAGTAGATCCCGAGAAAATGGTCTGCAAGATAATCAGCAGGCGAGGTAGTACAAGGTCAGACATTCAAGGGAATAACTCGATCGAAAGTAACAGGAACTTAACAAAGAGACGAATAGCTTTCTCTGCCACCACAATATTGTGTTTGTTCATTTATTAAATTTAACCGATCACTAGTTCATATCGTCATGGTTTCCACACAATGTAATGTCCCATACCTTTAATTGATAGCACGACCATTTCCCTCACGAGCAAGCAAGCTCTCCACCGACAATGCGTAGTGTGCAGCATTTTACGTAGGTGCACAAGGTATTTCACCAGCGACTGAAATTATATTTAAAAAAGGCATCTTAAATAAATAAACTTTTATATCGCGATAACATTATCGACCGTGGCGGATGTCAAGTTACAAGTATAAAGTGATAATCAGCAAATTATTTGCCTAAAATACATTCTTTACCTTTTTTGAAATATTCGAATTACACTTGGAAATTTTATGTCGGTCGTCAAAATGTGTCGTGGTTGTTAGAATTCAGACTACTAAATTCTGGTCCACGCTATTCTCGTTCAAATTTAAGCCGCGAGGAGATTGAGATACAGAAACTAAGATACAAAAGAGCGACGGAAGTTCCACCAGGAAGCAACGTCAGCCCCCGTAGCGGGCGCAGGTAGCGAGTCATCTCGAGCCGATCGACAGCGCCGCAGTATCTGAGGGTCACGTGGTCGTAGAATAGGCGCGGTGCAGTCTGATGGCCCCTCGGGTGCGCAGCGTTAGGCATTTTCTGCCCCGCAGGTTCCATATGGCGGACTCCAGATGCCTTAACTTTACCATGGAAGAGCACGAATAAGAATTTAGTTTTCAGACTTCTCGCGTATTTGGAGGACGGGCAACAAAGCTCTAATTAGAATGTGCCAGATAAGTTGTATGTGTAAAAAGGTTAAGTAGTGCATTTTATGTAATATGATTGCTAAATATCACTCCTTGTTCATACCCTGACGTCCGCCACGGTCGACAACGTTATGTCGAAGGCATTTTTTTTTTTCAAGTGACCTCTTTTTTTTATATTATTCTCAGTCGAAAGATTGAGGACGCAGGTGATCTGGTGAATATTAGGCAACATAGTAAAATCGAAGACACGGAAGCAAAAGGTTTTATTATGTTGCCCTATTCTCAGTCGTTGGTGAAACATCCGGTATATTAGAAAGACTGCAAAGTTCAGGTTACCTTAAGCGCTACCTAAGGATAAATGTCATGATCCATGTGGAATCGCAGGTTTAAAGCCACTTCGAAGTTTCCTTTTCCACTCTAAATTCTGGTCCAGACATTTGCGTAAATGTGGTCGAGTGTGTTACGACTCCCTGTGTTCCACTACGACGCGTTGCGCGGACCGCGGTTGCCATAGCAGCCATTTCGTCGTAGGGAATTATAGGCGGTCGCAACGTAGTCGGTCACGCTTTATCGCAAATGTCTGAACCCGCCTTGAGGATTGCCCGCGCGTCAACTTCTTCCCGATGTGCGTTGAGTACAAATCACTGCGATATGCAGAGGAACTCAGTAAATGGCGAGGCTAAGAAAAAAAAAGAGAAGAAAAAAATATTGTTTTTCGATAAAGTTTTTTTTTTTTTTAATGGATCACTGGGCATGACTTGTCGTGATCGGTGACCCAGCGAAAGTCTCATTATTGGGTCCAATCATTTTCCTTTCTTTCCGAATCATCAATTGTTTAGGTTGCCTGCTCATTACCTTACTGGAGTTAGCTTTTATTGAAACTGCAAATGTTCCTAATTGTGAGTAACACTGCTTCACGCGGAAATCAGCATCTCGTCAAGTCCTAACTTTTTTTTATATAATTGGGAACCAACGTAGTTTTTTTTAAAGTCTGTTGCGACATACGAACTGGTGAAGAGGCTCAGCCCACAGGAAACAACGCTACAATCAAAGCCGGCCCACTGCTACGAGGCACACTAAACGGCAGCAAGCGTAGCTTTTTTGGGCGCCTCTCGTAAATCAAAGGGCACTAACGGGTCCACACCGTTCTGTGTTTGTCGTCGAGTGACACGGATGGGCCGATTTCCAGCAGTAGCTATAAACCACGTCCCCTGCTCGCTGACCAGACACATCACCACCACCCCCGCCGCCACCACCATGCTCCTCATTTTTCGTGATGTCAGAACAATAGAGCGTTCGTGGTGGGTGGCGTCATGACGCCACTTCTCTCTGGAAATTCGGAACCTCTCCTGCAGTTATTATGCTGCAACAAACTATAGTACATTTCTAATCCAATATTTGAACTTACAGTAATAGCTAGGTTCTTAAAATATATCGCAACCTTTCAAACACCCGGGACCTGGGTTAGGTGTTTTAATACACCCCTTGTCCCTCCCCGTCACCCCAAAATAAAATGGCAAAAAAATACAATACAAGCAAAGCCTACGGATCTTATAATTATTTAGCGCTGCAAATGCTGCGCCAGTGGAAATATGAACCCAATAACGCACCTCGACGCGTTCCACGTGGACCCGGCAGCCAGTGCGCGTGCGGCCTCCAGCGTTGCTCGCTTCCAGCTCGTAGTGGCCGCCATCTTCGTTGAACGCTTCGGGAATGGTGAGCCTGACTGCACCGTCCGGGTCGTGCTTGATCTGCATCCAAGAAGCATCTGTTGCAGACGAGCCAATCAGAAACAAATCGAAAGGCAGCGCACCTGATAGTCACTGCCGGGCACCACTTCGTTGCCGTCCTTGAACCAACGGACAAAAGGCGGCTCAGGGGCCCACAACTTGGCACTGAGATCAACCCTGGCGCCTTCGGCAACGTTCACATCTCGAAGAGGCTCCAGGAACACCGGAGCGGCTAGTGGCACACGGAGGCGGCACTGCGTGAAGCAGCTTCCCATGGTGTTGACCGCTGAGCAGCGGTAGGTGCCTGCATTTTGAGCTGAGACTCCATTCAGCACGAGGGAGCACTTGTCGCCTTGGAAAAGCAGTCGCACTCGCTCGGACTCCTTGATCGGCTGGTCGTCATGGTACCAGATCACCTGTGCAGGAAGAGGACTTTATATTGCCCGGGATGTCTTACCGGGAGGAATGGTCGCGTACTTCCGGTTCAGGCTCTCCCACGATGATACACTCGAGAGTGACTGGCTCCGGTCCGGGCTTGACTTCTAGGTCCACTAGCCCCTTCAGCACACGCGGAGGCTCCGCAGGTGGAACGTCTCTGCAGAAGCGAGCCGGTTGTCAAGGCGACGGAAATGCGTGACACCGCAGATTACACTTACTCCGCGACCTTGACCTGCGAAGAGCAAGCTGTCTGGCCAGCTTTGTTCTGGGCCACTGCCGTGTAGGTACCAGAGTCACTTTGCGCGGCATCGTTGAGGACCAACACCGCTGTGCCTTTCTCCAGGGAAGACTGAAATGAAAGACTGTTTTTTTTCCTGCACGGCGCTTTCAACTCTGCTAACCTTGGCGGCGTCCCGAACAGGCAACAAATCTTTCGACCATGACACTCGTGGCTCGGGTTGTCCTTCTACACGGCATTCAAGACGAAGTTGGTCCCCAGGGCGAAACCGGGCAGTGGCAGGCAGTGGTTTAACGAAGGTTGGCTCCTGAAATGTTCCGGTCTCGACCGACTGTTCCAGCGCTTCAATGAACACCTCCTCAAGTTCTTGCTGTCTAGGTTGCTCTGAAAGAAAAGATAAACAAAGTCAGCATGCTTTCTAAAGCTCATGATGGGGCTCGCTTACCTCGAACACTCAGGCGACACGATGTTTCAGCCATTCCAGCAGCATTGATAGCTTTGCAAGTGAACTTCGCTGAATCATCTGCCAACGTCTCTTCTATGGTGAGCTTCTGCTCAGAGCTACCATCTTCGAGTGGTTGACTTGCAGTAACATAGTCTGAGTTTCCCCGAACAGAAACACCGTCTTTGTACCACTGAACCTGTAAAACGAGATAATTGCCCTAGATGTCGAGTCCTCAGTATCGTTGAATAAAAAACCCTACCGTTGGTGCAGGCCGCCCGGCGAGCACGCACACCAGGCTGCACTTGGAACCATCCTGTACTTCAACATCATCCAGAGGTACCACAAACGAAGGTCCGCAGATCTGATTTGCTTCCTTGAAATCGCAGTGAAGTAAACCCAGAGGATAAAAACGCATGTTACGGATTACGTAAACAAATAATCGATTTCTGAGACTTTAGAGAGAAACTACAAACTAGATATTTGCAATTGTTTTGAATTCACTAGACATCTAATTGCGCGGAACAAGACATTCATTAGGTAATGTAGTGATATATTATAGTAGAGCCTCCAAAGACATGATATATTACAGTAGAGCCTCCAACGACATGGCAAGACAGAATGCTTAATGAATACAGGACGAGTAAAATTGATATAGTAAAGATAATATTTAACTTGAGTCAGAAAATGCCTAGCTCATTTCTATGGCATACTAAAAGCCCCCGATGCAAATGCCAACCTTTCTGTCGAGCGGCTGTGGAGGCGGGGCCATCGCCTCTTTGTAGAAAAGCTCGCCAGCGAGACGTCAGCTGCTCCAGTTCCATGCGAGCAGAGTCCGTTTGCGTTCGAGACGAGCTGCTTAATATTTCAATCCTCTTCTCCAAAGTCTAGGAAGAGACATAAAAACGAGACTAAGACAAGTGCTAAGAATGATATAACAGAAAAAATTTCCCAGCCTTTTTTCTTTTAAATTTATCTAGGCTACTTTAGTGTCTTTCTTTCTTATTCTTGTTTTCTAGTAACTTCCTCAATAAGCAGGAGGCTGTTTCTAACCAAAGGCTACCAAACTGCGCCACTAACACAAACACAACGCGAAACACAACTTGCCTGAATCCGTTGTTGAAACTCCACCATATGGCACTTGGAAGAGTCCCTCTTTAGAGAATCGGTCAGCTCGCGCACCTGGTGGTTGATCTGCTGCAGCTCTTCATTGAACTTACTCATCTGGGAGTCTTGCTGAGACTTGCGCAGGCTAGCCGCCAACATCACTCTGCGGTTATCCACCAGGAAGTGAATCTTGTCTCGGTCCAAAACAGCCGCTTCACTGGGCTCCTGAACAGAGTTCGACCGAGCTAAAATCAACTTTCTGACTTTCTACTCAAAAAAACAAAAACAAAAAACAGTGACATCACATGAAGGGCGAGCAAGTGCGTCTTACATGTACCACTGCGTGATTTACCATGATGAAAACATCCTTAGATAATAAAAGAGACGGCAGAAATTACAATAGCTTCTTGACTCCAATTGGCAAATAAATGTAAAATGGTCATATAAATGCAAAGTCATATAAATGTAGAAATGGACCTGGCAATGAGTATCTTTGATTTGTCTATATATAAGGCGTTGGAGCACATTATTCTCTCGTGTGTAATTGATTGCGTCTGTATCTGCTCTCTCTATTTACGTGAGAACTGCATGTGCGGCTTCTTGCTTGTAAACTTACTGATGATATAAATAAACTTTATTATTATTATTATTATTATTATTATTATTATTATTATTATTATTATTATTATTATTATTA
This sequence comes from Ixodes ricinus, assembly GCA_037355805.1. NCBI lineage: Eukaryota > Metazoa > Arthropoda > Arachnida > Ixodida > Ixodidae > Ixodes > Ixodes ricinus. Next base: position 592,038 of record JAZHYW010001187.1, read on the forward strand.
TTATTATTATTATTATTATTATTATTATTATTATTATTATCTTGATTCTGCATACGTCATGGTGTGTAAATTGTGCATGTGTTCCTGTTGAATATGTTTGTGATGTTAAATACATGGGCATTCTGTTCGATTCTAAATTATCCTGGAACACGCACATGGCAAATATTTGCAAAATAATGAGAAGAGTATCTTGTCTATTGTATTATATTAAGGTGTTTGTCCCAATGTCTATTAGGATACTTATGATACAGACATTGGGATACACTATTTTAAGGTATGTCATTACTTTATTTCGAAACTGTCCCAGGTGATGGCATAACAGGATTGATGTTGTATTCGAAGATATGCGGAAAAGTGTAGCTTACAACTCGGAGTTTCTTGCAGAGGACAACTTCTTTAAATCGCTTCAGTTGCCTCATTTTGAGACTCTAGTCAAGCACACCATTATCATTAGGCACTACTGGAACAGCTCCTTTAAAAATCCGAAGTGTGTGTCTATAGTCGGTTACAGGTCAAGAACGAACTGGAAGCTCCTCCACTTCTTTCCACTTCAGCGGAGCGAACGGTGGAGAGGAGGTCGCCTCCTCTCCAGCGTTCGCTCTACTAAAGTGGAAAGAGGTGGGAGGAGCTTCCACTTCGTTCTTGACCTGTCAACAACTATAGGTCCTTCAGGAGCAATCAACGGTTTGAGGTGCCAAGAAGAAGGACGCGTTATGTTGAGAGCGTGAGATCTTTCTATGTACCAAAGATATTCAACGAGCTTCACGAAGACTCATATAACATAAAGTCAGTGCAAACATTAAAGAAAGCTCTCAAATCTGTTTGTTAAGGCCCATCTCAGGCGAGAGAGAATTTGATCTTGTTTTTGTTTAATGTGATGTTTTGTGTATCCCTGCTTTAAATTTGTTGGAAGTTTGTGTCACCTACTGTGAGTAATCATATTGAATTTACATTTTTACTTGTGTGTATCCGCAAACAATCTTTTTAGCACTTTTGATTTTCTGTTGAACTCTTCAAGGGCAGCATGCTCATCAAGGTGGTTTTCATCATACAAGCCCTAGATGGCTTTGATGAACCCGTGTCTGCACCTCGTTTAATGTGTTCGTGCAATAAACTTTATTATTATTATTATTATTATTATTATTATTATTATTATTATTATTATTATTATTATTATTATTATTATTATTATTATTATTATTATTATTATTATTATTATTATTATTATTATTATTATTATTATTATTATTATTATTATATTGATAAATCCCGCCGGTACCAAAGGTGGGACTCATCGGATATACGTCTCGTGTTGTAGTTTTTTTATTAGTGCATAAAATACCACAATTGCAAAATGTTTAAAAAAACTAGTCAGGCCAATGATACGTCTACAATGACCGAGGGAAAATTGACACAAGCGCAAGCATACAGCGCGATCTTGGTAAAATACACCTCCATCGTTCGCTGCACACTAAGGAATTTTATATATTTAAGAGTATAGAAATGCTGTTATAAAGACTTACGCCCATGGCTACACCCTTTCAGCACCCTTACTTCGAGGGATACAACCTTTTCAATCGTGAAATATGGTGCGGTTACATTGAACACCCTTTATTTTTGTAGAAAATAAAGGTGGTGTGGAAAAGTATACTACGGTGAAATGAGGCAAACACCCTTTTAATGCGAAAGCACTGACTGTCCCATGGAGCGAAGCTGGCGTAATATGATGCCTGTAGCAGCGGAAAGCGGCGCCTAAATACCCATTGACTGAGCGAAATGGCACCTAAATACCCATTGGCTGAGCGAAACGTCACCTAAATTTCCATTGACTGCGACGCGTCATGTGGCTCCATAGCAACAGAGTCATCGTTGCTAAGGGGCCAGCCGAACTGCTGGCGGCGCAGAGGGAGGGGGACGCGGGTATGTGCTGGCCTGACGTTAGGCCTAACGTTAGGCCTATCGTTACGCTTTGAGGTCTACCGTCGTCAACCGGGACTCGCAGCTAGGGCGATGACGATGATGAGAAACACGTGATTTCAGCACGCGCCGCGCCGAGCTTCGCACTCCCGCCGCTGCCTCACCCAGCGACGCAGCAGTCACCACCGAGGGGCACTCAGCGGCGTTCAATTGGACATTAATGCTTTCGCATTCAAAATTCATAAGAAGTGCTTAGGTGTCCTCGGATTGTGTTTTAAGAGTTCTCGTCGTACTGACAGCCGCTTTAGCCCAGGTTGTTTTTGCGACGATCTCGAATAACTATTGGCTCTACCAATGTTTCTTAATTGGAGATGCCTTCCACGAAGTTATGTATACTATTTTGGATTAGGCAAAGTATTGATGAGAACGAAGCAGCATACCTGTAACCTCCGTGAATGCAGAGGCGGTCAACTGCGAGAGAGTGTCTTTGGTTTATTCTGTATTCGCCTCGAGTTCGAACCGTGTCGCCACCGTGCGGCCGAAATTGGAAACATGCGAAAGCGGGGATACCGCCGTGCGTCGTCTGCTACGGGCGCACGTTCAGAAGCATGGATCTCGACGACGCAAGCCCGTTTGCGGCTGAGCTGAGCCCTCCTCATTAAACGCTTGTTGTTTTTGTTGTTTCTTCTTACTAAAGGTTGTGTTGTATCGTTTCACACGCGTGGAAATTCAGCAAAGCGATTAATATTAAGTCGGATGCTTCCATAATCTTAGTGCTGTGGTTTGTATACAACCGCTGGTCCCACATATTTTTGTTATCTCGCACAAACCATAGCTTTCATAAAACATTGAATGTTGATTGGAGCTGTGGTTTGATTAAAAATTAATCTGACTGATCGCTACCCTTTAATAGACTAATCAATTGATAAATCCGTTAGTTGATTTTTCTCCAGTCATATTGCATGAAAGACGTTAAAACTACACTTTTTTTACTATTTTTACTATGTCATAAATGGCATATTGCATTCCCATTTTAAACTTCACGTTGTGACGCCTACAGAAATATGAACACGGGAAGCCTTTTAAAGTGAAGTAATTTTTAAGTTATTATTTAAACAGTATAATCACCCTCGATGACAATCACAAGCATGCTGAAGTGGTTTACCGTGCAAGCCTGTGTCCTAAAAGAAATAAAGACGTCAGAAATATTAAAGCAGGCATTTTTTTACTTTTTCCTGACTTTCTTCAGCACAAGATTCCGATTAAACGGCAAAAAAAATATCGCAATTAAAGCATCACTCGAATAATCTGAAGGTTAATCGATGAACTGCCCAGTCCCGATATGCGTTAGGTGAGGGCGGAGGGTGATCGGAAAGTCTCGTGAGAGTCGCTAGCCCTCATCAGTAAAAGAGTGTCGCTGCGGCCGATGCCGTCTGTGTCGTGGTGCGGGTCGTTTGTTGGAGTTGCAGAGTCTACTATGTTTGAATAGAAGATTATTTAGCCAGAAATTTATAATATTAGCCTTTTGACATCCGCGGCCCTCACCGAGAAAATTGAAGCGGGTGAACCCACACTACCGAGAAAAGCATCTAATAACACGCACGCTACTGCGTTGCTCGGTTACACTCGTTTGTTCCACTCGCGGCAGATATATTAGAATAGTTTGTTTCACTTGTTTCAGTTGTCCTGCCAACGAACAGTTTCCGGATCGTAACTAGAAGAGGCACTCTCTCCTCATCGCAACGCAGTAGAATTGTTCCGACTCCGAAAAACTTACCCACACCATGGCACAGTAAAGGGAAACATTGGCTGCAGCGGAACTCAATAGCACGGTAATTTCCAATACAGCACTAACTTCTCTTCATGCTAAATATTTATATTACTGCAAAAGCTAAAAGTTACAAAGAAAAATGCATAGAACCTGCGATTTCACAGCCCACAGTACCCGTATTATGTTATCCGGGTTGGAATTCATTGTTTTGTTGAATTCCCACGCTGGTGAACCGATACATCTATTTTAAAAGAAACAAATATTTAACATAAATAGTGCAGTTCACCCGGAGACAGGCATCCGTCGTGGTGATCCATGCTTCCCAACGTCTGCCTAGAGCAGACAACGCATCCGCAAGAATTAGGTTGTGTGTATCGTTTATACAGCCTAGAACTTGGTCTGCGCTCCAAGGGCGACGAATCTCCCAGCTGTAGATGAGCAATTTAGCCAGTGCAGTTACAAACCGCTAGCCTGGTCTTTAACGTGCACCACGCAGTAGTGATACACTGACGCGCGCCCGGTACGATGCTCATCTAGATCGAAACGGGCAGGGGCGGGAATTGAACCCGGTATCCTGCGGTTCTTCGGCATCAGCTGCATCCGCAAGCAATAGACCGTTTGCTACATTACCCAAGCATCAAGGAGAATGCAGGGATTGGTGTTCCACGCGCCACACGCGCACGCCTTCCCCGTATAAAAGATTCAAAGTAAATAACCAAAATAAAGCGTTGAAGAACGCGCGTGCGCGAGATGCCATTTGTTTTCGGTATTTGCTTTAGAAAAGTTGCTACTGCTGACGCCAGCATGTGCGGCGCGTGGAGCACCAATCCCTGCATTCTCCTTGATGTTTGGGTAATATAGCAATATGTCTATTATTTCAATTTAGGCGCACGCTGGTAAGAGCATTCGATCTTCACTGAAGCACCGAACGGTACTGCACCATTTTCGCTAGAATCGTATTTCCACCTACACTATGCGACAAAATAAATGCAAGAATCTGCCGTCTCACGGCGCGAACGTAGAGAGCCTATGGGGCAACAATGCTTCTACTCCGCTTTGATGAAAGATGATAGCGCGACAGTAGCGCCACCTAGATCGATCTCGAGGGAGCACTCACCAGGTTCATTATTCCTCTCTCTCGAGTGTAATTCATTGGGTCTGTATCTGCCGTCTGGCCGCATCGTAAGAACTGCATGTGGCGCTTGTTACTGCAAAGTTACTGATCGTGACAAATACCTCTAGGATGCTGCTATGATGGCTAGCATCCTATTTCAGGGTGGTCACCAGTATTCTAAGGGTGTTGGCCCTAGGGTAAGCTGATTTACACCCTTAAAGGGTACAGCAGGAGAGAGGCGGCCGTTTTCACTGAATTTTAGCGGCTAATAGCGGATCCACGGGAATACATTAAACTGTAACGCTACATTAATTCACTATGGAGCAGTAGTCCTTCAGATTACTGTGGCCGGGAGTAGCAATGGACGTCGTCGCATCTCTACAGTGGTTTTTCGGACCAGCACAGAAGAGAACGTATAATTTATAAGCGACATTAATACACTCAAGGAATTACTCGTGATGTTCTTTTCTAACCAAAAAACCTTGTAAGTGCTTTTGCTTTGATTTCCACTTACGGTGCGGTCGACTAGAGTCGCCAAGTGGTCCGCTTGCCGCTTAGCTTCATCCAGCAGGGCTTCGTCATCCTGGCGGTCCTGCAGCTGTTTCTCCAGCTGAAACAGCCAAAAATATAGTGCTTGAAACGTCATGAAAGTGATCGCTATATAACGTTGTAAATTTAATGTGTTTTTCACAGAGGATGCGCGTCATACAGCTGAAATTATTTTTGGAGGACGATGGTGAGGTTGTGCTGCCGGATATTTTTTCCCTTTTTGATCCCTGAATAGTCAAACCTTGCATAATGCTTTAAAAAGACAGCTCTGCCCATTAAAAGAAAAGAAAGGGGAGGTTTTTCTGGTATCGGGTATAATGTCCGTAATTTAAATGAATGGATTTAAAAAGCGCACAAACGTGAATGGTGAAAGAAGTCCCAAGGCCTCGCTCATAGTTACCAACAGGTGTTATACGTAGGCTTACTCGGAAAATAAAGTCATAATTTCATGACACAGCCTCCGAGCCCTCTTTGCCTCAAATTGAATCCTATAGCCAAGATTCGCGTGTGACAAGGAGCAAGTTGCGTTTGGAGTCACTAATAAGATCTACACAGCAGGCACTCGAACGTCGCTCTTGGTGACGCAAGATCCCAGTGATAAGTAGCGCGTACAGCTGGTCGCTGGTCTTCTTCCACAAATCGCAACGACAGCCTTTACCTGTGATGTGCGGGGAAGTAGACAGGTAGACTAACGCTCTCAAAGGGACCGCCTTGTTTTCGGACAAGTCAATGTGATCAGTAGTCCAACATGCAGACGCAGCCGACACCGACAAGCCTGAAACACGTGCAGCATGCACGCGATGGAGTACTGGCAGGCCTGCGGTCTCTAGGTGCTCATGAAGTAAGCACGAGTGATTCAAGTCTGCCATAGACACCAGTAGCGTGCATGCTGCACGTGTCTGAAGCTTGTCGGTGTCGGTTGTTTCTGTTTGTCGCTCTAGTGGGGCTCCGGCCTTGGCACGAACAAGCGATCGACTGTATTCTCCACTCACCTCGCCCAGCTGAAAGGCTGGGATCAAGGCTATCTAGTGCACTGGACTGTGTTTGCCTGGGGCATCTACGCGGTAACACTTTTGTGTTCGACCCTTATCTGCGATCAAATAAGAAACAAGAGCCGACACCCTGTTCGCCCTAACAGCGCAGTACGGTGTACGCACAAAAGTCAACAAGCAGTGAGACGAGGTGTTCACCTGAGAAAAGTAGTTGAAGAAATTTATCATGGCCTTGACCAAGTCCTGGTACTTGGATATGTTTTCCTGGAAGCTTTGTTGCGTGGAGCGTAGCTCTTCTACGAGCCGCTCTTTGTGTTGCAGCGAGTGTGAGGTTTCGATCCGTGCGTCCAGTTCGGACTGAACTGTCTGCAAAGTGATTTTTTTCTTTCAGAACATATTCATGATTAAAAGGTAGGAATACGTTACCCTGACTAGAGGCATCAAGGTGTCTAGGTGTCTGTCCAAGTACTGAGCGATCGTCTCAGCACGAGTCAGCTCCCGGGGAATGGCAGGGTACAACTCCGACTCGATTTTCACGGCTGACTCCATTGTCTGTCCGTAAAGCATAAAAACAGATATATGTTTCTATTAATGCTGATTTGAAAGAACAATCACCAGTGGCAAGATTGTTGTCATTTTTTAGGTATTTACATTCAGTGAATTGATTTGTCTTATAGTACATTCAAGAGGATGCTCAAGTACCTACATTGTAGGAGAATGAGATCATATCACAAAGAGCTGTAATCAAAACTTAAATTATTCCTTTTTTGGGGTGGGGGGGGTGGTGTGGGGGGGGGGGGGGGGGGTTGAAAATATAACATGCGCCGAGCTCTGGCCATGCAAAACGTCATGCTCAATATTGCGATGGGGTTGGCACTTTCGCCTGACAAGGTCATCTTTGAATCGTCATTCGCTGAGCTTCTTCCACAGATAACAGTGATCGGTTCCAGTGTTGCGGAGACTCCGGAATCGGAATGATTCGGTAATCATTACGCACTTTCGCGACCCCGGAATGGAATGGGAATGGAACCAGATGCCTTCTGCCCCGAAATGAAGTGGGAATGGAATGGGCTCGGTTCATATGCGAGCAGTGTCGATTTTCATCTAGGGCCTACAGGCCGATGGCGCAATTCGCTAGCGCATGGTAAGTCACTCTTGAAACAGCATCCATTGCATTGGAGGTGTCTGACGGCTTGTTACTCACTGGCTTATGCTCCTTCGAGGTTGAAAATGAGGCGCCCTTAGTGAAGCAACCAAAACTGAGGAACTTGTAGACGTACGTGTTGTTCCTGACGCCACGAGACGAGACAGAGCTGGCTGTTGTGAATAAGCGCGATTAGCATGTAGCTGTTAACAAGGGTGTCGAACCGAACCGAACCGATAACTAGAGCAAAGCGTTATTTTTAACTGAACCGGAACGGAACCGTAATCTCGTGTGGCGTTTACCGATTCAGTGGAAACGCTTCGGTGTAATGAAATGGGAGCCGCGCGAAGTCAATGAAATATTCACGACGGTGGCGTCAGCGGCTCAGTTTTGACTAAACAAACGACAGCGACAACATGGAGACATCTCAATAGTATTGCAACAAATAAGTATTGGCATTTCACGTCTCTGTGCAGCACGAATTGGCGTCAACGACTCTCTGTGGGGGCGTATACACTTCTATATAAAAATTAAAAATTTGTCTTGTTGAGAGTCTAAAAACTATTCTTACTGCGCGCGTGCGCGCATGTGTGTGTTTTACCGAAGCTGCGACGAGCGCGGCACTACGGCGCCGGTCGCCGAGACGCCAGTCACCCAAAGCCCTGGACGCTGCTTCAAGTAATTTTGTGTACGTGCGTGTGTGTGAGTTTCTTAGAAACAGCAAGTCGCCCGTTGTATTGTTTGTCCTTTTTGTTATAATTATCTTTCGATGGGCCTTCGCTGTCTTTCTCCTCTTCAACTCAGTCCTTCGAGCAAGTCGTTCGGGCGTGCGGTGTGGGTAGTTTGCCCATTCGATCTGGATGAGCAGCGTACCGGCGTGCGGTTGTGTATCAGTACTGCGTGATGCCCGTTAAAGACCCCACGCTAGCAGTCGTACTGTACTGGATAAATTTCTCATCTACAGTGGGTAACAATGTCGCCGTACTCTGGCAGACTAAACTCCAGCTGTCTAATCAACGACTAATTTGTTTTCTGTCGGTGGTTTGTGAGTATGGTACGTGCTACCATCATGATGTCACTGTGCGTGCTGGCTGATTGACTTCACATTTGAGTACTATACTTTGGTATACTTTGGAACTGTTCCCAAGCGCATGCAATTTTCATTGAACGGTGGTTGCTTTAAAATTTAAGATCACGAAACGAAATTAAGCATGTACTTGCTTTACTGTCCTCATTTCCGCAGCACGGCTTCTGGTGACCCAATTATTATTTTTTTAATGCAGATGACGCCGTGTTGAAGTAACCTTTTCTTCTTGATGGGAGCCTTGGACTTTTTTTTTTAAGAACGGTTTAAACTGGTTCGGGCTTGATGGAACGGGTAACCGAACCGTTTTGCAAAAGCATCACTGAACCAGAACCGAACCGGAACAAAACTCAATGTTACTTTACCCTATCCAAGCCGGAATAATGACCGGTTCGACTCGCTGCTTTTAACCCACGTTTACGTTTACGTTTTAAGGCAGGTTCCATAGTATGCTGCTATCCTCCCTTATGCTGTCGCCGTATACCGATTTCACTTTGTCAGCGGTTTTCTATTCTTGCCAGAGCGCGTGGAGATTTGGGGCAGGTATTGGAGACTCCATCGAAATCGACGCCACGTAGCGGCAATGCCAAAAAGCTCAAGAGAGGAGGTCGTTTCGACTCTGTCGTCTGTTATCACTGCTTGGTTCTCGTACGCAGCATAGAAATAATCATCGTTTCCAGCAAATTGTTTTATGCTTCCGCAGTGTCATTCCTATACGCACTGACCAGAAGAAGGTTGCTACCGTCGAAAAATCGCTTTGCTTTCGTATGTAACACCGATTTTATGCTGCAGTGCAAGACATTTATGGTGGCGCGCGTGCTAAACGACGAAAACGACCTCCTTTCGTCCGCCATTTTGCCTGACCAGCGCACCCCCTATAGTTCGCTGGAGTCGTGAATACGCGGCGTCGCTTCTAACAGCGCACTAGCGGTGTTCTTGCGCCACGCACGAACTATACTTCGTTTCAGCTTGGGTCCAGACGCAGGCGATGCTACAGGCGCGAGCTCCGGGCTTTCAGCGTCCCTGCCAAGCAGCGCGCTCGTGCAATGCAAGCACTGTTCAGGGCCACACGCTCGCGCTCGTAGCATCGGCTGCGTCTGGACCCAAGCTGAAACGAAGTATAGACATTTTTAAGGTCTTTTCAAACAAACAACACGATAACCATGTATCTGTTGTGGGCATACGGCCCGTTTGCGAAGAAAATGGGTGGTTTTAATATTTGGTGCGTGCTGCGACTCGCAAGCCTTTTACGCTTGATCGCGCGATCGACGTCTGTGGTGCCACGAAATGTTTTGTGAGACCACCCTTCGACTTAGTAGAATGAGTGCTTTGAGGAAGCTTTGCGTATTTTTTTAGTCGTCTCCGCGTTTTATAACATCAGCAGCTTTATGCCGCCTTTTTTTGCAGTAACACAATGTGGTTGTCAAATGCCGTGTTTTCACGTTTGGGAATTAAAGGAATGGAATGGTGGAGCCCAGCCATTCCAGGAGTGGGAATGAGCCCAGTGTTTCCATCCCGAGGAGTTGGAAGGAATGGAATTGTTGGAAGCTCTCATTCCCCGGAAGGGACTTGGAATGGAATGGGGGTGCCCGTTCCGCAACACTAATCGGTTCTATCCGTGCTGTCCGGAAAAGAAGACGAGTGAGCCTTATTATAGGAAGCAATAGCTTCATCTGGAGAGGAGCCTTGTTCATAGTGTGCAAAGGTATTCAAGTTTATCGCTTTAGAAGCGTCCGTACAGAATAATTACAGTAGCATGTTGCAGGCCCTCTATGAATCACTAATGACTAACCTCAAGACTTAACATATATCGAGATGCAATTCCATGGTCCTAAATTTTCAATTCACCTCATAGCAATCTTCTTCACAGGAGACAAATTTAGCAACGCAACCTCATTTGAAAATGGCCTATAATGGTATCCATGAACCGTTATGTCTCACCCTCTGCGCCTCCCTGACCAATTGCTCGGTGTTGTTCCCAGGTTTATTTTTTCAGCTGGCGGCACTGGTCCAGTGTTTCTTGGACGTGACGGATAGCCCTTGATATATCCAGCGAGGAGTCTTGGATCTAATAGGAGACAAGATGGAAGTGGCAGTGGAAAGTAATGAAACAGTAAAAACGCTCGACCTTGCAGAGGAAGCCAAGCTGGACTCACCTTATGCGCGTCCAGTAAGAAGTTGCTGGCATTGTGATCAAATTGCATAAAGTTCTCGTTGATTGCGATTTGACGCTCATGGCTAGCGTCGTGAATAGTCTTCAGGCCTTCGAGTAGCTGAGAATAGAGGAATCGCACATGAGGTTATTGAGCCTCGCCATAATGGGGCGCTAGCGTATACCTGAGAGGAGAGTTTACAACAGGTCTGGTAGCGCTGAGCCAATCGAATTCTCTGCTCGAGAAGAGTTCGGCAGTGTTGCCATAACTGCAGGAGCTCCTTGGCCTTCGCGTCATCCTGAACTAGTAGCGACGTCATCTGAGGCTCCTTGGCCTGTAGTTCGTTCAGCATCCCTTGGTGCTTCTGAAGAAACCCGTGACAGGCTTGCAAACCGACGCCCAGAGTGTTGTTCTGCTCCAGGAACGTCTGCACTACCTCTATGCACCAAGTGTACAACTAGGAAAGTGACAAGGACGCCAAAAATCAGTAACAGGAGTACCATATTGTTACGGCTGCAGAGATTTAAGCACTTACGCTGTTGCACTGCGACAAGAAGTTGACTGCGCGCTCGCTGCTATGAACAGCATCGGCGGTCTTCTGTGTGTACAGCTGCTTTACGTGCAGTCGCCTGTTCTCTAACTCGTAAACCTGGCAAAAGAAAATATAATTACGAGGCAAGCAAAAGGATCTGCAAGTGCGGCCTTTTCCTTGCACACCTCGTGTGTTTGTTTACACGCCAGATACGGCCACGTGCCTTTGCTTCCCCCAACCTCGATCAATGACGGCGTACGCTTGGGTGCTTCTTCATAGCGTGTTCCCTGTGCGCTCTGTACTTTGCCCTTTGATTCGCTTGCCCCTCCTCGCGGTCCGATACTCTAAAGACGCGTTTTGGAACACTTGCTGGCCGTATACGCGGTTAATCACAACCTATGTAATATACAACCCAGCACACGCATGTTCATGGCTCCTACAGTGTAATATGTACTCTTTAGGGGTGGACACCGCGCGCTTTGGATATGCCAGATAAAGCCTGCTCGTCACACTGACTGCAAGCGGCGCCATCAGATGACTTAGATCAGCCGCCTGTGGCAGCCTGTCGCAGACCCGGTTTTCCACGCTTCCCTATGGGAGACATGCCGGCTTTTAAAAACGTTTCCTGTCCGCCCCGCGTGCCTTGGGAACTTAGCACTTACGCTACCGATGTTACTTAGACACAGGTTCGTCCCTGGTCCTAGTATCGTGCCACAGTGGCCACAAGAACGGTTTTAAGAGGGAGCTGAAACTGAGAGAAATATGGCGCGGTGTTCAAGCGAGTGTCCGTCTTATGCTTGGAGCAGACGCTGAGCAGAAAGCGGAGCGCCAAAATGCCACTGCAACGAGATACTTTGTCTTTGTATCACTTTTCTCCGATAACTGCGTCGGGTGGCCAGTTTAGGATGCTGTCGGCAGCAGCCTGCCTGGCGCGCGCCAATAGGACTTGATCCGGTCGATTGCGTTGCAGCGTTCTCCGTGCTATTGTCCTCACCTGAAGAGTACGTTACACCGTAGTCGCCTCCGAAAGGGAGAAAAGGCTCGCGCCATACGCAAAAAAGCTATAGATAGCACCGTCCAGAGGCCAGTTTTTGGTGTGGTCTATAAACTATAAACGAACTCATATTGCTCCACGGCGGCGGCGACTTCTGCAAGCAATATCGGCACACGCCTTTTTATTTACAAGTATCAACTTTTTTGTTTGTTACGTTGTCAAGAATAGTTTCGATTCCAGAGTGCTGCAACCTCGCACTGCTGCGTATCTTGCGAATGAGACGCACTGCAGGGCATCTTGCGTCTCATTTTCATGCGCTCGTCGAGCAAGTGGCTATTACAACAGGAAACTACGATGACCTTTAGCGTAGCACGAAGGAGTTGACGCCCAACATAGCTCTCTGCAGAACATGCAGTACCCACAGTTATCACCTGACCATACGCTTAGTTAATCAGCGATCAGTTGGGGCATACCTTCTCTTGGATCCCGTTGGTGCCTAAAGATACTCGCGCCAAGAGGTCTCGTCCCAAACGCAACGGCTTCTCGACGCACGCGTCCAACAAGGTTGTCGCCGCAGTTACGTCCTGAACCGCGCCTTGAGACACTTGAATCTGTAACTGGTCCAACTTGTTCAGAGCCTGCGGACAAACGCGAAAGCTTCAGGCTCAAATCCGGAACGAACGTTACCAAACGCCCGTACTGTTTGAGCTTCATTGAAGAATTCCACCGAGTCTTTCAAGTCCTTCTTTCGGGCGTCGTCCCTCTCGATGCGGCTGGTCACGTGCGCCATCAGGTCGTAAGCTCGAGTTTCGAGCTCCGCGTCTTGGATCTGCTTCGCTGCCTTCAGCAGCTTCAGCATTCGGTCTCGCATTTTCTCGTTCGTGGGTGCCACTCTCGTCGTGTGTTCGTGTAGAAGAATTTCGCTGCTGGCAGGGAGTCACCCAACGCCGTTTCCTCCGTGCTTCGCGCCAGCTGATGCTGCACCTGAAATGAGGGGAAAACTTTGCGTGGTAGCAAAGCTACAGCTTTCGATTGTGTGGTGACTTGTCACCTCGTCCAGCTCCTGGCTTAAGAGCAGCGAACGTAGCCGCTTCTCGAGGGCCTCCTTCCGCGCTTCGCAGACATGCCCCAGCCTCCTTCTCTCGTGTCCTGGAGGTTCTCGTGCTGCGTCTCCAGTGCTGCTACAGCCGCTATGGCAACCGTTGGCTGGCGAGGGTCTAGAGTCACCCATTGTACAAACTTCTTTCAGTTTGTGGAGAAGGTTCTGGAAAGGCTGAAGGCTTCGCTTGGAAGCCTCGAGAATCGCTGAAATAAAGCAACGAGTGACCTTTAGCTAATGGAAATTTCGATGGAGAAGAGTAAAGCTGTCTACCTTTCCTCAGCTCGTTCAGTTTTTGCAGTCGAGCCTCGCAAGCAGCCACCTGGTCTGGAAGGAAGGTCTCCGAGAACTCCTGTTCCCCTTTGGCAAGTTCTTCGGAAAGCTGTAAATAGAATATGATATCAATGAACAAAGTCAGGGCGCAAACGCGCTGGTGAAGATGACACATAACACAACCCCATAACATTGGAACTTTTCGGGTATGTGTCGTCCTTTGCTTAACTGCAGTCTCAGGGTTGTGTTATGTCTAAATGATACTATAACCTTGCCAATTGAAGCAAAAGAAATTACAACGCTTGTCCCTTCTTCTTTCAGTCAGTATTAAAATTAGAAAACATTTATAACTTAAAACAAACGTCTTCGATCTCCAGAGTTAATTTCATCAGGAAAGCCCGCCAAAATGGCACCCACGGAAGAGTGCAGTACTAAACAATTACGTTAAAAATGTCAATTGAATTAACCTATAGGGAGTATTCACTGGCGGCCATAGCTGTGTGCGCGACTGCTGAGCGCGTGCTGACGGCGTGCTTCCACAGTTCTTTCGCCACGTGCATTCCACACCACCAAGATTGCCGGTCTTAGCAGCCTATTAACGTGAGCTCGTTCCGAGCATGCGCTCTAACTATCGCCCTCAAATATGGCGTCCAGTGAATAGCCCCTATTTGTGAATGCATACTATCCAGGATTGTAAGCAGGGCAACTGGTCACCGCGGTGTCCTTCTCGTGAGGTCAAGCACATGCAATTGCAAGACTGGCCAAAGCTATGTTCACGCGCACCCTGCACGTGCTTGTATATATGCATGGGTCGCAACACTAAAAAAACGTGGGCTCACTTCCCTGCAGAACACGAGACAAATCACAGTGAACAATATCAGGATCCTAGAGAATGTCGAAGCTTAGAATAGTATTAAATGAAAAGATGCAATGTGCGCAGGAACAGTGGGCATGACGTTTTACTAGCTCGATTATTCCTGCGCATTGTATTGTCTTTAGTCGTTTCCGACCACCAAGTCTGACATCACTGAATAAGGAAGGAAATCCAACATGGTTACCGTATAACGTTCAATAAACAAGTATACCGTTCTACTCAGATAAATCCACAGGAATCCGCCCATTCAAGCGATCATTCAACATTGCAAAAGCGACGCGAATGCGATTGAGCAACGTGTGAACGGCCAGACGGCAGTGTTCAATTGTACGAACCCCGTCAGCAACAAACAATCGATCCCCCGTGTGGCGGTATGGAGCAGGGCATGCTCCCCACGTTTCCCTTCTTCGACGCCTCAGCCACTGACGCCATAACGTCGGCACAAGGTAGATGAAATGGGTAAAACGTTTCGACAACTTCGTGGTAACCCGCGGCATCACAAGGGACTCCCGAAAGACTACTCTACTGCTCCATTACATCGGGAAAGCTCACAATACCGGAGCGCTACCCGACCCTCCAGGGACCACGCAGCCGCATCGGTTTCAAGATCCACTCAGACAAGCCCCAAGGAAGCACGTACTGGCTTGAGAGGTAAGGACCGTTCACACTCTTGCGACCGAGTAAGACCGAGAGATACCAGACCGGTTTTTAAGCCTCTTGCGATCTCTTAGGACCAGCTCCGCTGTAGCGCATCCGGTCCTAAGAAGTCGCAAAAGGCCAAAACCGGTATGGTCTCTCGGTCTTACTCGGTCGCAAGAGTGTGAACGGCGCTGTACTTTGCACCCAGGGTGAACATAGCATTCAAGGTTTACTGTTTCCATTGAGCCAAGACATTGGAAGACGAGTCTCTTGGCGCGTTTTACGCTAGACTACGGAAGGTAGCCTGACGCTGTGTCTTTGCCGGTCGGAAATCAAGAACCAGATATTGGTTTCTATGACGTCCTCACACTTAAGTCGGTAAGGATATGCCGTGCAACATGACCTCGACCCACAAAAAATCCTCAAGCAAGATAGGCTGTTCGAAGATGTCGAACACAAGGCCACGCTAATAGAACAAGTGCGAGAGCCGTCGGAGAACACAGTCACAGTGGTAACACTGGCAGTCAACGCCAAACCTACCTCGCGACCATGTCCGCAGAAGCGCAAAGGGAAAGCTCTAACGCAGTCATCGCAGAAACAGCGCCAGCAACGGCCATACGATGCGTATGGCCGTTGCTACAACTTCGGGGGATCGTGGCCCCATGACGGTGGTCGATCCAGCTTCCCAGCCAGAGCCAAAACTTTCAAATCATACAAAGAGTTGGGCCACCTCTCCAAGATATGTCGTTCAGCTCAAAAGTCTGCCGTGCTGTAGGCCACAATGTCGGTTCAAACAGTGATGAGTATACCTTTGCAACAAAGTCATCAAGTGAAAATGCCAAGTCACTGAGCATAATAGTGGATGTGGACGGCAATCCCACACAGTTAACACTTTACACGGGAGCCACCGTGTCTATCACATGGAGCAAGCGGCCTCAAGAAACTTGGCCTCTACGGCGCGTTAAAGAACACACGGGCGAGGCTTTTTTCTTTTTTTGCATACGGTTCTTAACTTTATTGCCCTTACTTGGAAGGTTACCTGTAGTCGTGAGGTACGAAACCCATAAAAGTACAGAAAACCTCCTCGTTGTCGATAGTGGCCACACAAACTGCCAAGTTTCTCCGCAGTCTCCCGTCTGGGATTGATTCAGATAACTTAGCCCGTTAAAGACACACTCACGGAAAACAACATCTCACAGAGGTACCCCCAGATCATCCAAGGAGTGAGATGCCTTCGAGATCAAAAAGTGCGCCTGCATGTGGATGACAGCGTGACACCAGTGGCACAGTCCCACCGCCGCATTCCTTTCACCATGCGGAAACCATTAGAGGCAGAGCTTGCACGCACTAGCATTATAGAGAAAACAGAAGGACTCACAGCATGGGTGTCTCCAGTAGTACTGGTCCCTAAGCTACATGACCCAGATACCCTGAGAATGTGCGTAGACTTGAGGTGTGCCAGCAAGGCGATTTGCCGTGAGTGACACGTTACTCAAACTTTGACGACTTTCTAACAGCACTCAGCGGAGCAACGGTGTTTTCAAGCTCGATCTCAAGGAAGAGTACCACCAACTCAAGCTGCAAGAAGACTCTCGGTCGATCACAACCTTCTCAACGCAAGCAGAACTTTTCCGGCCCAAGAAACTGAATTTCGGCATTAACTCAGCAGCAGAAGCTTTTCGGGACACAATACGCCAGGTCATTAGTGACATCCCCAATGCACTTAACGTAAGTGATGACAACCTGTATACGATGTGACCAAGGAAGACCGCGACAAAGCACCTGAAGCAACTCTTGCGCGCCTGAGCATGTGTGGACTAACGCTAAATCCGAAGAAATGCAGTTTCTTTCAAGTAAAAACTCACATTTGGGCTTTTTTTTTTTTGGCGCTGGAGTACGAACAGACCCGACAAATGTGGCGGCACTCAAGAATGCTGCCCCAGCAAAAAGAACTCCATGGTCCTGAACCATGTGTCACTCAACAAGCATTCGAAGTGCTCAAGGAGAAGCTCTCGAACTCCACTTCCACTACCTTCCGGTGATGGGGTTCGAATAATGTTTCTCATTATGCAGTTAATTCACCAGCTTGACTGCGTGTTTTTGTTGTTTGTAGTGATTGATTGTCCCTCGTGGTCCGCAGGAAAGTAAACGCACAAACTTTTTAAAGTGCAGTCAGGGCGCCAAGCTTGTCTCTAGTTACTGACACGATAAGAACAGGGACGGTGGCGTACCAACTTGTTTTTGAGTGTGTGTGTGTGTGTGGGGGGGGGGGCAAACCAGAACCCCCCCCCCCAGTGCCGGGGGGGGTGCCCTTGGTATCCCATAGGCGCCGACGGCCAGTGTTTGTTCTGCCCAGTGGCGACTGTTTCAGGGGGAGAGGGGGGGAGGCAAAACACATGCCTTGCCCCCCACTCTGAGAACTGGGAGGGGGGGGAGCGCCCCCTTGCTTCCCCCCCCTTGTTGGTGGTACGCCCATGAACAGGGACTATCTTTTGAATGCACCGCCTCCAGCACGCGCTCCTTGCCTTCCACCGTGCCTTGGCTGAGCGTGCACGCTCGAGGCTCAGGCAAAGTGTTTTCGAAGGTATAGAAGCTCGCGCTGGAGGCAGGACAACTGAAATTCCTACTTGCCGTTCGATGGATGACATTCTAAAACCGCTCATTTAAAAAAAAAAAAGCAGTGGATCATGAATAATTATATGTAGTTCGCCTTCATCTAAAGTTCTGAGCGGAACTTGCCTTCTTCGCCGCAGCATGGTACTCAACGCCAGCGTCCAGCACTCGGCTACGGTGCTCCAGTTGAGCGTTCAAGTCTTTCCAGGCCAAGCCTAGGTTGTGAGCCATGGCGGAGTAAACCTGGAAAGAAGTCGAAGGAGTTAACAGAAACACGCTACTGGCCTCCACGCGCGTGTGCCCAGATAATATACATGATGGAGAAAAACAGCTCAGTAAACGCGGACAAAGAAAATACACAACTAGGACAGGACAGAGCTGTACTCGCAACTCAAATTTGATAGCCGAAAAGGGTACTAAGAAAGTGAGCAAAGTCATTTAATTAGATTAACAACATACACAAAAACCGACTCGCCAACCAAGCATCACGCCATCACGTGATAATAGGCAATTTTAGCATAGCGTTGCTGGTTCTTACGTCCGCAATACGCAATAGTATAGCGTACGCTAAAAAAGACGTGCTTGGACCGATTTTAGTTGTGCGTTAAGTTTCCGAGTGAACACCTCGCATGATCTTGGTTAAATTCGCCAGTGCCGTAGAATTCCGCGTGCTTAGAGATCCACCATGCCCCTCAAAGGAAATATTGAAAATGATAACGTTTCCAGTAATTTGATTTCAAATAAAACCAAGCCGAAACTGCCTGGTCAAGCGTCAAGCGCACTTTTCTAGAGGGTACGAAAGCTACGAGCTTGAGTGCGTAGCCAAATTCAATCACGGAGCCTCCGTCAATCGCCCCGTGGAAACGGCACCTTTTATCAATGCTATCGCGGGGAAAAAAATAACATGACCTACTAATGTCCAGTGCACAGCGACACCTTCGGCGATTTTGTTAAGAGTCGTTCGTGCGTCGGCGATGAACTGCGCGAAGAGGCCTAGCGTTGAGCAGATCGCAGCGTTCAGGCACGTTGCGAGCGGTGAACATTTTCACTATGCACTCCTTCAGCTGCGCGACGATCTGACATGACCACAGTAGGTCCCGGAAAGAATTGCCAAGCTGAACGCCACGCAATTTTACGTAACACTAAACTTCGCAAACACCACGTCGCCCTTGCTGCGCCAGTCGAGGTAACCGCCATCCTGAAACAGGTGCTCTCGCTGGGCCCGAGATCTCTCGAGAGCTTCCCGCAAAGCCCTCTAGCCGGCAACGCAAAACGCTATAGACCATTTCACCCTCCCTCGCATGGGCGCTGCCATCTTGGAATCACGTGACGCAGCAGCCATTAGGTTGCTTCAACTTGCTGCTCCGCTCTCCCTCCGCGCCTTGGCGGATGCGTTGTATTCGTATTTTCGGTCGCGATTCACCGCGCTTTCTTGCCTCACTCCGGAAACTGTAGGCCGATACGTCTGCGTCATAAGGACAAAGGTCCTTATGACAACTGAGGTTTGTTTACTAATAGAGGCGGAACATAAGAAGTGCGCATATTTATTTCGCGCATTTAGGATCGGAAGGCGCCAAAAAAGAGTCAGCGCAAGGAGACCGTGTGTATTTCCTGAAAGTATCCTCCTTTTTATTAATAATATGTCGAAAACAGTTTATGTTGATTCTGTGAGGAAACTCGTAGAGGACATAGACAACGAACGTTAAACTTGTATTTTTTCTGAGTGCCAGAAATAATGGTACGTCAACTTTGGGCGATTTGTTTGTTCATAATATCACACCTACGTGTGTACAAAGTTATCAATCTTTCTTTTTTTTTTTGCAGTGCAAACATTTTGTTTGTCGGTGTTCTTTTGAAGTTTAAGAAATTGTATGCCGTGCTCGCTCCCATTTCGACAGTGATTTAGGTGATTTATTGATTATCTTTAGATAACCAGATCCAATCCAGTTAATTTATTTTAACACAAAGGTTGGGACTTCCCGCGTAACTGCCACAGACAACTTCAGTAGCGACTTTTATAATCGCGTGCACAAAGAAATAACGTCGTTTCAATTTCGCAATCCAAACGCGATTTTGGTTCGGCACTTGCGCAAAATTAACAACGCTTCTTCTTCTTTTTTGTTTTTTCCTTTTTGCGTACGTTGTTTTAACCTTTGCCGGTATCTGGGGTCCGCAACATTTGGCGCTGGGAAAAAAAAGCCGTCTGCATAACAATCACTCGAGTCCAGGGCTGTCGATGGCGAATAGAGGTTTACTTTTGCTGGCTGGCGACGCCAAAATTTACAGAGCGGATCTGTTAAAACAAATAGATACTTGTTCCACACGCTCATGAAGTGGTGCCTCGCGCTAGAATTCAGCCAAACTTTCCTAGGTATTTCTCCGGCGCCCTTTAATTGTATTTGGAAAATTTTACGAAAGACAAATGCCAGATTTAATTTGACGGGCCTGTCACTTATATCATATCTTGAGTAAGCAAATGTTCATATAAGAATAATTGATTTCCTATGGCCAATATCGCAAAATGCTGCTTATGAGTACTTTGGGAGGGCTGATAATTTAAGAAATTTCCTACTCTACCTGTCAAAATATCCTTGAGTACTGAATTAAAAAAAGAGTCCGCGACGATACTACTTGTTTATATAAATTATCTGCGTCATTACACGATACTTTTTTAGTCTGCGAAGTTACCAAAGGTTGGGTGCTCACGAAAAAAAGAACAGTGAGTAGTAAACTCCCGAGTTCATGTGTTCTGCCCGATTCAGCACGTTGCTAATCAAGCAGTCGCTATGCTTCATCACATTCGCGTGTTAGTCTCTTCATTAGTTGTCTTTTCTGGAAGCTAGTGTCATCGGGCACGGCCGTAGACGACGGTAACCTTCCTGCTAGCATCAGTCAGGCGTTTCGCAACCGACCATAATCAGCTACATCAAAGGAGTTCGTAAAGCCCGCAATTTAGGCTCAAAAACACCTCGTAGTCCTCGAAGTGGCTCAATATCACTGTTTTATTGGTTGTGTGCTACAAGGAAAATAATTATCACCAAATTAAGCAAAACCACATAAAACAGCAACATAACCGCGTCCACGTTCAAACCGAAACCAACCAAACTGAAGCAACCTAATGGCGCCGAGTGCGTCAGCGCCCTCTATCCGCCGGTGAGGCAACTGGTAAAATGAAAAGGTTCATAGAGGGGCCAACGTACGCCATACGCTGGCCCCTCTATAGCGTTCTGCGCATGCGCACTCCCGACCCGCAATTTATTTGCGTGCGCAAAGCTTTAGCGTACTGTCCACTAAAACTGTCTAATAACTTCACGCGAAGCAATTTATTCTTGACCGCAAAAACGCAACTTTCTTTTTTTTCTTTTTTTTGACAGAGACACGGTTTGTTGACGTTACCCTTCTCTAGGCTCGCGATAGAGAATGCCTCAATAATTTCCCTCATCTATATCTTTCCCTCTGTCCTCCGAGGATAGCGACCCTGCCAACACTGAGAGCCCCTGCAGTGCAATGCAAGGAACCCGCCAACCGTGACCGCCAGTGAATAGGACATATCGTGCGATGCGTGGATCCCGACGGCAGAAGTGTGCTTTGCCACTGAACCCACAACAGGCAGGAGTGACATGGTGGAAGCAAAGAGCGTGGACAGACATCAAATGTTGTGTCTGGCTTTGGTCAGCACCACCTAGAGTAAACAAAGCCTGTGAACAGCGTCCTCTACCTCCACGTAACGTTTTCACACACTCAGGTGGCGACCACTCAGCAATCGACCTTTCGCTATGATTCTCCAAGCATCAAAGAGAATGTTGGGAACGTAGGTAGTACGCGCTGCACGTGCTCGCCTTCGCTATAGAAAAGATTCGAAGTAAATAACGAAATAAAGCGTCCGTGCAACGCGCGTGCGAAGTGGCATTTCTTTTAGATTTTTGCTTTCGAACAGTTAGAGCTGAAGACACCAGCACGCGCAGCGCGTGTACCTACGTTCCCAGCACTCTTTCTGATGCTTGGGTAATTCGGCAAAAGGTCAATTAGACCCGACGCCGGACGTCCTTCGACGCATCGAATGGACACAAAACCCAACCGAACACTCATGCAGAACTCGTGGTCAATCTGCGTTTGCGCTAGAATCTCACTGTCGTCGAAAAGCACGGGCTTTGATTCCTCTCTAGGTTGTGTTGCCTTGGTTCGGCTAACTGAGAGAAACTCGGGGGCTGTTTTGCCGCGTGAATTGCTAAGAAGCGGAGTTCCACAAAGCTCTACTCTAGCATTAGTAGGATCGTGTAATTTAAACGATGCACATACGTATACGGCAAACCACTTGGAGTCCCAATAGCTGCAATCGACCGATATGGAATTGAGAAGCCAGAATTATTTAGTCCGTAAAGGTAATTTCCGCGGAGGCAGTGACACTTCAGATAGCGCGGGACTTGTCTTCGCCATTACCGTTCGTTTGCAGTAATTGCTAAGGTGTGCGTATAGAGTGTACCAGATGGTTCGCCCGGATGCGGGTCATCCGCTGTGTTGTGTTGCATTTCATTAATATGGAATAACAAGCATTAAGCTTTAGCGCTCAACTCAATGGCATATATATACTGAGATATGATCAAGCTGAATCTTCATCCGAAGCATTTTAGCTGTGTCGAAGAAGCTCTAAAAACCTGCGATGAAGCATTCGGGATTGCTCGCTGTGTTGCCCACTGTATACACTGATCTAAGCACACGGGATAGGATACGAGGTCTGTCCGGAAGGTAGCCAACCATTTTTATTACCTCTACTGGCCCTGCTGCACGTGCGTGAACGATCATTTCGCTTTTTGCGTCTTCAATCGGCAGAGAGACGCTATTGAATCACGCGAAGCCTTGTGTGATAATGGGATTTACTATGACTGAGCGAGTTGATCACCAAGTATGCACCACGTTTTGCTTCATACTTCAATATTAATCAGCGGACACTGACCAAATTATTGAAAAGGCTATTGGACATGATTCAGTGAGTGATGCCCAAATAAAATTTTGTTACGGCTGAGGGAATCCGTAAGGAGAAAACGACTGGGTAGGTGATGACTGGCAGCTTCATCGGAGTTTTCTGGCAAAACACTGCGTCACTCAGGTATGCCAGCCCCCTTCAGCCCAGACATGGCTCCCTGCGACTGCTGGCTTTTCTCAAAGCTGAAATCGCAGGCGAAAGGCAGATTTGACACCGTTTGTGCGATTAAATAGAAAATGACGCTGCTGCTGGTGGCGATCCTGAGACTTTCGCAGGATGTTTTGAAAAGTGGAAGGAACGCTGGCATAAGTGTGTCAGCTCCCAAAGAGAGTTCTTGAAGGCGACTATGGCGCCTATATTTTACAGAATAATAAATGACTGGATACATTCCGTGCAGATCTCATACCTGCCGAAACTCTATAAAGAGTGTGTACGTGCCTGGAGTATGTGTGTGTGTGTGTGGGGGGGGCGGGGGGTGGCGGGGGGACACAAACTTGGTGGTCGTTTGTTTCTATCGGCGCTCTTCGTCAGCACGCTTTCTGTCGTGCATTTTGAAAGCGTGATGCACTGTAGTCAAACTTCGCATCCAGGCCAAATAGTAATAACTTATTATCATTAACCTTTACTTTATCTTACTTTTCAATGGTCTCTCAATTAAACTACCAGCTGAGTAGCACTGACATACAAATTCGATTACAATTTTTTTTCTTTTTGCGTAGATTATTTTATTTAAAAGACTGTAAGTGCGCAGGCGAGCTGGTGGTGAGACGTTCCCTTCCGTGTCTCTTCATTCGACTAAACGTTTTTTTTTTCTTTTTCTGCATCACAGTGTTATCTGGTAAACGAAATGATCATTTAATTACCTCTGTCATATTTCGGGATTGAAAACGTAGACCTGCCCGAAGCTTTGGATCCTTTGTTTCTGGGTGATGATATTTCACCTTCCGCTTTTCAATTGACCATCGCGAAACCGCTTCGTAACGAATGCATAAAAACAAGCGCAACAAAAAAATTAACCAAAAAAGAGTGTGTGGCATAAAATAGCTAATCGGCAAAACGAACACACGGCAAACTTCGACTTACTTGTGCCTTGGGTTTCTGGTTGGCGATGAGCTCATCAGCTTGGCTGAGCAGTTCTTCCACAGGACTCTGCTTGTTCTAGGAATACAAAATACGTAGATATGCTTACCCATTCAGTCGATAAGTTAAAGTGACGAAGAGGCTTCTACCTGAAGTTTCTGGAGAACTTGCTGGTGTTGCTGCTGAAGATGGAGTGCTTCTTCATAGGTGCTGCCTACATCACTCATCTCAGGAGAGAGCTCTTGGATCTTGAGTTCCAGGGCATCGCCGGACTGCGTGCGTAATGAAGAAGAACTAAGTTATAACCGCGTCACACTAAAGTCATAGAGTTGAATCTCTATCCTACGTGTTATACGAGGTTAATTCCGCCTCCTTTTTGGCTTGTATTGACCTAGCACCGATTACGAGATGATAGCTCATAAGGTATTGTTGACTCAACGTCAGCCATGGGCAGTAGTTGAACAACAAAATAGTGCTACTTACTAAAATACTATTTGTATTATGAATGCTTACAACTACTTCGATAAACTACACTTTGTATTAAATTAATAATTACAACTACCTTCCTAAAGACTCCCGGACAATATGAGCTGCAACATGTTACGCCTGCGGTCCCTACAAGCTTCACAGTCTTTCTATTTGTCAGAAACATTCAAAGAATGAAATCTTCACCTCCCATTCCTTCTGAATCAAAGCTTACACGTTGGCAGTGATGCCAGAGAAGCAGCTGGTGTAACCAATATTGTCCCCGGAATTACATATGAGCTCTTCTAGGTAGTTACAATTAAACTAACTACTCATCCTCTGCAGTGGAGCCCTTCTCTATTTTTCAAGAATTAATGAACCGTTTGGGCAATTTTTAACTGAACGGGCAAGTTTTATATTATGATTTCTTAGTGCTGAAATTTTTCTACAACTGTTTTAGGGCCATCTGTATGCCGCTCGTGCCTCCTAGTTCTAACTCCGTTACCGGTAACGGGTGGGTTTTCGTTAACGCACTAACGTTGGAATCCTAAAGCGACTAACGACGAACGCATTGACGTTTCTATTTTACGGCATAGCCTATACAACTTACGTTACATTACTCATTACTCATCATTAAAACTATATTTACGTTTTCAGTGAGAAACAAATTAATTTTCATTCCATCAAACGTGCAGACTGGAAAACAAATCTTCAAAAAACGACGAAATACACTACTTCATCTTAAAATCCTTCAGCGAAAAAGTTCTAACGTTCCCCCGCCTCTGTACGCGACAAGTTACATTGTTTTTGCTTCAATGCACCCGCCACTGTTCTTGGTGAGCATTATGTACAGAAGCTTTTGTAGCAAGAACGAGATCGACCCTTTCCGAAAAACACTTCTGCCTAAAGATGCAGTGTACGTCTCGTTGTAACAAGGCGTTTGTTCAGAACGCGAAAGTGTGTCACAGCTCAAAGATTTTTACTGTTCTTCCCCAGCTAAAGAATATACTATATCTAAACGCTGGTCATCATTTCTGTCTTAGCGCCTCCCGTATTAGGCCAACGACTGCGTCGAAAATTTAATGATATTTAGATATTTGACAAATTTTATAAACGACGGATAGTAAACAATATAAAACCGCAGCGTAAAAAAAGATTGTTGTGGGAGTTTATGTCCTTAGCTCGCATAATTCACTGTCAAATAATAATACTGAAATATAAATTACGGCGATTTCAAATAAGATCAAACAAAAGGTGGCAGGTTGGCATTTATAATTCACCAGATGTCTTTTTATATGACAATTCCTACTACAAAGTATGAACTGATCCATGAATATTTTTGTCCAGAAAACAAAATCTTGGTACATGGGCAGTCTAGGTCATGAAAAGGAACACTCGCATTTGCGCCCACCACCATGACTCATGTTCATGGTCATGACTCATGTTTGGTAGCAAAAAAAGTTAGAAGTCTAATAATTCCAGGCACATTCTAGGCGAAAATATAAGTTGGCAAAAATAATACTACCTGTTTATTGCATTAAAAAATGAATACATTGCATCATCTAAAAAAATTATATACCTGAATAACGTGCATGAAACTTCGATAGAATATGCTCCTATACACAAATATAAAATTATATAAACATCTAGTATTTGAACTGTATTATTATCGCGATATTAGCACGCAAACACATGAGCAACACCGAGCAATAAAAGTTTGACGTCTTACACATAGGTATAAAATTACATAAGAATGAAGTGTAATATCAACACAGTGTAATGCCATAGCGCAAATCTACATTGCACTATGGCATTACACTATATGGCCATTGTTTACATTCAAAAACATGACCTGTATATATAATGTGAAGACAAATGTTCTATAACATTGTATACGGAACTTCATATGATTCATTGAAAACCGTAAAAACAAATTAAAAAAACGCTGGGCATCTTATTTTTAATAGTTTGTTGTATTAAAGTGATTTGTTACAGTATTATAGCTTCAAAGTTGCAGGTAATAAGAAAAGAGACTTGAGGCATACTGTCTGTTATTGCAAAAATATACACACTGCATGTAAAAACAACAAGAAATCATTATATTCCTTCTCTTTTTAATTAACTTTCAGAGCCCCTGATAAATTCAAAGTCCATGAGAGTATTGAAAAGAGATCTGAAGAAATGGTGCGAAACGTGTTAATCATAGCTATTGAAGTTTATCTACCGTAGAGGCTATGTTTGATTTATTTCATGGTGTATTAAAGGGCCCTTCGTTTTCGGGTTTTCTATTTCTCAAATATTACGAGAAGGGGGGGGGGGGTAAATAAGGCGGCATTGCCCAAGGTCGTAATAGGGGGAAAATTGGGTTGTTCTACTAACTATTACGGATTTCTTGTTTTTTCTGGTTATATATCAAAATGAATAGTGATATCTGACAATAGAAAAATGTTATCGGTTTTAATACATGGAATGTTTTGTTTTTTTTTACACAAACAAGTCAATAATGTACAGATAATCGGACTAAAACGTTGTATAAGAGCTCACTTGGTCATTTCAATCTCAAAACCGAGCCCTATTTTTAGCAATGAGAAGCACAAGGTATATTTATGGTCACGCATTTATGATCTTAAAGAAGAAAACAAATATTGTCAACGCGAGGAGTCACTATGTGTGTGTGCGTATGTGTGTGTTTTTTTAACATCGTGCTCTGCCTTCATAACAAATCTAAAACAGTTGCTTTTCATTAGATGAGGGAATCATTTTCGCAGTATGAACATTCGCTCGATCTGTTTATTTCTGAATTAAAAAAAAAAACTATACATTGTGCTTGGTCTCATGTCTGCAGTCATTCAATTTCCTTAAGATATCCAAAATTTATTTATGACACAAAGCTTGGGGTCCCCGCCTGAAAAGCGTGTCAAATACGGCGTGTGAGTGCCTGATAAAAGCGCTCTGAGGCACTCAAAATGTGACGCTAAAAAGAAGCTGTGTGCATGGAGATCACTCGAGTGCAGCGTTGTCGATGCCGGATTGACTCTCGACGCCGCTGAATGTAAAACGCGTATCTATCTGTTCAAACAAATAAATATCTGTCTAGAGAAATCCATGAAGTGGTGCCTGGCATTTGACTTGAGCCAAGCTTGCTGGAGGTCGATTCTCCCGCGTCATTTAATTTTATTTTGGAAATTATACGGAAGACAGACGTCAGACTTCAATTGACGGGTTGGTCCCTTAGCTCATATTCCCAATATGTTGCAAGAGAATGTCCGTAGAACAAATAGTTTCCTAAGGTCAACATTGTGAAATGCTGCTAATGAATGCTTTATAGTAGGGGAGATGGTTAAAAAAATTTCCTACTCAGCCTAGGAAGAACCAGCGAAACATCTCTCGATTGTTTAATTTCTTTAAAGAAGCCGATGGAGACAATATCGCTTCTTTTTTGCCGTCCATGCGTAATGACAGGGGGTTTCTGGTGTCCTAGAAAATCGAACAGTGAGCACTAAACTTGTGAGTCCGTCTGTTCTCTGCGATTCAGGACATTGTTCGTCAGGTCCAGTGGTCCAGTTACCTTGGGTAGAGCGCTAAGGGGGGGGGGGGTGCAGTTGGGCAGTGAAAGGGGGAAGTATGTGAGGAATCTCGGCAAGGCCGGGCTGCTGTGCACTGCACGGTTACAACTTAGCAACAACATATGTCCTTAAATAAAGGCGCAAGTAGAAAAAGAAGTATGAAGACTTCACTCATTAGCACGCTGTATGGAAGTCTCCGGTCACAATTATTCCGAAAAAAAAATTGTTCTACACTGCCGGACACTTAGCGCAAACACGACATCGACGCTTTTTCGCATTTTAGTCAAACAAAATATTGGCGGACACTAAAATTTACCGCTTATATACTGCCAGAAGTGTCGCACGGAAACATGTTTCGCGTGATGGTATTGTTTTTCATCTCGCGGATGAAGAAAATTTCACACACTTAAGATGACTTCACGCCCTTGTTCAGTCTTGCATTGAGCAAGCACGTGAAGGTATGTCGCCTACGAGAACCAAGCAGCGAAAGCAGACAACCAGGGGCTCCGGAAGTACATCTGATGTGTGGGGGCGACGTCTGGGGGCTCATGTCGCATCGTGTAGTTCACCCTCTCTCTCTCTCTCTCTCTCTCTCTCTCTCTCTCTATCTCTATATATATATATATATATATATATATATATATATATATATATATATATATATATATATGAGGCTGTTGCATGTGGAATATAGTATATATGTATATTCAACATGCAACAGCCTCACGGGTGGTAAGAGGGGAGAAACGGGGGGGGGGGGGGGCGTGGACAGCTTTGAGTGTATGGGCATGCCCCCACTGGATTAGAACCTGTAGAGGCGACTGCCCCCACTGCACCCCCCCCCCCCCCCCCCCGGTTCCGGAGCCCCTGCAGACAACAGTGTCGACTTTCTTTCGGAGTTTCTCGGCGTTGCCCCAACCTCAACCTTGCACGCGAAGGACGCACCCTCAACCCGGTGAGTTTATTTTGTATTGCCGGCTGACACACGGTATGAAACAACCAAGAGCTTTGGGCGTTTGCTCCGAGAACGCGATCACTCCAAGCTTCCACCGTGCTTTCTACACACACCATCAAACATGCGATCGTTCGCCACCAGGGTTGAGGCTAAAAATCAATCTGGTTTACATAGTGATTTAAATCATGATTTAAATCGTGATTCAAATGAGACAACTTTCAATATGATAATTTAAATCAAACCTTTCCCTCACAAATAAATTCTTTTTTTTCTTTTTTCTTCTTTTTTTACTGTTTGTTGTACATTTGACGCTTTCTATGTGCGTTTGTTTTGTATTTAAATGAAAGAATCGTCAAGTCAGAAAGATTTATATAAAACTGAATACGAGCAAGAACTGCTCCTCCGAGAAAATCGGAGCGTGAGTTTGATTTCTACCTTACATTTCGTTAGTCAGCTTCATAACGTCATACTACAACAAAATCGCAACACAAAAGAAAGAAACGAAAAAGTAATGCCCTAGTGCAATCAAGTCAGAACTAAAAAAAAAGTGTTATAACTAACAAAAAAAACCAAACTGTGTTTGTTCTTGTATGTTAATCAAACTGTACTTCATATTCACAGTATTTTTTCCGTATTTTCATCAGTGATCTAACTAATTGGTCAATCAATCTGCCACGTTGAAAAATACATCTAGTGGTAAAGAATCCCTATTTCTAGCTACAGTGATTCAAATCAAATTAATCTGATTTATTTTATTTTCTTTTAAATCAAACCACCCTGTTTGCAACTGATAATCCTGGTCGTGACGTCACGGCTATGAATCGTAAGAGGGCGCCACTGAGACGAGAGCCAAATCGCTCTCGCAAAAAGTACGCCCCGCACAGAGAAAAAGTTTATGTTCTATTGAATTCTCCAAAGGGCCTTTTATTAAAATTAGTAAGGTTATTGACTTTTTAATTACTATATTTGAAGGTATGGTTCCTTCTGGGCATCAAAGAATACAATATGGTGCCCGCAACGGGTCTCTGACTTGTGTGTTTAGCGCCCTCTGCTGCCCATACATCAAAAATGGTCCCGAAGTGCCAACAAATGACGTCACAGAAGCCGGAGTCGTCATCCTTGCAGTTGGTCGTAGAAATGCTGGCGAAAAGCACGAGCGAACGCGAGTGTCGCTGTCGTCACGGCGTCCCAACTTCTGGCTGCCGAAGCATCCGTAGACTGCCACTCTGGAGAGCGACCTGCAGCAGAACAGGCGTCTGGCCACATACACCACCACTGTTGGGACGCCGCCAGGATCGCGACCGGCGACAGCATGACACTTGTATGACGTCATCAGGCGGAAATCGAGGGACCACTTCTCTGGACGCGGTAAACACACAAGTCTGGAGACGCGTTCCAGGCACTGGAGTAGCCAAGGGAAGTGTTGAGGGGTCGAAACACCCCCAGAAATTTGAACGCTTCTCCTTCCCCCTTTCCCCTTTCCTGTGTGTGTGTGTGTGTGTGTGTGTGTTGTGTGTGTTGTGTGTGTGTGTGTGTGTGTGTGTGTGTGTGTGTGTGTGTGTGTGTGTGTGTGTGTGTGTGTGTGTGTGTGTGTGTGTGTGTGTGTGTGTGTGTGTGTGTGTGTGTGTGGTGTTTTGTCAAGGCAATAAAAATCATCTGTGTTTCTGTTTCTGTTCGACAAACCACTTTGGCGAGGGGCCGGGCCCGCAACATTCCAAAGCAAAACGAAGATGACGACACTGTCCGTGGACCCAGTGAAAAACGCAAGTCCGGCCCTCCGAAGAGCTCTCGCCAAACTCGGCCGTGTAACCGAAGCCTTTCTTCAGGCTCGCAGGTGAGAATTAAAAGGGGCACTGACAAGTCAAAATCATTTTCTTTTATTATCTGAAACGGTTGAAAACGATGCCTGGACATTACCCTCAAAATTAAAAACTTGGGAATTCAGTATTTGTGAAGTAAAAAAAAACAATTTCCAAATGCCGAATTTGAAGTTCCCGTGCGATCTGCACCAGTGCAGTGACGTCAAATGTTGAGCTGCCCTGCGATGTGACTTTCTTTCACGCCTCCGCTCCGAACCGCCGTTGCCACCGCGACCCGAAGCGAGGAGGTGAGGAGCGGGAGAGAAGGGCGCCGGCGTACCGGGAGAAACTGGTTTCCTCCGTGCGTGCCGTGCCGCCCGGTATCGCTGCGAGCAGACGACGCTTGACATCTCGCCGGTTCTGCGTGAAAGGCTGCCCCGGCGGAGTCACAACCGAAACTACGATACACAGACACCAAACCCAGTTGTTTTGACCGTTTGACGATTTCCTTTCCGAAGTCTGAGAGGTCGTCGGGCACCTAAAAAAGACCACTTCGTCCGATTCCCCGACTCACCGATCATCCTCTGTTATATGCGTCGAGCGCCGCCATGTTTTCCGAGGGAGGATAAAAATTCAGGAGGCGACATCACACCGGACTCCGATTTTTGGTATTTCAAAAAGAAGGGCCGTAGTGAGTTCGCAATTGCGTTAAAAAACGTTTTACGATTGCCGTTATTAAGTGTTATAGAAATGTTGCCTACGAAGCTTCTAAATTTTATGATATTTGACGTCACAAATCAAAAGAAGCAAGAGGCGAGAAGCGGGAGAGAAAAACGCCAAAAATAAAAAGGCGCGTCGTGCGAGTATTTTTTTTTTCGCGATGCGGTATTTTTTTGCGTGTTTACGACTACAACTTGCATCGTTTTAGACAATAAAAAAAAAAGACCTTTGGGGTGTCAGTGCCCCTTTAATGGCTCAGTTTCCGACGTCACAGAAGCCGCGAAATCCTGACCTCGAAGGACGCTGGCCTCGCCTCGGAGAAGCAGGCGGCTTGACTAAAGTCCCCTACCATCTGCGTCTCAAGGACTGGACGACAATTTCAGGGCAGCAAACTCTACACTGAAAACAGGACGACGAAATTGCAACCGGCTTAGCGTTTTTGTTTTCTTGTTTTCGTCCCGTCTTCCCCTTTTTTAGAGTTTACTAGCCTGCATTCCTTTATTTTCAATAATACACGAACCAAAATGCTAAAAAAACCTTGAGGAAAAAAAAAAGCGAGAAAGAAAAGTGGCAGCATATGCAACGTGGAAGCAACTTTGAAATGCTCATTGTCACTTGGTTTCAAAGCGTACCTTGTTGACTTCTTTAATCGCTGCAGTGGGTAATGTTTATAATCTTCCGTTCTGCACGTGAGTCGTGAAAGTAGTGAGTTCAATAGTCAAGCTCGGCGCTTGAAGCTTTTACAGCGGAGCTGTTAAGGGCTAGTATCCCCAGTTTCGTGTCCGGTACCAAACAAATGTCGACACAAAACTCTGGACAGCTACCGCCATGCTATGAGCGACGGCGGCAACCAGACAACCAGTCTGGTTGCCGCCCTCACTCATAGATGGCGGCAACCTCTTCCAGCTATCATAGAAGAATGGATATTTGAGCGAGTTGGTGGGAATTCATCGTAGGAAACAGCGTGAAAAACAGACGAGGACGAAGAAAGAAACACACGTGACGAGCGCAGCGCCCGTCCCGTGTATTTCTTCTTCGTCCTCGTCTGTACTGCGCGCTGTTTCCTACGTTCGTAGTTCAATTTATATAAACTTCATTCCCACCATAGTACAGCTTCGCTGGCCTTCCTTCTTCACCAGAGCGGAAAGGCTGAAGTTGTTTTTTTTTTTTCAAAAATGATTATTGACCTACAACTTCAAGCGTGTCATCAAGATCTCCAACAGAGTCGGCACATTCACGTTCGTTCTCGAGACTCCGAAGACTCAAGTCATACCTGAGAGCTTCAACGTCCCAGGAGCGCTTGCTAGGGTTTGCGCTTTTGAACATTCACTGGAACATTTAAGTCAGCCCCGAAAGTGTCCTCTCGCTTCTTTTTATCGTCCGACGGCGGCTCCCACTAAATGTTTAGACCCCACAAAGTCATAGAAACCGGTACTTGTTTTTGCCCCTTTCTCGTAAAACGACATCGAAGAACAGAAAGAACCCAAAGCATGATCATAGCACGATCAGTTCTGAAAAATGTAATCCGCGCAGGAACAATGAGCGTGACGCTTCACTTGCTCATTGCCCCAGTGCGCATTGCAGTTTCTATGTTTAATCGTATTCTAAACTTCACTATTCTCTAGCACTCTTCCGTAGTTTCTTTTAGTCATTGGATGCCCGAGTGTTCCGCAGAGAAGTGTACGCACCGGAATATTTTGTGGGCCTGCTCTGGACTTTTTTGTTCAAAGCCCATTATTATATTTTAAGATTGCGTGTTTTCGTTGTTCACCGTTAAAGTTTCCCTCTTTAAAGATTGAACGAACGAGATGTGGCGATGAAGGTTGAATTTTTGTCTTCTAAGAAACAGGAAAATAGTAACTTAAATTTTGTTTGTGCAATTTCTTTCCCCCTCCCCTCTCTCTCTCTCTCTCTCTCTCTCTCTCTCTCTCTCTCTTTGCGTTTTGGTCGGTTTGAGCAAAGAAAAACACCCCTGAAACAATTTCCTGGCTACGCCAGCAAATTGTTCAGGGGTACATCTAGCATGCCAGGCACCATAATACAACTAAATCAGCGGAGCATATAGTGAGTGACTCCATGTTGCTTGCCGGCCAACCAACGCGCTGTTTCCAAACGCACGAGGTGTGGGCAAAGCTCCCACACGAGGTGACAGCGAGTGCGCAGGAACCAGATTCGCGTGGAGCGTCTGCGAATGCGCCCTGCCAATAGCAGCGCCGACACAGCGGCGTCACGTCAGGGCCGCGTCGTCTGGTGGCGACTAGTGCCACCAAAATAAGCGCAGCTCATTGGTGGCTCTAGTGGCGACATCCCTTTGGGAGGTCAAGCGTTTTCCAAGCTGCGGCCCACCATTTTGCCTCCCGCATTGTGTTTTACTTCGGATGTGTGACATCGATGGATCGGCTTGAGCCTGTGAAAATGCCGGGTTGTGGCGCTCCCAAAGGCTCAAATCCCTCCACAAATGATTAGATGAAGTAAACAGCTGAAAAGAAATGCATTCTTGGCGTTTCAGTAGAAAACTAAAACCACAAACTAAACTTTTCTTCTTTTTTTTTAACGCTTATTAAGAGACGTTTACGGACACTAGCATTTGAACACGGATCGTGCATGATCGATCACTACAGCGCCGCCTTTACGGTCGCGTCTTGCAGACGCCGAAGCCCCGAAGCACACAAAACATGGTCGCATCTTGTGGATGTACTCGCGCCCCCTGGCTGAGTGCAACAGGCCTCCAAGTCTGCTTTCTGGCGAGTCATGGTCCGTGTCATTCGCCATTCACAAGATAGTTAAGAATTACTTGCTGGCATCGTGATAACTCGTTTCAGCAATGAAACGTCGCGAATGCCTACCTATTGGACAGACTTGGACGGTACTCATTCAAGCAACCAAATTACTTGTAATCAATCACTTTTTGTGTAATTTCCTCATTAATTGATTACTTGTATTATGTAGCTATTCCAATCATATTTTGATTACTTTTCGAAGTAATAAAATTACTTGTAGCCGTTACCATCTAATATTTTTGACCCCCCACTACCCCCTCCCCCCCCTCTTTTTTTTATATAGTTTTTGATTACTTATAATTAGGGTTCGGATTTTTCGGTTTAAACCGATAAAAACCGATAAAAGTACGCCGAATCCATTTTTGGAAATTCGGTTTTAACCGAAAAAGGTCAGTTTTTAGGTTCGGCATTTTCAATTTAAACCGATAAAAACCGATAAAAGTACGTCGAATCCATTTTCTAAAATTCAGTTTTAACCGGAAAAGGTCACATTGACCTTCCAGTCGTACCGCACAGCCGTGGCGAAAAAGTGGAACGACAGTGTCTATCGAAACGTGTCCAAATGTATGGGATACACGGGTGCCATCACGACGTTTGCGCATCATCGATCGGAACGTGAAGTCCGAAATGCCCCATGACTTCGCAATGTACGAGCCTGTTTTCAAACTCGTTGTAAGGAAGACTGACTTGATGCAAGCTCTGCATGTTGTGTTGTGCTTCAAAACGTCGCACCGTGTCTCTTTTGGCGGTCACAATTGGTTGATGGGCCGATTTTGGCTCAGGCAGCGCTTCATCTCCTCAGCCTGCCAGTGTCCAGTGTTAGCGTTGAGAGGGCATTCTCGAAGCTCAGTGCCATATTAACAGGAAAGAAAGAGTGCGAATCAACGAGGAGAACCTGGGAAAGTACATGTGTGTGTGTACTATAATAAGATCACGGGGGGGGGGGGGGGGGGGTAATCCTGATATACAGAAGGTGAAGTTCCATGATTTCGGGCATACCTCTGTATTTTTTTCTTGCTTCTTTTACAGTTGCACACATTTGCCGAACAAAGTGTCCATTTCTTTTTCAATGTATCTGTGCCGTTATTCTTTGAGTGATCACAAATATCAGAGCTACAAGGATAATCTGACCCGGTGTCCGTTGGCGTTTATTTTATATTCACCGAAAAAAGTCAATAAACTTTTGTGGGCAGAAATATACGCCGAAAAAAACCGAAAATTGAATTTTAAAATAAACACCGAAAAAAGTACGCCGAATTTTGAAAAAATAGAAACCGAAAACGCGGAACCCTACTTATAATTACCACAGCTAAAGCTACGAATTCTGCGATACGTCCACTTTATTTGCTTCTAAATCTTGCGACCAGCAGATAATGAAGAGAGAGAAAGAGAGATATGACTTCATTTTTGGGTCAAATAAAGACCCTATAGAGGTGCTTCTCCACTAAGTGGACCAGAGCCAGTTGATCGACGTTAGCCGCCGAGGCAAGCCACACCCGCCAGTGTGGAGGAAGGGGGTTGGGGAAGTGTGGAGATCGGGTGGCTGCGGGGCAAGCGGACAGAGATGCTCACACGTTCGCGTAGGGGCAGTAGCAGTTGGGGCTGGAGTGATCTGATCTGAAACGATAGAGGAACAAAGCTGGGGGCCAGTGCCTGCATTGAGTGTCGGAGTTACGCGTAGCTGTCGTTTCGGGGTATTCTTGTAGAAATATGCCTCGTCCAGCCATGGGCGGGAAAGGCCATGGGATTACCGGCGCTTGAATAAGAGTCTCAATAATAAAGCGATCGTTACCGAGCTGTACGAAAAGAGGTGTCTGGCCAGTTTATACAGTGGTTTGTAAAATTTCAGGCTGGGACGGCGAATTCTTACAGCGAGCTCGTTTCACTGCACTCGTGCCCACGTGCCCACGCACAGCGTGGAGCGGGTTCGTTTCGGCCAGCACTCCGCTAGTGGCTGCACTTTCCGAGTTCGTTCCGACGCCGGCACTCCACTCCACGCGTGCATGCACTCGCTGCACGGAGAAAATTGAAAAATTGGACGTGCGCCAGAATGCGATCCCGTCATGCATCGCTCGGGCGACGTGCAGAGCATACGACAGAGGTTCGTCTGCTACTGGACTGCCACGAGCTGCCGTTCGCACAAAAATGAACCGAAAAAATATAAAAAAAAGTGGAGTCTTCTAGAAATCGCATCCCACGAAAGACGAGATAGAACGCCGCAGACTTTCGGAAGTTTTGTTGCTCATGCAGTCGCTGAAATGCACGGATCAGTAAAGAAAGACCGGGGACAAACGCATCAGCGGCCGCGAGACCTCTGTCACTGGAGCACGGGTGAGAAGTCGTGCCAAAAAATATGGCCGATTCTGGACTCACGAGTGGACATTTTTCGATAAGCTCGCTCAGCAGAACCTATAATGCGTCGTATTATGCAGCCGAAAAAGCTAAAAGTCGTGATTTTAATCGTTTCATGGATAAAATCACCATGCTAATAACATTTACCTACGCCAGTTATTTTGCACCTCGTTTTATATTCGAGGAAGATCTCGATCTCGCCGCTCTCGTTGGGAATAAAAGCTGACCCAAGTATATGCGACAAAGGGTCGAAATCGAAAGCGCCGCGAAACGCTGCACTGGAGATTCCTATGGACCAGTTTGGAAACCGGGTCCTTCCAGTGGTTCACACTCAAATAACTGACCAAGTTTCTGCGCAACGGTGTTTTTCTTTCAGTGTCAAGCACCTGTTGTTGCTTCTAACAGCTGTTTTGCTGCCAGCTTGTGGCTGAAACATGCGTCGTCTGTAAATATATCCACGATTAAACTAATCAAGTGGTTTAATCGTCGCAAATATAAACGTTGCAGCGACCGCATTTTCTCACGTTCCCACCCGTTATGTCGAACATCAGGGCGCTAGTTTCAGTCTGAGGTCGGTACTCTTGCTACAACATAGGTGGCGGCAGCATCAGTTTGCACTCGGCAAGTTCGTTCGGGACCACGCTCAGCGAGTGTGATGCATTCTGGTAGAGAACTCGCACAGTGTCAGTGCGTGTGGAACGAACTCGCTCATTAGTTCTCAGATTACGTCAAACCCAGATTATGTCAAAGCTGAGGTGTGACAAAAAACGTACTCTTTGTTACATGTAAGATAAGCGGTGGGCATTCTACAAGAATGTACCATTTTCCGAATTCAAGGGTTTCAGTACTTTTCCGTGTTAAGTTGCGTGAGCGTGGCGCAAGCGAGTGGGAACGTTCCTTCGAGCAACGAAACTAAATCCTGTGTGCTCCTTTTGGCTGCACTGACCCAGATTCAACTCCCGAAACGGTTCATATAAAGAAGCTTTTCACCTCTCCTTTTCTAACGGCGCCCTTTGGTTACACAAGTTTACGACCAAAGAATCCTCGAACCAAACCTCCCAACAGGGCGAAGGTCTACCAAGAGCGGTAGATTGAGAAGTTGAGTAGTTTGTAATGACCTGGTGATTTTAATTAAATAATGGAGAGTACGGAAAACCCGTTTTCACACCACCTATGTGTGTGTGTGTGTGTGTGTGCGTCTGCGTGTGCGCGCGTGTGCGTGCGTGCGTGCATGCGTGTACGTGTGTGCGTGCGCGTGTGTGCGCGCGCGTCTGTGTGTGTGTGAGAGAGAGAGAGAGAGAGAAACAAGATAAAATATTATTATGGAGAGATTGGCAGCCTTAATAACGACGCCGGCTACTCCTAACTTGAAAGTGAAAAGAAAGAATTGTAATACTAGTAAAAAGGCTCCAAGTTCACACATTGCTAGCGGAGTCGCTAAGCTGGGCGCCACGTGAGAGCGCCCCAAAGAGTGCTCATGTAGCGCTTCCTAGCGCGTGACTTCGTTCTAATATAGCGCGCGAGTAGCGCTTTTGTAGCGCTTTGTTAGCGCTCCAGTAGCGCCTTGTTAGCGCTCCAGTAGCGCCTTGTTAGCGCTTCAGTAGCGCCGTGTAAGCGCTTCAGTAGCGTTCGGTTACTGTGCTGCGGATTAGCGCGTGCACTGCGGTTCCAGTTCCTGTGGTTGGGTGTGCATCAGCAGCACAACAGGCCTCCTGCGCTGAAGCTTTGAACAAACTGCAGCGCCCTCGTTTTGGGTAGTACAAGCTCACCTGATCGAGCCTCGCGCTACTTATGGCACGTTGGTCGAGCTTTTTAATTCTGCCTGGTGCTGAAGAACGATAAACACCTTTGGACGCCAAAAATCGGCCAGACTCAACGCCGGAAGACAATCAAAAGTGCCAAATTCATGACACCACCGCTTGGGTACGCGTCTATTATCACTGGGTGGTGACGTCGAAACACCTGTGTCGCGACGCTTTCATTTTTCTTTTTCTTTGTCATGTCTACTTTGGAACGCGTGAAACGGCATCTCATGGCTCGCGCTCTTAGCGTCTTAGCTTTGACGGCGTTCGGATTTTTGTTGTTTCTTTATATTTTCATCGTGATCTCGCGCTCCGCACCAGAGCAGGCAAACTTCTGCATGCCTGACAGTTTGAGACGCTCAAGTTTGTACTACCCAAAACAAGGCCTAACAAGTCCCTTTTCGCAGCACCCCCTGGGCAACGCAGGAGGCGAAATAGAAACGCGACAAATGCTGTTACATACGCGATTAGTGCATATGTGTGTGGACGGCTTAACGCCCATAAGAGCGCTTCTGGGTGCGCGAAATCTTTCGCCACCGAGATACCGACGGGTATCCGGCGAACCTTGTTCCTAGGCTGAAGCACCGAGACACAGAGCTCTTTCGAAGGCAATTATTTTTAACTGCGTGTCTTTGAAACCAGGGTCACGCATATCGAATAGAAAGCGATGAGGTCGTACCCAATCAATTAGTCGCTCAGAGTCCATGACTCTGGATCGTCTGCCCGACCCTTTGCTTGGAGAGCGGTCTTTTACTTCATCTTCTTTCAATGCCGAAGGAAAAACAACAGCGAAGAAATCGCCGTGCACGCGCTGTTCCGCAGCAGCAAGCACGGCACAAGGAGCGTGAGAGCGCTAACAAAGCGCTTCTGAAGCGCTAGCTGAGCGTCAAAGCGCTTCTGAAGCGCTAACCGAGCGCTACGTCACGCGCAAGTCGGTGCCACATGCATGCTGCTTCAGCGCTCTTGAAGCGCTAACAAATTGGAGTTGTGTGTATGTTTATACAGCCTAGAACTTGGTTCGCCTCCAAGGGCGACGAGTCTCCCAGCTGTAGATGAGCAATTTAGCCGGTGCAGTACAAACTGCTAGCCTGGGGTCTTTAACGTTCTTGAAGCGCTAACTGAGCGCTCTGCTGTATGTGCGAACCGGCCTTTAGAGGGGCGAATGGATGAAAAAAGGAGAGGATCACAAGCGTGACACAGTCACAACACCACCAACACAAAGCGGGTGGTATACAGTATCATAAAAGGCAAAACAGGTAAAGGTACACAAACACAAAACAGGTGAAGTACGCATAGTTATTCTTCAGCACTGTGGACTTCCTTTCGCTGGCTGCTGGAACTTCTTCGTTGTCGCTGTCTGTGTGGAGCTTCGTGGCGGTCCGTCGGCCCAACATTACCGACGAAGACAACGACGACGCTGCTCCCACGCACGAGCCCGACGGCACGAGAATAAACAGAACGCTTTCACCTAAGCTCGGAGTCCGTCGCTCCATCTCTTCCGCCCTCAAGAACGAACGCGCTATAACTTCTTCCGCACACTGCACACTGTTAGGTTCACTTACTCGTACACGTGTTCACGAACATACACAATCATGACTGGGTAAACGTCTCAGCACCTAATAGTTAAATAAGAGACACTCTTTTAAAAAGTCACAAATAATGTTAAGTTTCTTTATGGGCATTTTGCAGTTTGGCCCAGGCTCCAATATATGTGCTAAAGATAAGGGACGCATCCAGTCTGTTCAACGGTTCAAGACGAATCTTCATCCTGTGCCCTTCTGTGGCAAAGCGTTGGCAAGCCTGAAGTAATCGGAAAAATAATGGTTATCTTTTCTCAAGTAATTCTAAATTACTTCTTCTTTCAAGTAATATAACTGAATACTTATTAACTAAAAGTAATTTTAATTGTAATCGATTACTTCCTTTTTGTAACGTGTTCCTTGACGTCATCATGTCTAACTTTTTTGCTGGTTAGGAGCTGCCTGGCGAGTGCAAAAGGTCAGCGTTTGGAAGATTCATCTGGCACCATCAAATACGTAGTGGGGCCTATAAGTTTCATCGCGAGACATCTAACACAAAATGACGGATTGGGGAAGGTTGGGGAAGCGCGTATATCTCGGCGTCTCCTTCGCACGAGAGCTCGTGTGGATCAGACGGAAGACGAAACCGCGATGCTCTCACAGCATTGCGGCGCTGCAGCATTGTGGAAGCTACGCTGACCCTTTTAAAATTCAGTGTCATCTGGTTGCTCAGGAAAGCAGATTACTCGACAAAGTAATGGCGGTCATGAAACTATTTCATCGGGCATCGTCACTTTCGCACGTCACTGCGCATATGAGAATTGGTTCTTCTATCACCTCCTAATTATTTCTCGATTTGTTTCACTTTCGACGGCTGGAACACAGGAACTGACCAGTACGACCCATAAGCAGCCCTTGATTAAATTTCCGCCTCCAGAAGGCTTTAGAGCAAAACTTGTGCCAAGAAATTGATTGGACTACTCCCTCCAAAAATAAACGCTTAGGCAGCCGGCGCGTCGTGTTGTACTGACGTCTCGAACATACAGGTCTCACATATCCTCCGCTTGGTAATATCTTCAACTTCTTCCTCTTCATCAGTCTTAAAAGCAAACAGCGAATAATTGTGTGTACGTTAATTTATACAGCCGGAAGTTAGTCTGCCTCAGTGGACGTCTGGTGCCCTCAGCTGTAGATGAGCAACTTAGGCCAGTGCGGTACAACCGCTAGCCTGGGGTCTTTAACGTGCACCACGCAGTAGTGATACACGACCGTACGCCGGTACGATGCTCATCTATACTCCGTTTCACCTTATGTTGTACCGCAGCGAAGGCCCCAAAGCGCGAGCTGATAGCGTTGGCAGCCGCCCTTGGCGCACGAGAGCCTGCGCCGGCGAGATGTGCCTAGAGCAAGGAGCTCGCGCTTGTGGCCTTTCCTGTGGTACAACACAAGGTGAAACAGAGTATATATATCTATCCACGATCCCTGGGTTCTGCAGCGCGAGGCTTTGGCTCCACGTGCTCCGAGCTGGTGCGCACAAGCCCAATCGGCCACCGATTCCCCTGTCTCAAAAAGGCCGCCAATAGTTTGGGCACAGTTGCCATACACTGAGATGATGATAGTGATCAAAGTTGCCAGATTGCATTTCGGAAAGGGTCTATTGACGCTGGGTGTAGTCATGTGTGCAATGTCATCGCATAATCATTCAGACGCCGCCCCGCAGGCCGTAGTGATATGGGCTACTTGCCTTTCTGCGCCACCACAGCACTCCCGAGACAAAATCAACGTTACTAGTATACGGCGACATATGTGCTGTTCCGCATCCGATATTTGACGCGTCAAATGGGAGGCAAGATGGTGGCTCTGCTGTCAGACAACAGAGTTGTCCCACTCTGGGAGTGCCGCCAGCCCAGCAACATTGCGGCAACCAGAGCCCTTCATAAAGGGCTCTGCGTGCAACTAAAACCGCTAAATGAGCTACGCTCAGAGTATCCGGCACTCTGTTCCCCGATATTGCCGTGGGCGCCGCCATCTTGGTGCTTGTGCAGAGCAGACGCAACTGCCGATCGTAATGATTAAAAAATGTGACTTCCTCAGCATTCGATTCGGTGTTAGGGAAGCTCATGTGACATTGCTATGCTCTGTCGCGAAGTAGAGCACGTTGGCTAATGCTTAGACGCCATTGTCCGCTCATAAGTACGCCGCACTGAGCGCGCCAGCGCGTCACGGGCTGGCCACACTCGTAAGCAACAAAGAATGTCTTAACCCTGAATAGTGCCACTAAATAAGCTACGCTAAGCGCAGCTCATTTAGTGGCT